>CM050519.1:96735639-97335639 GCA_027563665.1 Antrozous pallidus | reverse complement strand
CTTATTGAAAATGCGGTATTCCTTTTGCTAGTGTGTGAGTGATTTTTAAATAACAATCCCCTTCCAGTTTTGATTTTTCTCTTGCTGATTAATATTCATGGGCTTCAGCAGTGCTCAAACTGTAAACATGTCTCTCTTTTCTGCATCCAGCGCTGCTAGAGAGCAGTCTGGTTCCTGAGTAGGGGTGGCTGGGGATTGAGAAAATGAAAGAAAGAAACAGACACAGAGATAGAAGAGAAAAGCTAGGGCTGGGTGGGACAGCTGTCCTCTGATGGAGAGATAGAGACACAGAGCTGATACAGAGCATTTATTTCATAGTCTGATGAGAGGCCTGGTGCATGGATTTGTGCACCGGTGGGGTCCCTTGGCCTAGCCTGCAACCTCTCTCAATCCGGGACCCCTTGGGGGATGTAGGATAGCCGGTTTCAGCATGATCCCTGCTGGCCGGATCCAGACAGAAGGGAGCCTGATCCTGAGTGTTGAGCATCTGGTCTCTGGGAGTCAGTGCACATTGTAGTGACTGGTGGACCAGTTATTTGGTTGTTTAGACTTTTATATATACACTAGAGACTTGTTGCAGAAAGATTTCTGCAAGAATAGGGCTTCCTGTGGCCTGAGCAAAGCTCCCTCCCTCTTCACTGCCTCACTCCCTCCCTTCTCTCCCGCCCCACTTGCTTGCTTCTCCATAGCTTTGGTCCCTTCTGCAGTGTTTGGCTTCCTTCTACACCATCTTCTGTGCCAGGATATGCAAAGTAACCGCCATCTTGGTTGGGTCAATTTGCATACCCGCTCTGATTGGTTGGTGGGTGTGGCTTTGTGGGTGTAACAGAGGTGTGGTCAATTTGCATATTACTCTTTTATTAGATAGGTTATATAGGTAATAACAAGATCAACGTGTATACAAAGATTTCTGTTTTGGCAGCACTTGCTGCATCTCCCACAGCCCATGAGCTACCTAGGAAGGAATTGGGGAGGCTACTAGCTCAGGCTTAACAACGCTAGGAGAGCTCTGCCCTCCAGGCTGGGACTTGTCTGTGGCCTGACCCTAGAGCCGCTCCCTACACCAAACAGTATGTATTGCACATGATGCAAACATCCATCTGCACACTCACAGTCATGGCATCATCAGAAGACTCTACTGTGAAGAGCAAAGAGCTCTATATGCCGAGACATGAGAGATCTTTTCCCAAACATTTCAGCCACCATATATTTTGGGACAACTACAGAGAGAGGAATAAGAAAAGGTGTTTGAGTGGCAGTGAATATTCTGGAAAATATTTGCTTCTAGGAATAGATTAATCAGGCCCTGGCTGGATAGCTCAGTTGGTTAGAGCATTTCCCTGATTCACCCAGGTTGTGGGTTCGATCCCCAGACAGGATACAAATGAGTATCACCCAATGAATGCATACATAAGTGGAATGACAAATCCACGTTTCTCTCTCTCTCCAATCAAGAAATAATACAAAATCAATGAAGTATTTTCTCATATAAATGACAGTTTAAGATGATTATCATGATCTGTGTTCTTTCCTCTCTGTGTTACCTTTAATAGGACGTAGCCACATGACATACACCTGTAACCTCACATGCCTTTATCACTCCCATAATCCCACTTTGCACTTGCTGGTTCCAATCCCTGCGAATCCACATGCGGATCCCCTAAATGGACCCCAAATAGTCGACAGGAGGACCTCCCTTTGCCCCAGCGGGCTGTTGCCACTCTAACCCCAGCTTCCCTAGTTCTGTGAGGAGCGAGCTTTCTGTCTCCCCTGGGGCCGCCTCCCAGTGCAGACTCACCTGCACGAAGCTGCCCCTTTCTGCCCCATTTTGTTCACTGTCTGGCGCACACATCCTCGCTGGACGCAGTGGGGCGAGGGAGGGGCTGTTCTCAGAAAGGAACATCGCGGTGCTGCAGCGGAGGGCTCTGCTCTCCCTTTTATTAATACGAATAATATTAATATGAATAACTAGACCGTGCCGGCGATGCCAGTGGGATGGACCAACCCTGGCCCCCCGCAGGCCACTTTCCCAGGATCTGGTCAATCCACCAGCACCGGGGGACGCCTGAGGGCATTGCATCAGGCGGCTGACGTCACGTGGACGGTTCAGTTCTGCCTCAGCAGCTGTAAAGAAAGGAGTTGTGAATCCCTTAGAAAACGTGGGGAACCTGCTTCTCAAATGTGGGACAGCACCGCTTCACAGCACAAACTGCGTTTGGGTCATCTGGACCTTCACCTTAAAAATCTCGGTCACTCTGCCTGGTCAGTAAGTGCTCCCTTATCTGCCCACCTTGTTTAGCTCATGAAAATCTGTCTAGTGAGACAGTCACAGAGGATGGACCAGGGCTGGGCCCGTGGACTTCAGTGAAATAGGCACAGAGGGTGGGCCATGGCTGGACCCATGGACTTCTGTGGGACAGTGACAGAGGATTGGCTACAGCGGGGACACTCATGCAGACCAGGGCCACTTGGGCAGTTCAAGGAAAAGCATGTCAGTGGCCGGGAGGTGTGATGTCACCGCCAGTTAGATTAGTTCTGTGCCTATTGATTGCTGGGTTGTAACAAAATTAACCAGTTGCTGAGGCCGGGGCTGTCAGATCGCGTTAAATGACTTTACATCCAGTGTGGGCGTCTGATCTGTTCCCTGGGCTCCGGATGCAGCACCGCAGCCCCCGGCATTAAACCGGGGCCTCGTGTCCCCCACGGCTGTCACACGTCTTCTGGAGCTGCTGCTGTTCTTAAAGGAGAATGGGAACGTGTGATGCTTTTTTTGTGTACATGGATGGCTTTCTGTCAGGAGTTTCAAAGTTAGCTAATCTTGAAAAAAACACTGAATTAAAATGGTGTAACTCTGATCTGGATGGGCCTTGGGGGACCACGGACTCTTTTCAAACCCTGAGAGGATAGAATCTCAGAGTGTTGTCCCCCACAGCCTTGTCTGCCCAGCCCCTCGGGGCCCGGGGTTGGGCTTCTGGGGGGGCAGCTCTCACGGGCTTCCCTCCTGCCGGGCACACTTGCCCTGACCTCTCACGACCCCTGCAGAGCAATAGAAGTGATACCTTTGCCTTTTTGTTTTCTTTTAAATATATTTTATTGATTTTTTTACAGAGCGGAAGGGAGAGGGATAGAAAGTCAGAAACATTGATCAGCTGCCTCTTGCACGCCCCCTACTGGGGATGTGCCCACAACCAAGGTACATGCCCTTGACCGGAATCGAACCCTGGACCCTTCAGTCCGCAGGCCGACGCTCTATCCACTGAACCAAACCGGTCTCGGCGATACCTTTGCCTTTTTAAAACATTTTTATTGGTTTCAGAGAGAAAGGGAGGGGGTGGAGAGAGAGAGAAACATCCATGATGAGAGAGAATCATGGGCCGGCTGCCTCCTGCACACCCCACACTGCGGATGGAGCCCGCAACCTGGCATGCACCCTGACCAGGAATCGAACCCTGACCTCCTGGTTCCTCGGTCGACGCTCAGCCACGGAGCCACGTCACCAGGCCTAGCTTTGTGTTTTGGAGCCACAGTGTTGTTGGGCCTCTTTTTTTTTAAATTTCTTTATTGATTAAGGTGTTACATACATGTCCTTATTACCCATTACCCTCCCAATTCCCCCCCTCCACACCCCCTTTCATGTCCTCACACCCCCCATTGTCTGTGTTCATTGGTCAGGCTCCTATGCATGCACACAAGTCCTTTGGTTGATCTCTCCCCCTTACCCTCCCCTGCCTTCCCTGTGAGGTTTGATGGTCTGATGGATGTTTCTCTGTCTCTGGATCTGTTTTTGAATATATTTCATTGATTTTTTTACAGAGCGGAAGGGAAAGGGATCGAAAGTCAGAAACATCGATGAAAGAGAAACATCGATCAGCTGCCTCTTGAACACCTCCAACTGGGGATGTGCCCGCAGCCAAGGTACATGCCCTTGACCGGAATCGAACCCGGGACCCTTCAGTCCGCAGTCCAATGCTCTATCCACTGAGCCAAACCGGTCTCGGCACTGGATCTGTTTTTGTTCATCAGTGTATTTTGTTCATTATGATCCACAGATGAGTGAGATCATGTGATGTTTATCTTTCTCTGCCTGGCTTAAGCTCAGCATCATGCTCTCCTTTTTCTTGTGGGGCCTGAGCCTGTACCCGGGTGATGGGCCGCTCCCTGCCGCCAGTGTCCGGCCCGGGAGAAGGGCCACTGGCTCCCTCGTGGGGCAGGGGAGGCAGCCTTGACTCTAGAGAGCACTTCTTTTTTCTTCTCTTTTCTTTTCTTTTATTCTAACTCTCTCTTTTTTTCTTTTCTGAGATGGTTTCTCTGTAGCACGGCAGTTATAAATGAAGACTCAGAAGTACCTTCATGGGACTCTTGGGAAGTTTAAAATTATGGAGGAACCTTCTGTGCTCAAAATGGGACACAAATGGCTTTGCAAATCCCTCGCTTTGAGGGTTCCACTTGCCTCACTGCTTCTGGGGGGTGGGTGCGGGGGGAGGCCCTTATTAGTTTGAGAGGAGGAAAGTGTTCCTCTGGTGTCACCTTACTCCGAGAAATGCTATTTTTCTCGAAACTGGAGAAGTCACAGCATGTACCAAAAAGATGAAAGCTTGTGTGGGAGGGAATTAGGATTTTTTAAAAATTATTTCCAACCAAGGAAACATGACACTGGGTGGAGTACAGGCGAGGGCATGTGCTGGGGGGTAGGGGAGGCCGGGGGGAGGTCAATGGGGGAAAGAAAGGAAACATAGGTACTACTATTTGTAATACTTTAAACAATAAAAAAAAGAATCATCTAGACTAATAAAAGAGAAACATGCAAAAATAAATAAATAAACAAACAAATAAATAAATAATTTTCAAAGGGATTGTGTTCCTGGGTGGTGCCATTGAAGTCACATTCGTGTGACTCCTTAGCAAGAACCTGGATGATCAAGAAATCCTCTTCCCACTTGTGTCTTGGGACACAGGGCCATCCAGCCCCTCATGTGGGTTTGAGGGGCCTTCACCTTGGGGTGCTTGCAGGTCAGGATGCTGCTGTGATTCTGTTGATCATGATTGGTATGTTTCATGAAAGTGCATTTGTGTGCCTTGAAGAGAGAGTAGCAAGGCTAGATGTGCCTTTGGGAAGATAAAGAATATAAATGCTTTACTGCCTACCTGCCCTGACCGGTTTGGCTCAGTGGATAGAGCGTTGGCCTGTGGACTCAGGGGTCCCAGGTTCGATTCCAGTCAAGGGCATGTACCTTGGTTGCGGGCACATCCCCAGTGGGGGGCGGGTGCAGGAGGCAGCTGGTCGATGTTTCTCTCTCATCAATGTTTCTGACTCTCTATCTCTCTCCCTTCCTCTCAGTAAAAAAATCAATTATATATATATACAAAAACAAAAAACAAAAGCCTAACCCCTTGCTGAGATGGTGGGGGCTGGTATCCCTCAGGTGCCTTTCAGGTCCTCTCAGATCCTCTCATGTCCTCTCAGATCCTCTCAGCTCCTCTCATGTCCTCTCAGATCCTCTCAGATCCTCTCATGTCCTCTCAGATCCTCTCAGGTCCTCTCATGTCCTCTCAGATCCTCTCAGGTGCCTTTCAGGTCCTCTCAGATCCTCTCATGTCCTCTCAGATCCTCTCAGGTCCTCTCATGTCCTCTCAGATCCTCTCAGGTGCCTTTCAGGTCCTCTCAGATCCTCTCATGTCCTCTCAGATCCTCTCAGGTCCTCTCATGTCCTCTCAGATCCTCTCAGGTGCCTTTCAGGTCCTCTCAGATCCTCTCATGTCCTCTCAGATCCTCTCAGGTGCCTTTCAGGTCCTCTCAGATCCTCTCAGGTCCTCTCAGGTCCTCTCAGATCCTCTCAGGTCCTCTCAGGTCCTCTCAGATCCTCTCAGGTCCTCTCAGGTCCTCTCAGATCCTCTCAGATCCTCTCAGGTCCTCTCAGATCCTCTCAGGTCCTCTCAGGTGCCTTTCAGGTCCTCTCAGATCCTCTCATGTCCTCTCAGATCCTCTCAGGTGCCTTTCAGGTCCTCTCAGGTCCTCTCAGGTCCTCTCAGGTCCTCTCAGATCCTCTCAGGTCCTCTCAGATCCTCTCAGATCCTCTCAGATCCTCTCATGTCCTCTCAGATCCTCTCAGGTGCCTTTCAGGTCCTCTCAGGTCCTCTCAGGTCCTCTCAGGTCCTCTCAGATCCTCTCAGGTCCTCTCAGATCCTCTCAGATCCTCTCAGATCCTCTCAGATCCTCTCAGGTGCCTTTCAGGTCCTCTCAGGTCCTCTCAGGTCCTCTCAGGTCCTCTCAGATCCTCTCAGGTCCTCTCATGTCCTCTCAGATCCTCTCAGGTCCTCTCAGATCCTCTCAGGTCCTCTCATGTCCTCTCAGATCCTCTCATGTCCTCTCAGATCCTCTCAGATCCTCTCATGTCCTCTCAGATCCTCTCAGGTCCTCTCATGTCCTCTCAGATCCTCTCAGGTGCCTTTCAGGTCCTCTCAGATCCTCTCATGTCCTCTCAGATCCTCTCAGGTCCTCTCAGGTCCTCTCAGATCCTCTCAGGTCCTCTCAGATCCTCTCAGATCCTCTCAGGTCCTCTCAGATCCTCTCAGGTGCCTTTCAGGTCCTCTCAGGTCCTCTCAGGTCCTCTCAGGTCCTCTCAGATCCTCTCAGGTCCTCTCAGATCCTCTCAGATCCTCTCAGATCCTCTCAGGTCCTCTCAGATCCTCTCAGGTGCCTTTCAGGTCCTCTCAGGTCCTCTCAGGTCCTCTCAGGTCCTCTCAGATCCTCTCAGGTCCTCTCAGATCCTCTCAGATCCTCTCAGATCCTCTCAGGTCCTCTCAGATCCTTTCAGATCCTCTCATGTCCTCTCAGATCCTCTCAGGTGCCTTTCAGGTCCTCTCAGGTCCTCTCAGGTCCTCTCAGGTCCTCTCAGATCCTCTCAGGTCCTCTCAGATCCTCTCAGGTCCTCTCAGGTCCTCTCAGGTCCTCTCAGGTCCTCTCAGATCCTCTCAGGTCCTCTCAGATCCTCTCAGGTCCTCTCAGGTCCTCTCAGGTCCTCTCAGATCCTCTCAGGTCCTCTCAGATCCTTTCAGATCCTCTCAGGTCCTCTCAGATCCTCTCAGGTCCTCTCAGATCCTCTCAGGTCCTCTCAGATCCTCTCAGGTCCTCTCAGGTCCTCTCAGATCCCCTCAGATCCTCTCATGTCCTCTCAGGTCCTCTCAGATCCTCTCAGGTCCTCTCAGATCCTCTCAGGTCCTCTCAGATCCTCTCAGATCCTCTCAGGTCCTCTCAGGTCCTCTCAGATCCTCTCAGGTCCTCTCAGATCCTCTCAGATCCTCTCAGATCCTCTCAGATCCTCTCAGATCCTCTCAGGTCCTCTCAGATCCTCTCAGATCCTCTCAGATCCTCTCAGGTGCCTTTCAGGTCCTCTCAGGTCCTCTCAGGTCCTCTCAGGTCCTCTCAGATCCTCTCAGGTCCTCTCAGATCCTTTCAGATCCTCTCAGGTCCTCTCAGATCCTCTCAGGTCCTCTCAGATCCTCTCAGGTCCTCTCAGATCCTCTCAGGTCCTCTCAGGTCCTCTCAGATCCCCTCAGATCCTCTCATGTCCTCTCAGGTCCTCTCAGATCCTCTCATGTCCTCTCAGATCCTCTCAGATCCTCTCAGGTCCTCTCAGGTCCTCTCAGATCCTCTCAGGTCCTCTCAGGTCCTCTCAGATCCTCTCAGGTCCTCTCAGGTCCTCACAGGTTCTCTCAGGTGCCTCTCAGTTTCTCTCAGGAGTGCCCCTCCAGCGCTCACCAGATGCTCAGCTGTTAGCTCTGTGGATGAAGCCGTGACTGCTGAGTCCATGCTGTTAGTGAGAGACGAGCGTTGTAGGCAGAAGTGACGTGAATAATGTAGAAACATATTTCTCTCTCAGTATTTGCAATACCACTCGTGAAGGTTATTTTATGTGCTAACTTGACTGGACCAAGGGAGGCCCAGCGACTGGTGACACATGATTCTGGGCGTGTCTGTGAGGGATTTCCAGAGGGATTAGCCTGGGAACCCCTGGACTGAGGGGAGGAGACGACTCTCCAATTCAGGCGGGCTCCACAGGAAAAAGTGGGGAGGAAGGCGCATTCCCTCTCAGCGAGAGCTGGGCCATTGCCTTCTCCTGCCCTCAGATGGGCTTTCAGAGTTAGACCAGACTCAGCCAGCAGCCAGACCTTCAGCTTCTGACTCAGCTGAACAATGTCATGGAGCTCCTGGGGCTCTCGCTGGCCGACGGCTTTACAATTGCCCGAGTCAGCTCCTGCTCGAAATCTCTCCTGTCTACCTGTCTGTCACCTGTTTGTCATCTATCTACTATCATCTATCTCTTGTCTACTACCTATCATCTATCTACTATCTATCATCATCTATCTACCATCATCTATCTACATCTATCATCTATATCTATCTACTATTGATCATCTACCTATCATCTATCTACTATCATCTATCATCTATCTACTATCTATCATCTATATACTATCAATCATCTATCATCTACCTACTATCTATCACCTATCTACTATCTATCATCTATCATCTACCTACTGTGTATCATCTATTATTTACTACCTATCATCTATCACCTATCACCTATCTACTATCTATCATCTACCTACTAGCTATTATCTATCTATCTATCTATCTATCTATCTATCTATCTATCTATCTACTATCTACCTACCATTCTATCTCTATGTATCTATCATCTATCTAGCTATATGTCTATGTATATATTTATCTATATATCTGTCTATGTCTCTGTGTGCATGCATGTATGTTGGCATGTATCTATGTGTCTGTATCTTTCTATGTGCGTATGTATATATGTATCTGTATGTGTCTACATATGCATGTATGCATATTGGTATATGTCTATGCATCTGCCTGTGTTTATGTATTTATCTATGTGCCTATGTCTGTATGTATGTTTGTATGTATCTATGTGTATATGGATCTATCTACCCACCTATCTATGTGTTATCATCATTACCTATGTCCATTAGCTTCGTCTCTTTGGTGACCCCTAAGTACCCTGATCACTGATGACTTAGGATAGATGTTTGAAATCAAGATGGTGAGTTTGTACTCAGCATGCACCATGCATGCAGGCATTTTTCAGCTCTGTGAAGTGGGCAGAGATGAAGATGCACAGCTGCCCCTGGTGACTGGACAGTCTGCTTAGCAGTGGTTCCCCTGGACAGACGGCGGCTCCTATAGGAGGTCTCCTGCCAGCACCATCCCTCGTGAGGGGCCTCCACTCAGATCTCTCCATGGGCGCAGGCCCAGCCACGCTCTCTCCCGGAAGGCCGCGGGAGAAGCTGCCATCTACCTGTGCAGGTATGTGTATGTCTCTGTCTTTCCCTGCTTCGAGGGGTGAGAGAGTCCCCACCTCTGGTTCCCATTCACTGGCATTTCCAGCGACTTTGGAGGAGGACGGATGCAGAGAAGATTAATTCTGCAGAAGTGGCCTGCTCCACCAGGCATTTGTCAAAGTGCTTTATGGGCAGGCTCATTATCTCCTCTGCTGGCTGTGCTGCGGGGAACATTAGCTCGCTGAATAGGTCCTTCAGGAAGTGCTCCTGTGGCAGCACCAGGACTTAACGGATTGCCTCCAGCAACTCGCTGGGCGTGCTTTCCGCTGAGAAACAACAGCCCTGCCACAGATGCAGTTCACAGAACCAGGGCTGAGGCCAGCTCCTGCGTAGGTAACCCGCTCAGGGCGGGCCGCTGCTTTAAGTGGTACTCAGGTTGCTTACTGACCCAACGGTTAGTTAAGGTGGCATCTGGCTGATGGGTACGCCTTTTCTCATTCTGTCGTTTGAGTCCTTGGAGGAAGCCAAGGGCGCAGAAGCCGGGGGAAGTATATACGTTATCTCAGAGGAGATGGGGACACTGGGGCGCAGTACTGGTTGCTCCCCATCCCATCCCCACACTCCAGAGGAGGGGTCACAGCATCACACTTAGTGCGCTTCAGTCATCGGTGGGTCTTTGCAGGGAACCTGCGGAGAGGAGAGCCCAGCGGCTCTCAGGAAGGGCCCGCGTGTGAGAGCCACACCTTGGGTCTCGCTGCCGGCTGACCGCCTCCTGTCTCAGGAGGGTGGCGCCTTCTCGGGTCCCCGTTGTTCCTGTCTCTGGGAGCTGGGGCCGCTCTGAGGCGTGGAGCTGACAGACGTTGGCCTCTAAGCTCCGAGGACACTGAGCAGGAGGGAGAGGAGAGGCAGCCGTGGTTAATGCGCAGACACTGTTGGGCCGTGCTAGCCAGGCAGACGCTGACTTCTCGCTGTGTCCTCATCAGGAGGGAGCTCTCCGGGCACTAATCCCATCTCGGGGGCCCCACCCTCATGCCCTGATCACCCTAAAGGCTCCACCTCCTACTATTCACCTAGGGGTAGGAATTCAACATATGGATTCAAACCTGCCATCCCTAAGAGTCTCCTAATGCAAGCTTCAGTTAGTAATCTCCTGACCAGGACACCCCAACACAGGCATGTTTCAGAGTCCTGCACCCCTTCACCCCCTCCCGCCTCCTGTCTCCAGGGGAGCGGAGGGCTCAGATCCGGCTGTTCTGTGCTTATGTTAAGGGAAGGCCTTGCTGACTCATCTCTAAAGTTAATTACTTTCTCTTCCTCGACTTCGCAATTAGCTGAGGTTGCTGCAGGCTTTGTCACATCCTGAATCTTGAGACAGAGCAGCTCCGTTCAGGTCTGTGAGGTCTGTCTCCAGCTGCCTCTGGAGGTGAGGCGCCAGGCGGCCATGTCTGCCAGGAACACCCCGGCCGGCCAGGCTGCGGACAGGGGAGCCGGTGGCGGGTTTGGGTGCCCAGCCCTTCCCTACCTGGCAGGAGTCTCGCTGCCCTCTCTGCCTCTTCCTGTCTATTCTAGTGTCTGTGGGTTCACTCAGGGCCGGGCGCTCCCTAAACACGGCATCTCCTCGCAGGTGCACAGGCAGGTGGTGCCGTCACCAGGCAACACCCCCAGCTCCGAGTTACCTCTCTCAGCCCGGCCGGCGTGGCTCAGTGGTGAGTGCCGACCGGTGAGCCAGGAGGTGACAGCTCCATCCCTGCCCGGGCACATGCCTGGGTGTGGGCTCAATCCCCAGTGGGGGGCGTGCAGGAGGCAGCCGACCCATGATTCTCTCTCAACATCGATGTTTCTCTCTCTCCTTCTCCCTTCTTCTCTGCATTCAATAAAAATAATTGAAAAAAGAAGTCACCTCGCTGAGCTGACCTGAGCCGGGCACTCACCTGGCTGTCTCGTCCTGAACTCTGTTCTCCATTTGTCTTTCTCCTGCGGTGGGTGTGGCTGCGGGGTGTGGGGTCGGCTGGCATTGGGGGTGGACGTCTCGAGTGGGGATCGGCAGGACCTGGTGGGAGGAGGGACCCTGTGTCCTGTGACTGAGGGAGAGTGGACATGGGATTCTGTAGAGAGCCCCCAGGGAAGATACCTGAGCATTCTTTAAGTCAGCTGAATCTGAGGCGCCAGGCAGAGCCCCGTCTTGGAAACACACCCACCAAGAAGGTTGGATGCGTTATCAGTACTGACTCTTAACTTCGCCCCAAATGTCGGGGAGAGAGCCTTGAAATGTAGATTCAGCTGAGCCCCGGGAATGAGAGAATGCGTAGGGTCTGGGACCACCTAAGCTTCTATGATATTGGGATTTTTTTTCAGGTGAAACCCCTTTTTATTTTAGTATAAATAAACACGCTGCTGTTGGGTTTGGAATCCTGTCTCGCCATCAGAGAGAACAGAGATTCCACCCAGCCCCAGCTTTTTATTTCTATTTCTGTGTCCACTATTCTTTCTTTTATTTCTCAAGCCCCAGCTCCTCTACTCAGTAACTGAACCCACTCTTCTTTCCACGCTGGACGTGGAAAAGAGAGAAAGCCCCCACAGGGACTGGCAGGGTGGGGAGGCACATTCAGCACATGCCCGGCGCTTCCTCCTGAGGGAGGGAGTCTCTGTGGGGGGTTTCCGTGTGGTTTCTATGCCGACGGCACCGTGTCCTGTGGGAACTGAATGTCCATATCTAGCGACAAGGCAGGACAAACTGTGGGAGTCAGAGGTAGCACACGGCAGTCAGACGTGAGCTACTTGACACGTTGCTACCTCGTCCTTGGGTCCCTCCTGCTGTCTGTCTGGGGGAGGCCGCTTACGGAGCTCGCTCAGACTGATTGGCAGGTGGCAGAGCCGAAGCGGGGCCAGCCCTGTGTCTCCCAGACTCTAGGCTGCCTCAGCTCCCCCCTCGAGTACGGAACCCGGGGCTCCACCTGTTCTGAGGGGGAGCCTGCAGCACACAGAGTGCACCTGCTGCTTCCTGTCTCGATCTCACCCGCGCATTGTGAGGGCCACATGGGGGTGCCAGCACCTCCAGCTGCTCTTCACCGAGACCCTGGACGTGGTTTAAAAGACATTAAAAAATTGCCGAACTGATTTGGCTCAGTGGATAGAGCGTGGGCTTGTGGACTGAAAGGTCTCAGGTTCGATTCCGGTCAAGGGCATGTACCTTGGCTGCGGGTACATCCCCAGTTGGAGGTGTGCAAGAGGCAGCTGATCGATGTTTCTCTCATGGATGTTTCTGACTTTCTCCCTTCCTCTCTGTAAAAAGTCAATAAAATATATTAAAAAAAGATATTAAGAAATACATATGTTTTTATGGATTTCAGAGAGGAAGGGGACATGGTCTAAAAGATATTAAGAAATACATGTTTTTATTGATTTCGGAGAGGAAGGGAGAGGGAGAGAGAAACACATCCATGGAGAGAGAGGATCAGCTGCCTCCTGCAGGTCCCACACCGGGGGATCGAGCCCGGTGGACACTCAACCACGAAGGCCCGCTGGCCGGGCTAACAGACAAGTCCCACGGTGAGTGTTTTCAAACAGAAGTGTACTGAACAGCACGTGAGTGCCCAGGCCCAGCACTAGGACTCGCCCTTTGTTCCCGTGCCACCCGATTTGCGTCCTCTCTGCCACGTTTGCTCAACACAACATTCTAGATCTCACAATACTCCATCCCTAAGCCCTGAGGCTGGGTCTCCCCAAGCAAGAATGTTCTCTTGGGAACCTCTGTGCCATCGCCCCACTCACTGTAAACACCCCCCCCCTCGCAGCCCCCGCCTCCACCCGCTAACGGGATGGAATCCCTACTTTTCGGCCGTCTGGTCTCCGCCCGCCCCACTCAGGACCAGCCCGTCTCTGTGCCTCCCTCTCCAACGGGTGCCAGTGGCCAGAACTGTCTTCACGCAGGCCTGACACCGCCGTCCTGCTGCCTGTGGAATGCTCGCCAGATGCCAAATCCTGAGCTGAGCTTGACATTTAAGACGTCCCTTAATCCTCAGAGCCACCCCTATCTCTGATTCCCATAAATGGCTCACGAGGAGGCGGCTTTATCGCAGCTTCCCAGGCGGGGAGCTTCGGCTTAGGAACGTGTTACCCAGGAGAGAACTTTCCTTTCTGACTTCTACTCTGCAGTAGAGACAACTCAGGGCTTTAACCGGTGCTCAGCAGGTGCTGTCCGTGTGACCGGGTCTCTCTCAGTCTCGTCTGAAGGGAAAGAACTGTTCATTGAGCGTGCCCTATGTGGGCGGGGAGAGGCCCTCTCTCTGCGTTCTCACTGTAACCTCGCGGCTTCATTGGGGATCACATTAATGGTCCGGCATCGAAGACAGAGGAACAGAGGCTCGAAGGTGCCGGGTGCTCTGTCTAACGTGAGCAGCTGGTGGGATGGGTGCCAGCTGTGAACCTGGGGGAGAGGTCAGGGGTGCAGGCTGGCTGGGGGCTGGGCTCCTGTGCAGGTGGCTGGGAGAGGCTGGGCTGTCTCTCCTCCTGTGACTGTTCCTCTGACTCCCACCTCCCAGGGGGATGAAATGCCCAACTCCAGACAAACGGACCTCCCTTCTCCCGGTGAGCTGTGAACGCTGGCTCTCCCTCCCACCCCCAATTCTCCATACCCACGGACCTGCTCAAGGGCAGGCTGACTCAACACCATCCATCCTCCCAGCACTTCCCAAGGAGCAGGGGAGGGAGCGAGGGGCAGAGACCTGCATCCCTCCAAGGTTTGGTCCATCTCAGGACAGAGTTCCGCCTAACCTGGCGGGGGCACCTACATGCTCAGAGTTCAGAAGATGGTGTAGAACACGTCTTTTTATAAAAATTAAATATATATTTTTATTGATTTCAGAGAGGAAGGGAGAGATGGAAACACCAATGAGGAGAGAGAATCATTGATTGGCTGCCTCTTGCATGCCCCCCAGTGGGGATGGAGCCCACAACATGGGCATGTGCCCCGACCGGGAATCAAACCGTGACCTGGTCCACAGATCCACACTCCACCCCTGCACCACGCCAGCCGGGCAGAACACGTCTTTCACGTGGACACGTCTGTCCTGTCCGTGTCTCCTGGGGATGCAGAGGCTCCTCCTCTTGATTCCCATGCTCTCCTTCCCTCATCTCCTAGGTCCTGTCCTCTCCCAGCACTGGCTTCCTCTCGCCCCTCTGGCCACGAACAAATACTACTTTTTCCAGAACTTCAACCTTTCTTAAGTTAGTATTTATCTCCTGTGTCTTAGCTCGGGCTGCTACAACAAAATACCATGAATGGGGTGGCCTAAGCAATAGACATTAATTTCTCACAGTTCTGGAGGCTGGAAGGGTTCAGAGTTCAGAAGGGTCAAGGTGTTGGTTGACTTAGATCCTGGTGAAGACCCCAGCCCTGGCTTATGGACAGTGAGCCACACACAGTGGAGAGAGGACTGGTGTCTCTTCCTCCTCTATAAGGGCACTAATCCCCTCACAGGGCCCCACCCTCAGGATCTAATCTGCTCCAATTCACCCCAAAGGCCCCATCTCTCAACATGCTGACATTGGGAGTTAGGGCTTCAACAGAGGACTCCTGGGGTGGATACAACATCCAGTGAACAACAACCTGTCATTCTTTTGAGAAATTTTGTTGCACTCAGGGGGGTCTCGTTTCAAACAAAGTGAAGATGGGTAGGGCCAAAGTGGGTGCAGGAGACAGTGAACCTGCTCTGAAACACTAGAGAATGAATTGGGAACTTACAATAAAGCAAACATCTGGGTTCGATTCTGCCCACCCAGAGTTGCAACCAAGGAAATGGAAAGTGAGATAAAAATGGAGGACAGAAGGTTAGAAGATGACTTGTTAACTCCCAGTTAGATTATCTATGAACTTCCTGGGTTAGAAGATGACCTGTGAACTCCCTGAGTTAGAAGATGACCTGTGAACTCCCTGGGTTAGAAGATGACCTGTGAACTCCCTGGGTTAGAAGATGACTTGTGAACCCCCAGTTAGAAGATGACCTGTGAACTCCCTGGGTTAGAAGATGACCTGTGAACTCCCTGGGTTAGAAGATGACCTGTGAACTCCCTGGGTTAGAAGATGACCTGTGAACTCCCTGGGTTGGAAGATGACCTGTGAACTCCCCAGGTTGGAAGATGACCTGTGAACTCCCCGGGTTAGAAGATGACCTGTGAACTCCCCGGGTTAGAAGATGATCTGTGATCTTCCATGGGTTAGAAGATGACCTGTGAACTCCCGGCAAAGTGGCCTGGGCTCTGGGCTCCTCAGTTCAGGTGTGACCGCTGGGTGCCTGGTTCTGGTGAAGCCGCTGGGAATGTTCGTGTTATTCCATGTGACTGTGTGATCATCGTGTTCTGCCAAGAAAATGGCTCTTTGACCTCGAGACTCACAAGTTCACCTGCCATGTCTCCCTGTTTCCTTCCCGATTTCCATGAGAGCTATTCCAGATGACACTGAGGGCACCAGGGATTGTCAGGGGAAAACCAAACAAAGCACCTGGAAGTATCTTCTTATTTCGGAAAAAATCACTTTCCAACTATCAACACACAGAGCGAGTAAACCACATGGGAAGGAGGGAAAGGCTACATGCCAGTTACATGGAGCGGCAGCTGCCATAGCTGAAAGAGAAAAATCAATGCCCTAAAACAGTTCGATTTTTAAGGTGTAGAGAGGCAGAATGTTTTCAATTACAGGGTTGGTTTTGGCAGCACCCCGATATTCATCGCTACCCAAGAGGGTTGGATTGTGCTTTCTCTGACGAGGCATTTCTAGAATGGCTCACCCACAGTTGGGTGAGACTCAGTGTGAGGTTGTGAAGAGGGGGAGTGGGAGGGGAGGCTGCAGGTCTGGCTTGGCGCTCTGAGCAGAGAGGATTGTACAGGAGTGACCAGACCTGCAATGTCGTGGCCCCGATAAAGGTGCAGGTCTCCATCACCTAGAAGCGCAGAGGGGGGCCATCCAGGAGAGGGCCTGGCTTTGGGGTCTTGACTCCTGCAGCTCCTGTCTCTGTTCTGCCAGGACTTGAAGCCAGGGCCCAGCGTGACAATAAGGGCACGGGGTACCCCCAAACCATCAGGGGCAGCCACGTGGAGGAGAACGAGGAAGGAGGAGCCAAGTGCCTGAACTAGGTGCTCTTTTTTTTCTCTCCTTCTTTCTTTTTAAATATTTTTATTGACGTCAGAGAGGCAGGGAGTGGGAGAGAGAGAAACATCACTGTGAGAGAGAATCATCGATCGGCTGCCTCCTGCACGCCCCACTCTGGGGATGGAGCCCGACACCTGGGCCTGTGTCCTGACCTGGAATCGAACCCAGACCTCCTGGTTCATAGGTTGATGCTCAGCTACCAAGCCATGGCAGTCGGGTGAGGTGTCCTTTGTTCAAAGCCGTTTTCACTGACGCCCAGTGCCCATATACAAAGTGCACAGCAGGAAGATGCCGTTTAATGAAACGCTGTGCAGGACTCGTCTGCAGAGTCCGCAGAGCAGGCCGGACACATGCGGCCGCCCGACCCCTTCCTTCCTTTCCCGGCCTCCCTGTCAGCATCCCTCCTCCCTTCTGAATGGCAGCCCCTGCCCCGAAGTCTTTGCCTGTTTTCCAGTTCTATGTTCATTGACTGATATAGCGTGTACTCTTTGAGTTCACCTTTTTTTTACTTAAAAATTTGTTTGTCCTCTGCAGCTGTAGTTAATCGGATCTCATTACTGTCCACAATTTCTTTCTTCCACTGTTGGTGAGCTGGGTTGTTCACAATTTGGGGCTGGTAGGAATTGTGCTACGGCAACTCCCTGTTCCTTGTCTCTCAGCACTGGCCTATCACCCTCACTGGTCAGCACTGGCCCATCCACCTCACTGGTCAGCACTGGCCCATCCACCTCACTGGTCAGCACTGCTCACTGGTCAGCACTGGCCCATCCACCCTCACTGGTCAGCACTGGCCCATCCATCTCACTGGTCAGCACTGGCCCACCCACCCTCACTGGTCAGCACTGGTCCATCCACCCTCACTGGTCAGCACTGGTCCATCCACCTCACTGGTCAGCACTGGCCCATCCATCTCACTGGTCAGCACTGGCCCATCCACCTCACTGGTCAGCACTGGCCCACCCATCTCACTGATCAGCACTGGCCCACCCATCTCACTGGTCAGCACTGGTCCATCCATCTCACTGGTCAGCACTGGTCCATCCACCCTCACTGGTCAGCACTGGTCCATCCACCCTCACTGGTCAGCACTGACCCATCCACCCTCACTGGTCAGCACTGACCCATCCACCCTCACTGGTCAGCACTGGCCCATCCATCTCACTGGTCAGCACTGGTCCATCCACCCTCACTGGTCAGCACTGGCCCATCCATCTCACTGGTCAGCACTGGCCCACCCATCTCACTGATCAGCACTGGCCCACCCATCTCACTGATCAGCACTGGCCCACCCATCTCACTGGTCAGCACTGGTCCATCCACCCTCACTGGTCAGCACTGGTCCATCCACCCTCACTGGTCAGCACTGGTCCATCCACCCTCACTGGTCAGCACTGACCCATCCACCCTCACTGGTCAGCACTGACCCATCCACCCTCACTGGTCAGCACTGGCCCATCCATCTCACTGGTCAGCACTGGTCCATCCACCCTCACTGGTCAGCACTGGTCCATCCACCCTCACTGGTCAGCACTGGTCCATCCACCCTCACTGGTCAGCACTGACCCATCCACCCTCACTGGTCAGCACTGACCCATCCACCCTCACTGGTCAGCACTGGCCCATCCATCTCACTGGTCAGCACTGGCCCACCCATCTCACTGGTCAGCACTGGCCCATCCACCTCACTGGTCAGCACTGGCCCATCCACCCTCACTGGTCAGCACTGGTCCATCCACCCTCACTGGTCAGCACTGGCCCACCCATCTCACTGATCAGCACTGGCCCACCCACCCTCACTGGTCAGCACTGGTCCATCCACCCTCACTGGTCAGCACTGACCCATCCACCTCACTGGTCAGCACTGGCCCATCCACCCTCACTGGTCAGCACTGGCCCATCCACCCTCACTGGTCAGCACTGGCCCATCCACCTCACTGGTCAGCACTGGCCACCCATCTCACTGGTCAGCACTGGCCCATCCATCTCACTGGTCAGCACTGGCCCATCCACCTCACTGGTCAGCACTGACCCATCCACCCTCACTGGTCAGCACTGGCCCAATGCAGGGTGGGGTCTCATAGGAGTAACGGTCCTGGTTTGAGTCTCTTGGCTGATTTGCTGACCGCCCACTGCCACTTTAAGACACTGCTGTGTGTGTTTCCAGCCTGTTTTGGGGTTTTTTATGCAAACAGCCCTCGATTGGTCAATTTCACCCGCACCAGTCACCTCTCCCTTTCCAGAATTCTGTATATTTAGGTCCATCTCGGAGTTGGGCACAGATTTCTTCAAAGATCAGAACATAAATGATTGCATTGCTTATTTGAGCGCAATTTATGCTGAAGGCCTGTGCAGTATTCACGGGGAGAAAAAGGCGACGAGGATAAAACCATAAAGCAAAACATGCCGGAAGCTTCCTGACATGGGGCCATTCTCTTCGCTTTCATCTCTTGCCTAAGAAGCTGGATAATATAACTTCAAACACGAGACTCAGAGACATAACCCTTAAATCGCATTCTTAATGCTCGGTGCATTTTCCTCTCGGTGACAAGAAACTAATTTGGAAGGAGAATTCTGCAGTTTATATAACAAGTTTGCTTTTTCTGTCCTTTTTTAACCCACAGCTCGCACCCATATGCAACGTTGTTGTGGCTGGAGGTGCAGGCTGGCCCCAGATGGCTGCCGAGGGCTGACTTAGCCAATGGCTTATCTCAGGTCTCCTGGCTCCCTGGGCTGGGGTGTGTGGAAATGGGGCATAATCACACCCACTTCATATGGCGTTTACCTAAGTACACGGGTAATATTGGTAAATATTGGTAAAACAGGTCAGAGCAATTTCTGGCATAGTGCAAAAGCTATCTAAGTACTTGATTTTTAAAAAAGCTATGTGTGTGTGTGTGTGCGCGCGCGCATGCATGTGTGTTTGTATATATATAAATATGTGTAAGTGCGCGCATGTCCACATGCGCATGCATATATGTGCGTATATGTATATATGCATGAGCATGCACGTGTGTGCATGTGCATACATGCAGGTGTCCATACGTGCGCACACGAATACCCATGCTTACACATGCATGCACATATATGCACACACGCACACATGTACACACATGCATGTTTATGTATATGTGCATATAGACGCATGTGCACATATGTTTATGTATGCATGCATGTATATGTGTAGTATATATGTGCATGTGCATGCATGCATGTATACACACATGTGTGCATGCATGCGTCTCTCTCTGTGTGTGTGCGCACACACACAGCACATGTTTGCCTGGAATGACTCACTCACATTTCACGGGGAAGCTGGCTTTTCTGAGAGACGCCCACCCATGGGGCCCCGGGCAGAAGGGCCACAGTGACCAGGACTGACCTGGTCACCGGGACTGCACTGAGAGGAGAGCCCGGAGGAGTGACTTACAGCAAATCAGACAAAACGACACGCCACTCACCTCCATCTTCTCATGCGTGGACACGGGCTGACGACGCACTGGGGCAGAGGAGCCACAGTTGTATCCACTGCTCGGGCCGCGGAGACCGTGCACTTCAACCCCGAGTGTCCGGGAATGGAGCGCTCTCCGAGGAGGAATTACACGTTGTGAGAGCACCGCGGTTAGTCCCGTTCACAGCTGGGACTTCCGGGAAAGTCTAGTCAACTTTCATATTTAATATCATGGAGACGAGAGGAAGAGGACACGTTCCAGTAAACCGGGTTTCCCAGCGGCCGGCTCAGTGAGGATGTATAATGTAAAACAATTTCAACGTCTAATTTTACTACCAATCAGGTGAATCCAACCACACTCCAGCCAACCAGTCAATCACATTAATTTGTTGTTATTTTTTAAACTTAAGAGTGAGGTGCTGGGTGTGGACACCCTGTTTGGGGTCAGGTGATTCCAGGATTTGGTCTCGGTGATGATCCCCGGGCCTACCTGGGTTCAACTGGCATGTATCATGAGTGTCGACAGGTGACACGCTGCAAGGTGTACAGCTGACACACTATAAGTGTACAGGCAACATGCTATAAGGCATACATGTGACATGCTGCAAGAGTACAGGTGACATGCTATAAGGCATACACGTGATACAGTGCAAGGCATGCAGGTGACATGTTACAAGAGTACAGGTTACATGCGACAAGGTGTATAGCTGACATGCTACAAGAATGCAGGTAACATGCTATAAGCCATATAGGTGACACTGTCAGAGTACAGATAGCATGCTACAAGGGGTACAGATGACATGTATAAGGCGTCTTTGGAGAAACAGGAAACGTAACCCACTCCTTCCCATGAGCTGCAGGCCCCGGTGCACACAGGGGCTGGCATTCGTTGCCTGTGGTCTGTCCCACTCACAGCCCTTGAGTTTCCTGAGCGTTCGCTTCAGAGCGTGCTCCTAGGTGTGTGTGCGAAGTTAATGAGCGGAAATTTGAGTTTTAAAGAGAATACTGAATGCGTGGAGCTGTTTTCCCCAGAGAAGCCACTTGGAGCCTTTATTAATGTTGTTGAAGAGCTTGTTCAGACCTTTAATTAAATTTATTTAAGAGCACTTGAGTAAGGAACACTGAGTTCATGAGCGTGTACCCCACGCTGAGCTGGCACCCCATGTCCTCGCCTGTGACGGGCGAGTGGATGACGCGGTCTTTGTGGGGACGTTTGGGACAACTCGTCAGAATTCCTCAGTTCTCTGTCCTTAATACCTGATACTTTCTGACCCTAATTAGGGGTTCGTGAGATTTTTGAAAAACAGGTCCCCCCAGTGTAAGACGTGGGTCATGTGAGTCACAGGAACCGCTCAGCATGCAATTCCAGGGCCACGCACTGTGTACAAACACACAAGGTTGCTTTTCCCCAGGAACCAGGATCCTTCATACGTGATTGTCCATGTAGAAATATCAAGAAAAGGTGCCATCTATGCAATTCCAGGGCCACGCACTGTGTGCAAACATGCAAAGGATCCCAGCATGCAATTCCAGGGGCCCTGGATTTGCATGCTGGGGTCTCTGTGACTCATCCAATGGTGCATCCCCATTGCCATCCTTGGCCACAGAGGAGTGGACAGGATGGGACTTAAAGCTCTGCTGTTAGGGGACATCTTGAGCACCAGGGCTCAGGGTTTCCAGGGCACAGAACCAGCGGAATAAACGGGGCGCAGCCACGGTTCTGTGTGTGGAGCGGTTCACTGCGGGGAGTTAGCACGCACGATCGTGGAATCTGAGGATCCCATGGCCGGCTGCAGCGGGGATGGGGGGAGACCCAGCTGGACGGCTGGACCGGCCTCACCAGAGGCTCAGGGCTCACGTCCTGGGAGTCTACAGGCTCCTCCCGGTTTCGGACTGACCTGGTGGGTTCCTGTGACTGACAGCCTGCTGCTCGGTGTGGGCTGGTGGCCTCTGCGCAGGCTATGCCGGGGCTGGCATTTTATCCACATCTCCGTGGCCGTGTGTCCACCACCACCTCTGTCCTGCCAGGGCCGTGGGCTCCCCGGGAGGCGTGGGGGTCCCTGGGAGGTGTGGGGGCTCCCCCAGGAGGTATGAGGGTCCGTTGAGAGGTGTGGGGGTCCATTGGGAGGTGTGGGGGTCCCCCTGGGAGGTGTGGGTTTCCCCAGGAGGCGTGGGGGTCCATTGGGAGGTATGGGGGCTCCATTGGGAGGTGTGGGGTTTCCAGGGGGTGTGGGGGGTCCCCCTGGGGTGTGGGGGGTCCATTGAGAGGTGTGGGGGTCCATTGGGAGGTGTAGGGGGTCCATTGGGAGGTGTGGGGGCTCCCCCGGGAGGTGTGGGGGCAGCAGAGCAGCCTGGGGGCCGGGCCTGGTGGGTCAGAGGTGGCCCGTGGGCATCAGGCCTGGACTGGCTCAGGATGGATGCTCTCCCAGACGCTGCCCGGGAATCGAGGGGAAGGAAACCGTGGCCGTGGTCCCGGCTGGAGGAGGCGGCAAGAGACGGGCTCAGGCAGCCGGCCCAGCTGGTGAAGCCCTGCGACTCCATTGCCGCCCGCAGAGGAAGGCGTGGCCCCCAGCCCCCAGCTGACCCCACATCATCTTGGGCCCAGAGCGCCGTGGTGCAGGGAACCCCAAGGCGGGAAGCATGACCACAGGTGGGGTCCCTGGAGCTGCTGCCTGCCCCTCTTTCCTGTGATACCCCCCCACCTCCCCATGCCAGGACATGTGAACATATCACAGGGGCTCTGGGCGGCTTATGTTTCTCGAGGACACCAAAGTGATGCTGGTCTTTCTGCTGGGGAAAAGCTAGATAAAAGTCCCCACACATGGATGGCACCTTTTCTTGACAATTCTACAAGGTCAATCAGGTATGAAGGACCCGGGTTCCTGGGGAAAAGCAACTTTGCGTGTTCGCACACAGTGTGTGGCCCTGGACTTGCATGCTGAGGGGTCAGAGATGTCCTGCTGGGTCTGTGTGACTCTGCAGTAGTTTACAGAACATCTGCCTTCCCCACACCCCAGAGTGGACTGGGTGCTGGTGTGTGTGCATTTGTGTGTGTGTGTGTGTGTGTGTGTGTGTGTGTACGTGTGCATGGGCCCAGTCTGAGTTTCAGGTGATTCTGTGTCAGGTCCTGGGTGAGGACTCTGACATACGCCTTGTCATGATTCAGCCCACATGCCCAGCAGACCTGTCCTGGATGCTGTGTGACGACTGGACACCCTGTGTGCAGGCCCCAGGCTGGGGTCTCCGTGGCTCTCTCTCATTCAAGTGGGGCGTCTGCTGTCATCAGCCACGCTGTGCACTTACTTCCGAGGCAGCGACCCTCGTTGCCCCCGATGCCCATCTTCCTCTTCTTCCGACCAGGACCCTCTTTATTGAGGGCCAGAAGTGTGCGTGGCTTCAGGGCTGTATTTTCCTGCCCGGCCAGCATGGCTGAAGGGTTGAGCATCAACCTATGAACCAGGAGGTGATGGTTAGATTCCCTGTTAAGGCACATGCCTGCGTTTCATCTAGACCCCCCAGTTAGGGGGGTGCAGGAGGCCGCAGATCAATGGTTGTCTTTCATTATGGATATCTCTCTCTTTCCCTTGCCCTTCCTCTCTGAAATCAACAATTTAAAAAAGGGACTGCATTTTCCATCTTCTCCTCCATTTATGTGCAGACAGCTTAGCGAGTATGTCTTCTTTCCCTCTCCTGTTGTTGTTCTGTCTGGAAGGTGAGGTGGCTGGAGCTCCAATAACCATCTTTCCCATGAGGCCGTCGGAACACACATGGTGACACAGCAAAGGCAGGAGAGCAGACACACAGAGCCAGCCCCGTGTCGCCTGCCGAAATGGGGTCACATGCCAGCCCTGTATCTCCTAGCTCCAGGCTTCGCTTTATGTGAAAGAAAAACGACCCTCTAAGTGTTGGGTCACCGTGCTTCTGTCAACCAAGCCCAGTCTCAGGGACACAGACACTGAGGGACTCTTGTCGGCCTGCATTTTCCAATTCATGAATTTATTAAGTGAAAAGGAATCTATTGATTTCTCCCAGGACAGAAGAGCGAATCAGCACTTTTTACCTACCCACGGCTGCTCTCGAACCCTCATTTATCTCTCTGCTACATCCACTTGCTGACACAGCCTGGATTTTTCTCCTAGCCCACAGTGGCCGGATTACAGTTCCATGCTTTATCCTCTGTTTCAGGAGTTACAGGGCATGGGATGGCATTTTAACTCCGCTTACCCAACTCTCTGTGAGTCCCTCCACCTAGAGCCGAACGCGGTGTTTACGGCAATTCCTTTCACAAATGAGCCCCTCGTTTGGGACTTAATCTTCTGTTTGGCACTCGTGTTTATTGGTGTCATTTGGAAGGAGATTCGCCGCAGGTGTTGGGAGTCGGAAAGCCAGAGGCGTCCTCGGAGAGGACTGAGCCTGCAGGTCATCAGCGGAGACGGGACTCCCAGGTTCTCCGTGCTCCTGGCCGCTGGGCTCTGCTCCTGGCGGGGGGCGGGGGAGGGGAAGAAGAGGGGAGCCCCCTTCCACCCCCGCAGGTCCTCCCAGAGCCACACACACACTCCTGTGTTCCTTTGTCTAAATTGTGGTCACCATGGCCACCGGCCAGAGGGGACGCTGAGAAGTGCTGTTCACCTGCATGGTGGGGGCCTGGCTTGGGCAGGGGGTGTTCCATCCCCAGGAAAGTTGGGGCCAGAGCGAGCTGCCCGGCACCATCTGCAAACACCTGTCCCCTGTGAGTCCCAGGAAGCAGTAAGACCTGCAGGCGTGAACATGGGAACATGTTTCTTTTCTTTACAAATATGACATTGTGTAAACTTCGCAGAGAAGCTGGCCAGCCAGTTTCCAAACGGCCGCTGTAGGGTAGCTGGTCCATCTGTGTGGGGCCCGGGCTTGGCGTGACCGAGGCCCAGGTGTCCAGGATGCACAGGTGGTTGGCTGTTGAGCCCATTCGCATGGGGAGTCTCCCTCTGGCTTGAATGATATATGAATTATGTCTCCATTTGCTGGGCATATGGAGTGTCTTGTTTGTCTACAGATGCATGCGGTCTCCATTTCTGGAAAACTGTCTTAGAACGGAAGGCTTTTCTCTCCGTTGAGGAGGTCACAGGGAAGGTGGCCTGAGGGCAGAGCCCAGGACACGAAAGCTTTTTCTCTCCGTTGAGGAGGTCACAGGGAAGGTGGCCTGAGGGCAGAGCCCAGGACTGAAGAGCAACTCAGTGGAGAGGGAGGAGGGAGGAGGGATTAGGGAGGAGGGGAGGGGAGGGGAAAGAAAAGAGAGGGGAGAGGGGAGAGGGAGGAGGGAGGAGAGGGAGGAGGGAGGAGAGGGGAAAGAAAAGAGGGGAGAGGGGAGAGGGGAGAGGGAAGAGGGGAGGGAGGAGAGGGAGGAGGGAGGAGGGATTAGGGAGGAGGGGGGAGGAGAGGGGAAAGAAAAGAGAGGGGAGAGGGGAGAGGGGAGAGGGAAGAGGAGGAGGGAGGAGGGAGGAGAGGGAGGAGGAGAAAGGAAAGAGGGAGGAGGGAGGAGGGGGAAAGGAGAGGGAGGAGGTAGAAGGAGGGAGGAGGGGGAAAGGATAGGAGGAGGAGGGAGAAGAAGGAGGAGAAAGGAGAGGGAGGAGGGAGAAGAGGGGAGAGCATGGAGCACGCCTTTGAGAGGCTCACTGTCACCCACGCAGCGGTGAAGGGCGATGAGAGAGAAGGACACAACAGAAGGCCACATGCCACCAGCCACAGAGGACACACGTGTTCCAAGGCCCTGGTCCCCCTGTCTTAAGCATCCAGGACCCCCGCGGGTAACCAGTGTGGAGTACCCTGGGGTGGGTGCCCTGATGTGTGGTCGGGAGACCTTCCCTCCAAAGAAACAGTCTCGGGGAGACAGCAGGTCTGGCCGCTGGGACGACCCGGGTGCTGGTGCCGTGCTTTTTGGTACTGAAATAGCAGGTGCGGCGGGTCCAGTTGGACCGTCCCCTGCGCAAGGGCCAGCCTCGGTTAACGCCATGCAGCTCCGAACGCGGTCTCCTGCCCAGAGGTGGGCTCCGGGTCTGAGTCCTCCAAGGAGCAGGGACACACCGGGTCTTCTAGCTCCGCCACCATACCGTGCCCAAGCGCAGGGCCTTTCCAACGGAGACCTGCCCGCAGCGGCCCCCGCAGCCCCTCCATCCCTTTGGAGCCCTGTTTCTCTGTCCCAGCTGGAACCCAGTGAGGTGGGGAGGCTGGAGGGACCCACCTTCCAAACCCCCCGGCCCTCCTCCCCCTCAAGGAACCGCCCAGGGCTGCAGGGCGAGATGCTCCTCCAGAAGGAGCAGGGGGTGGGGGCACTCCCAGAGTCCGAGCTCTAGGCTCTCGGTGCTCCTGGCATTGGCTTTCGTGGGAGCACGTTCGTTCTGGAGCGAATCAGTGGGGGTGACTACAGGGCCCCCCACACCCTACAGAGGCCATTACAATAGATTAAGACCCAGCTCATGGCTGCAGCCGGGGCTGCCCACTGCGCAGGGAGGCTCCTGCTAATCCATTAGCAACTTCACTCCGGGATCCAGCTGCTGGGCGCCCCAGGGATCAGGCTGACCCCTAACCCAGCCTGGGGACCCTGTCCCAGCCTGTGACCCCGCCCCCTGTGACCCCACCCCCTTGTGACCCCGCCCAGCCTGTAACCTCGCCCCCTGTGACCCCACCTCCCTGTGACCCCCCTCTGTGACCCCGCCCAGACCACTGTGCTCCTGGAGAAGCTGCTGGTGGTGCTGGGGAGCCCTGGACCCCCGGGGCGGGGTGTCAGCGGCTTGGTGTGGGCTGTCGCGCCATTGAGGGCCATTTAACAGGGAAGCCTGGGGTTTTAGGGCTCCGGCAGCTCACTCCAGCTGCTGACCCCACTCCAGATGCTGACCCCGCCCCCCTGTGACTCTTCCCAGGCTGTGGGCAGGGTCAGCAGCTGGGGTGAGATCACAGGCTGGGAAGGGTCACAGGGGGCGTGGTCACAGGGGGCGTGGTCACAGGCTGGGCAGGATCAGCAGCTGGGGTGGGGTCACAGGCTGGCAGGGTCAGTAGCTGGGTGGGGTGGGGTCACAGGCTGGGCGGGATCAGCAGCTGGGGTGGGGTCACAGGCTGGCAGGGTCAGCAGCTGGGGTGGGGTCACAGAGTTCAAGCATCTTCCATTCCTTTAGCCCTGAGGCCTCTGCCCTGGAGCTGGCCCCGCGGGGAAGGACGCGGCTCCCTGGCAGCAGTGACCACGGGGTGAGGTGCCCAGCTCTCAGAAGACCCCGCGGGCACAGAGGGCGATGGGTCATTCACTCTCCGGCTCACACCCCGTCCGGTCGTCTCGGTTCCCTCGTTCCCGCTGAAAAGTCAGCGGCCGGTCCTACTGCCGCTCATTCGAAATTTCTCTGGTCACTTCTGAGGTTTTGTTTTTTAAAAAATATATTTTATTGATTTTTTTTTACAGAGAGGAAGAGAGAGGGATAGAAAGAAACATCGATCAGCTGCCTCCTGCACACCTCCTACTGGAGATATGCCCACAGCCAAGGTACATGCCCTTGACCGGAATTGAACCTGGGACCTTTCAGTCCAAAGGCCGACGCTCTACCACTGAACCAAACCGGTTTCGGCATTTCTGAGGTTTTTATTTCGTGTTTATATCATGCCCCGCACCAAATTCATCGTTTTTCTCTTTATTCTCCCCGTTCTTCCTCATCTGGTGCACACGACAATAAAGGATAATTTCCTTATTCAAGCAAGAAGCTCGAAAAGCACCTTCCATGTCTCCCTGTTTTCATCTCACCCCTCCATCCTCTCACCCGAATTGTCACGTCTTGCGGTTGCTGCTTCCGCACCTCCCAACGGCGAGGACTTATTTTGTACAGACATTGCTCACACTCTTCTTAGCTTCTGGTCTCCCTCCCAAATAGCTCTGGATTTCAGCTTTAGTTTATTATTATCTTACTACCCTCAACCGACTCAACGTCTTCTCCTTTGTTTCCTTCTAATCTCTTCGACACACTCCTGTCTCCAGGATCCGCTTGACCTGGTGAGAGAGCAGCGTGACCTCAATAAGATGCCGATCTGATGGTCTCTCACGCCAGCCTGAATCCTTTCAACGGCTGATTTCAGAGCGGAAGAGAGACATCAATGCGGAGAGAGGATCATTGGTCGGCTGCCCTCGGCACGCCCCCTCCTGGAGATTAAGCCCACAATCTGGATATGTGCCCCTGACCGGGAATCAAACCATGACCTCCTGGCTCATATAGTTCGACCCTTAACCACTGAGCCACATGCTGAGATAATTTTTGATTCCTTTTTTGTTAGGTTAGACCAATGGTTGGCAAACCTGGGCTCGCAAGCCACAGGCGGCTCTTTGGCCCCTGGAGGGTGGCTCTTCCACAAAATACCCTGGTCTGGCTGAGTCTGTGTTGAAGAAGTGGTGTTAGAAGAAGTTTAAGTTTTAAAAATGTGGCTCTCAAAATAAATTTCAATCGTTGTGCTGTTGGTATTTGGCTCTGTGGACGAATGAGTTTGCCGACCACTCATTAGGCAATTTACCGGCTGAGGCAATCAGAGACCACAGTTACTTGCTCTTTAGAGACCGAAAGAACATTCGAGCCAAAACATTATTGGTGGAATTTCGTTGAATGTCAGAAATAATTTGGACATTAGCTTGTGAACTTTTCCTAATGATATATATTAATATTCTAGGCTTTTAGCGTCTAGTCAACAGAACTGGCTTTTATCATTTAAAAGTCAGGGCTGCCCCAAATTCTACAGCATTCAAAACACCCTCCACTAAAATGGGAACCACACTGTGCTAACCACTAATCTCTGTTGTCTTTATTACAGATTCTTTAATCTGAGGAGGGTATTCAAGTGAATTTAGTGAAAAAACAGCAAGTAAAATCTTTTGAAACCAGGGTGGAGCTGTCTCTTGAATTCTATGTTATAGCCAATCTCCTTCCAAGCATGTATGTGCAAGTATGAGCTGTTGAAAGCGTGCATTTTTAAAAGGTTAACCTATTAATATTGCACTTTAGAAAGAAAATACTACTTATCTGTCATTTACACCAGTCAGTTCTGGTTATAGGCCATGGCCTCCACTCTGGCATTTTCTAGGGGGAAAAAATGCAGTATTATTTATCAGAATATTGAATAGGTCACAGGCCTGCCAGGAAGGGTAAAGAATCAGCTGAGGAAGGCACGCCCCGAATTGTGCCGTAGAATTGCCCTAAAAGACATACCACTGCTGCCCCCATTAGGCTTCAACCATCGTCTTTCCTAACCCCCGTCACCGTGTGTGAGGCCGGGGTTACCGGCAGGCCCCCGGTCCCCACCGGTCCCTGCTCCGTCTTGTCGCCCTCCAGAGAGAGGTTCCCCACCTCCTGTCTGTGCAGCCTCTGCATCAGATTCCATGTCGGGACAAGATGCATCTGCTGTGCAGCCTTGCCAGCACCTGCCCTCCGGCTGCAAGGGAGGCAGTGAGCACCGCCTGGCTGTTTTCTGCCTCCTCCCACCAGCGTCCGTGGTGGAGGGAACTCGATGAATCCAGAGGGAGGGATCAGAATTAGGGGGGGTGAAAGAGACACGAAAACATGCTCAGAGTCCCTGATCATCCGAGAGACGCAAATCAAAACGACAATGAGGTATCACCTCACACCTGTCGGAATGGTTGTCATGCAGCCTGGTATAGCCACAGTGGAGAACAGTATGGAGTTTCCTCAAAAAGTTAAAAATGGAACTCCCACTTGATCTCCCAGTGATCCCAGTTCTAGGAATACATCCTAAGAGACCCGAACCACCAATCAGGAAGAAGGTATTCACCCCTCTGCTCACAGCAGCACCATTCACCATAGCTAAGATCTGGAAATAGCCCATGTGCCCCCCAGCAGATGAGTGGATAAAAAGCTGTGGGACATTTACACCAGAGAACACTATGCAGCTGTAAAAGAGAAGAATCTCTTACCCTCTGAGACAGCATAGAGGGACCTGGAGAGCATCATGCTGAGTGAAATAAACCAGTCACTAATGACATATATTAATATTCTAATAAGCCAGGAGGTCATGGTTTGATTCCCAGTCAGGGCACATGTCCAGGTTGTGGGCTTAATCTCCAGTAGGAGGCATGCAGAGGGCAGCCGATCAATGATTCTCTCTCAGCATTGATGTTTCTCTTCCTCTCTGAAATCAATATATATATATATATATATATATATATATATATATATATATATATATATAAAGAAGTCGTTGAAAGGGTTCAGGATGAGACAATCAGATTGGCATCTTACTGAGGTCATGTTGCTCTCTCACTGCATCACATGATCTCATATGTGGAATAATCTAATTAACAACATAAACTGATGAACGGAGTGGATCCAGAGACACAGAAGCAGAATCTCAGAGGGAAGGCAGGGTAGAGCGAGTGGGTGGGAGGTGATCAACCAAGGACAATGCTTGCCTATATGCATGGCCCATGGCCGTCGACAGTGGAGTGCTGAAGGCCTGGGGCGGAGAGGGTCAATGGGGGGAAATACGCAATACTTTCAACAATAAAGATTTATTTTAAATAATCTGGTTGGCAAAAAAATAATAAATTATGGAATATTCCAAGATGACTTTCCTATCAGCCGCCGAGTCAGACCTGAAAGTAACACCCAAGGTGGAGAGTCCACCTTAAAGGGAGGAAAGCATGCCAGGGGAAGAGTAAATCCTGCATCCGATGGCCAGTTAAGGTCACAGGAAAGGCAGGCCAGTCAAGGTTACAGGAAAGGCAGGCTAGTCAAAGTCATAGGAAAGGCAGGTCAGTCAAGATCACAAGAAAGGCAGGCCAGTCAAGGTCACAGGGAGGGCAGGTCAGTCAAGATCACAGGAAGAGCAGGTCAGTCAAGGTCACAGGAAAGGCAGGTCTTACCACTCCCTCAGGGCATTGTTCCACAGACACTGTGTGCCTCCGGCTAGGGGATTTAAACAGGGCATAGGTGGTGGGGCGTGCCCATGATAACCTCATCTGTACCCCAAACCCAAAAGTTTCCACAGTTCAGTCTTATTCTTGTGTTTATTCTGACTTATCTCAGGGCTACAAGGACCATCGAGACCTGGGACCCTCTCAGCAATCTCATCTTAAAAGTGAATGCTACATGCCTTTTTCGAAAGGCTATGGGTTGACTGATTAAACTTCATTTATCTTCTCCTAGCCTCTTTTCCCCGAAGCAAAGCTTCCTAATTTATAAATCTAATGTTTTCCTTGGCCATGTTGCATTGAAAGGTAAGCAGGGAAAGGAGAGAGGTGTGGGCAGAAATCCCATAGCCTCATTTTGTGGTGTGATTAAAAGTGATTGCACATTTATTACATTTGAATGTGCAGACACATAGAAGGGAGGAAAGACACGTCATGATTTTACTGGGAAAACAAGACCCCGGATACTCTCTTGGGCAGTTCGTTTTCCATCTTTATCAAAAGGCAAATGTTTTTATGGTAACTGTCAAAACTGCGCCCACACTTCTCCTTGGGTTTGACATTAGTAGTTGTTACCCATTTATTTTCATAATCTCCATGAATGCTATTCTCATGGCTGTTGTTGAAGGAAAAATTATTCATGACACTTGTGAAAACAGCAAGCAGACTTTGCTCAGGATTAGTATGGTGGTGTGGGATGGCCACAGAGTCTCAGTGGGGAGCAGAGACTGGGACCCTCTGAATGCAGCCAGGATGGGCGGAGCTTGCATCCAGGAGGCAGGTCTTGGGGCCAGAAACCTCCTGAATGGGGAGGGTGATTCTCGAGAAACTGACCTGACCGGATGCTGGCTGAAGGTTGCCAGGTGATCATGTTTTCGGGAACCCCCAGGGGGGCTCAGGCTGCGTGTCATGAAGGCAGGGTTGCATCCTATAAGGTGTTTACTAAGAAGGCCAGCCCACCAAGAAGACAGGGCTCTTACAAGCATCAAATCCTGCCTCCCAGAAAGTGCAGGGACAGGACTATGAAGGGGAAAGGTTGGGATGAGGCTGGGAGCAGAATGCAGCTACAGGCAGCCCTGGGGTCTGCCGACGTCAGCTATTGTCCTTAGGAATCGGGCATAGGAGATGATGTGGATGAGATGATGGTGAGGAGGTGATGTGGATGAGATGATGGTGATGAGATGATGTGGATGAGATGAGGTGATGAGATGATGTGGATGAGATGATGGTGAGGAGATGATGGTGAGGAGATGATGTGGATGAGATGATGGTGAGGAGATGATGGTGAGGAGATGATGTGGATGAGATGATGGTGAGGAGATGATGTGGATGAGATGATGGTGAGGAGATGATGTGGATGAGATGATGGTGATGAGATGATGGTGAGGAGATGATGGTGAGGAGATGATGTGGATGAGATGATGGTGAGGAGATGATGATGAGGAGATGATGTGGATGAGATGATGTGGATGAGATGATGGTGAGGAGATGATGCTGATGAAATGATGTGGATGAGATGATGTGGATGAGATGATGGTGAGGAGATGATGTGGATGAGATGATGTGGAGGAGATGATATTGAGGAGATGATGTGGATGAGATGAGTTTTGACTCCTGGTGGGTCTGACCCTGCTTATCAGTTCTGCTTGCTGGGTTCACAGCTGAGTCACCTCCTCAATCACTTCCCATAGGCCTTGCAAAGGAAACTTAAGAAAGACATAACCCCCTATTCACAAAGTACATTTGCTCTAAGATCTAACATAATATGATGACTTTTCAGATTAATTCAGGTGCTCTGTCTGTCAGGTGGTAAGTCCCCCCCTATCAATAAGACCTCACCTGGAGATGGAGGGGGAGCCAGATATCGACGGTGGGCATCTGGCAGGACTGACGTAGCAGGATTTGGGCTAACACTGGGCTTCCAGGACATGATCTGAGCCTGAGGCCAAATCGAAAAAGCTCTCAGGGGAAGCTGGTTGGCTTTTGGACCTGGAGCCAGTCCTCGTCGGTCTATGCAGCTCTCTCCTGGGACTACACCCAAGTTTACTTAACGCCCCCACAGCTAAAAATAACGTACTGGATGCACCTTGCGCATAGCACAGTTTCAGGTTCAGAGTGGTTTTTCGGGCGTGGATCCTGGGATGAAAGGATTTGGTGATTTCAGGGGATTATCAAAACCCTTCAAAGAGCTGAGGCGGCCAGCACAGGGCTCCTGCCTACCCCCGCACCCCCCTCTCCCAGTCCCCTCCGCCCTGGTTCCAGCAGTCCCCATGCTGCCCTGGCGGCTGGAAGAATGGTGCTCTATGCTTTGCACATTTCTGGTTTTGTGGGGTTTTTATTGCTCGTTGACACGGTCCCATGTCTGTTGTTCAGCTACACAGTCTGAGGAATGTAAGGATCTGGTGGGCAGACTCTGCGTTTTATTTTTCTTCTTCTCACTCCTGGATTCTGGCGCGGGGTCTGGAAGCCGGGTTTCCACAGTCATGCTGGGTGAATGAAAGACATTGGTTTACTGTCCCCGTGAATTTTCCCCACTTTTCTATTGAGGGTTAGTGCTTTTTGAAAAAAATATTTTTATTGATGTCAGAGAGGAAGAGGGAGAGGGAGAGGGAGAGAGAGAGAGAAACATTAATGATGAGAATCATGGATTGGCTGTCTCCTGCACACCCCACACTGGGGATGGAACCTGCAACCGGAGCCTGTGCCCTGACCGGGAATCAAACCCTGACCTCCTGCTCTCAGGTCAGCGCTCAACCCCTGAGCCAGCGGCCGGCTGTGCTTTGAAGACACAGTAATCCCGTCGTAAAGATGAAGAGGCTTATCCAGTTCTTTGTGCGAAATGGAGGCTATTGAAGGAACCTTTCCAATAACCGCGTATTGTCTCCCAGGCCTGTTTCCATGGAAACCGAAGGCCGGCCTGAGGGAGCCAGTCCAGGTGACACAGCCTGCAGGATAGACAGGATGTCCCTCTCGCTCACCGTCCTAGGGACGGAAAGCTTTCTAGTGTCTCCTTGGCAGCAGCTGTCTCTACCTGGAGGGTGTCAGCGTTTCCGGTTCTGTTGTTGGTGGACAGCACCGCCTGGCCCACAGGACCGCTCACCGTGTCACCGTGGGCTCAGCCCCCAGACGGCACTGGCAGCCCGGGCCTCAGAGGGCTCGGGAGGAAATGCCTCCCTTGCGCTTCCGGGTCCGGGTTCGAACACTCTCCCAGGGCCCATCAGCACTGCCCCGGGCTGCCGTGCGGCCAATGCTCATAGGCACAGCAGGCTGGACTTTCGCCTCCTCGCGGCCGTGGGTCCCTTTTCCCTCCACCTTCCTCGGTGGAGGCCCCGATCCACAATCAGTAGCCTGGGCTGCTCACTGACCCTTCACCAGGGGCAGATGGCCCGCGATGGCAGCTCCGACACCACCCAAACCCGAGCCTCCCCTTGGCGACAGCAGGGAGGGACTGGAGAGCACCACGCTGAGTGAAATACGCCGGTCAGAGAGAGACACGCATCGCGTGATCTCACTCGTGTGGGACCCGCTGAACCGAATAAATGGATGAACAAAACTAGACAGAGACACAGAAGCCTGGGACAGCCTGTCGAACCTCTGAGGGAAGGCGGGGGAAGTGGGACAATGAGCTTGTGTGCAGCCATGCCAACCCGTGGGCACGGACATGGGGTGGTGAGGGCTTGGGATCTGGGCTGGAGTGGCTGGGAGAGGTTAATGGGGGAAAAGGAGGTCCTATGTAATATTTTCAACAATAAAGATTAAAAAAAATAAAGAAAAGAAAAATAGCAACCAAAGGAACATTGGCATTTGAAAACAAACAAAATCCATGCTCACATCAATGATCTCAAGACCCAGTTAGAACCCGCCCACAGCAACCTCAATGGAGGAATGGTTAGTTAGCAGCAGATCAGGGGTGTGGCCTGGAGTTTGAGGGGCATCGAGGACCAGGCAGCTGCCCATGGGCTCGCCCAGCACAGCGTCCGGAGGCGAGCTACACGCGGCGGCCTTGGCATCTCCCCGTGCTTCTCCATATCCCGACCCCCAACTCGGTGGCCCTACTTTCTCAGGGGGACGCCCAGGCATTAACGGTGCCGTGACCCCCTGGAGATGCTGCAGGTGGAACTGGGGGCCCGGCACACTGTCCCTCTGAGCTGCCAGCCCGAGGGAGGTTAATGGGCTCGCTGCCATGTTCCCGCAGCTTCCGTCCATTCAGGGTCCAGATCTAACCTGGTGTGTGTGAGGGTGGGACCGGGGCCCCGGCTCAGCCCCCTGACGGACATGTCAGGTGACCAGTCATCAGGGCCGGCCATGTGCCCTTCAGCCGGACCTCCCGGTGGCACAGGTGGTAGGAGGTGCCTCGGACCCCGGGGAGGATGGACGGGCCTCCTCAAGCAAGGGGGCCCTCAGTCTCGAGCTCCCCGTCTATGCACCTGTGCTCCTGCGGAGGCCAGTTTCATCCGGCCGTTCTCACCGAGCAGGTGGGCGGCTGAAGTCACGGAATGTACCACACGGCCCGGGCAATGCTGGACAAAGTTGGGGCTCAAAACATGCCTCTCTGTTGCCCTCGCCTCTGCAGCTGACAGCCTCTGCTCCTCCCACAGAGCTGAGGGCTTCATGGCGGTTCAGGTGGTGAGGGCTGAAGGTGCCAGAGAGACGGAACTCCACCCTTCCCATCCCACCTGCAGACAGGTGCCCCTCGGCTCCCCAGAGAGCAGGAGCCCAGGCAAGCTCTCCTCGCAAACCGGGGGAATCCCCATCTCTCTGTGTTCTGGGACAGGAACAAGAGCTGGCACCAAGTCACGGCCAGAATCACCGAGACGTCCGAGGAGTTCTCGGAAGATGATGACAAACCCAGCCCGCCTTCCTGATCGGATCAGCATCACCTTCTTTGGAAAGATCTCAGGGACAGTTCCAGGTGGAGGGAGGCACCCGGTCTCAGCATCCCTCAGGATTAGACCAGCATCTCCCACTGGGCTGAGGATTCGCTTCCCATTCTCCTTGCATTCTTACCCCTCACCTCCCCAGGCCCACGCCCGGCGGAGACGCGGACGAAGCAGGCGTCTGTGGAAGGAGTGAGCACGTGAGTAGTGATGGGGACAGCACGGGTCGGAGATGCCCTTTCGCCACTGAGGGAGTCTCATCACGCGCGTGGAGGCGGCTTCCTCGGGGACAGGAGGCACGTTCGTCTGCGCTCTGAATCCCCGGGGTGGATTTTGACAGCGACCCCCGCGTGGTATTTAAAACGCGGAGGAGACGGTGACATTTTTTCCTGCTCAAAGGTGATGTTCTGTGTGGCGGGGAGGGACCCTCGGCTCTCTCAGACGTAACGCCGGGAACAGGTGTCTGAACAGAGCGGGTCTGAGTGGGAAAGTAGAACCAGGGAGATGCTTCTGGACTAACTTTCTGGCTGAGCGGCTCTATTTGCTGTCAGATGCGCCTCCCTGCCTTTAGGGGCCACGCCGCACAGATCTGTGCCAAAGGTCACAGCCGCTCCAGTTCAGTGCGGCCTCGAGTGAGCCGTGGGATTGTGTGAGGCGCGGAAGGACGCGTGGAGCAGAGAGGACTCCCGGCAGGTCCGATGGCGTGTGTTTGCATTAAAGGCCACAGCTGGGCGCAGGGCTGTTTCCGCATCGCGGCTGCGGTGGGGATGCGTGATATCCTGGCTTTTGAATTTGTGTCACCGGGATGCAGGGGCGGCACGGGTCATGGTTGGCACCCTCGCAGCACTGGGCAGGTGCCAGGTGGGTGCTGTGAGTGTCTCACCTCTAGGCCAGAGGTCGGCAAACGGAGGCTCTGCCGACTAATGCGTTTGCCGACCACTGCCTTAGAGAAAAACGCTTAAAGATATTTTAATAACGGACTAGTGTCTTTCACCTGAAGTCAAAACTTCTGGGTAAGGGTAATGTCTTACGCACTGGTTGGCAAACTCATTAGTCAACAGAGCGGCAAATGGTGGCTCGAGAGCCGCATGTGGTTCATGAGCCGCAGTTTGCCGCCCACTGCTCTAGGCCGTCCGCCCGACACCAAGGCAGAGCAATGCTGGATGTCAATGGGGCTGAAAAAAGAAAGAAAGAAAACGAGAGAGAGACAATGTACACTGACAAGGCAACGAACTTGGCATGGCATCGAAAGGGTCGCCGAGGGGAGGCATTTCACGGGCAACGTGCAGGGTGCTGTGCCGGCCAGGCAGAGGCGCCGTGGGGGCGGAGTTGCCGTGAGCCAGTCCGTGGGAAGGTCATCAGGTCGCAGAGAAAGCGTCGCGCGACTGTCACTCGGTTGACCTCTTCCAGGGGTCACCCCCCGTGGCCTTGCGTTTCGCCGTAAATGAGGACCCAGGTTGTGCCGTGAGTGGCTGGAGAAGGAGGCGCTTTGCTGCAGCCCCACGGGGAAAGTGACTGTGGTCCCGGCAGGCGCTCGGGCAGTGACAGCCAGCGCTTCTTCCCGGGAGGTGGGCTCCCTCTCACACGCATTGTAAAGCGACCGTCGGACGCTGGGGGCTCCTCTCCAGAGCAAGGTGTTTGAGGTTAATACCGCTCTTCCTCTTGAGGGCTTACCACGTGCCACATCGCGTGTCCAGGTGACAGGAGGTGACTCTGTGGAGGGCTTACAGCATGCCACGTCGTGTGTCCAGGTGACAGGAGGCCGGGCCATGGAGGGCTTACAGCATGCCACGTCCCGTGTCCAGGTGACAGGAGGAGACAGCATGGAGGGCTTACAACATGCCACGTCGTGTGTCCAGGTGACAGGAAGAGATGGCGTGGAGGGCTTACAACATGCCACGTCCGGTGTCCAGGTGACAGGAGGAGACAGCATGGAGGGCTTACAACATGCCACGTCCGGTGTCCAGGTGACAGGAGGAGACAGCATGGAGGGCTTACAACATGCCACGTCCCGTGTCCAGGTGACAGGAAGAGATGGCGTGGAGGGCTTTCAACATGCCATGTCATATGTCCAGGTGACAGGAGGCCGGGCCGTGGAGGGCTGACAACATGCCACGTCCCGTGTCCGGGTGACAGGAGGCCGGGGCCCAGGGAGGCGGAGGTGGCTGCCAGTACAGAGACCCTCTCTCACTGAGCGGGTACATCAACACTGCAGCCAATCCGGCCGGCGAGGCTCAGTGGTTGAGTGTCAACCCCTCACTGGGGATCGAGCCCCAACCCAGGCATGTGCCCTGACCGGGAATAGAACCGTGACCTCTGGGTTCATAGGTCAGCGCTCAACCACTGAGCCACGCTGGACGGCTGGGCTGCTTCAAACGTCTTAAAGGGATTGTTACTGAGGAGACAGAGGGAGGGGTCAGGCCCCTGTTTAAAGGCCCAAGTGCCGTCTGGTCCGTGGGCAATCACACAGGCTCCGTGGCCGCCAGGGAGGTGCGCAGCGCGGGGATCTCTGCAGGGGCCTGCTGTCAACGCCGGCCACGCTCTCCTGCAAACCGGTGCTCACAGCCGGGGGGCCACCAGGCTGGTCCAGTACTCGCGACCCTGACCCACCCCAAGTCAGCATCCTCTGTGCCGGTGGCTCTTGGGGTGTTTGCTGCTAGGAGGGACTCTGAGGCTGTGGGTGGCACAGAGTCTTGAAATAAGGAAGCTCCATGATGAGAATCAGACACAAAAGGAGGCACGCACAGTCTAATTTCGTCATCATTTTACACATCGCTGGCTTCTCGGACCCAGGAAGGAGGCCCCACAAGGATCAGGGCCAACCTCAGGCTCAGGAGGCCCCGCCCTCCGCCTTTCCCACCCCGGTTCTGAGGAGGTAATTAGGTAATTCAGTGTTTGGACTGAGGAGCGTGTGGAACAGAAGATGCAAACCCACATCGTGGGAGGTTTCACCGAGCCCTTCTTTTCCATTCCGCTTAATTGGATTTGTACGATGAGGAAAGCAGGATTCTTGGCAGATAAACCGTCTTAGGAGAACCGGCTGCGCTATTTCTGGGGTCTTTGCTGGTTCGTGCGCCAGCTGCAGAGTTTTCAAGATCTGCAGCCAAGAGCACATCATGGCCCCCCCGGTGGCTCAGGGGTTGAGCGTCGACCCATGGACCAGGAGGTCAGGGCACACGTGGGGGCTGGGGGCTCCGTCCCCAGGGTGGGGCATGCTGGAGGCGGCTGTCACCGGTGTCTCTTTTCCTCCCTCTCCCTCTCTGCAAGTGAAAAAGGAAAAAGAAAATTACCGTATGTGTCTATGGAGGCCTCATGGGCACTGGAGTCTCAGTGAGTGCACTGGCATCTGTTCCTTCTCTGATTGACAGATCGATCGATCGATTGATTGGTTCACCTTACACATTGTATTGAGGCCCAAGGAATATCAGGAAGGCCCCCAGCAGCCATGGGCCACAGATCTGTCGGGTGGGAAGCGCCTGCAGCTGTTCCTTTTCCGTTCAATCAGCCTCTGTCACTTGAGCCCAGCGGAGCACTCAGCAGAGAGACATTGAAAGGGGCCGTCATGGCGCTCCCACTCGGTTCTGTTACTGCCGATGCCTGTCCAAAGGCTCCCATCACGGCCTCTCTGGGGCTCCTCCCTGCAGTGCGTGTCCCAGGTGCACATGTGGGCTCCCATGTTCTCGGGCCTGCGCCACGGGGTCACAGTCACGGCAGAGCCGGGACCCATTGAGGGCGGCTCCTCACCCCCGGCGCTCAGGTGTGTTGTGTGTATCACCTTCGTTTTCTCCTGAATAGTGTCCATTCCACTTTGGGGGAACCGGGGAGAGAGCCCGCGGCCGGGTGGGTGCCCTGAGACTGGTTCATGCCCCCGACCAACGCCCCCAGGGCCCATGCTCCCAGGACCCATGTCCCCACCTGCAGCCCCACCCCCACTTCAGCTCTGCCCCTACCTACAGCCCGCCCCCACCCATAGCCACACCCCCACTGCAGCCCTGCCTTCACTGGCTGCCCCCACTTGCAACCCTGTCCCACCTGCAGCTCTGCCTCCACAATAGCCCTGCCCCCACCTGCAACCCTGCTGACGGAGAATGCCTGGTCTTCCCCTAGACAGACCTCACCAATGGCAAAGCCTGGTCTTCCTGTAGACAGACCTCACCAACGGGAATGCCTGGTCTTCCCGTAGACAGACCTCACCAACGGGAATGCCTGGTCTTCCCGTAGACAGACCTCACCAACGGGAATGCCTGGTCTTCCCGTAGACAGACCTCGCCAACGGGAATGCCTGGTCTTCCCGTAGACAGACCTCACCAACGGGAATGCCTGGTCTTCCCGTAGACAGACCTCACCAACGGGAATGCCTGGTCTTCCCATAGACGGACCTCGCTGACGGGAATGCCTGGTCTTCCCGTAGACGGACCTCGCCAATGGAGGAGGGAAGGTCGGTGCCCAGCACCCGGCAGAGGCTGCACAGGCGGAGAGGGCCCCAAAGCCTGTGAGCGAGAGCTGAGGGCATGTGCATCCAGGCCACAGGGGAAACTCGGGCTTGTGTCTGCAGGCCCCCTCCCTGGCACCAGGCACCCAGTCACCGAGGAGCAGGCAGTGCTCTCCACTCCGTGGAGTGGACACGAGGCCCATTGTGAACCGCCCACTGAGACATGGGCCTCGGGTGAGGGCGGCTCCGGTTTCTGATCTGCGGGCTCCTTCTCCTCGTCTCTCCACGGAGGAGGCACTTTCTGAAGGAAGGGCTCGTACAGGCTCTGAGGTCCAGGTGCTGGTGGAACCACGGAGGGCAAGTCCGTGCAGATAAGCGAGCCTTTCAGCTGGACTGGTCCTTCCCAGCACGGTCACACATGCACACACACACACTCATATACACACATGTGTGCCCCCACACACAGTCACACACACTCATACCCATACACATGATCACACATGCACACAACATGATACACATGCAGATTCACACATACATAACCAAGAGATGCAGATACACTCATACACGAGGCATACTCACACACATGCACAGTCACACATATACATAGTCATACACACTCATGCTCATACACATGCACACAATATGACATGCATATGTACACACATGCACACTCACACATGATCCACACACAGATATACACATACACTCATACACACATGCATACTCACACACATACACACATATGCACACACACACTCACAGCACTCATATACACATGATCACACACATGCACACAGCATAACACACATATGCCGACTCACACATACATACATGATCCACAGGTACAGATACACACTCCTACAAACAGGCTTACACACACACACGTGTGCACACACATAGCCACACACAGTCATACTCACCTGATCACATGATATACACATGTACACACATGCACACGCACACACAGGATCCACACACAGATATACACACACTCATACACACATGCACACTCACACACATGCACACACACTGATATGCTTGTACACACAGCCCACGGGGGCCACGCGCTCATCACTAAAATGAGCTCCAGTGGCAGCTGTGGAGTAAGGGTGTCACCGCAGGCAGGGGTTTTGGGAAGGAGGAGATTTGGGTTCACTGATGTGGATGGAGCCCCTGGCAGTACAGCAGGGTTAGCTCAGCCCTAAGCATCACGGAAGGGGAGCCAGGCACCTGACAAAGAGGGGAGATAGCAATCGCTGCAGAAGGTGGGAGAGGAGGGGTGCACAGCGAAAGGAGGTTACCATGGCAACTGCAGGCTGCCCTTTCCCGCAGGTAGAAGGTGCCGGATGGCTCACTTTCCTGCAGGGACAGCCAAGGTGGGAAGGTGCCAGGTGGCTCACTTTCCAGCAGGGACCTGAGAGATGACGGAGTCCCAGAAAACTCTCCAGAGCACCATGTACGTGGGTTCTGTAGCTCTCTAAACGCTGGCCTCCTGTGTGAACCTCCTGTACCTTTAGGACCTTCCCACGTCTCCCCCTTTCTGCCCTGTGGGGTGGGGCCCTTTGGCTCTCAAAGGGGACTGAGTTTCGGTTACACGTGGACTGAAGTGTCTCCCAGGTGCGTTTTCAAACGACCAATTCCAGCTAAACCCAGAGAGCTGGAGGCTGACTCAGAGGGCTCCCGGGCGGCCCTCAACATCTCCTACTTTCTGAGGACTCGCCTGGGGCTGGAGAGCGGGCAAGCTGACCTGACCCAGGCCCGACTTCCCAGGGCGGGGTTACGTCTCCTTGCAGGGCCAGGCCACTCAGCGTCCTGGCACGGGCTCCACGGCTGCCCACACGTGGTATCCACAGCTGCCCACACACACACTCCACAGCTGCCCACACACAGTCTCCACGGCTGCCCACACACAGTCTCCACGGCTGCCCACACACAGTCTCCACGGCTGCCCACACACAGTCTCCACGGCTGCCCACCCCTACAGTCTCCACGGCTGCCCACACACAGTCTCCACGGCTGCCCACACACAGTCTCCACGGCTGCCCACACACAGTCTCCACGGCTGCCCACACACAGTCTCCACGGCTGCCCACACACATTCTCACCAGCCCGCACGTGTTCCGTGTCCAGGCTGCCCCGCTGCAGGTGTCACTGAGACGTCTCCAGATACTTAAGAAAGCAGCCCCTTTGCTTCCTTCCACTTGAGCTGCTCACTTGTACCAATTCGCACACAGGTGCCCTCTCTCCTCAGCCTCCATCCCTCCTTCTCCCCGTCGTCAGGACATTTGAAAAGGGCTCCTGTCCTGTCAGCCTGGCGCCCTCTCTCTCCTGAAGTTCTGTGCATGTGAACGTATTGGTTTGCAAGGTGCAGTCTGTCTCTGCACTCATCAGATCTGTCCTTCAGGGCCCTCGCCTCTTCCTCTGACCTTTTATTTTGGGACCAAACACATCTCCGATGCCACGTAGCAGGATGGTTCTGCGACCTCATTCCTTGTGTCGGCGCCACATGAGCTCTGACGTGGATGAAGGAACCACAGCAAACATGTGGCTCGAGGACGCATGGATTAGCACTAGGAGACGGGGACGTCGGAGAGAGGGTGCTTGCTAATTAATTGCAATGAATGTCCCTGTTGAGAATTGTCTTTCCTACACAATCAGAATGGGTGGTCTAAAGCAAACTCATTAAAAAACCACCATTTTCAATAACAGCAATAAAACAGCATGTTAACCAACGGTGGTGATTATACATCAGATTGCTTCATGTCATTGTCTGTGATCCAGTCCGGACCCGGGAGAAATACATTCTGCTGCTGCAGCCTCAAACTGTGGGGTGCTGTGGGGGCAGCCCCAGGCTGTGGGGTGCTGTGGGGTGTTGTGGGGTGCTGTAGGGGCAGCCCCAGGCTGTGGGGTGCTGTGGAGTGTTATGGGGGGGCTGTAGGGGCATTTCCAGGCTGTGGGGTGCTGTGGGGTGTTGTGGGGTGCTGTAGGGGCAGCCCCAGGTTTTGGGGTGCTGTGGGGTTCTGTGAAGGCAGCCCTAGGCTCAGGGGTGCAGTGGGGTGCTGTGGGGGCAGCCCCAGGCTGAGGGTTCTGTGGGAGCAGCCCCAGGCTGTGGAGTGCTGTAGGGTACTGTGGGGTGCTGTGGGGCAGCCCCCGCAGGCAGGTGCAGCCATCCGCGGGCCATTCTGAAGTTCAGGATTCAGCTTGCGCTCCCATCATCCATCCCTGCTCCACCTCAAGCAGGGCACTTTGGGCCGTTTGTCTGTTATAATCTGGGGGTAACGCACCATCGAATACGGATGATGAAATGTCAGCCTCACAGAGGCCAGCAGCCCCCGCTTGGTTTGACGAGCTGCGCGCTGTTGATAGCCACGCGGCCGACGCGAACGGAGTGTGTGTTGGCGTAAGGGTCGTCACGGCGAAATGAGGTTGTGTGGGCACTGCAGGCGTCCCCCGTAAAGGGCTGTGCTCCAGGCCTCTGCGGCGTCTGAAACCGTGGACAGCACCGCACTCGGGGCAGCAGGCACACCCCACTTGCTTACTTCACTGCACGTCACAGAAGTGGGGGTGTTTTCAGTAAACCGAAGGCAACACCCTCCCCCAGGAAAGAGCACAACTCGCTTTGTCGCGACCCTGGCTTCCCCGCGCTGGTGTGGAACTGAGCCCACGTGCCTCTGGGGTCGGCCTGGGCTGCTTTCCGTACGTACAGACTTTATAAAGATTCATTTTTAGTCAGGCACAGGGACAGGTCAACAACTATCGGTAATACCAAACAGGACAATTATAACAGTAACTCCCACGAAAACTGTGCGCTCGGGGGTCCCTCAGCCCGGCCTGCACCCTCTCGCAGTCGGGAGCCCTGGGGGGATGTCTGCCAGGGAGCAGGCCTAAGCTGGCAGTCAGACATCCTTACTGCTGCCTGGAGGCAGAAGAGGCTCCGCCACCACCCACCGCTGCCCCCCTCCCAGCTGTGAGCCTGGCTCCTGGCTGAGTAGCCCACTCCCTGTGGGAGCGCACTGACCACCAGGGAGCAGCTCCTGCATTGAGCGTCTGCCCCCTGGTGATCAGTGTGTGTCATAGTGACCAGTCCGTCTGCTCTTCGGTCGATTTGCATATTAGACTTTTATTATATAGGACTAGTGGCCTGGTGCACAAAATTCGTGCATGAAAGGGTGGTTCCCCTAGCCCAGCTGCACTCTCTCCAGTTGGGGACCTCACAGGGATTGGGCCTGATCTGGCAGTTGGACATCCCTCTCGCAATCTGGGACCACTGGCTCCTGACCACTCACCTGCCTACCTGCCTGATCTCCCCTAACTACCCTCCTCTGTTGGCTTGGTTGTCCCCAACTGCCCTCCCCTGCTGGCCTGATCTCACCCCCAACAGCCCTCCTCTGCTGGCCTGATCTTACCCCCAACAGCCCTCCCCTGCTGGCCTGATCTTGCCCCCAACTGCTCTCCCCTGCTGGCCTGGTCACTTCTAACTGACTCTGCCACTCTGATCACTCCTAACGGCCCTCCCCTGCTGGTCAATTTAGTTCTGATTGGTTGGTTTCCATGCCAGTCCGGGTCCAAAGCTCTGCTTCCTGGGCAGCCATTGGCTCCTCAACAGTTCACCCAGATTTGGTTCTGATTGGTCAGTTTCTATGCCAGTCAGCATCTCGGGGCCTATCTCCAGGCCTGATCAGAGAGGCGGGGCTGATCAGCAGCCCCTGTAGAGGCCTGGAGAGAAACAGAGCCGCCTGCCTGGTCAGCAGCCCCCTCAGCAGTCAGAGCTGGGTTGCCACACTCACACCAGCGACAGTCAGTGCGAAGTTTCCATGACAACCCAGCACTGACTGCAGGACTGACTTCTGGTGTTGCGGCTAGCTTTCGGTTGGTCGTTACGGTCCCTGGGTTTTTATACATTAGGATGACCGTTTTGTGAGAGGGTCTCTCAGAACATCTGCTCACCGTGGACACTGGGGACAAAGGGGGATTCACACCCCGGTGAGCAGGCAGAGAGAGAGCCAGATGGCCACAGTGAGGGCTCTGAAACGTTCTCCCCGCAGCTCCTCAGCTCCGCCGGACACAACAGCGTGGTGAAGCCATCCCGCGCGGCCACAGCGCAGCCACGATCGCTCTAGGATCTGCGGCTGCTGACAGAAGAAGTGATTACAGCTTTCAGAAATGCAGGTAGATGTGGGAGCGCTAGGAGTGGTAGTCGGCCACACGGAACCAGTCCCGCGGGACTTACACATCACACGAGATGTCACACAACGCCACACCATGCCCTCAGGTTCCGGGTCCAGTCCTGGTGTCACCTGCGTTCTGTCCACCCAGCGGCTAGGTAGGGGCCTATTCTCTGATCTTATAAAAATGCCTGCGATTTCCTTTCAGTCATGACCCTATATCAGCACCCGGTTACTTTTTAAAAAAAATATATTTTATTGATTTTTTTCAGAGAGGAAGGGAGAAAGATAGAGAACTGGAAACATCAATGAGAGAGAAACATCGATTAACTGCCTCCTGCACACTCCCCGCTGGGGATGTGCCTGCAACCAAGGTACATGCCCTTGACCGGAATCGAACCTGGGACCTTTCAGTCCACAGGCCGACGATCTGTACCCTGAGCCAAACCGGTTACAGCAGCACTTGAGTAATTTTAAGCCCTGCATTGAGGACCTCCATGAAGGGATGACGACATGGCTCCCCTAACCTGGGGATGGCAGGTCTGGGGGCGGGCGTGTCCACCATCTCCACTTCTGCGTACCCGTCATTGCGTGTTGAAAGAAAACGATATTCTACCACCGCATCCGAATGGAGCAATCCCCTGCCATGATACAGAACAGCCCTCGTGGAAGTCTTGTTTTTGGTGGGATAGCATGCCTCAAAGATTGATTTGGATTCTGTCGCCGTGTAACTCTGACGCTTGGGGTTTGTGGACCTGGTCAAGCCATCGGCGTCAGAAGCCAGGGTATGTTATTTTCCACTTTCTAATATATTAGCGTGGCCAGGCCTCTAGACCTTTCCTAACGTATTAATTTCCAGTCACCCGATTAATTGCTGCTTACATATTAAACGGCTTTGAATGGCCTTTGTACACAGCTCATTCATTCGCTGGAGACTTGTTCTCCTACCCGATTTGGGTTGTTTTATACTCAATTACTCTCTGGCTGAATTCTGCCTGCGCTGCTGACTCTTCGTCACCTTCTGTGTGTCTGCCACGCGGGCGGCAGAGCACAGAGAACAGAGAAAGGCGCTGAAAAGCAGGTACAGTTAGTGCAGCCCCCACGCCTGTCTCTGCTCGAGTCGCTTTCTGACAACTCTAACGAGAGAGGAACCCCCTGCCGAGGTCCCCTGCTCTGAGGTCATCCATAGATGCATGAGCTCATCGGACCAGCGTTCAGATTTCTGCCTCACATATTGACGGATGCCCCCCGCCGCCTGTTGCCGCCAGACCCCATGTATCAACCCATGCACGGCTCATGGGGGGGGGGGGGCATTTGTCAGTTAATCAAACTCTAATTATAAGACACAGTTTCCTCTCAAGACGCAGGGAAGAAAAGCCCCAGCGAACACGGGGATGAGAACAACACGGGGTGGCGGGTGAAACGATAGATCAAAGTCAAACATCGAATTCTTCCAGAAGGTGACCGAGGGGAGAAAGCTGTTCTCCTGGGAGCCACAAGGGGAACGTAATCTCAGATTGTGGGAGTAAGTTGTGCTTCCCTGAGGCAGAGAAATACTTTTGTGGGGGCGCCAGACGTGGCACATGGGGTGGCAGCTATGGCGGGGATCCCCCTTTTCTGCGTCCAGCATGGAAGGATAGACGGAACCGGTTCGGAATGGAGGCAGCCGGGGATTACAAAAAAGGAAGAGAGGATAGAAGAAAGCTGGGTGCTGGGTGGGAACCTGTCTTCTCTCTCATGGGGAGACAGGACTGGAGACCACACAGCAAGTTCATTTTATAGTCCAAGATACAAAGGGGTTGTACTGGAAAACTTAGCATAAAAGGACCTTCAGCGGGCCCAGGTCTTATTTCCTCATTCCCGGTGCTAGACTGGATTGACGCGTCAATACCCGCTCCCAAGGACACCTGGGCGAAGTCAAGAGTCAGTCCTGATCACACACGGCCTTCTTGGTGAGATGTGTACCCGAATCGGCTCTGCCTGCCACCTTGGATTCGGCTGACACCATTCAAAGGGCGCCCATCTCCCTTCCCAGGGGCCCCTCCACATCCGTTCTTAGAAGAAAAGAAACAGAACGTAGCCAGAGCATCGAGATTGTAAGACTTTGTCAACATGAGGCTGAATGAGCCCCACCGTGTGGCTACGTGAGCATCAACCTAGGACCCAGGAGGTCAGGGTTCGATTCCCGGTCGGGGCACAGGCCCGGGTCGCGGCTCCGTCCCCAGTGTGGGGCCTGCAGGAGGCAGCCGGTCAGTGATTCTCTCTCATCAACTCATGTTTCTCTCTCTGTCTCTCTCTCCCTCTTCCTTCCTCTCTCTGGAATCAATACAAATACATTTGAGAAGAAGATACGTCTAAGTTCGAGTTTGGTGAAATAAACATGTCCTCGGCCGTCTCCATGTGCAGCTCCCACGGCTGCCCGTTCGGGACCGAGGGAAAGGGTCATTCAGAGTTTCAGAGTGAACGAAGGATGGAGTCGAGGGCCAGTGCAGCTTCGGGTCTCGGGCCATTGGACCATGTGTGGCGTGTGGCATTGGTCGCACGGCCTTCTGGTCTGATGGACCAGGGAGGGGAGCCTCATTAGTGTGTGCGGCGAACAGCGGCTCCTCGAGCTGCCTATGTGGGCGCAGCTAACAGGGGCTCATCAGGCTGCCTGTGTGTGTGCGGCTAGCAGCGGCTCGTGTGTGTGTGTGTGTGTGTGTGTGTGTATACCGCTAACAGGGTGCTGGGCACAGGTGGGCTGGATGTGTACTTGCCAGCAAGGTGATAGACGGACTCCATCTCCAAGACTGTGTCCTCATCGACTAGGGAGGAACCGTTGGCCAACCCAGGTCCGAAGCTGTCGAAGCTCAAGCTTGAAGTGTGATGCGGAAAGAATTAAACTCAACGAGGGTCCCTGAGCCCACGCTTCCGGTTCGGTGTGGCATGCGGCACGCTCGCCAGCTCCTCAGGACCCGCAGGAGGCGTGCAGGCAACTGTAGCACAACTCAGAATGCAAGGTTCCCACCCCCACCCCCGAAATCTCCCCTCCGCCACTGCCGAGGGCAGGTTCAATGGAGGAGGAGTCTGAATGGGCCTTGTGCTACAGTGGAATTACGTCGACAAACCTCGTGGCTGCACGAAGGGCGGAACTGGGAAAGGGAAGCCTCGGAGGCAGGAGTGGCTGGGCATCTTCCCATTGGCTCCCGGGCCTTGTGGATAAGGTGAGGACAGAGGAGCGCGGAACAGGAAAGGTGGATTCGGCCCAGACGGAGGACAGGGTTCAGTGTCACTCTACGAGTTTGTTCTGCACAAGGAGGACCCACGAGAGGTTTGAGCGGGGAAGAAGCTGACTCTCGGGATGGTTTAGGGCGGTAGTTGGGCTGCAAACTACGGCTCTCGAGCCACATGCGGCTCTTTGGCTCCTTGAGTGTGGCTCTTCCACAAAATACCACGGCCTGGGCGAGTCTATGTTGAAGAAGCGGCGTTAGAAGAAGTTCAAGTTTAAAAAATGTGGCTCTCCAGAGAAATTTCAGCCGTTGTCCTGTTGACATTGGGCTCTGTTGGCGAATGAGTTTGCCGACCACTGGTTTATAGGGTGGTAGTTGGGCGGTGAAATGGAAGAGGGATAGAAACCAGTGCAGACACTGCAGAAAACATAGGACTAACTAAAAACAGGACTGAAATATAACTAACATTCCTGAACATAGGACAGCCACACGGCCTGGCACCCCATTGCTGGGAACTGAGCCGGCAGGGGACGGCTGCACTGTGCTCCAGCAGCACAGACAGGACCCACCCGTGCCCCGGACGGAGGAGCCGGCAAAGACGGGTGCACGCCCGGCCAGTGGGCTTGCTCAGCCCCGAGGGGGAGGGGGGGTTCCTGCTCTCTGTGGGAATGGGACGGGCTGAAGGAGGGAATGCAGACAGAGGAGTGCAAGGTGCTGGGAACGGAGCGAAAGGGGTGGAGCGAGAGAGAACGGGCGTTGGTTGAAGGGCACACACTTCTGCTCTAAGATGCATAAAGACTGGGATGGAGTGTATGGTGTGGTGGCTGCCATTAAAAACTGGCTACACACCTGAAATCTGTGAAGAAAGCAGATCTGACACGTCCTCACCACGAGAAATAGCAACGGCGATTGTGTGAGGGGATGGAGGCGTTACTAACCCTAGTGTGGTCCTTGTTTTTTAGCATTTGCTTGTACCTCTTAAACGTACACAATGTTACATGTCAATTGCATACCAACTAGAGGCCCTGTGCACGAAATTTGTGCAGGAGGAGGCCTTCCGTCCCCCGGCTGCTTGCATTGGCTTCTCTCTGGCACCCGGGACCCGGGCTTCCCTCCCAGCCCCGGCCTCATCCGGAATGTCGTCCGGAAGGACGTCCGGTCTAATTAGCATATTACACTTCTATTATTATAGGTAAAGCTGGAAAAGAAACCAACGCATCCTTGTTCTGCCTTTATTGTGAACAGCTCCGTTTTCCATGACAAGATCAGGGATGGCATCACAGTGACCCGCTTGGATATTGTCTGAAGCTCAGAGTTACAAAGTCACTGCTTCTCTACGATTCACTGCACACACAGGAATCCCATTAGACTTTTTAAAAAAATATTTTAAAAATATATTTTATTGATTTTTCACAAAGAGGAAGGGAGAGGGATAGAGAGTCAGAAACATCGACGAGAGAGAAACATCGATCAGCTGCCTCCTGCACACCCCCCATTGGGGATGTGCCTGCAACCAAGGTACATACATGCCCTTGACTGGAATCGAACTCGGGACCCTTCAGTCCTTAGGCCTATGCTCTATCCACTGAGCCAAACTGGTTAGCCAAACTGAGCCAAACATTAGGCTTTTAGCCATGGAATACCACGATGCTTGAGTCTCTGAGCGCCTGGCCTGGGCACGGGGGCCACAGGCTGCTGTAGAGCAGCTTTACCACCTGGCGTTTCCCAGTACCCAGCCACTGGCTTTAGAATGAAGACCCCGCTGTGTGTCCTGCCAGGTGCAGTGAGCTGATGGGAGTGAGGGGACCGGAGTGGAAGGAAGAGAAACAAATGGGGGGCTGTGGCTGAGGCGTGGGCTGCGTTCCTCCACAACAGCACGTGGCCGCAGGGTCATGGCTGGGATGTGAAATCAGGGCGCGGGGGCCTTGTGTGCTGCTCACTCACATTTCCAGGGAGACAGTCCTGCACCCAGGGGTCTCAGGAAGTGACCTGACATCTCTGCCCCCAGCCCGTGGCGATGGAACGGGCCGCGGGCCCAGGTGCAGCCTCTTGAAAACGAACAGACAGTGTGTGCAGCTGCCCAGGCAATCGACCCGCTGCTGGCAGACGTTGGGAAAAACAAACGTGTTTTCCAGGCCACCCAGAAAATTTCTGATGCCACCGTACAAGTGCTGGGAAGGCTGTGCATTTTAAGAGCTCCCTCCCTCCCTCCCTCCCTCTCTCCCTCCCTCCCTCTCTCCCTTCCTTCCTCCCTCCTTCCTCCCCTCCCTAATTCCTGATGCCATAGTACAAGTGTCAGGAAGGGTGAGCATTTTAAGAGCTCCCTCCCCCACATCCTCCCTTCCTCCCCCCTTCTCTCCCTCCCTCTCTCCTTCCTTCCCTCCATCCCTCCTCCACATCCTCCCTCCCTCTCTCCCTCCCTCGCTCCTTCCTTCCCTTTCTCCCTCTCTCCCTCCTTTCCTCCATCCCTCCCTCACTCCCTCCTTCCCTCCCTCTCTCTCCCTCCCTCACTCCCTCCTACCCTCCCTCTCTCTCTCCCTCCTCCTCTCCATCCCTCCCCCACATCCTCCTTTCCTCCCTCCCTCCTTCCCTCCCCCACTCTTCCTTACCTCTCTCCCTCTCCAAGTCCTCCCTCACATCCTCCCTCCCTTCCTCCTTCCTTCCCTCCCTCTCTCCCTCCTTCTGTCCCTCCCTGCCTCTCTCCTTTCTTCCCTTCCTCCCTCTCTCCCTCCTTCCCTCACTCCCCCACATCCTCCCTCTCTCCTTCCCTCCTTCCCCCAAGTGCAGAATTTCATGCACCAGGCCTCTAGTCCTATCTAATAAAAGAGTAATATACAAATGGACTGTACCTTTGCTACGCCAAATAAGCCACGCCCACCAGCCAATCACAGGGCAATGACCAGGTCCGGAAAGGGCCTCTCCCTGAGGCCTGGGGTCAGGCCAGGCCAGGCTGAGAGAGGCGAGGACACAGAGGGGGTGAGCCAGGCACCCTGTGAACATGAACACGCACTTAGCTGGGAAGCAGCTGGTGTCTATGTGCCTGAGGTCTGTGGCTGGAGAGCGGCCAGGTCAAGAGTTGAATCCAGGTGCGTCTCTGCCCGCAGCTCATCACCTCTCCACTGTGCCCAGCTGGGCTTACCAAATGATGCCACCTGCGGATGGTGATGCTTGTCAAGTCTACACCTGGTCCTGAGGCTGGGAGGGTGGTCGAGGGGAGTGTCCCAGCTCCTGCCTCCCAGAGCTCTCAGATTCCAGTACAAGGCTCAGCCGTGGGGGCAGGAGAGGAGCCAAGACACAGCCCCTGAGACAGAGGAGACCGAGCCACACACCCAGCCCGGCCTGTGTGCAGAGTGGTGGCAGCGAGTGCGGGAAAGGAAGTGAGAAAGGTTAGAGCTAACACACAAGCGGCGGGGACGTCTCCATGGGCCAGAAAGGCACTGGACCCAGACCATCTGCAGACTCAGGCCTGGACTCCACCCGGCGTGTGTGGCCCCACTCCTAGGGTAAAGGGACCAGAGTTCCCCTCATAACAGGACCCTGGAGCTGGGCTCACTACGCGCCCTTACGGGACGGTGATGGTCTGGGTCTGTGGGGCACGCTGTGACCCAGGATCCTGAGCCACACTCGGCCTGGGCACTGGACCCAAGCACTGGGTGAAGGAGCCCTGTTCGCTGTCCCCAGTGCTGGTTCTGACCCTGGGCCTCCCGCCCTGTAACATCCAGAAATCCAGGAGACAGAGGGGTGAGCTCAGAGGCAAAAGCAAGCCCCAGGCCTCGGGCTGTCTGACTCAGGAAGAACTCGCAAGCCGGCACCTGGGAAACCTGTGGGCCCAGGGCGCTAAGGAATCTGGTAAATAAAAGCCCCCACCTACGTGTAGGACGAATTCCCCACAAGTAACGGGACCACGTGGCGTGGTCCGACAGAGACTTTAACACAAATCCACAGAGGAGGTGCCAAGAGCAAAACCAAGAAGCAGCTTCCACTCCCTCATCATTGATGCTTGTATCCCTCTCTCCCTGTTCTTTCCTCTCTGAAATAAAAAAAAAAATCGATCGATTGTAGGGCCCTGCAATGGCCGGGTACTGGGTTGGGCTGTATTCAGAAGAAAAGAGACACACTATACACAGGAATAAACACAAAGATTACAAAATATTTCTCATCAGAAACAGTGTAAGGGAGAAGATAGTAGAGCAACATCATTAAAGTACTCGCAAGGGGGAAAATCCTCTCAATTGGTAATTCTAGACTGAGTGAAAATATTTTAAAAATAGTTTAAAATAGTCAAAATATATTTTAACTATTTTAGAAATGGTTAAAAATATTTTTTATATGTAAAAGATTCAATTTTTTTAAATCACCAGCAGATTTGTAGCATAAAAAATGTTAAAAGAAGTCCTGCAAGCAGAAATAAAATTTTGCCAGATACAAATAATGATCTTTACCAAAAAATGGAAAACACCAAAGACAGTATATGCATAGGAAAAAATATAATAGAAGTTTCTTATTATTAAAATATATTTAAAGGAAATAATTACCATAACTATTTAAACAAATAATAATGTAATGTCAGTTTTATAACATCTGTGTAAGTAAAATACATGACAGCAATAGCACAAAGATTGCCTGGGAAAAATGAAATTTTGTTACAGTGAAGTTTCTATACAAGATGTGAAGTGGTAAAATATCCACTTGAAGATAGAATGTGACAAGTTAAAATCCAATATAATGAAGAGCTAATATGCAAATAGTCATCACACCTTCGTGCCATCATGCCATAACAGTTCAGCCACTCAACACTGGGGAGAGAGGAATGGGAACCAGTAAGGGTACAGACTGGGAGAGGAACAAGCCACCCACTCCACGGTCCCGGATGCCAACAGCTGTGCCTGCCTCTCTGGCCCAGGAGAGGGACAAGCCACCTGCCTCACAGTCCTGGGTGCCAGCAGCTGTGCCTGTGCCTGCGGCCCAGGAAAGGGACAAGCCGTATGCCCTGTGGTCCTGGGTGCCTGTGGGTGCCTGTGGCTGCAGCCGGCCTGAGTGAAGCTGGCCCGGGTCCTGGGTGCCTATAGCTGGCCAGAGGGAGGGAAGCCTGGGTTCCAGGTGTGGGGCAAGACAGAGGCAGTTAGGGGCAATCAGGCCAGCAGGGGAGCACTTAGGGGAGATCAGGCTGGTAGGGGAGCAGTTAGGGGAGATCAGGCAGGCAGGCCAGTGAGCAGTTAGGAGCCAGTGGTCCTAGATTTTGAGAGGGATGTCTGACTGCCAACTGTCAGACTGCCAACAGTCAGACATCCCCAAAGGGGGTCCCTGATTGGAGAGGGTGCAGGCTGGGCTGAGGGAACCCCCCCTCCCCCTGTGCACGAATTTTATGCACCAGGCCACTAGTTGGTTAATAAAATTACAGGGGGCTCAGGTAAACAAATGTACAATGCATCATCCATGTAATGTAGTGTGGGGGGCACACTTGTCTTTAAAACATGTGGGATATGAGGAAAGGGCATTTCAGGGAGAGGAGAAGGTAGGCTGAGGCCTCAGCTCTCGCAGGGTACACACCTGCTGGCGAAGACACAGGAGGCTTTGTAGATTGGAAGAGGCTGAGAGATGACCCATTTCACAGGTCTGCAAACTGAGCCACACGGCTGGGTTGCGTGCCTGCAATGCAGGCGCAGGCCTCGCTCAGAGGTACAGGCAGGCTCTGCAGCCGGATGCTGCCCTCTTGGTTCGAGGTCTTTACGCCTCCTTCCGTGGCTGTGGAGCCTGTGGGCAGCCAGACCACATGCCCACCTGATGGTCCAATCACAACTGCCGCTCACTGTCCCACCTGCAGGCAGGTGTTGGCTGATTGGACGGGAGTCCCTTGCCCGCAATGCTGGTGACCTTCCCGGTGGGCTGTGAGCTGTCTCAGTCCCTTGGGGGCAATTATTTTACCCCATCTCCCTGCACTGGCTTCTTCTGAACCAGGAAATGTGGGATGGGGAGGGTTTCTGGAATACCTGACAGAGCAGCTGTGCTGGAGGAGAAACTGAGGCACATTTAAACTTTTGTTTGTTATCCACACCCAAAGGTATTTTCCCACTGGGTTTTATTTCATTTTATTTTTTAATATATTTTATTGATTTTTTTTACAGACAGGAAGGGAGAAGGATAGAGAGTGAGAAACATCGATGAGAGAGAAACATCGATTAGCTGCCTCCTGCACACCTCCTACTGGAGATGTGCCCGAAACCAAAGTACATACCCTTGACCGGAATCGAACCTGGGACCTTTCAGTCTGCAGGCCGACGCTCTATCCACTGAGCCAAACCGGTTAGTGCCCCACTGGGTTTTAGAGAGAGTGGGGTGGGGGGAGAGAGAGAGAGAGAAACATCCATGTGAGAGAAACACATCAGTCATTGTCTCCTGCTTGCACTCCACTAGGCGGGAATGAAAGCTGGACCCTTCAGTCTGTGGGCGACACTCTGTCCACTGCACCACGTTCGTCAGGGCTACATGTACATGTTAAGACAGAAGGTTTAAACAGGCAGCACCCACTCCAGCAGGGGGAGAGGAGCTCCGAGGAGCCGTGCAGATGAAAGCCGTCCGCAGGCGGCAGGCAGCGGGACCCCGGTTACACTGGAGACACCGGTTGGTTCAGGAGCCGCCTTCCCCCTCCTGAGGCGGGAACGGGGTGGTGGTGGTGGTAGTGGGGGGGGGGTCAGTGAGTGGCAGGGCCTCTGGGGAAGGCGCTTGCTAGTGCCCACAGGGGGTCCCTGACAGCGTCCCCTCCAGTTCTGGGGAGCAGACACTGGACATCAGTCCCGGTTTGGCACTGTGGGCTTAGCCTGAGCGGCTCCCATGGAACGCTGATGCCCTGTGCTGTGCAGTGTGGCGTCCCTGGGTGGGCACCCAATGTGGAGACCCCTCTCACGTCCCTCGTGATTCAGGGTCCCCGGTTTGGGTTCTGAAGAAGGCTGCACACAAATGAAGAGAGACTTAGAGAAACATTCATTTGGGAAATGGGGGCCAGGCGGTCGTCCAACTCTAGCAGGAGAACTACTGCTCGCTCTGGCTTTACCATCCCTTCTATTAAGATTAAGATCACAAGATACACCCGTCTCCCCCAGGCAGGAAACTCTAGTAAAAGCCAATCAGTGAATCTACTTAGGACTAACAGATGGGGGGGCTGCTCCAACCACCAACATCCAACAATTAGCTCCGACCCTTCAGAGCAATTAAGGTCGACCAGCCTCCAGATTCCCTGTCCACGGCTCTCGGTCGTTAAACAATGACCAGCTTCCAGCAGTGTAGGGTAAGGGTTTTAGTCTTTGTGGGAGAATCTGGGTTCAAGCCGAGCTGCACCTGGAAAGAGGGGGTCCCCGAGCATCCTTCACGGGGAGGTGGGACGTGGCAGGGCCTGTGCTTTCCTCCTGGTTCTGCAGCTCAATCTCAGTGCTTGCTCACTTGGGTGGGGGCGGGGGGGGGGGGAACGGGACTCACAAACCCCCAGGAAGCAGGGCCCAGCACTTTCTCAGACCCGGCCCCTCAGGTGCTTGACGGGTGTAGGGAGTCCTTTGATCAGTTTTGCTGCTCGTAGGCTTGTCGTCCGGATTAAGTGAGATGATTAACATGATCAAAGTGGCTTACCTGTTTGATCCATGGGGCGTGAGGCATCTCCGCTGAAGGCTCACACCTCTAACCGTGAACAGCCACTTCCCTCCCGCGTTCACAGATGGAGATGGGCTTTCTGACCAGTTTCCTGCTGGGAGATGGTCACCTCTCCCCCGGGATCAACAGCATCTGTTTTTTTTTAATCTTTATTGTTCAGTTTATTAATTACATTGTTCCCTTTTTCCCCCGTATAGTTCCCCTCCACCTGGTACCCATCCCACCCTCCGCCCTCACCCCCCTCCACTGTCCTCTCCCATAGTTGTATGATTTTTGTCCAGTCTCTTGCTGCACTTCCCACACCCCCTTTCTCCCCAAGAGTTGTCAGTCCATTCCCTCTCTATGTCCGTGATTCTGTTACATTCACCAGTTTATCCTGTTCATCAGCTTATTAATTCACTTGATTTTTAGATTCATTTGTTGATAGATGTGTATTTGTTGTTCCTAATTTACACTTTTATCTTTTTCTTCTTCCTCTTCTTAAAGAATATCTTTCAGCATTTCATATAATATTGGTTTGGTGGTGATGAACTCCTTTAGCTTTTTCTTATCTGCGAAGCACTTTATCTGGCCTTCAATTCTGAATGATAGCTTTGCTGGATAGAGTAATCTTGGTTGTATATTCTTGCTGTTCATCACTTTGAATATTTCTTGCCACTCCCATCTGGCCTGCATCGTTTCTGTTGAGAAATCCGCTGACAATCATATGGGTGCTCCCTTATAGGTAACCAACTGTTTCTCTCTTGCTGCTTTTAATATTCTCTCTTTATCTTTTGCTCTTGGCATTTTAATTATGATGTGCCTTGGTGTGGTCCTCTTAGGGTTCCTATATATTACGGTTCGGTGCGCTTCTTGGACTCCTAAGTCAATTTCTTTCACCAGGTGTGGGAAGTTTTCGGTCACTATTTCTTCAAGTAGGTTTTCATTGTCTTGGCCTCTCGCTTTTTCTGGCACCCCTATAATTCGGATGTTGGTATGCTTGAGGTTGTCCCAGAGGCCTCTTACACTATCTTCAATTTTTTTGATTCTTTCGGTTTCTTGCTTTTTCAGCTGAGTGGATTTTACCTCTTTGTATTTCAAATCTTTAACTTGGTTCTTGGGGTGCTCCAGAGCACTTTTAGGTCTTTGTATAATATTTTTTATTTCAGTCAGTGTATGCTTAATTTCTGGTTGGTCCTTTTTCATATCCTTGAGAGTCTCCTTTATATCATTGAGGGTCTCGTTCATTTCCTTGTAGGACTCATTCATTTCCACGTTGGTCTTGATCATTTCCTTTGCGGTCTTGCTTATTTCCTTATAGGCCTCGACCTTTTGTTGGAGCCTCTTGAGAAGCCCTATAGCCGTGGTTTTGAATTCCATGTCCAGTCGTTTTTTTTTCATCCATTTCTTTCACATCTGATTTCTTTCCATGTCTCTGCATGGTGGCTGCTTCCCTGAGTTGGTCAATTAGCTTTGTGTGGTAGACTTCCTACTAGGGACAGTGGCTCAGCCTCCCCAGTTACCTGAGGTGGATATGGGTTACACAGTCTTGCTGAAGTTAAGCTCAGGTTAATCGTTGTTAGCACTTGGAGGGGTTGACCTCCAGGCCAATTGTCTGTGAAGTTCAGCTGTGCTCAGGTTGGATGGGCGGAGTCTCCGGGCCAAGCGGACAGCGTTAGCTCTGCCCTATGTGGCCCCAGGGACTCTGTGTCGGTGGCAATGGCCGCCAGCACCTCTGAGAGAGCCACTGTGGAGCTCCACTGGCTGCTGGGGAATTCAGACTCTCCCCAAATGAGTCTGCACACCCAATGTCTCACCCAGGGTCGTAAAACAAAGCAGTCTGACGGTTTTCCGAATGAGAGAGCAGGTCACAGAGCACTTTCTGTGCGGTCACGCAGTTGAGCTGTTCGCACAAGCTGCCTTCTCCACAAGCCGGGAGACCCTGCAGCGCCTGAGCTTCGGCGTGCCCTCTCACTGTCCAGTTTTCACTCCGTGTGATAGTGGGTTCCCTGGACTTCACCCAGAGCTGGAGAATCAGTCCAGTGGGACATCTTTGTCTCCCCGTTCGAGAAAACTGGCCGGTTTTCAGCCGCCCGCCCTCTCCGCTGGCGCACGCTCCAAACCTCTCTCCGCGTGAATCTTTCAACGCTGTGCGCCGCTGCTCCTCTGAGTCACAGTGTCTTATTTTCACTCTTATTTGTGGAGTTTTCACTCGGCCAGCTTTCTGGTGATTCTGGAAGGTGTTTGTTCTTTCATTAAGTTGTAGTATTAAAATTGCTGAGCATGACGGCAAGATAGGTGTTTTACCTATGCTGCCATCTTGGTTCCTTTCTGCCTCAACAGCATCTTTTAAACCTACCTGTTTCCTGCCTCTCCGCCTCCCTCCCTGCCCTCTTCCTTCTCTGTCATTTGTTTTTCCTTGGGGCGTGTGTGCAGGCTTTGGTGTTCTCCTAAGAAGACTAGGATCCCAAGGATAAAGAATCATTCCTGCTTACAATTGGGTTGTTATATGTATTCCTTTACTTCAGTTCTGATCATTTTTAAATTCTAACACATGCCAAACATGGAGGAGGCATTAAGACAACAGACATCTGATCTAGATTTTATCGACACTGTTGAGTCTATTTGCTCTGGGTGCTTTTATCAGAAGACAGAGATGGTTACGGCCACAGGCAGTCACACCCACCTCCACATTGCATTCCCAACTTGCTTCCTTCTGTTCACTCTCCACCAAAGCAATTCTGCATCCACCCCATGCAAGGCTTCCCATTTTTATTTATTTATTTTTGAATATGTTTTATTGATTTTCTACAGAGAGGAAATGAGAGGGATAGAGAGTCAGAAACATTGATGAGAGAGAAACATCGATCAGCTGCCTCCTACACACCCCCACTGGGGATGTGCCCACAACCATGGTACAGGTCCTTGACCAGAATCGAACCTGGGACTTTTCAGTCTGCAGGCCGACGCTCTATCCACTGAGCCAAACCAGTTTCGGCAAGGCTTTGCATTAAAAAAAATGTTTTTATTGATTTCAGAGAATAAGGGAGAGGGAGATAGAAACATCAATGATGAGAATCAATGATTGGCTGCCTCCTGCACGCCCCCTACTGGGGATCGATCCCACAACCCAGGCATGTGCTCTAAACAGGAATCTAAAGGTGACCTCCTAGTTCATAGGTCAACACTCAACCACTGAACCAAACCAGCTGGGCAAAGCTTTGAAGTTTGAATGACAAATGCATGTCTCTATAACAAAAATTAATCATTCTCTCGGAAAATTTATATTTATCTTACTGTACTTACCATTTTTCAATTTGTTCTTCCTCAATATTTGACATGTTACAACTTTTGCATCTGGTTATCAATGTTTACTATTATGTAGTAGTTGATTTTATTACCATTCCAGCATTTTTACTTATTATTATTTTTAAAAATATATATTTTTTATTGATTTCAGAGAGGAAGGGAGAGGTAAGCAGATTGGGAGAAAATACTAGAGGAAGAGAAAGATAGAAATATCAACAATGAGAATTATTGGTCAGCTGCCTCCTGCACAGCCCCTACTGGGGATCGAGCCCACAACCTGGGCATGTGCCCTTGACCAAAATCAAACCCAGGACCTTTCAGTCTGCAGGCTGATGCTCTGTCCACTGAGCCAAACCAGCAAGGGCCAGCATTTATTTATTAATTTCCTCAATGGACTTTTAAAGGTTTTTTCTTCCCAAGTTTCTGCAACCATAAGTCCATGTCCGGGGATTTCCCCGTGTGTATGAGTGTGTGATGGCGTCGCTGGCTGCAGGCCTGGTGTGGATGCTGGCGGCAGCGGGTGTCTGTCTGCACTGCCCACTGTCCCCTGACCCAGGCAGAGGCTGCATCGGCTCACAGCTCGCCGCCTGGGTGCTGGCGTCAGGCTCAACCCCGTTAGCATGGGGTGCTATCCAGCCTGGACATGTTCCTGAAACTTTTCACCATGGTGTCATTGCTATTGCCTCAGTCATTGTAATTTGGTAGTGATTTGACTACACTTCCATATTTATATTGGCTATTTAGATTTCAATCTTTTGTGAATTGCCTGTTTGTATCCTTTGTTCATTTTGTTCTATTGTATTCTGTGTATAACGTATTTACAGGAATTTTTATTTCTCCATAATCATCTTTTGTCAGCCATCCTACATAATAAAGAGTAAATATGCAAATTGACCCTCATGCCATCACAAGATGGATGCGCCCACAGCAGAGGCAGGGTTCCTGTAATGAGCCATAACATGCCATCAGTAGGGACCTGAGGCTGTGTGGCACTGGGCCAGGGTGGGGGACCTGAGGCTGCACCTCCTAGCCCAGTGGGGCTAGACTGGGGACCTCAGGCTGCACCCCCCCATCCAGTAGGGCTTGATGGGGGACCTTAAGTCATGACCCAAGTCCCGGTGCCAGGACAGGGGACCTGAGGCTGCACCCTTTTCCTGGTGGGGCTTGATGGGGGTCCTGAGGCTGTGTATGTCCCCCCTCCACAGGTGAGGTTTGACAGGGGACCTGAGGATGCACTCCCTGTCAGGCGGGGCTTGACAGGGGTAGGGCCGGCCAGGTCTGGATCTTGCCCAATGGGGTTTGGGCTGGCTGGGTCTGGGTCTTGTGTGATTTCGAGGTGCGTGCAGGTGGGCAGGGACTTGACTGGAGGTCCTGCAGTGCACCCCAGACTCTGACAGGAGGAAGGTTTTCACATACATTTTGCTAATCTTATTCCATCTCTGACACTTCTTTTACAGAGAAATGGCAAATGGCAATATTAAAATATTTCCTCTAATTACTTTTCTTTTAATGTGTATGAATCTGTGCACCAAGCCATTAGTATGTATTATTAATATCTTCTCTCAATCTGCTTAGCATCATTTCGATTATAATGCATCTAATATATTTTATAACATAGATTTCTATTTAATGTTCATATAGCTAAATTATTTATTTGTGATTTGGTGTTTTGCTTTTGTGTGTGAGAATTCCATTTCTACCTTGATGTGATACATATATTTTTCTACACTTTATTCTCGAGGCTGTCAAAGGTTTTCTTGACATAGTGACATGTAATGGATGGTATGAAGAGAAAATCTGTATTAGAAAGGTAATATTAGCTACTTTAACAAATAAACCCCTCAATCTTCGGGTTCTTACTCAGTAGTCGGCAAACTCATTAGTCAACAGAGCCAAATATTAACAGAACAATGATTGAAATTTCTTTTGAGTGCCAAATTTTTAAAACTCAAACTTCTTCTAATGCCACTTCTTCAAAATAGACTCGCCCAGGCTGTGGCATTTTGTGGAAGAGCCACACTCAATGGGCCAAAGAGCCGCATGTGGCTCGCGAGCCACAGTTTGGCCACCACAGTTCTAACCCAATAAAGATGTATCTATCAAGTAAGTCCAACAGGATTGTTTCTGATTGGCAGGTGTCCCTCCCCTAAGGCTTGCCTCTGGGGCTGGTGCTCTTTCCACATTGTGGCTCCTTTATATACACTGGGCTTCCAGGCGGCCAGAGGGGTGGGGCAGCCAAGGCGATGGTGCAGGCGAGTCTATGGGCAGGTCTGGAGAGTGGGTGCACTGGTTCTGCCACCTCCCATTGGCCAGAATTGGTATGTGGTCCTATCTGGAAGCAAGGGAGGCCATTTAGCTGGGAGCCCAGGCAGAAGAGAAAAGAAAGACAAGAAGAGTTTGATGAACTCCCGCAGGCCTAATTAAAAACTTCCCCTATAACGACAGCCAAATCTTCTACAACTTAAAAAAAAAAAAAAGAAGCTTACTGAAATATAACGGCACATCTGTTGTATGCCACGTTCATGTGTGTATGTTGTGTTTATTTTTGACTCTCGGCCTGGTACCAGTTGCCTGTTCCTCAGCCTTAACGTTTCTGTTCATATAAATTTATATTTAACTCTGGCAGCTGGAACAATAATTTTCATCTCACTTTTATTCCGAGTATATACTTTGTGTACCTAGGGAACAGCAAACATTTGAATTCCAAAGCAGTGACAACATGCTTGCCTGAGTGGTGTTTATTTCGGCTTTTGCCTGATCCCTGTACCTTATTTTCCATACATCTGTGCCCCAGGCTGGAAGTGTTCTCCTGGAGGCTGGATTCGGGGTGGATTCTGTGGCTCACAATGATACCGCCGCTTGTTCGGTTTCAGAAGGCGTCACATGCCCTGGGTCCTGCTTCGTTATTATCTTTAAATGTAGACGGAATGTCTTGGCACTCAGGAAAGCCCCGTTTCTTTAGACACTTGAATGGATTTTGCTTCTGGGGTTCCTTCATAATAAGTGGCACACACACCGAGGCTGTAAAACATGTAGACTTTTTACAATCACATTTCACAGATGATTATCATCACAGCATTAGCTAAACCCCATCACGTCATGTCATTCACATGTATTTTTATTGGTGTGTGTGTGTGCGTGCGTGCGTGTGTGTGTGTGTGTGTGTGTGTGTGTGTGTGTAAGAGTGCTATGCAGTGTGGTGAGGAATTTTCAGACTTGCTTGCTTAGCCAGAACTATTAGTGCTCATCTCTATGTGGCACATTGTAGCTGCAGAATTTATCCATTGTTTACCCTTTTAAAAATATATTTTTTACTGATATTTTACAGAAAGGAAGGTAGAGAGATGAAGAAAAACATCAATGTAAAACTCAAATTAGCTGTCTCCTGCGTGCCCCCTACTGGGGATCGAGCCTGCAACCAGGTTACACATCCTGGACTGGAATTGAACCCAGGACCCTTCAGTCCGCGGGCTGACACTCTATCCACTGAGCAAAACCAGTAAGGGTGGTCTACTCTTTTCTAATGGACTTGTAGGAGCTCTTTATATACTGTGGGTGAATGTCTTCTGTCAAATATGTGTGTCATAAATACTGTTGTAGAGTGGGAATTTTTGAGCACTACTGAGGCCATGGACTATGCCCCAGCTAGAGTAGTCAGTGCTGACAGCAGGCCAGGCCCTGAGATATGGTCTCATGGCCCCTTCCCAGCACATAGGCCTTGCAAGATAGAACACAGTCAGTTTCTGAAGAACAGGATGACCCTGTGGGTGGCATGGTCATCAATGGCATGACTCTGATATAGCTTGGGAAAAACTGTTTTGTCTTAGGTTGCTTGTTGTGCAAAAATGGGATATGGTTAATGTGCTTAAAAGTGGTCCTTCACAAAGGGTTGGGGCTGCTCTCTGGTCTCCCTGCATCAGGATGGCAGAGCAGTCTCCAGGCCGGCTAATAAAGGCTCCCTAAATTTCAATGTGGTCTGGGATCCAGTGGTCTTTCACTTGAATCTGCTCCACAACAAATACCTTCTTCCAATCTATATTGTGCCTTTTTATTTTCTCAAGGGTTCTCATTTTTACTTCAATTTAAAAATTAGTGCTGTCAACTATAGTCACCCTCGGATCTTATTCATCCTGTAGGTGAAAGTGTAGGCTATGAGGTTGAAGATGGGGAGCGATGGAGACCAAGTGATGAACTTGGATGATGGGGACAGGGAATTACACTATGTTTTTTGTAGATTTGAATTAACTTATATACCTATATATGTAATATGACAGAAATAGAATATTCAAAATCCTGAAGATTACATTCTGCCCACATTAGAAGTTAAAACAAAAGATTTTCTTTATCTCTTTTGCTTTGAATCAAAAACCTAAAGAAATAGTAAAACTTTATCTACCTATATCTATCATTTATCTATCTATCAATCATTGATCTATCTATTAATCAATCAATCAATCAGATAAAAGAAGAGTGATCCATTAGGTACAGGAAGAGTACATTAGAATATATTACCCAATGCGTAATATACAACCCTATTCATTTACTTTTATTTTTATGAGGAAAAAAATTCATGCCCAGTCAACATGGCTTGGTGATTGACTATCAACCTATGAACCAGGATGTCATGGTTTCATTCCTGGTCAGGGCACATGCCTGAGTTGTGGGCTTGACCCCTGGTGTGGGGTGTGCAGGAGGCAGCTGATCAATGATTCTCTCTCAACACTGATATTTCTATCTTTCCCTCTCTCTTCTTCTCTGAAATCAATAAAAATATATTAAAAATATATCATATAACGTCTATTTTCCAAACATCATGGCATTAGAACGTATTAATAGGTTCAGAAAATGTTAGTGGTGCATTAAAATTGGGGACATGAAACATACCTGCCTAAAAAATAGTCAGGTCTAGCAGACAAACAATTTGCAAAGATAGGAAGAACTTAATACAAATGATAGGTACAAATTTTAAAAAGAAATGTCAATACACTTAAAACATTGCAATCATAGAGACCAAATTTTCAAGCCACAATGATGTAAAATTAGAAATAGACCACAAGGGAACATGAAGAAATCTGATAAAAGGGTCCCACCCAAGTCTAATCCAAACACAGGCTATCTAATTCCAAAAACCTTTCACCACTTTGCATTATCGTCTTTTAAAAGGAATTAAATGGTAAACTGAGCCAACACAATGAGACTTTCCCCAGTCAAACTGACTCCCCCCCCACCCCCCCACCATTACTGTGCGACTCACCATTCTGGGATCCCAGGTGCTTCTCAAGCCGCTAGGACCGGGTGCGGCCGATTCCTGCTCATCACAGACTTTCCTGGGCATCACTGTGTTTTCTGTAAATGTGGGTTAGTGGGTGAGGGAAGCGTTAATGGGTTGTTTATCTCCTAAGTTCAAAGGTCAACCAACTCTTGAATGTCAAATGACATTCATTTTCCTGTAGGAGAAAGAGAGAGAGGTCAGCTCAAAGGGAATCTTGCTGACCAGTTTCTCCTTTTCTTGGTAAAAGACTGAAGCGAATCGTAACCAGCCCATCACCACATTCTTTGTCTTTTTTCTTTTTGGAGGCTGTCATCTCACCTTTTAATTTTTATTATTTTTCATGAAATGTATTGGGGTGACATTGGTTACTACAATGATGGAGGTTCCAAGTGTGCAGTTCTAAGATATGTCGTCTGCATATTGCTTTGCGTGTCCACCCCCCCCCCCAAGTCAGATTGTCTTCTGTCATCCTATACTGGACCCTCTTTACCCTTCACTCCCTCCCCTGCCCTCTTCCCGCTAGCAACCGCCACCCTGTGGTCTGTGCCTGTGAGTGTGTGTTGGTCTTGCTTGTTCCTTTGCTGCCTTCAGTTTTACAGCCCACATGTGAGTGAAATCATGTGTTCCTGACATTTTCTGTTTGACTTCATTCGCTTAGCATGATTGTCCGTGTTGCAGCAGATTCATCTTTGTACTGAAAAGCTCTTAAAGTTAGCCTGATCTTGAGGAAGGTGAATGAGTTTGTAGTTTTTCTAGGGCAGGGAAAAAGGACACGCTGATAACAGTACACTACATACAGCCCTCATTGATTTTCAGAGTCTTATTTAAAAAAAAAATAAAACAAACCTTACCTATGTGTACAACCGTGAGCTGGTCCCCTGATTCTCACATGTGACCGGGGGGAAAGGAGTCTTGCTTCTTCAGAGTTGCACGCACACGGACTGGTGCACGCACAGTAACTAAGAAGTCATTTCATCAGCTCGTCATCCCTCCGTCCTGGAAGAAAAGGGAGTTGACTTTGTCTGTGTCTACACATATTTTCAGAGTGTTTTCGCGGTTGTTATGAAGACTGGTACTTTTTCATTTAATTGTTAAATATATTTTTATTGATTTCAGAGACGAAGAGAGAGGGAGAGAGAGATAGAAACATCAATGATGTAGAGATCGAGTCTGCAACCCGGGCGTGTGCCCTGACCAGATTCGAACTTTGACCTCCTGGTTCACAGGTCGATGCTCAACCATGGAGCCTCACCAGCTGGGCAGGGCTGGTACTTTTTATCTCAGCTGGAGCCACCCACGGAAGTGCCTCCCCCTTGGCTTTGCTTTACTCTGTGGAGTTCATGTCCCACCTTAGGAATTCTAAGCGTGGGCAGAGTTGTTTGGGAATTAGCGGAATCTGTGGGAATCACAACACAAAAGGCCCCGAGGGGGTTTCTGTTGGGGATGTGGATGCTGATGTTGACTGTGTTTGGGTTAAACTATTTCTGAAACTCCCGTTTTCTTATCCTCCAAATGGTCTGTGTCCTCTTTTCCTGACATGTGTTCTGTTGTTGTTTCCCCTCTCACGTCTCCTGGCGCTAATTCTGTCTTCTTCTGTGTTCTGCCTGCTCATCCCCCGGGTCTGTGGTTTCCAATAGCGTGTTTCTCAGTCACGCAGCGTGCCTGGGTGCTCGGCCTCACCGGTGACGACTTCTCCCAAACCTCCCCTTTCGTCTTTGGCCTTTATGTCCCCTGATTTGAAAACGTGCGCATCACAGACCTCTGAACGTCCTTGTCCAAATTCCAGCGTTCGTGTCCCTGTGGGTCTGGGCTCCTTTTCCCTCCCGACTGTGACCCACTCAGCCTCGGCGTTGCCCCACACAGGGCTTTGTTTTGGAAGTTGGCATTGGGCGGGCAGTGTCTGTGGTCCCCCCTTTCTTCCATTAGGCTGAGGGCCAGGCGACCCCACGGTCTTACCAGGAACAGAGCTCCTGAGAGTGAGGACAGTGCCCTCAGGTGACCCTGGCTCCTCAGAGGCATAACTGGGTGCCTGGACTCAGGTCGGTGAGACTATCCACACCTCCCCCCCCCCCCCCCCCCCCGTCAGCATGGGTCCTCACTCTGACCAGCCTAACTCCGTGAAGTCTGAAGTCATGCGTACATGAACATACCTGGGGTGGGGGGTGAAGACCAAGCTGACCCTGGTGGGGTCAGGGCTCCATCCCTGGCCTTGAGGAGCTCTCTGAGTTTGCCTGCAGGGGGTGCTGTCCAGCAGATTTCTGCTCCAATGCGTGGATCCTCAGAGCTGCTGGCTCTGTGATTGCCCCGAGCTCCTGGCGGTGATGAGCAGGTCCTGTTTGGGCCGATGGCCCGATGGAGCGCCGTCTCTGTTCAACGGGAGAGGAGGCGTCGAGTCCCTTCGTGATCTTTCCCTGAAGCCCCGTGTGTCTGCCGAGAGCAAACAGACGCTGTGTGCCTAGAGCAGAGGCCGTGCAGGCCGGTCCTCGGCTCCGCGTGGACACTGCACACGGGCCTTTCGGTTTCACATGTTTACTTTGTTCACGTGATCTCCACACGAACCCCATGAAACAGCGCCTCCTGTCCCCACGCCTCGCACTGCCTGGGAGACCCTGCGGGAGGAGGTAACCCTGTTCTCCACGTTGGGGTGGATCCATGGTTGTCCCCCTTCCTCAGAGGCCAGCTGCTCCCTGACTCACAGCCAGGCTCTGGTAGGAGAGAGCTGGCTTCAGGGCATAGCTGGAGGGTTGCCTGGGCCCTCCACCCCCATCACCTCATCACCCTGTCATCCCATCACCCTGTAACCCTGTCACTCCATCACCCATCACTCTGTCACCCCATAACCCTGTCACCCCATAACCCCATAACCCTGTCACCCCATCACCCCATCACCCATTACCCCATCACCCCATCACCCATCACCCATCACCCCATCACCCATCACTCTGTCACCACATAACCCTGTCACCCCATCACCCCATCACCCATTACCCCATCACACCATCACCCATCACACCATCACCCATCACCCCATCACCCATCACCCATCACCCCATCACCCATCACTCTGTCACCCCATAACCCTGTCACCCCATCACCCGTCACCCCATCACCCATCATCCACATGTTGGAGCAGAAATTTGCTGGACAGCACCCCTTGTAGGCAAATTCACCTGGGTCAGCCTGGTCTTCACCTGCCCACCCCAGGTATGTTCATGTCCACATGTCTTCAGACTTCACGGAGTTGGGCTGGGCGAGGTCAACCCATCACCCATTACCCATCACCCCATCATCCCGTTAGCCATCACCCAGTCACCCCATCACCCTACCACCCCACCACCCCATCACCCATCACCCCATCACCTGTCACCTGTCATCCGTCACTCAGTCACCCCGGGCCTGGGCTAGAGCAGCTGTTTCGGCTCTGTGACTGTTTTCCAGGTCGGTAGAGCGAGTAGTCCAGATGGCCTGGCAGGGCTGTTATGGATATTCATCAACTAAAATTATATGCTCCGAATACACTAATGCATAAATAATATTATGATTCCAGTCATTAGTAGATGGGTGGTGTATCCCTGGGGATGAGGGAGTGAAAAGTGCTCAGGGTTATGTAGATGTGGAGTATCAGCAATATCCACTTAAATGCCAGCTATAGGAATATACCAGCGATAAGAGCATGCCAGCTATAGGAATATACCAAATATAAGAACATGTAAGCTATAAGAATATATCAGCTATAGGAATATACCAGCCATAGGAATATACTAGCTATAAGAATGTACCAACTATAGGAATATATCCACTATAGGAATATACTAACTATAAGAACATGTCAGCTATAAGGATATGTCAACTATGAGAACATGCCAGCTATAAGGATATACCAGTTGTAGGAATATACCAGCTATAGGAATATACTAGTTATAAGAATATACCAACTATAGGAATATACCAACTGTAGTGATATACCAACTATGAGAATATATACACTATAGGAATATACCAACTGTAGGAATACACCAACTGTAGGGATATACCAACTATAAGAATATATCCACCATAGGAATATACCAATGATAGGAATATACAGCTATAGGAATATACCAACTATGAGAACATACCAGCTATGATGATACACCAGCTGTAGGAATATGCCAACTATAAGAATATATCCACTATAGGAATATATCAACAATAGGAATATACCAGCTATAGGGATATACCAGCTATAGGAATATGTCAGCTATAGGAAAATACCAACAATAGGAATATACCAACTATAGGAATTTACCAGCTATAGGGATATTCCTAGTGAAGAGGAGGGGACGTGGCCCTCACTGCTTGTCTCTCACCCTGCATCCCCCAAAGTGTGAGCTGGCACACAGCCCTGGGTGGCAGGCCACAGCTTGTCACTGCACCTGAGGGAAGAGGTATCCGCCCCAGGTGGGTAGAGCGAGTGGTCCAGATGGCCTGGCGGGGCTGTTATGGCCTTACCCTAGGGGTCAGTGCAGACCTGGCACGGCTCCTGCATGGGGAGTCAGACAGCGACCCCGCAGACACCCTCAGCTGCCCGCTGCCTAATGTGTCTAACCCAGGTGCTCACATTTCCAGAGCAAATTGAGAAAAACCCGAAGGATGCTGGGGAGCAGGTCGTGTTTCTTGTATATTTCCAATCCCAGGTTGGAGGGAGACCAGGGCATTGGCATTGATTTTTGTGTATTAATATGGCCCGCGCTAATGGGTTATAGATTTCTGTAGCGTTCGGCTCAGTGAGAGGCATTGGCATGGAGCCACAAGTTCTAAGGACTTGGAAGAAGGGCTGTGTTCTTTCTTTTTTAACTCAGACCGAGACATCTCACTGCAGGTTGTTTCAGCTCCTGCGTATACTCCTGAAATCTTGAAAGACCAGGATTCAGATAATCATCGTCCCCTGTTTGTGTCTTTAGGCCTCACAGAGGTTGTGCCTGAGAGTTAGTGAAATACTCTGTGCGTGTCCTGAGGAAGTTCCCGTTCTCCACCTCAGACGCAATGGCTGCGGAATGAGGGGGTTTCCCAGAGGAGGTCGCTGTGTTCCCTTCCGTCTTTTCTGACCAGAGCATGTGTGTCCCCCTCGTGGGGGCCATGGCTTTGGGGGTGTTTGCCTCTGTCTGGTGCCCTCTGTGTAGATCCGAGGATCCCACCTCTTCTCTCCCAAACTCGGACTCGGCAGGGACTCAGGTTTGTTTTCTGAGCTCTGTGTGTGGGCACGGGCTTATGTAAACTTGTCTGGAAGGGGTTGGCTCTTCTCCGCATGTGATGAGGCATGTAAATGTCTTTTCCAGGGTTCTCCGTCATGGAATCTTAGGAGGTTGTGAAGAAGCTGTTTGAGGGGAGATGCGTGTCTCATGCAAAGGTTTAGAAACGGACCACGGTGGAGGGGTGACGGTGCTTAGGAATGTGAACGTACTCAATACCAGTCAACCGGAGTTTAAGTGGTGATGGAGGGAGACCTGACATGGGGTGGTGAACACACAATACAACGTGCAGATGACGTGTTATGGAACTGTACCCCTGGGACCTACATACTGTTATTAACCAATGTCACCCCAATAAATGCAATAAAAAATTTAAAAACCTGAAGATAAAGGGTAAGTAAATATGACCTGACCTGCAGAATGAATGGTGTGTGGGAAATATCGAGTAGGGTACGGAGACAAACCAACCCTCCCTGAAGAGAAACAGGGACAGCGCAGGGGTACCCCAGTGGTTTGTAGGGACGTTAGGTTAAGACAGTGACTCAGACTTCAGATGTGTCCCAATTTGAGTACGGAGCGTGGGAGGGGCAGAGAGAATGAGAGAGTTTAGAAATATGTCAATGGAAGAGGTACTCTGATCTTAACACTGGGATATAATAAAAAAATATACAAATAGTTGGTGTATATAGCTATAAAATGTACACACACACACACACACACACACACACACACACAGAGGCAGCACCAAGATCAGGACAGGGGACACTTCCATCACCCCAAAAAGGCTCCTGGGTGTGTCCTCTGGTTTCTTATCGAGGCTCTCACATTAATAATGTTTTCTTTAAAAAAAACATTTTTTAAAAATTAATGTCAGAAAGGAAGGGAGAAGGACAGAAACATCAACGATGAGAATCATTGGTCGGCTGCCTCCTGCACGCCCCCTACTGGGAATTGACCTGCAACACTCACATGTGCCCTTGATGGGGAATTAAACCGTGACCTCCTGGTTCATGGGTCCATGCTCAACCGCTGAGCCCACAGGCCGGGCTGCATATATGTTTTTATGTAGCACGCGTTCAAGTCTTCCAGTGCTTTTGAGGATTGGATTGTTCGTTCTGCACTCACCGGTGGGTGGCATTTACCTATTCTGCTGAGTTCTCCCTCCAATATAAGAATTGTCGGTGTTTTCTCCACCAACCACGTCTGTTATTTATCAAAATGATATTTTGTGGTGACCAGAAAGTCTTAATCGTAATAAACTCTGATTTCCTGCGTTTTGTTACGACGAACCGATTTTGCCCTTGAAGAAAATTTAAGCTACTCAAGTTCATGAAGATATTCTCCAAAGCTTTCTCGTAGATGCCGGAACATTTAACCTCACGTTTGGATTAACGATTCAGCTCACATGAATTATTTCTGTGAGAAATAATAATAATAATAACAGAGATCGCGGTCTGCTGTCACATCCTCTAGAGGCTCTTTGATTTCTTGGGGGACTTTGCTGCTTATTCTCTCCCCGCCGAGTGGCCTGTGCCTGCTGTAGACCAAGTGCCATGTGCCAGGTGTTTATTTCTCTGCTGTTTGTTCCGTTGGTGTACTGATTTACCTTTGTGCTGGCCCCACACCGTTTTTAGGCTCATTTTATAGTAAATCATCAACACGGGAGGGTAGTTTCTGGCCTGTATTTCATGTTAGGTTTCCCGGCTCTTCCAGGTCCTTGCATTTCCCTGTACATTTTGGGGCCCCCTGGAGGCTCCCTGGGTGTGGGAACAGAGCTCTGTGTGTGGACACGGGTTTATGGAAACTTGTTCTGGAAGGGGGTTGGCTGTTCTCTGCATGTGATGAGGCATCATGGGTAGACATGTAAATGTCTTTTCCACGGTTCTTTCTGAGGGGGTCCCGGTCGGGGCCTGTGAGGAGCAGTGTGAAGAACGGTAGTAGCTAAACTATAATGGTGTAACTATCAACATGTGGTGAACTGGGTGAGTATCTGCCTCAGCACTCAGCAGTTCTGCTCTGGGGTAACCGAGATGGTGTCTCCCTGATCCTAATCGGACGGGTCCTGGGTCAGGCATGGCTATCTATAATAATAAAAACCTAAGCGACCATCGCAAAAGAGCGGACAACTGAACAGGCTGTGTGGGTGACCAGGCTGGTGGGGAGGTTAGTGGGGGACGACCAGGCTGAGCAGCAGGCTGCCTGGGGCCACCAGGCTGGCAGGGGGGTCCTTGACCAAACAGAAGGCTGCATGGGGTGACCAGGCAGGCAGGGGGGATCATTGGGGGCAACCAGGCCAGTTGGGGGGCAGTTGGAGGTGATCAGGCTAGCAGACAGAAGCAGTTAGGGGTGATCAGGCTGGTAGGGGGACAGTGAGGGGCAATTAGGCAGGCAGGCAGGTGAAACAATAACAGGGTTAGACTCCCAGATATATGCACACGAGAGAACCGTGGGTCCCCTTGAACAGGGTGGCATTTTACCCCGAATCGAGTTCTACACCTGGATCTAGAATTCAGCGACCACACCACAGGACGGGGGAGATGAGGGAGATGGGGCCTGACAACATATAGGGTCCCCACATGTCAGAGTGCATGAATGGTCAAATGCAGAAAGGGCTATGGGGGCACTGAGAAGAGGCGGGGATACTTTTCCTGGGGACTCCCGGAAGCTCTGTGAGGGCCAAGGTTGGAAGGAGGGGAGTCTGATGTGGGAACAAGGGAGAGGAGGTCGTCTGGATGCCGGACAATAAAGGCATCCAGACACAGTCTTGGGTCTCTCTGTTTATCTCAGTTCATAAAATGGAGTGAACTGCGTTGCTCAACTTGACCCTGGCAAGGGCCATGTCATCAGTCAAGTGCTGCTGGGTGGATCTCTGTTTTAACCCAAGTCCACGCTGTGCAGGATAAAGACGCCACTCTGTGCGCGAAACAGTGAGAAGCGGCACTTGGCCATAAGCAGTAAAGGTGATGGATGGCTACAGCTCCAAGGAGAGCCGGGAGGAGCACGCTGTTATTTTCAAAAGACAGCAACTACGTGGAAAAAAAAAGTGTTAGAAAATGTGTTGTTGGGGGAAGGACTTTCTTGACTTTACCTTGTTAATCAAGATGGTTCATGAAGGGATGGAGAGAGGTGAGAATATGAAGGAAAATGTCATATAAAAAGTGAAGTCTAAAATGTGTTCTGGTGAGAGATGGCATGTGAGGATTTATAGGGATTATCCTATCTAGTAAAGAGGGACTATGTAAATTGACCATCGTGTTGTCACAAAAATGGCGATGCCTATAGCCACAAGATGGCGGCGCCCCGTCCCCTCAGCCCCACTGGAGTCCCCCAGTCCTTTCATCCCAGCCGGTGTGTGTGTATGGGGGGGGGTGGGCGGCGAGTGCACGGTGCGGCCGGACCCACCCTCAGTCCCCAGCCACCCAGGGCTGGCCCAAGGTGCAGATAACCAGGGCCACCTGAGGCTCAGATAACCAGGGCCAGATGAAGCTTGTACTGCTAGCCATGGCAGCAGCAGAGGTGTGGTGGGGTATTGTCTTCCCCTGATCACCGGGTTGCCTCCTGCCCCCGAAGGTTTCCAGACTGTGAGAGGGGGCAGGCTGGCTGAGGGGACACATCCTCCAGTGCATGAATTTCATGCACCAGGCCTCTAGTACTTATATATAATTTTTTCACAAACTGACGCGTTAGAGAGAATGACTCTAGAGCACTAGCTCAGATGAATTAAGTGTTCACTGCTACTGGTTTTTTGTTTGCTTGTATCATTAGACACACTCAGAATAGGTTGGAATATATCCTGCCATGTAAGAGATTATGGTTGTTGAAGCTTTTTTCAAGACTATGAATGTGTGTGTGTGTGTGTGTGTGTGTGTTTGTGTGTACATGCAGGTACTCTCAATGCAAAGCATGGTCTTTGTTGTTTTAGTTGAGGTACAATATCTTTACAGTAAAATGCATAACTATTATATACACATATATGTATATGCTGTTTATATACTCATGCAATCGCCCCAGAATATATAAGTGAAAATTTTCATTTTCACAAAAGTTTTTGTTACTCTTTTATATGTTTATTGGTCCTCAAAATTAAGTTCCTTTTTTCTTTATTTGAACAACTTGCTGATCTTTTATCTCTACTACCCTGCCCCCCACTCCCCTCAATGTGCTTCTTTTAAAACACAAAACAAAACAAACAATAAAATTAAACGAATAGCCAGACTGCTTATTAATACCACCTGAAGCTTTTATTTTAACTGAGCTATCACTTTACCTGCGGTATCCTATATAATAAAAGGCTAATATGCAAATCGCCTGAACAGCAGAACAACCGGTGGAACCACTGGTCGCTGTGATGCACACTGACCATCAGGGGGCAGATGCTCAACACAGGAGTTGCCCCCAACCTGCAGGCCCCAGGCCAGCTTGAGGCGGGTGCCAGCGGGGGGGCCCTGATCACCCCACCAGTCTCTCCACAGATCATCCCTGTCCACAGGCTAGGCCTAGGGAGCCTACCCACTGTGTGAATTTCATGCACCGGGCCTCTTGTCTGTCTATTCAATTCACCCACTTCCGTCTGCAGAATGCTTTTAGTACATTCCCAGTGTTGTCCAATGGCCACCGTTACCTGATTCCAGAACACTTCATGACCTTGAGACGAACCCTTTACTCCTCTGCCCTGGTCCTTACTGATCTACTTGCTGTCTTTACGGCCTATTAGGTCCTGGATTTTCTAAATAAAGGAAAAATGAGGTGTAGCCTTTGGTGTCTGGTGTGCCCCACTTAGTGTAACGTTTTCAGCCTTCTCCTGCACGGTAGCCTGTGTGTGTGTGGCTGAGTGATGTGCCATGGTGCCTGTAAACATGTCTGCTATCTAGTTGTCATGCCTTTTTGGCTATTTCTACCTGTTGGCTCTGTGGGTAATGCTCCTGGGAATAGTGATGTACAGGGTTACGGTAGACACGTGATTTTAGTTCCCTGGGTTCTGTACCTGGAGTCGAATTGCTGGGCCACAGGGTAGTTCTGTGTGGAACTTTTTGAGTAATTGCTGAAGGGCTTTCTAAAGTAATAGGATCGATCTGGCATGAAGGCATGCCATTGGTTCATGGTTCTTGTGTAATTAAGAACATGGGACATAGTTTCATGCGACGCCATGTTTTGAGCCTTTGGTTATTTTTGAGAGTTCTGATGAAGTGGATTCTGACAATTTTGCCATGTTCACATGATTTTAGGGAGGAGGTGACTTTTGGAGGTTCTTCTTACTCCACAGTCCCAATGGCATCCATCTTTCTTTTTTCTTTACCTTCTCTTCCTTCCTTCCTTCCTTCCTTCCTTCCTTCCTTCCTTCCTTCCTTCCTTCCCTCCTTCCCTCCCTCCCTCCCTCCTTCCTTCCTTCCTTCCTTCCTTCCTTCCTTCCTTCCTTCCCTCCTTCCCTCCTTCCCTCCCTTCCTTCCCTCCTTCCCTCCTTCCCTCCCTTCCTCCCTCCCTCCCTCCCTCCCTCCTTTCCTTTCTCCTTAGTGTGAGCTATTTCTGTTTGCTTTCAGGAGAGTGAAGGCCGAGCCATCCTGACTCTCGAAGGTTCTTGATTCCTGTGCTTTAGGGAGCAGTAATCTAACGGCTCTGCCACCAGCTGTGTCAGAGGCGGGTTCTGTGTCAGCGGAGTTTAACGCATTTAAATCTGCAAAAATAAAAGGTGATGGTCCGGTGGGTGGATAAGCCTCTCAACAAAAATTTAAACTCACTGATGCTTCACATTGCTGATCGTCAGAGAAATGACATTGAGACCCACAGGGAGTATCCACTCACGCCTTTCAGAACAGCATCCATGCGAGAGGCAGGTGTGGAGCACGGGAGCCCTGTCCTTCACAGGGGACTGAGCCATGGCAACAAAGAGAATTAACCCCTTACATGGGCATCAGGGTGGATCGGAGCCACGGCTTGGTTGGTGGATACTGCCACTGACTGAGCTGGGGGCGCTGGCAGCCAATGGCATGGAGGACACACTCTGAGCTCTCCAAGGGAGATAGGAAGGGGCACAGGCATGAGCTGGCCTGCAGCCCCCAGGCTGTGCTATCAGGTGAGGCTTTCTGACCTGAGCCCCCCAACGTGGTGCCTCTGTACACCCACAGGCCTGCTCGACACCCACAGACCTGCTCGACACCCACAGCCACACGAAAAGAAGCAGAGTGGAGATGCCCGCCCTCTTGGTGCTTGGCATCAGCTCCTGAAACCTCGCTCGGCCATGCCCTCCAGCTGCTCCCTCAAGTGAGATTTCCCCTGTGGTTTTCTCTCCTCCCAAAATCCAGTGCTGCTCCTGAGAATGGCTTCCTCCACAAGCTTCTCACCGCCACCGAGGGGACCCACCACCGAGGGGACCCAGCACCAAGGGACCGCCACTGAGGAAACCCACTCCTAAGGGGACCAACCACCAAGGGGCCCACCACCAAGGGGACCCACCACCAAGGGGACCCACCACCGAGGGGACCAACCACCAAGGGGACCTGTTACCGAGGGAACTCACCACCAAGGGGACCCACCACCAAGGGGACCCATCACCAAGAGGACTGACCACCAAGGAGATCTGTTACCGAGGGGACCCATCACCGAGGGGACCCACCACTGAGGGGACCCATCACTGAGGGGACCCATCACTGAGAGGACCTATCACCGAGGGGACCCATCATCGAGGGGACCCATCACTGAGGGGAACCATCACTGAGAGGACCCATCACCGAGGGGACCCATCACCGAGGGGACCCATCACTGAGGGGAACCATCACTGAGAGGACCCATCACCGAGAGGACCCATCACTGAGGGGAACCATCACCGAGGGGACCCATCACCGAGGGGACCCATCACTGAGGGGAACCATCACCGAGGGGACCCATCACCGAGAGGACCCATCACTGAGGGGACCCATCACCGAGAGGACCCATCACTGAGAGGACCCATCACTGAGGGAACCCATCACTGAAGGAACCCACCACCGAGGGGACCCACTGGAGAAGCAGGGACTTGGCACCTGGCCTGGCTGTCCCTGGCAGAGAAGGGGCGAGGATCTGGTCAGACCCTTGGGAGTGGGAGAGACTCAGGGGGTGTTCACCGAACCCCGAGGCAGAGGTGGGTCCATTTCCTGCCTGTCCTCAGAGCCCCAGTTACTGCCCCGCCTTTGTCTCTTCACGGCTGGAGTCTTTTTAAAATATGTTTTCATTAATTTTTAAGAGAAAGAGGGAAGAAGAGGGAGAGAGAGAGGGAGATAGAAACATCGATCCATCAATCATCTGCTGCCTGCATGCCCTTTCCTGGGGATTGAGCCCGCGACCCGGGCATGTGCCCTGACCAGGGATTGAACTGTGACCTCTTGTTGCACCGGAAGACCTTCGTTCAACTACTGAGAACACTGGCAGGCAGGGCTGGAACCTTAATTGGCTGGCGTTTCTGTTCCGGCTGCCAGAGATCCCCTTTCCCACTCTACCCCCTGCCTCTGTGCCCCCAGGCTCCACAGGGGGCCTTTAGGGTCCATCACTAGTAGGAGTAGGTTATCTATGGTGAAGCCGCCTGCAGGGGGCACCCAGGAGGTCAGGACCTGAGCTGCTGAGGGAGAAGGAGGTCAGTAAATTTTGGAGAAACCCAACCGCAGCTGGAGTCAGAGTGTTTCCTGCTGGGTCTCATAGCAGCTTGTGACTGAGAGCGTGGGAGCCCAGGAAGGCGCTGGGCGCTGGCCTCAGGTGCTCCCCCTGCCCTGGCCTCCCTGCTGCTGCCTGGGGGCCCCTCCGCCACATCTTCCCAGACACAGTTGGAGACCCTCCAATCAGGGGAGAGGAGGATGTGGCTCCGAGTGTGCCTCTGGCTCCTGCTGTGCCCTGCGTGGCTCCTGGCCCCCGTGGCTGAGGTTTGCATCAGGGTCCACCCGTTCCTGCATTCTCAGTGCCCCTGAGGCCGCGAGTGTCGCCCCATTCCTGGGAATCTGCACCCTGAGAGGTCAGTGGAGCAGACGCCTCTGTGCGGGTGAGCGGCTTACCTCTCTTGGCTTGGCTTCCAAGGTAAGAATGACGTGTTTGCAAACTGCACGGCCCCCGCAAAGCAAGCCCCGCCGGTCCCCCCAGGACTCCCGTGTCCTCGCTGGTGTCATGGGGAGCACCCTGCGGGATCAGTGTTTTCCCAGCGAGGTCATCGATCCGTGCGGGCCAGGACTCCACTTAAAAAATGGACCCTTCCGCTCAAATCGCCCCTAAACTCAACTAAATGCTTCTAACACCTCATGTGTCCCAGAAGTTTGAGCTATTTCCATTTCCTCACTCGTCGTTTATTTACTTTCGTCAAAAGACACTGAGTCTTCTAACCTTCTTTATGGTCTTACAAAACGTTAAATGAATTGGGGCAGTGGTCGGCAAACTCATTCGTCCACAGAGCCAAACATCAACAGGACAACGATTGAAATTTCTTTGGAGAGCCACATTTTTTAGACTGAAACTACCTCTAATACCACTTCTTTGACATAGACTTGCCCCAGGCTGTGGTATTTTGTGGAAGAGCCACACTCAAGGGGCCAAAGAGCCGCATGTGGCTCTTGAGCCACAGTTTGCCGACCATTGGATTGGGGTGACCTTGGTCAACATGAACACACAGGTGTCAGGTGTGGGTTTCCGTGTGACAAGATCTGCATTCGCACGCGTGATCTCCCCGCCCCCAAGTCAGTTCTTCACCCGTCACTTTATATCAAACCCTTCTCCCACTGCCCCTCCCTCTGGCAGCCACCCCGGCTGTCTGTGTTCACACGTTCCACTTGCGTGACCTCAGCTGGGTCTCAGTTGTCTCACTTCGCGTGACGTTCTCGCGGTCCCTCCGTGTTGTTGCGAATGCACTCTTTCACCATCGCTCTCGGTGAGAGGATCCTGTTGTGTGTGCGGACCACACCTCCCGTCCCCAGTCCTCTTTTCATTCTCTGGGCATCGGGTCTTCTCTCCTGAGTTTTAAGACCATCTTCCTACGTTTTTTGAAAAGCTCGCCTATCATTGTTCACCTGTAATTGAGTCGCAAAAAGTCCGGGGCTTATTACTGACAACATTATGTGGACGAACCTTGGTCTCTAGGCAACATCCTTTGCAAGGAGGAGTCCAGAGAGAGGGTGTGAGCAAGTGGCCCGGGGGAAAGAGGGCAGTCGGAGTTTCTGTGAGAACTGGGAGGCGGGGCTCCCAGCCCCAGGCAGTGTGCCGGGGCATCTGGGAACGCTGACAACACGCTGACCTTGTTTTATTTGTTTTTTAAATAATTTATTGATTTTTTACAGAGAGGAAGGGAGGGGATAGAGTTAGAAACATGGATGAGAGAGAAACATCCATCAGCTGCCTCCTGCACACCCCCTACTGGGGATGTGCCTGCAGCCAAGGTACATTCCCTTGACCGGAATTGAACCTGAGACCTTTCAGTCCTCAGGCCGATGCTCTATCCACTGAGCCAAACAGGCTTCGGCTGACCCTGTCTTATTTGGAAGGTGGTGGCTGTGGACACACAGAGAGGAGGAGCGTCGTGTGCTGCGCTCCGGGAGGCTGCGTGCCCCGTAGTGGTGGCTGTGCCATCAGGGGTGTATGCCCCCCTGGGCCTCAGGGTTCTCATTATTAAAGGGGGACAGAGGTCATAGCACTTTCCTCGTGGGGTGTTGGTGAGGATTCAGTAAGCGGCCAGAAAGGCAGTTGGACAGCAGTGGGATGCGTTACCTTCCAGCAGTTGCTGAAAATGGTAGTTGCTTGCGAGCTGACTGTTCCCTCGCTGAGCAAAGTCCTGGGAGCTACAATGGAGCTGGGCCAGCGAGGCCACGCCCTTCTCATTAGGACGAGCCTTGAGCATCGAGGCAGCAGGCAATTACTCAGAGGGTGGATGCGCCTGTCTTGCATCGGAGAGTGGCAGGGGGGAGACGAGGAATAGGGGAGCCAAGTGGGACTTGGCATGGTGCCTGCGACGGGCCATCTTGCATCCTGTGGACAGGGAGCTGGTCTGAGGGCGCCAAGCTCTGGATGAGCTAACTCACCTCACCGGGAGGCAGGGCGGCTGCTCTCTCCCAGGAGCCGAGGAGCGGTGTTACAGTAATAAGGATAAAATACAATATAGAATAAGTATTAAAGTGTGGAACTAAAGTGTGATATTAAAGTGTGAAATATGAAAGTATGGGATGAAATAGAACCAAATTGATAAGCACCCTTGAGTGGCCTGTATGTAGAAAATAGATAAAGCGACCTGTACCCCATATGTAAGACAGATAGCAAGGCTCCTGGGACCCGCTGATAAGACACACTGAAGACGCCCGTCTGAGTGGATAAAAAGAGCAAGGAACCAGAGGAGATCAGAGACGCTTGCCTCCTCCTCCACAGACAGTCACTCTCCACTCCCCTACCTGTATCTGCCCGCGCTCTGCGGTGGACCGTGAGTCCGAACCATGAGCCGTGAAACCGAGGCCCCAAACGAGACGCCGAGCTATAGCTGCAACGCCCAACGTCCAGTGTGTGTGTGTGTGTCTGTCGGCGCAGATACCCGGGGCCCTGCCGAGGTCTGGAAACCACCAGGACTCTGGTAAATAAACCCTGTGTGACTCGTGCATTGCATGTCTGTCTCCTGTTGTAATTTATGCTCGGTCAATATTGAGTAAGTACCTTGGGTCGTACTGTCAGTGTCTGTTTAGAGACTGGCTGAGGCACCCTTGCACCGTGCTTAATATCTCCTGAAGGAGATATTAGGACAAGCGGAGCCTATAGCTCAGCCTCTGGTGCCCACACAACCAAGGGACGGGGCAGGTGGGACCTGGCAGGGCCAAGCCTTCGGGGAAGCCACCTCGCCCGCCTTCCTTCTGCTCCTGGAAGAAGACAAAGCCCAGGTGAGAAATGGGGGAGCTCAAAGCCACCATCAGCACGAACAGAAAGCTGCGCTGAAGGGCGCCCTGGTAAGTGGACGGGACCCCTGGACACAGGGAGACGCCCGTGGTGTCGTCGAGCCCGGTGTTCAAAGAGCCCTCTGCCTTGTTCAGCTCTCCGTCGCCGTGGAAACAGTCCTTGGACCACAAGCGCTCAGGGCTCAGCCGCACGCCAGGCGGGCCCGGCGAGCACAAGGAGGGGTCTCCCAGAAAGCTTCTGCATTTTTGTTCTGACGACACATTTCGTGCTGGGAGTGCCCCCCAGCCCGGCACAGCCTCCCCTCAAACTCGCTCCCACCCATGGGCGACGGCGGCATGTGAGACCTGGCTGTTCCTGGCCCTGGCACCTGTGTCCCTGGCACCTGACAAAGGGCAGGACCTGTGCAGCCAGCCCCAGCAGCCCGCACACATCAGGTGCTCCCGGGTGAGCTCAGGCGGGAGCCATAGCTCATTCCGAAGATGGGCTGCTCCCTATGCCCCACTGGGCACCGTGGAGAGTGAGTCATGTACACCACACATCACGTTTCCTAGCCACCACATTTTATTTTATTTTTATATTTTTAATATATTTTATTGATTTTTTGCAGTATATTTAATAGTAGTACATATGTTTTCCTTCCCCCCTATTACCCTTCCCTCAGCCTCCCTTACTCCCCAGCACATGTCCCCCTGTAGTACATATGTTTTTCTTCCCCCTCATTACCCTTCCCCCTTCCCCCCTCCCTGCCCCAGTGTCTTTCATTCATTGGTTATGCTCATATGCATGCATGCAAGTCCTTCTGTTGATCTTCCCCAGCATCCGCCTCCCATCCACCCAGCCTTCCCCCTGTAGCTTGACAGCCTATTCAATGCCTCCCTGCCTCTATATCAATCACTCTCCCCTGTTTCTTTTCTTCAAAAATATCTTGCCTCTGCATACTAGAAATAAGTGTATAAGAACAAAAAATGTTTGAGTGTCAGTTTCAATGTCCAACTGTTCTGAGTCCTAGTTTCAATGTCAAATAGTTCTTTATGTGTACATGTCAGCAATGGTATCTGGATGGTGGACACATCATGGCAATGCAAGATCCATCCTCTCTGGTTTGATCCTGGGCCGCCTGCAGCCACACACAGCTGCCAACTGCTAGCATGGCAAGGTGTCATCAGTGTCCCCCATCTCTGGACCATCCTCGTGACTGGAACAGGCCCGTCAGTTCCTCACTGTCGTAGGAACCCACAAGGTCTTGGAGTTGTTCTCTGAAACACACAAACACATTCTTGACCAAAAGTTAACAAAGGAATCCTCTCTGCAAATTAGACTTGGGATTCTTTTTATTTTTGCCTAAATGATTTTCCTTTGGCTTATTTTGACACGATGTGTGTTTTTTCATGGGTGTCCTGCTGTTCTTAGCTGCCACATTTTAAAAAGCAAGGGAGTCTACCCGGGTAGCTCAGCTGGTCGGAGCATCGCCCCATAGACCACAGTTGCCTGTTCCGTGTCCAGCCAGCCACATGCAAGAAATGGAATTCTACGCTGCGGTAAAAAAAGAGTTCTTACCATTTGCAACAACATGGATGGAGCTGGAGAGCATCATGCTGAGTGAAATAAGCCAGGCAGAGAAAGATAAAGGTCACATGATCTCACTCGTTTGTGCAATGTAATGAAAAACATACACTGATGAACAAAAACGGATCCAGAGACAGAGAAACATGGATCAGACCATCAAACCTCAGAGGGAAGGCAGGGGAAGGTTGGGGTAAGGGGGAGAGATCAACCAAAGAACTTATATACATGCATATAATCCTGACCCAGTGGTTGACAAACTGTGGGTCGTGAGCCACAGGCGGCTCTTTGGCCCCTTGAGTGTGGCTCTTCCACAAAATACCACAGCCTGGGCGAGTCTATGTTGAAGAAGTGGCGTTAGAAGTAGTTTAAGTTGAAAAAAATTGGGCTCTCAAAAGATATTTCAATCGTTGTCCTGTTAATATTTGGCTCTGTTGGCTCATGAGTTTTCTGACCACTGGCATAACCAATGGACACAGACACCAGGGGGTGGGGACATGAATGGGGAGGTGGGGGTAATGGGGGTAAGGACACATGTGTAATACCTTAATCAATAAAGAAATTTAAAATAAGAAAGCAGTCCCTGCCGAAACTGGTGTGGCTCAGTGGTTCGAGTGGCAGCCTGCAGACTGAAGGGTCCCGGATTCAATCCCTGTCAAGGGCATGTACTTGGTTGCGGGCCTATCCCCAGTAGGGGGTGCTCAGGAGGCAGCTGATCGATGTTTCTCGCTCATCGATGTTTCTAACTCTCTATCCCTCTCCCTTCCTCTCTGTAAAAAATCAATAAAATGCATTTAAAAAAAAATAAAAGCAGTCTCTGGGAGTATGAGTAAATGGGACAAGTTGACGGGTCGCTCTCTCGAACCAAGGACAACAATAAAGGAAGTCCAGGCGGGATGGATTTTACCAGCACGTTTCCTTCCACACAATCTACTCGGATCGTCCTCTCAACAGGCGATGGACATGAAGGTGTTTCCGGACGCCTTCCGTGCTGTGCAGACACCGCCTTGGAAGCGCAGTGTGTGTCACACGTACAGCGGACACTCACTCGTTACGCAAACGAGCCACGCCCTCCACCTCGTCTTCCTCGCCATCGGTCTCCACGTCCGTGGTGTGTCCGTGTCTCCCGAGTGGAGTTGGTCTTACTCCTTCCTGCCACTGGGTCTGCCACCGGCTTTTCAGGGAAGCCATTCCTCTCCTGCCACACCCACCCTCCACCTCGGGTCCCGTGCCCCCCGACCCCCCACTGATGCTCGCAGAGAGGTGCCTCCTCCCGGGCAAGGTCTCGAGTCTCCAATGTGGTCCTTTTGCCTCCACGTGCTGGGCGTGGGCCAGGCCCGCCGTTCCCCGTGTTGAACGTGTGTGCCCGCAGGAGAGTGATTTTTGCCAGTTTGCTCAGCGGCATCTTCTCTGGGGCTTGCTTTTTTGTGTGGAGTGTTTTCATCCATAAAAGATCACTTGTTCCTTCCCTCTCGGACGGTTGCCTCCTCACAGTCAGGGCTGAAGAGCAGGCAGCTGCTGTCCCTCCCTCGGTGGGTAACGTTTGACGAAGGCCTGGATGTTTTAAACATATCCTTGCTGTGCCCTTGGAATCCAGCCACTGCCAGGATGTGTTTGGCTGGCATTAACTCTCTTGTTATTTTTCTGGAACTTGGGGATCACGCTTGATCTGAAGGCTGAGAGCATGTGTCAGAGCTGGCATGGGTGCTTTGAAGTCTACAGCCCCTCCTGCACACACCCGCCGCGCCCCCACCCCCCGGCAGTCTCTCAGGTAAAACTCTGGCGTGCTCCCCACTGCTTTCTCATTCATCCACAGCCGGCCAGCAGCCAATGCAGCTCGTTCCTGGGCACACCGGACACCCGCTGCCACGAACCTGCCCACTCAGGAGGCCCCTGCCCACCCTTCTATACACCCCACCCCTGGCAGGACTGAAGACACGTTCTCTAATGTGTCTCCCGCCCCATTCACCTGAGCTGGTTTTCGCAGCACAGACATCATTTACCTTCGTGGCCAGGTGTGTGCTTCCTGGTCACGGCTGCCAAACCGTATCTTGCTCAGGAAGGACTCCTCTCAGAGGAGGCCCCGGTTCGAGTTCTTTGTTAAGACCCGTTGCCGAAATTCTCACGCCGACGGTCTGTCCAGCTGGTCGTGTCGGGTGTCCATGGTGGGGATGACTCCCAGGTATGTATCTGGTATCTGGTCATCGTAGCAGCCTCACCTACTCAAAGTGGCATCTTCGTTGCTAGCGGTGGTCTCTGTCTGCACACCCGTGTCTCAGTCCCGCCTTGCTTTCTTTCGGGCGTCTAACTGGCGGTGCTTATGCAGTTCCAGGAGCGGAGCAGCATCAAGGGACTGACCTCGGCGTTTGCTAAATCTGGGACGCTCTACGCCTTGCTTGGTTCTCCTCGCCGCGCAGACCCTGCCGGCAGGTTTCCGTATTAGCCAGGGTTTGCTTCTACTGCTATCGAATTCAGTGTCCCTCCAGGTACTGACAGATCTTTACGAAGCTCACTAAGTCCTCTCCGCTGATGAGAGGCCACTCAGGATGGTCGCTGGGGATCTGGGTGAGCTGGTACCTCATTCAAATCCCCCGACTCATCAGTTCATTGATTCCTGCAACAAATTCTTATTGCACGGATGTCATGAGCTCGGATGATGCTCTGCATTTATATTAAAGGTGTTTCTTTCTCTTGAGCGTCTCAGAGCCGGATGGGGTTTAATCAAGTTGGATCAAGGTCTGTGCTGGTCACCATGTGGGTATGAAGGCAGGAGTGGCTACACTGACCAGGGTGCTGGGTGGGGTGGGGGGTCAGGGAGGAGGTGTCCACCTGGAGCTGGGCCAGGGAAGGTGAGTGGACATGGGCCAGAAGACAGGGAAGGGCAGGACCAGAAAGGGTCAGGCTTGTGCTCAGGGCGGGTGTCCTTCTGAGGAAGTGGGAATTCCAGGAGCACCAGCAACTAAAATGAGGTCTGAGATGGGGCATCTCTTTATTGTCTTAAGAGGGGCCCAGTGGACTTGGAGAAAAAATGGCGGCGGAACGGAGGGATTCGATCTGAATCTGCTCACAGGGTAGAGGGAGGGAGCAGCTGAGAGTCGCGCAGGGAGCATTTGTCGGAGACTAGGGGGACAGCTGTGCTCCAGGAGAAGATAGAGGACTGCTGGGCTGGCCTCCCCAGCCTGAGAGGCCCCAGTACTGCTGGGTTCTCTCCCTGAGCCAACTGCGCGAGGAGGCGCGCGGAGGCGGACCAGGACATCTTGAACGAGAGGAGCCGGAAAACATACAGCTGCCGTTCGCGGTACCGGCGGGACCTCTGGGGCTCCCGGAACACCGGCGACCAGGTGGCGCGCAGAGCCCAGGGAGCTCTAAACTCCAGCAAGGAAAGGTCAGATTTCCCTGGGGGTACTTTGGGCGCGAAACTGAGGGGGCTGGCAGTCTGGGAGATCTGCACCTCGGAACTCAAAACCTGGAGAGCTGCACCTGAAATAGAATCTGTGGCTGTTGAAGCTGGTGAACTTGGGAGAGGGCCCTTGGAGCTGGTGGCAGAGTTGATCCCTGGAGCGCAATCAGTTTGGACCTGACAGAGGGGGGAAGCCCGGAAGATTTTGGGAGGGTTCTGGCTGCTAAAACAGCAGTCACCATTAGAGAGGCAGTATTGTTTACTTCAGGATAGAGAGGACCAATAGACCCAGAAGTCAATCTAGAAACACTGCCACCCAGGGGCCAAATCACAAATTGACTCTTATGTGACAGGGAATTGATTATATCTTTTCTTCGACCTTGGGAATACAGTCTATTTTCATCTACACTTTAGTATCTTTTACTCTACCTCAACTTCACCTTTATACCACCACTCTCTGGCTAACCTTTCCCTATTTAGTGCCTTGTTTCCCTTACACTTTTCCCGCTTTAGATTTACCTAATTCTTTCCCCTTACCCCCTGTTAAAATTTCACCCCACTGATATATCTAATCTCTAACCACCTAATCCAAGTGCATATATACCTCTAGCTTCTCTGACTTCACTATCTTAAAGTGTTTTTAGCCCTGTCCTGTTGTTGTTGTTTACTTGACTGTTGATTATATTGATTTTTTAAGCAGGTTTATGAGATTGATTTGCTTATTCTGTTATTTTGGTTTGTCTTGTAGGGGGGGTTATTTTTATTTTTGGTGTTGTTTCTTGTTTTGTTGTCCTCATCTGCATTGTTTTTGAGATAGATTTTTGCTTCTGTGTTTCCTCACCTCTCTTGATATTAGTAGTTGTGTGTAATTTGTATCAATCTCCAAGTACTTGTTGCAGGTTTTGGTTCGGATTAGGGGCTATCCTATAGGAGTTTTCACCCCACATTTATAATTTACTCCTTTTATTTCTTTTTTTCTTCTCCCCCTTTTCCCATTATCATTTTGGCATTCCTGTCTTTCTTTTTTGTGAGTGTATGTGTTTGGGGGGGTCTCTTTCTTTTTTGTGTGAGTGTGGGTGTGTGAGTGTCTGTGTGGGTCTGGGGGAGGTTCTCTTTCTTTTTTCCCACCTATCACCAAATTTGCCTTTCTCTGGCAGTCACCTTTATTTGGAATTACAATTACTTTGACTACATTCCGGTTCAGTGCCTGGTGCGTTGCACCTGGTTGTGTTGTATTTTGTGCCTTTAAATCAACACAGGAGAGTGAGAACTACATAACCACATACACAGAGAAGAGAGACCATGGGAAGACAAAGAAATAGCCCACATATGAAAGAAAAGCAAGGCTCGCCAGAAAAGGAGGTAAACGAAATGGAAGTTAACAACCTGTCAGAGAAAGAATTCAGAGAAATGGTCATAAGGTGGCTGAAAAGAATGGAAGACAAATTTGATAATATGAGTAAGACCCAAGAGGAAATGAGGAAGACCCAGGAAGAAATGATGAAGAGCCATGAAGAAATGAAAAGTGACATTGCTGAAGTAAAGAACTCAATAGAAAGTATTAAGAGTAGACTAGAAGAAGCAGAGGATCGCATCAGTGAGCTAGAAGACCAGGTAGGAAAAAATAACCAAGTAGAGCAGATACTAGAAAAAAAAATTAAAAAGCAGGAGGAGAGCCTAAGAGAACTTTGGGACAACATGAAACAAAACAACATCCGTATAATTGGGCTTCCAGAAGGACAGGAAACTGAGCAAGGAATAGAAAACCTGTTGGAAGAAATAATGACAGAAAACTTTCCTGGTATAGGAAAGGAAAAACCCACACAAATCCAAGAAGCTCACAGAGTCCCAAGCAAAATAAACCCCAAAAGACCTACGCCAAGGCATATTATAATTAAATTGGCAAACACCAACGACAAAGTAAGAATCTTAAAAGCTGCCAGAGAGAGACAAAAAGTCACCTACAAAGGAACACCCATCAGACTAACAAGTGATCTCTCAACAGAAACCTATCAGGCCAGAAGGCAGTGGAATGAAATCTACAAAGTCATGCAAAGGAAGGGTCTGAATCCTAGAATACTGTACCCAGCAAGGCTCTCAATAAAAATTGAAGGTCAAATCAGGAGCTTCACAGATAAAAAAGGACTAAGGGAATTCGTCACCACCAAACCAGCAATGCAAGAAATGCTAAAGGATCTGCTGTAAAAAGAAATAGGAAGCGAAGAAGGATCACAGGGGCAAAGAACAAAAATGGCAACATATAAGCACCTATCAATAATAACTTTAAATGTAAACGGGTTAAATGCTCCAATCAAAAGACATAGGGTAATAGACTGGATAAGAAAACACAACCCATGTATCTGCTGTCTACAAGAAACCCACCTCCGAAAAAAAGACGCACACAGACTGAGGATGAAAGGTTGGAAAAAAGTTATTCAGGCGAATGGAAATGAAAAAAAAGCTGGGGTAGCCATACTTATATCTGACAAATTAGATCTCAAAGTGAAGGACATAACAAGAGATAAAGAAGGCCACTTCATAATACTAAAGGGAGCAATTCAACAAGAAGAAATAACTCTTGTAAACATATACGCACCCAATACAGGAGCACCCAAATATATACAAAAACTCCTAGAGGACATCAAGGGAGAGATAGACAGCAATACAATCATAGTAGGAGACTTTAATACCCCATTATCACCATTGGACAGATCCTCTAAACAAAAAATCAGTAAAGAAACATCAATTCTCAATGACTCACTGGACCAGATGGAATTAATTGACATCTTCAGATCATTTCACCCCAAAGCCACAGAATATACATTCTTTTCAAGTGCCCATGGGTCATTCTCAAAGATAGACCATGTATTGGGTCATAGGCAAAGTCTCTCCAAATTCAAGAAGATAGAAATCATAGCAAGTATATTCTCAGATCACAGTGGCATAAAGCTGGAAATCAACTACAATAGAAACAATCCAAAGAAATCGAACACATGGAGACTAAACAGCATGCTATTAAACTATGACTGGGTTACTAGAGAGATTAAGGAAGAGATAGAAAACATCATGGAAACAAATGACAATGATAGCACAACAATCCAAAATCTATGGGACACAGTGAAAGCAGTTCTGAGAGGGAAGTTCATAGCTCTACAATCCTACTGCAAAAAACTAGGAACAGCGGCAATAAATTATCTAACCCAACAACTCAAAGAGTTAGAAAGAAAGCAACAAGAAAAGCCCAGTGTAAGCAGAAGGAAGGAAATAGTAAAGATCAGAGCAGAAATAAATGACATAGAGACCAAAGAAACAATACAGAAAATCAACGAAACCAAGAGCTGGTTCTTTGAAAGGATAAACAAGATTGATGAACCTCTAGCCAGACTCACCAAGAAGCAAAGAGAGAGGACCCTAATAAATAAAATCAGAAATGAAAGAGGTGAAATAACAACAGACCCCATTGAAATACAAAGGATTGTTAAAAAATACTATGAACAACTCTACTCCAACAAACTGGACAACCTGGAGGAAATGGATATGTTTCTAGAAAAATATAACCTCCCAAAACTCAATCAAGAAGAATCTAAACAACTCAATAGACCAATAACTGTGGAAGAAATTGAAGCAGTCATCATAAAGCTTCCAGCAAACAAAAGCCCAGGGCCAGACGGCTTCACAGGGGAGTTTTACCGAACATTCAAGGAAGAACTAAAACCTATACTCCTCAGACTATTCCAGAAAATTCAAGAGGATGGAAAACTTCCAAACTCCTTCTATGAAGCTAGCATCACCCTAATACCAAAACCAGATAAAGACGACACAATGAAAGAGAATTACAGGCCAATATCCCTCATGAATATAGATGCCAAAATCCTCAATAAAATTCTAGCAAATCGGATCCAGCAGTACATCAGAAAGATCATACACCATGACCAAGTAGGATTTATCCCAGGAATGCAAGGATGGTACAATATCCGCAAATCAATAAATGTGATACATCACATAAACAAATTGAGAGATAAAAATCACATAGTCATATCAATTGATGCAGAAAAAGCATTTGACAAAATCCAACATCCTTTCTTAATAAAAACTCTCAATAAGGTAGGAATAGAAGGATCATACCTCAACATAATAAAAGCCATATACGATAAACCCACAGCATACATCATACTCAATGGGCAAAAACTACAACCATTTCCCCTAAGAACAGGAACAAGACAGGGTTGCCCACTTTCACCACTCCTGTTCAACATAGTACTGGAAGTATTAGCCATTGCAATTAGACAAGAAGAAGAAATAAAAGGCATCCAAATTGGAAAAGAAGAAGTTAAGCTATCCTTATTTGCAGATGACATGATATTGTACATAAAAAACCCGAAAGACTCCATAAAAAAGTTAGTAGATTTAATAAATGAGTTCAGCAATGTAGCAGGCTACAAAATTAATGCCAAGAAATCTATGGCATTTCTATACACTAATAGTGAACTCACAGAAAGAGAGACTAAAAAAGCAATCCCATTTACCATCACACCAAAAAAATTAAGATACCTAGGAATAAACTTAACTAAGGAGGTAAAAGATCTATTTGTGGAAAACTACAGGACACTGAAAAAAGAGATAGAGGAAGATGTAAACAGGTGGAAGAACATTCCATGTTCATGGATTGGGAGAATCAACATAATTAAAATGTCCATACTACCCAAAGCCATCTATAAATTCAAGGCACTCCCCATTAAAATACCAATGGCATATTTCACAGACCTAGAAAGAACTCTCCAAAAATTCATCTGGAACAAAAAAAGGCCCCGAATAGCCACAGCAATCCTGAGAAAGAAGCACAAAGTCGGTGGGATTTCCATACCAGATTTCAAGCTGTATTACAAGGCTACTGTTCTTAAAACAGCCTGGTACTGGCACAAGAACAGACATATAGATCAATGGAATAGAATAGAGAATCCGGATATCAACCCAATCCACTATGCTCAATTAATATTTGACAAAGGAGGCAGGAACATAAAATGGAGTCAAGACAGTCTCTTCAATAAATGGTGTTGGGAAAATTGGACAGATACATGCAAAAAAATGAAACTAGAGCACCAACTTACACCATACACAAAAATAAACTCAAAATGGATACAGGACTTAAACGTAAGACAGGAAACCATAAAAATATTAGAGGAATCTACAGGAAGAAAAATCTCAGACATATGCCAAAAGAACTTCTTTGATGATACCGCTCCGAGGGCAATGGAAGCTAAAGAGAAAATAAACAAATGGGACTACATCAAAATCAAAAGCTTTTGCACAGCTAAAGAAACCATCAACAAAACAACAAGAAAACCCACTGTATGGGAGAACATATTTGCAAATGTTATTAGTGATAAAGGTTTAATCTCAAGCATCTACAGGCAACTCACCCAACTCAATAAAAGGAGGACAAATGATCCAATAAAAAAATGGGCAACAGACCTAAATAGAATCTTCACGAAAGAAGACAAAAGGAAGGCCCAGAGACACATGAAAACTTGCTCAAAGTCACTAATTATCCGAGAGATGCAAATCAAAACGACTATGCGGTACCATCTCACACCTATCAGAATGGCTTACATCAACAAATCAACAAACGACAAGTGCTGGCGAGGATGCGGAGAAAAAGGAACTCTTGTGCACTGCTGGTGGGATTGTAGACTAGTACAGCCATTGTGGAGAACAGTATGGAGATTCCTCAAAAAACTAAAAATGGAGCTCCCATTCGACCCAGTGATCCCACTTCTAGGAATATACCCCAAGAAATTAGAAAGGCGAATTAGAAAGGATATATGTACCCCTATGTTCATAGCAGCACAATTTACCATAGCTAAGATTTGGAAACAGCCGAAGTGCCCATCAGCAGATGAGTGGATCAAAAAACTATGGTACATTTACACAATGGAATACTACGCCGCGGAAAAAAAGAAGGAGCTCCTACCATTTGTAACAACATGGATGGATTTGGAGAGCATTATGCTAAGTGAAATTAGCCAGGCAGAGAAAGACAAATATCACATGATCTCACTCATTTGAGGAATACAATCAATGACATAGACTGATGAACAAGAATAGATCCAGAGACTGAGAAAAGTCCATCAGAATGTCAAACCTCAGGGTAAGTGGCAGGTGGCGAGAGTAAGTGGAAAAGTCAATATACTTGAACTCTTGAACTGAGGTAAGTGATTTGTGTTTTTACATCCCTGACAAAGTTTATATAAAATTATAAAAAAATGGCAGCTAGTCTGACATTGAATTGACATGGCCTAGAGCTTGTCATATCCTATGGAGACCAGTCCTTAGGCTAGGCCCTGCTTAACCTCCCATGACACCATAATACCCTTACATGATATTATTCTACAATGTCATTATAATATTTGATATTTGACAACAGCATATTATACAATTATCCCAAATAAACTTACAAACTAATTCTTTGAATGTTGGGCAGCAACTTAAAAAAGAATAGGAAAGAAATTAATCCCTTTCAGAAGGAATTAAGGCACTGGGAAGGCATCCGAGCATTCTATATTGGCCCTTCTTGCCCTTTCTGCCAAGAGGGACCTTCTTGTTACTATCCAAATACACACAGCTGATGCCAGAGTTTTCAGTTCGAGGTGTGGCTGAAGCCTTTGGGCAGCTGGCACCATGGATCTGTATCTCGACCAATGGCGTGAGCTGGGCCCTCTCTGGAGAAGAAACCTGGGTCCCCCGAGATATGTGATCAGTACCGGGACCCCGCCAGCAGGCTAGGGGACCCCAAGGCAGGTACTGGAAGTGGAGGCCACAGGGGGGCATAGACTACAAAGGAGACAGAACTGAACCTCACATCACCCTGTTTGGCCCCGGAGGATGGCTGGTTAGCCAGAGACGGGTAAGATTCCTCAGGGAAGGAACAACCTAAGACAGGCACAGTCGCAGAGGGGCCAACAGGAGAGAACTAAAAGGTCAACAGAGGTGGGGCACAGACCCTCATCCACAAACCTTGCAGGGGTTTGAATTCTCAACCCTCCTAAGGGAGGTCTCCTACCCCCACGGCTGCTTCGCCTCCCACACACAACTCATACAGGGACCCAGGTGGCAGACAGAGACTCGGCCAGCAATAGCTGCCCTATATCTAAATTCAGTCTATTACCAGGAATGCTCGGGACCTACTCAAAATTGCAAATATTCCTTTCCACTAGTATTCACAGGGTAAACTAAGATTTCTGCTTGAGTATTAAAATTGACAGGAAAATAGTAATCAAGTTTTCAGATTAATTTAAATTGGCCAAGTGAAATACGAGAATACTCAAGAAAATTATAGTGTACTGGACAAAAAGCTTTTCCTAAAACATTAACTGAAAAATCTATCAGTAGTTCATCTCTCTGTAAAATTGCCTAACATCCAAAGAACCTAAAGCAGTCACTTTGTGTACAAAAATTAAAATTTAAAATTATCAAGACTGCAATAGAAAATTTCCAAAAGTCCCCATTAATCAAAAAAGGGGAGGGGACAGCGGGGTAATATCATGAAAGGGACAAAAAAAATATTGAGTAAGTAAAATACATCTAGAAAATTCTTACTCCAGTAAAGTAAATTCCATTTGTAAAAACAATAGCAGGACACCCATGAAAAAACACACATGGTGTCAAAATAAGCCAAAGGAAAATCATTTAGGCAAAAATTAAAAAGAATCCCAAGTCTATTTTGCATAGAGGATCCCTTTGTTAACTTTTGGTCGAGAATGTGTTTGTGTGTTTTCAGAGAACAACTCCAAGACCATGTGGGTTCCTGCGACGGTGAGGAACTGATGGATCTGTTCCAGCCATGAGGATGGTCCAGAGATGGGGGACACTGACGACACCTTGCCATACTAGCAGTCAGCAGCTGTGCATGTCTGCAGGCAGCCCAGGACCAAACCAGAGAGGATGGATCATGCATTGACACGATATGTCCACCATCTGGATACCATTGCTGACTTATACACATAATGAATTATTTGACACTGAAACTGGGACTCAGAAAAGTTGGACATTGAAACCGAGAATGAAACACTTTTTGTTCTTATACATTTATTTCTAGTATGCAGAGGCAAGATATTTTTGAAGAAAAGAAACAGGGGAGAGTGATTGATATAGAGGCAGGATGGCCTTGAACAGGCTGTCAAGCTACAGGGGGAGGCTTGGGTGGATGGGAGGCAGATGCGGGGGGAGATCAACGGAAGGACTTGTATGCATGCATATGAACATAACCAATGAATGAAAGACACTGGGGCGGGGAGGGGGGAAGCTGGGGATATGTGCTGGGGGGTGGGGGAGGCTGGGGGGAGGATAAGGGGGAGAGGGAAAGGAAAACATGTACTACTATAATACTGCAAATAATCAATAAAAAATAATTTAAAAAAAAAAAAAAAAAAAAAAAAAAAAGAGGGGCCCAGTGCACGAAATTCATGCATGGGAGATGTGTCCCTCAGCCCAACCTACATCCTCTCCAATCTGGACCCCTCAAGGGATGTTTAACTGCCCGTAGGATCGGGCTTAAATGGGCAGTCAGACATCCCTTTCACAATCCAGGACTGCTGGCTCCTGACTGTTCGTCTGCCTGTCTTCCTGATTGCCCCTAGCTGCTTCTGCCTGCCAGCCTGATCACCCCTAACCACTCCCCTGCCAGCCTGTTTGCATCTAACTGCCCTCCCCTGCAGGCCTGGTCCCCCCCAACTGCTTTCCCCTATAGGCTTGAGTCCCCCCGCAACTGCCCTTCCCTGCAGGCCTAGTTGCCCCCAACTTCCTTCCTCTGCCAGCCTGGTCATCCCTAACTGCCCTCCCCTGCTGGTCTGATTGCCCACAACTGCCCTCCCTTGCAGGCCTGGTCTCTCCCAACTGCTCTCCCCTGCTGGCCATCTTGTGGTGGCCATCTTGTGTCCACATGGGGGCAGTTATCTTGTGTATTGGAATGATGGTCAATTTGTATATTACTCTTTTATTATATAGGATTATTTCCCACAGAGAATGGGGATGCTCTGAAACGTGCTGGAAATTCAACGCCCACCCCAACCTGCCCCCCAGGTCACTGGGTGCACATGAGGCAGGACAGAAGCCTGGAGGGCACTCGGGGAGGCAAACACCCCTCCGCTTAGTGTCCGGATGTTCCCAGGAGGAACGTAATTTTGTGAAATTCTCTCTCAAGGCGTTCTTCCCAAGGATGTTTCAAAGGAGGGGCAGGTGCTGGGAACAGCTGGGACCCCGAAGACGGAGAACTGAGTGGCAGTTGCAGCTGCCCGTCCCTCAGCCCAGCTCCAGAGTTTCCGCTTCAGGCTTTTGGCTGAACAGGAGTCAGGGGATTAGATGCAACAGTTTTCAGCGAATCTCCCAACCCTCTCAGGCCCCATATGCAGGGCCCTTAAAGACCAAGAAGAGTTCCCCCAATGTCTGACCCCTGTCGCTTTCGAGCGACAAGTCAGCTGAGGGCCAGCATTTCCCGTGACGTGTCGGGGGCATCCCTGTGAAAACAAACCAAATATCGATGGGACTCGCCAGGGACGCAGTCTGACCCAAAATACGAAACGCGGACCCGTTCCAGATGCAGCGCCCAGTTTACAGGCGCTGGAGGAGCGAGAGGGGATGCTAAATGCCACCACAGGAAGTGGCAGAAACAACCACATGAAGGTGGGACAAGAAGGAACCTGGAGGTGAGTGTGTTCTGGTCACGTGAAGGCATGTGTGACCCGCTGTGAGCGCCTGTAGGTACCCTGTTAGCGTCAGCTGATGCGCCTCTCCTGCACATGTTGGCGTCCTTCACAGAAGCCTGGGTCACACTTTTGTGTGAGGACGTTGGAGATCTACCCTCTAGCCCCATGGTCGGCAAACTGCGGCCCGCGAGCCACACGCGGCTCTGTGACCCCTTGAGTGTGACTTTCCCACAAAATACACGGCCTGGGCGAGTCTATTTTGAAGAAGTGGCGTTAGAAGACACTTAAGTTTAAAAAAATGTGCCTCTCAAAGGAAATTTCAATCTTGGTCCTGTTGCTATTTGGCTCTGCTGACTAAGAGTTTGCCGACCACTGGGCTAGCCCATGGCAATTGTAGAGTTCAGGTTTACAAACTGCAGCCGCCGTAGCTCATGTCAGACAGACACTGGGACCTTCGTCCTCGCTGCACCATGCAGCTGGAGATTTATGCTCCTCCCTCCCTCCACCCCCCGCCCCCGGCCTCTCCTGGGCTCCCCATCCCTGGAAGCCACTTCCTGACCCTCCGTGCTTCTGAGTTTGACGTGATTTTTAGAGTCCACATCTAAGGGACATGGTACAGTGTTGGGCTTGTTTCGCTTAGCACAGTGCTCTCAGGTCATTGCTGAGAGCACGGGGTGGAGGTCCACCTGCTGGTGACCAGGCCTGGCTCTGGCTTTTACACGGTACCAGGAACACCCCCTCCCCCAAGTCTCTTGAACAGCCCCAGACCTCAAAATAAATGGGGACACATTGCAGTTCCTAAACAAAGATGCTGACTCGCACACTACGTGCTTCGGGGGGGGGGGGGGGGGGGTTGGGGGGTTGGGGGGAGGGGAGAGCTTACGCAGATGGCAGGTGACAGGTGATGGTCCATGTGTGCACAGGCATGCGGGATGGCAGTCTTGTGTATGAGAACGAGGACTCGGAGAAAACGGGTCTCGGCTGCTCAGCGAGGGAGCCAAGCTTCCCTCATCCCAGCGGCGGCCTTTATCCTGAGATGGGAGATGTTGCGAGACTCGTGGCCTCTCAGTGGGGCTCACACTCTCAGTGAGGTTAGGACCGGAGCAGTACCGCTCCGTCTGCTGCAGGTAGAGACCCGCCGGTTCCCAGGACGCTCAGAATTCTCATTGCTGTTTGTTAATTTTTTTACTGATGTCAGAGGAAGAGAGAGGGAGAGAGAGAGAGAGAAACATCAGTGAGGAGGAGAGATGCATTGGTCAATGGCACACCCCTCACTGGGGATGGAGCCCACACCCAGGCACGTGCCCTGATGGGGAATCGCACTGTGACCTCCCAGTTCCTAGGCTGACACTGAACCGCTGCGCCAATCGAGTCTGTTTAATCGTGGCAAATCAGCAAGCGTGGGTCATGTCAAACACGTGTTGGTGGGAATACTCTGCCCACAAAATGTGGCACTGGGTCTTGGCATCTGTGCTGGTGTCAGTGTGATGCCAGCTTGTGCAGTGTGTCATAGAGGGCTGTGTGTGTGTGTGTGTGTGTGTGTGTTGTAGAGGGCTGTGTGTGTGTGTGTGAGTGTGTGTCGTAGAGGGCTGTGTGTGTGTGTGTGTGTGACATAGAGGGCTGTGTGTGTGTGTGTGTGACTTAGAGGGCTGTGTATGTGTATGTATGTGTGTGTATGTGTGTGTGTGTTGTAGAGGGCTGTGTGTGTGTGTGTGTGTGTAATAGAGGGCTGTGTGTGTGTGTGAGTGTGTGTTGTAGAGGGCTGTGTGTGTGTGTGTGTGAGTGTGTGTTGTAGAGGGCTGTGTGTGTGTGACATAGAGGGCTGTGTGTGTGTGTGTGTGTGTGTGTGTGTGTGTGTGACATAGAGGGCTGTGTGTGTGTGTGTGTGTGTGTGTGTGTGTGTGTGTGACATAGAGGCTGTGTGTATGTGTATGTCGGTGGCAGGGGGTAGCTAGGACGGGGACTTCAGGGTCTCCGATGGAAGCTGCCTTGTAGGCAGATGAGGGACAGGTCACTGGTCGGTAGAAATCAGTTTAAACAAGAGCACCCCCGGGCAATTACAGTATTTGGAGGGATATTGGAATCCCATTGCCCCATTAAAATCCCAGTTTACTTCATCCTCCGAATTCTGATTTTAAGGAATGAAGTAGCCAATATAAATTTTAATGCCATTAGGTACCTGTGATATAATTTAAAATGTCAATATTGGATTTTAAACTCGCTTTTTTTCCTTCTAAATCCTCCAATCCTGGTTCAGTGGAGTGATGTGCGGGCACCTCCTCTTGAGTCTTGTGCAGTGTGTTGGCAATGTCACACTCAAGTCCCTGACCTCTGTGGAAGGAGTCCTTTACCTTCGGGTGAAACAGAGTGGGTGTCAGGAGAGGGACACGGACTGGGTGTCAAGAGAGGGACACGGGATGCTCACGCAGAGGCAGCCAGACACCTGCCCATCTGCCGGCCCCCCGGGAGCTCCAGCAGTGTGAGGAGCTCTGGACTGCGTCCAGGGAGATGCTAATGGCTCGGCGCGGTCCTCTGGGGAACACTTGCTCCCCGGCATCTGCCGGCTACGGAGACGGGGACCAGCTGCTCCTGAGTCACGGCAAGGACAGCTTTATGGCGGAGCCAGCTCCGGGGACCCAGGGGAGTCGCTCTGACCGCCTGGAGGAGAACAGGAGCATCTGCATCGGAGAACGGGGTCCCAGAAGAGGGGGCGGATTGGGCTCGGCAGGCGAGTAGTGGGGCTGGGCATCGGCCGGAGCCCAGGTGGAGTTCCAGCAAGCGTCCCCAGAAACCGTCTTCTGCTGGCTCTAACATACGTGCCCTCATGGGACAGTGTTGCCACTTGTCTGTGAGGATCATGAATGTTGATACAAAGCCAACTTTTCAAAAATATGAAGATGGAAGAAAGGGCTTCATTAGACCAAGGAGGCAAACGCATACCCTGGAGCAGAGACCGTCTCTTCCATAAATGGTGCTGGGAACGCTGGACAGAGACCTGCGAGAAAAACATGAAACTAGACCCCCAGCTGACACCATACCCAGGAATAAACCCAACATGGATGAAAGACTTAAATTTAAGACGTGAAACCACGAAAGTCCTAGAAGAAACCACAGCGATATGTTGACCCAGATAGCTCCTGGGACGAAGGGAACGAAAGAGGAAATAAACAAATGGGGCTGAGTCAAAGGAACCCTGAGGCTGACAACGGAGCAGAGTTATCAGCCTCACGTGTCCTTTGCCTCGGGGGCGAGCGGCAGCAGTGGGAACCCACCTGCACTCGACGTTGCTGGAGAAGAGGCAGTACGTGCTGAGCATGCTGGAGGCCAGGCCTCTCCAGATGCTGCAGTAGTTGGCGTTGTTGACAGAAACGAGAACTTTCTGGAATTCATCTTTATGCATCCTTATAGAAATGAGACAGCACTTTTAAGAGTTCCACTGCGCGCTGACTGCTAGCGGGTGCGGGCGTCTCGGAACTCCGGAAGGAAATGGACTATAAGCCGAGTCCAGAGTGGCAAGAAGCCAGTGGGAGGCGCCTTTTGTTTGAGATATATATATATTTAAATATATTTTATTGATTTTTCACAGAGAGGAAGGGAGAAGGATAGAGAATTAGAAACCTCAGTGAGAGAGAAACATCGATCAGCTGCCTCCTGCACACCCCCCTCCTAGGGAGGTGCCCGCAGCCGAGGTACATGCCCTTGACTGGAATCGAACCTGGGACCTTTCATTCTGCAGGCCGACACTCTCTCTATCCACTGAGCCACACCGGTTTCGGCTGTTGGAGATATTTTCATTCAGGAACCAGATCAATTCTGCCTTGCAAACTAAACATTCAGCTGTTATAAGACACTGAACACTTGTGCACAGTTTCCCCTGGAGTCATGTTTTGAGGCAAAGTGCTCACTTCTCGCTGAAAGGGAGAATTTGTTCTAGAAGCCACAGATCGACGGAGGGCGCTCTCCCCATGGCGTCTACGAATGCCGGTGGAGGAGTCAGGACATGGACCTCCTGTCAGTCTTAACACGGATGCTTCCCTCGGGATTAACGTGTCCTTTGAACACATTGCTTGCTCAGTTGCCATCAGTTGATTCGATGTCATCTTCCCCGTCACCTGCCTTCATCCTGTGGCAATTCCCGGTAAGTGCGGCCACATGCAATGTCACAGCGTGAATCGCTCGATGTCTCTTAGGTCAGTGGTTTGCAAGCTCATGAGTCCACAGAGCCAAATATCAACAGCGCAACGATTGAGATTTCTTTGGAAAGCCACATTTTAAAAACTTAAACTTCTTCTAACGCCAGTTCTTCAACACAGACTCGCCCAGGCCGCGGTGTTTTGTGGAAGAGCCACACTCAAGGGGCCACAGAGCCGTGTGGGGCTCGTGGGCCTCGGTTTGCCAAACAAGATCTTAGGGAACCTTCCAGGAACGCGTGACAGAAGCGATGGCCGAGGAGCAAGCGCCCCTTCTGGAAGGAGCTCTTCCGCCCCCTTTGTTATCAGCTAACAAGCTTGTGCAGCCTGTATTTGTTCTTTAAATCTGTCATATTAGCTGTCAGCACAGCGCTTAATGGCGCCAGGGGTTTTTTTGTGTTTGGGGAAGATGAATATCTACCCTTTGATGAGCTCTTACTTAGAAATGTGCTGATGAAAGCAAGAGAGTTCCTTCTCAGCGGGCTAATCTGCAAGTCCCCAATTTTGCGAAGAAAACGGCCGTGTGTACTTACTCACAGATGTGACCAGGACTCCACAGGGTCCACCCCGGGCCGTTGTCCAGAGGCTTTCTGAGTGGATGACACAAGCACAATGCAAGGCCGTGGGAAAATGTGAGCGCACGGGAAAGGGAGGCCCTGGAGACCTGGTTTCTATGCATTAAGAAGTCTTTGTCAAGAGACTTTTCAGTGTGTAGAAACCAGATCTCTAGGAACCCCCTTCCCCATGCGCTCACACAACGGAAGGGCAGGGGAGAGTTGGGGGCAGGGGCTGTAAGAGATCACCCGAAGGACTTGTGTGCATGCATATGAGCATAACCAATGGATACAAGACACTGGGGCGGGGGGGGGGGGGGCAGGTGAGGGCGTGTGCTGGGGGTTAGGGGAGGCCAGGAGGAGGTCAATGGGGGAAAAAAAGGAAACATGAACTATTATTTGTAATACTTTAAACAATAAAAAAATTTATATAAAAAAAGTAGAAGAAGAAGAAAAAAAGAAAAATCTCTGCCAGGCACACCTTTCTGGTTTTTGCACAATTACCTACAAAGAAGCTTCTGGACACCTCTTTTGTGTGAACATGCACTTATATTTCAGCCCACGTGTGGAACTGGACTCAGCCCGGGGCATGATCTTCTTGCGGCTGATGGCTGTTAGCACTCAAAGAATGATCTTTTATTTATTTATTAGAGGCCTGGTGCATGAAAATTCATGCACTGGGGGTGGGTGGTCCCTCAACTCAACCTGCCCCCTCTCATATACTGGGAGCCCTCAGGGGATGTCCAACTGATGGCTTACCCCCAGGTTGGCGAGGCTTTAGGCCTTGGGCACCCAGCCATCGCCCTGCTCAGCTCAGCCCCAGCTGCCTGAGAATACCCAGCCCTGGGGGCTGGGCGCTCACCTCCGCTATTTCATCTCCACCCCTGGGGCCCGGCACTTGCGTCACTTGGCCTCGCCCCCACTCCTGATTGGCTGGTAGCATAGCCAATCAGGAGCTAAGGTACAGTCAAATTTTCATGTTTCTCTTTTATTACATAGGACTAGAGGCCTGACACAACAAAACTCATGCAGGGGTAGGCTACCTAGACCTGGACTATGATCAGGGCTGATCTTCCCTGGGTGCTGGCAACTGGTCCCATCCCCCACCACCAATGGAGGTTACCCTCTGTGTGTGGGCGACTGGCATGGTGATTGGGGCCCCGTTCGCTTGCACCCACCTTGGTCTGGCGCTGCCTGTGTCTGCCATCACCCACCCCAGGCTCCCCATTCCCATTGGGTGATCAGAGCCTGTGGGCTGGGGGCAGCTCCTGCATTGAGTGTCTGCCCCTTGGTGGTCAGTGCATGTCATAGCGACAGGTCATTCCATCATCTGGTCTATTTGCATATTATGCTTTTATATAGATAGATAGATATTTGTATATTTATCTACTTGTTTACAAAGCACGAATGTTCTCATTGTAATATCTGTTATATAGTCCACATGTTAGTATACATTACACATCTAATATATGTATACTAATAAGAGGGTAATATGCTAATTAGACTAGATAGACCAGACGTCTTCTGAACGTCCTTCTGGACAAAGTCACGGTAGTGGGGGCCAAGGCAGAGCAGGTTAGGGGCAATCAGGCCAGCAGGGGAGAGAGATTAGGGGTGATCAGGCAGGCAGGGGGGATGTTAGGGGCATCAGGCAGGCAGAGTGGCTAGAAGAGATCAGGCAGGCAGGTGAGCAGTTAGGAGCCATTGGTCACAGATTGTGAGAGGAATGTCTGACTGTTCCAGATTGGAGAGGGTGCAGGTCAGGCTGAGGGATGCCCCCCATGCACGAATTTCATGTACCAGGCCTCTAATCCTATATAATAAAAGAGAAACATGCAAATTTAACTGTATCTTTGCTCCTGATTGGCTATGCTACCAGCCAATCAGGAGTGGAGGTGGGGCCAAATGGCATGAGCACTGGGCCCCAGGGATGGAGATGAAAGCGCAGTGGCGGTGAGCGCCCAGCCCCCGGGGCTGGGTGGTCACAGGCAGCTGGGGCTGAGCTGAGCAGGGCCTTGGGCAGGCTGGGGGTGAGCCATCAGTTGGACTTCACCTGAGGGCTCCAGTATGTGAGAGGGGGCAGTTTGGGTTGAGGGACCACCACCCCCTGTGCACAAATTTCATGCACCGGGCGCCTAGTATTTATATATGTGTGTATGTTGCACATATATGGTAATCTGCATGTATGTATGTATATGTATATGTATGTACACTTTTTCTTAGGGTTTATTTACATGCAGTGACACATTCCAGGAAGAGAAAGGGAGACGCCGTCTGTCAGGAAGGAACAGAGGAAATGGAGCAGTGGCCAGACATCCATCTCTCTCTCGTGTCTCGAATGAAAATGTGTTTGTGTTTCCACCTGTGTGTGTACATTGCTCTAGTCTTGCTTTCCTCACCAGGGAGCCCTGAACTCACAGCTGTCATCAAAGTCAGCTACCTCAGCATGCCTCGAAAGCAGCAGCACAGGTAACCCCGTGTTTCCTGCTGTGGGAGGTGGGGTTTTCTCCCAGCTGCTTTTTCATCTAGGAAGTTAGCTTATAAAATCACCTAGCTGCAAGACAGTGATGAATAGGAAGCACCCTTCCTTCTGAGAGGATCTGCGTGCAGAGGCCCATGGGAGTGCCAGGAGGGTCGTGCACGGGGGACTGATCTCCTCCCGTCAGAAACCAGCAAAAACAATGAAAAAAAACCCCAAATTGGCGCGAAAGGAGTCTTCTCCTCCCCAACCCGGTGCAGCCCCACCTGGGCTCCTGAGGGGTGCAGCCGTCCTCAGAGGTTGGGTGGCTACGGGTCTCGGAGCTGGCGGCTCCCAGGTCACCATCTGCCTCGTACTCCGACTGCTTGCAGGCAACCAGAGCAGCTGTTCTAGCCCCACCCATCCGATTCCCCGGACACACTGTGTGGGGCGAGGGGCAAAAGTTTGTTTACATTTCACTCTTTTTCTCTCTGACTTTTTTTTAAATTGTTTAAAATATTACAAATAACAGTACATATGTCTCCTTCCCCCCCCCCCCCTTGACCTCCCCCTGGTCTCCCCTAACCCCCAACACATGCCCTCACCTGCCCTCCCCCCCCCGCAGTGTCTTGTAGCCATTGGTTATGCTTATGTGCACGCACACAAGTCCTTCGGTTGATCTCTTACAGCCCCCGCCCCCCACCCTCCCCTGCCTTCCCCCTGTAGTCTGACCGTCTGTTCCATGCTTCTTTGCCTCTGTATCTATTTTTCCCCCGTTTCTTTTCCTTAGTCCAGAGATGGAAGACGCTGTGACACCTTGCCACGCTAGCAGCCAGCAGCTGTGCGTTGCTGCAGGCGGCCCAGGACGAAACCAGAGAGGGTGGAACCTGCATTCCCACCATGTGTCCACCATCCAGATACCATTGCTGACATGCACACATAAGGAACTGTTTGACATTGAAACAGGGACTCAGAACTGTTGGACATTGAAACTGAGACTCAGACATTTTTTGTTCGTATATGTTTATGTCTGTTTCTGTCCTTTACTCTGTCGGCTGTCAAAGGAGCTGGCAGGGTGATGTGCTGCAGCATAGTCCCTGTGGAATGGTGTTTTGAATTATTCCGGTGCTCACGGGCCTCACATGTATTGGAGAGAGGGATGCTGGGAAGCGATTTCGCCTGAGACTCGGGTTAGGGTTTGCGGGTAATGCCAAGCTTGGTCTAAAAAAAAAAAAACGGTTTGAATTTATCTGTCATCATAGTGCATGGTGAAAATGAGGGGTGTGAAGACCAGCCCCCAAGATAGAGTGCAGAGGAATACCACGAGGTCTCCCTCAAATGCAAACAGGAAGTGTGATGACTTACTTTCTATGTTTATTTTTCTTTAATCAAACTATTTTTTCACTGTTTCCATGGAAGGCATCCGCGCCCTCCCCTGGCTGTTGACAGGCTGATGTGTGTCCAGCAGAGGGAGTGAGGCATGGAGCTGAGTGTGGGGACCACAGCGGGAAGGGGCAGGGGTGCTGTGGCCCTGTGCTGGGGGTGCTGTAGGTGGACGTTTCTTTGTCTGATGGAGTGGATTTGTCTGGTCTCCGATTTAACCAAACTTCACCCCCCGAGGACGGCATTGTGAAGTGAAAATATAGTCCCCACAGGACTCATGTGTGGAAATAAGTCCAGCGAGGCAAGCGCTCCTGAGGATCAAGAACATAGACAGACATGAAACAGAGAGTGGGGGCTCATTCGAACCCCACCCCTTCCTTCCCATGACCTCAGCCCTCAGGTGGCCAGGCGTCAGGGTGTGTCCCAGAGCAAGTACGGTGGGCGGGGCACAGGCATCGGAGGGGGTGTTAGTTTGGGAAGAACTTTGAAATGGGATCCATTTCCGCCCCAGTCATTCGTGTTTTAGAAAATGATGTCAGTGGGTCTCCTCTGAAAGCTTGTTATATTCACTCACTGGAAGCAGTAACTTTGACAAGAAACTTCAAACTCTTTGCCTGGCAGTCGTCTCAGTGGTTAGTATTGACCTCTGAACCAGGAGGTCATGGTTCAATTCTGGGTCAGGGCACAGATCCGGGTTGGGGGCTCCATTCCCGGTAGGGGGCGTGTAGGAGGCAGCAGACTCACGCTGTTTCTATCAACTCCTCTTCCTTCCTCTCTCTGTAAAAGTCAATAAAAACATATTTGTAAACATAAATTTCAAAGTCTTTGAAATGATATGTCTTAAATATTTTTCCCATTTTTAAAAATTATTAAACTACTAGAGACCCGTTGCAGGAAGATTCCTGCAAGAATAGAGCTTCCTGAGGCCCGAGCAAAGCTCCCTCCCTGTCTCATTCCCTCCCGTCTCCTCTACCTCGCTCCCGTCTCCACTGCCTCACTCTCTCCTGTCACCTCTGCCTCGCTCGCTCCCATCTTCTCTGCCTCGCTCCCTCCCGTCTCCCCCGCCCCTCTTGCTTACTTCTCCTCAGCTTTGCTCTCTTCTGCAGTGCCTGACTTCCTTCTATGCCGTCTTCTGCACCTAGATATGCAAATTAACCACCATCTTGGTTTGCTAACTTGCATAGTTGCTCTGATTAGCTGGTGGGCCTGGCTTGTGGGCGTAGCTTGTTGGTGTAGCGGAGGTACAGTCAATCAACCCCTGACTTGTGGGAGAGGGGTTGATTATTCTTTTATTAGATAGGATATTTCTATTACTTAGAATTGGTTTAGATCTAAGAGAGGGTTCCGCATATCTGTTCTTGCCCCCCAACCCCCGTGGGCACATCCTGCCTTAGTACCAACATTCATTATGATGAATGGACAATAGTGGCACATTATTATCAACCAAAGTCCCTACTCTCTCCCCATGTCCCTCCTGTTTGCCTGATGCTCCTTCTTCTGCCCAGGATTCCACCCACAACCCCACCTGAGAGCAGCTGTCCCGTGGCCCTGTGGCCACAGGAGTGCCTCGGGCTGGTTTGTTCTGACACCCTCGAGAGGGAGGCCTGCTGGCCAGTGCTCTGCACACTGCCTCCCTCTCCACTAGGGTTTCATGATGAGGTTTTGTTCCTTAAGATATGTTTTCTTTTAAAAAAAAAAAAAACAAACCGTATATTTTATTGATTTTTTACAGAGAGGAAGGGAGAGGGATAGAGAGTTAGAAACATCAGTGAGAGAGAAACATCCATCAGCTGCCTCCTGTACTCCCCCTACTGGGGATGTGCCCGCAGCCAAGGTACATGCCCTTGACCGGAATCGAACCCCGCGACCTTACAGTCCGCAGACCGACGCTCTATCCACTGAGCCAAACCGGTTTTGGCAAGATATATTTTCTTTCACGCATGTGTTCATTTGTTGGATTTACGAACTAAGCACAACCGTTTCCCGTTTCCGGATGTGGTTAAATACCCTCCTGTCGAAGACGCTCTGTCTAACCTGGATAAGGCGCTGAGTTGGCCACGTGGCTGCAAGGTCAGCGGGTTGCTCGTCACCTTCCCAGCTGTCACAGCCTCTGCTGCCTCAGGGATGGAAGGAGGGGTGTCGGCTCGCTTCCATCCCAGCGACCACACACACTGTGTGTGAGGATGGCCACCCCACGACCGCCTCCCACACAGGTGTCAGTTATTCTGACACGTCAGCTGCAAGGTATTTTGTTTCTCGTGGGTCACACACGTGTTCAGAGCCGAGCGTACGTCATTCAGGCGGTCAGGGTTGGCATCAGCAGGGTTAAGGTCGTGTGCCCGGACCGGCAATCGAACCGGTGACCCTTCCGTGCAGGGACGACACTCAGCCCACGGAGCCACGCCGGCCAGGCCCACAGGATGTCTCTGAAAGTTTGTAACGGATCATTTTTAAAGTGTGCTGCTTTAGGGTCACTTTATGGTTCAAAAAGCACTGGCTTGGCGTTTGTGGGACATCTTTGTGTGGTTTGGGTTTGCTACCTGGGGATCTAAATGACTGGCAAACATTCTCACTTCCACGGGAAAGGAAAGTCTATTTTAAAAGGAATCTCATCTAACCGTGAGCCGAATGGATTTCGTGTTGCGATGCGCCGGCCCCAGAGAGAGGAGTGCATTAAGCAGGCTCTCCCGCGGAGGCTGAAATTGCAGCAGCCTGAGACTCTCCCTCAACGCGGAACCCCATCTCCACTTCCGCCCCGTCCTCGGCCGAGCCACAGGCGCCGAGATGAGGCTCGTGCTGCTTCTCTCCCACACACGGAGACAAAGCCTCTGGACGCATCCACGAGGCTGAGCTCCTGGTTCCTGTGGCCTGTGGTGAGGCATTTAGACAGCACCTCCATCTCTCCAGGTGGGCGGTATCCGTTAGGGCCGTGATCGGCAAACTCGTTAGCCAACAGAGCCAAATATCAATAGTACAACGATTGAAATTTCTTTTTTTTTCCTATATATTTTATTGATTTTTTTTTTTTTTTACAGAGAGGAAGGGAGAGGAATAGAGAGTCAGAAACATCGATGAGAGAGAAACATCCATCAGCTGCCTCTTGCACACCCCCCACTGGGGATGTGCCCGCAGCCAAGGTCCATACCCTGGACTGGAATCGAACCTGGGACCTTTCAGTCCGCAGGCGGATGCTTTATCCACTGAGCCAAACCGGTTGCGGCTAAAATTTCTTTGGAGAGCCGAATTTTTTAAACGTAAACGTCTTCGAACGCCACTTCTTCAACATAGACTCGCCCAGGCCGTCGTATTTTGTGGAAGAGCCACACTCAAGGGGCCAAAGAGCCGCATGTGTCTTGCGAGCCGCGGTTTGCCGACCACTGGTTTAGGGAAAAGGCGGTCACCCTTCCCAGCGCTGAGGCCACGGCATGTATCCGGCTCTCACCGCCGGTCTGTGCCTGACACGAGACGCTAACGGGTGGACATCAAGGCAACGCTTCTCTCGAAGCTACTGTGTCTGCTGCATTCTTTCATGTAACAGGGACCGCGTCTTTGCTTTATCTGCTCACCACCCTCCCCCTCCCCCCCAAAAAAAGCTTTTCTTGTGTCTGGAACCTCTGTTCTTTGTGCTTTTGTAGGAAATGGGTCTTGGAGAGCTTGCAGCGAGGCGAACTGCCTTTCGAGTTGATAGAAGCTCCTTTCTTTGTTCTGCTCTCAGCAGCACAGTCGCCCTGACCCTCCAGGTTGGGCCTAAGTGGGTGCCACCGGTTGGGCTACGGCCGAGCAGAGGTTCCCAGTGCTGGTCCTTCTCCACACCGTGGGGCAGTCGGTGGCTTTATTTATGTTTTTAAAAAATATTGTATTGATTTTTTTTTTTTACAGAGAGGAAGGGAGAGGGATAGAGAGTTAGAAACATCGATCAGCTGCCTCCTGCACCCCCCCCCCCACTGGGGATGTGCCCGCAACCTAGGCACATGCCCTTGACTGGAATCGAACCTGGGACCCTTCAGTCTGCAGGCCGACGCTCTATCCACTGAACCAAACCGGCTTCGGCCAGTCGGTGGCTTTAAAACATGTGAATGCCCACCTCCTCCTGGAAAGAGCCCAGTGGGCTGCAGGCAGGCGAGATGGATCAATGGTTATAACATAACTGTCCGTCCAACCACATAAACACCGTCACGTGCCAGCTACTCAGAGAGAGTTGCTTCTGCACACGCTCATGGACCTCAGGCACGTGGGGGATGCGAAGACAACATTCCTTCTTCCTCTCTGGTCACTTCTGTGTTTGCAAAAAGGTACTTCCTCTGGGGAAGGTGCAGCTTCGCACACAAGATGGTGCTCTGAATGCAGATACCCAAGGAAAATGTAGTTAAAAGGGAGGCACCGTCTGGGAAGGGAAACCATTAGGATCGTGGGAAGTGGCTCTGGCGGTTTGCACTTGCATTTGCAAGCGACCCTCCGGTTCAGGGATGTACGATCCAAGCACAGGGTTGTTGCGTCCAGAGCAAAATGACAATATTTGGGGCTAGAGCGACCCTGGGCACGAGGACCGTCCTCTGAGCCCAGCGGGAGGTGCATCTGGCGTGGACTGGCCGAGCAGATGCAGTTCCTGAGCACGGAGAGTGTCCTGGAAAAGCTTCAGACTCCCCGTCCTGCTCCTCGGCAGGTCGCCGCATCCTTCCTCCCTCTCATCCCGTTTTCATCTTCAATTCCCTTTCATCTTGGGCTCTACTGAGCTTCACAGGCGGCTTCTTACCTGCCTCTGACTCTATTTGCATGGAACTGTCCCCTCACCAGGGATCACGGGCCTTTCCGTGTGAGCTACCGACGGCTGAATCAAGAAGGCCAACAGCGGGATAATTATTGGTTCAGCTTGATCTGGAAGGCGCTCTGCCACCCTGGCAGGTCCCCGGCGCCGAGCGGAGCTGCGTGCCTGTGGTGTGAATCAGCGGCGACACCACTCTGAGCCAGCCCGCCGGTCTTTGATCACCCGGGGGCTTTGGCGTGCCCTCAAGGACTGCTGGGGGGGAGGGGGTTCACTCTGGCCGCAGTGCCAGCAGGAAGCACGCCTCTCGGTGCCTGTCTGTGGCTGGCACTGTCTTCTCCCCGGAATATACTGGGACCAGAGGTCCCCTGCCTGTGAGCCAGCCTTCAAAGTCCCTGCACCCTTTGTAGCGACACCAGAGAGGATGTGGTCGGAGAGGGCAGCTGCCCAAGCGGCCAGCCCCGAGGCCCTCTGACACGGGGGGAGGCCCTCCAAAAAGGGGGGAGGCCCTCTGACACGGGGGGAGGCCCTCCGACACGGGGGGAGGCCCTCCGACACGGGGGGAGGCCCTCCTAAAAGGGGGGAGGCCCTCCGACACGGGGGTAGGCCCTCCTAAAAGGGGGGAGGCCCTGTGCTCCTAGAGGTTGTTCAGTCACACCCTGTGCTCCTAGAGGTTGTTCAGTCACACCCTGTGCTCCTAGAGGTTGTGCAGTTACACCCTGTGCTCCTAGAGGTTGTACAGTCACACCCTGTGCTCCTAGAGGTTGTTCAGTCACACCCTGTGCTCCTAGAGGTTGTACAGTCACACTCTGTACTCCTGGAGGTTGTACAGTCACACCCTGTGCTCCAAGAGGTTGTACAGTCACACTCTCTACTCCTGGAGGTTGCACAGTCACACCCTGTGCTCCTAGAGGTTGTTCAGTCACACTCTGTATTCCCAGAGGTTGTGTGGTCACACTCAGTACTCCTGAAGGTTGTACAGTCATACCCTCTGCTCCTAGAGGTTGTACAGTCATGCCCTGTGCTCCTAGAGGTTGTGTGATCACATCCTATGCTCCTAGAGGTTGTGCAGTTATACCCTGTGCTCCTAGAGGTTGTACAGTCACACCCTGTGCTCCCAGAGGTTGTACAGTTACACCCTGTGCTCCTAGAGTTTGTGCAGTTACATCCTATGCTCCTAGAGGTTGTGCAGTCACACCCTGTGCTCCTAGAGGTTGTTCAGTCACACTCTGTACTCCCAGAGGTTGTGTGGTCACACTCTGTACTCCTGGAGGTTGTACAGTCATACCCTCTGCTCCTAGAGGTTGTACAGTTACACCCTGTGCTCCTTGAGGTTGTGTGGTCAGACATGCAAGTTCAGGTATCAAACTCAGAGCCTGAGATAATTCCTCCCTTCCTTGTGGGTCCCCAAGGGTCCTGCACTCTGAGTTCAGGCTTTTATAGGACACTCTGACCCTGGTGTGTGGGAAGGTATGTGTGTGTGTGTGGGGTCTCTGGTAGAGGTGGACTTTGCTACCTTTCTCAGCTTGGGATGCCTTTGATAATGGGTTGGCTTCATAGATGTCAGACTAGTTGTCTGAGTCTACTATGTATGTTGACCCCTCCTGGCTCTGGGGGCCATATCTCAGGATGAATCTCCTGACTTCCTCCTGTGTGTTCCCCCCAAAACAATAGGTTGAAGCCCTGACTCTCACTGTGATGGTCTTTGGCGCCTTTGGGAGGTGGTTGGGTTTAGAAGAGGTGATGAAGGTGGAGCCCCCATGATAGGATTCGTTTCCTTATAAGAAGGTACCAGAGGGCTGGTGATGTCCCTCCCTCCCTCCTACCTTACCTCCCTCTCTCCCTTCCTCCCTCCATTCCTCTTTCCTTCTGTGACATGAGGACAACAGAAGGCAGCTGTCTACAAGCTGGAAGAGGGCCTCACCAGAACCCAATAATGCTGGCACTGGATCTCAGACTTCAGTTTCAGAACCGTGAGAAATCAATATCTGTAGCCTACATTGCTCAGTCTATTGCATTTTGTCATGGCAGCCTGAGTAGACCAAGACACTGCATAGCTCGATGATGATGGTGATGGTGATGGGGATGGTGATGGTGTTGATGGTGATGGCAATGGTAATGGTGGTTATGGTCATGGTGATGATGATGGTGACATGATGGTAATGTGGTGACAGTGGCGATGGCGGCAGTGATGGCGATTGCAATGGTGATGGCAATGGTGATGATGATGGAGATGGTGATGGTGATGGCAATGGCGATTGTGATGATGATAGCGATGGTGATGATGTTGATGGTGATGGTGACGGTGACGGTGATAGTGATGGTGATGATGGTGATGGTGTTGATGGTGATGGTGATGGCGATGGTGATGGCGATGGTGATGGCAATGGTGATGATGATGGTGACGGTGTTGATGGTGATGGCGATGGTCATGGTGATAGTTTTGCCAATGGCGATGGCAATGGTGATGATGATGGTGATGGTGATGATGGTGACGGCAATGATGATGGTGATGGTGTTGATGGCGACGGTGAGGTGTTGATATGGTCGTGATGATGGTGATGATGTTGATGTCGATATTGATGCTGATGCTGATGACATAATGATTAGTAGCAGTAGTAGAATAGTGACAACTCTCTTTTATTGAGTGTTTATGTTTCAGACCCTAATCTAGGCACTAAGCATATATTATCCATTACTTTTAAAAAATCGATGTGGTTGTAATCTCTACCTTCCCGATGACAGAATGGACCACAAATCATGTGGGTAACTTGGCCAGGGTTGGGCTGTTTGTTGAAGGTTAAGACAGAATTTCCCGCTGATGTTCTGGTCCTGGAGTTAGTGCCTTTGCCCAGCGCACTGACATCTCACCAGATTTATTTTAAATTTTATTCATTCCCATGTCTAATGGTTATTGAGTGCTTTCTATGACACATAAACATAAATGACCTCTACGTTCAGAGCCCTCATTTTCTAAGTTAAGAAAAATATCTTGCTGTCCTGGAAATTTTAATAGCTGCCCAAGGCAATAAAGGTTGGGTGCCTGATTCTTTTTTATTGCCCTGTGCCTCGGGTGAGGCATTTAGCCTCCCTCAACCTCATCGCTCATCTGTCAGATGGACTTCCTGCCCACGTTGTCATTAAAGTGAAGCACTGTAGGCGAAAGCACTTTGCAAACTGAAAGGCCGTACATGCACCAGAGGGCGTGTAAGGATGCTCTGTTTACCCCCAGACCCTGAACACACAGGTTGCTCTCCCTGTTCAGCATTTGAGTTTCTTTTTTATGTTCATTCATTCAGAAATAGCCGAGTCCCACATAGAGCTAGTCCTTTACATATCCTGTCATTTAATCTTGATGACATCAGGGCTTCTGTTATTACTCAACTCTTAAGATTAGGAGACTGATGGCCACGGGGGTTAATTAATTCATACACAGTGACTCTGCCATTGAATGAAGAAGTAAATGAACCCAGTGCTTTTATCCCAAAGGCTGTGCTTTTTCTATGTGTAGGAACCTCTTTCACATCCCACGTGGTTCAGGGTTCCAGGTCAGGATTCGGGTTCTAGAGAAGGCCGCACACAGATGAAGAGAGACTAGAAAAGTATGAATTTGGGAATACTGGGGGCCAGGCGGCTGTCCTTCCACTAGAGATGGGCAGCCGCTTGGCCCCCAATATTCCCAGATTCATACTTTTCCTGTATCTCTTCATTTGTGTCCGGCCTTCTCTAGAACCCAAACCCTGAACCACACGGGATGTGAAAGGGGTTCCTACATCTATGTAGATCTTTCTTCAAATTATTGATAACTAGGGGCCCGGTTCACAAAATTTGTGCACGGGAGAAGGGGGATCCTTCAGCCCAACCTGCCCTTTTCCCCGTACTGGGAGCCCTCAGGGGATGTCCTACTGACAGCTCACCCCCCATCTGCCTAAGGATGAAAGCCTCTGGCCAAGGCTTTCATCCTCGGGCAGGGGACCTGGGCCAGGGGACCCCAGCCAGTGATCACCCTGCCATTGGGCTGATTGCTGGCTGGCCCTGCCCCCAGTCTGACCTGGCCTGCCCAAAGGCCCCTTGGCGAGGCCTTTTCGGGGCGTTGGGCACCCAACCATCACCCAGCTATGGGGCTGATCGGTTGCTCACTGGCTCCACCCCCAGCTTGTTGTTCCACCTACTTATTTGGGGCAGAGCCATCCAGACACCAATTGGCCCCTACCATAGGGCCGATGGATCACCGATGGATTACTGGCTGGCTCTGCCCCAGCCCCAGCCTGCCATGGGGAGTAGCCATCTTGGTTTGGTGTTAATTTGCATATTGCTCCTGATCAGCTGGTGGGCGTGGCTGGCGGGAGTGGCTTATTGGGTGTAGTGAAGATATGGTCAATTTGCATATTACTCTTTTACTAGATAAGATATGCATTTTCAACCTTCAGGACTCTCATAGTGGAAATGGTTGGGTAACGGTGTGATGGGAATACATGTGATACCTTGAGGAACAGCGACAGGAGTGACTGAACCGTGCGTTGGGGCAGGTTGTAGGTTAGAGTATCTCCCTGGGGCCTGTTTTCTTGGTTCTAGCGCAGAAGCAGTGCTGACATGGAGTTGGGGCCCCAGGCGTGGCAAAGGGCAGACCTGAGAGAGTTAGTCAGCCTCAGGCACCAGCGGTGCCCCCAGCCAGGAGCCTAGGAGAGAGTACCTTGGTGCTGCGGTGGCGGAGCTTCCGTGGGAAACCACCTCTAGCCCTTCTCCTGTCCTGGTCTTCCCCTCCACCCCCCCCCCCCCCCAAGAGTTTACATCTCAGGGGAAGTCTGTCATGTGCCCACTCCCCCCCTGCGGGGCTGGTCCAGAAAGCGCCTGGCTCTCCTGGTGTCCACAGCTGGAACTGGGCCTACCATTTGCTGCCAAGAGGCAGGATGGAATGAGGGCGGCAATTCTTTTTACTTTTTTAATATATTTTTATTGATTTCGGAGAGGAAGGGAGAGGGAGAGAGGTAGAAGCATCCATGATGCAAGAGAATCATTGACGGGCTGCCGACTGCACGCCCCACACTTGGGATGGAGCCTGCAACCCGGGCCTGTGCCCTGACGGGGAATTGAACCGTGACCTCCTGGTTCCTAGGCCGAGGCTCAGTCACCGAGCCATGCTGCCGGGCAAGGGGACCAATCAGGCAGGAAGTGGCAGTCTAGTAGGTGATGGACATGCAGGCGGGTGGGTTGGGTTTGGGTCTGGGAAGGTGAACTGGATTTGGGACATGAAATGTCGTATCCTCATGCCTTTCAGGCGCCTTGACGACAGGCCTGGGGAGGCGTTCAAATAGGCCCGTGGTCAGCCAACTGTGGCTCTTTGGCCCCTTGAGTGTGGCTCTTCTACAAAATACCACAGCCTGGGCGAGTCTGTGTTGAAGAAGTGGCGTTAGAAGAAGTTTAAGTTTAAAAAATGTGGCTCTCAAGAGAAATTTCAATTGTTGTCCTGTTGATATTTGGCTCTGTGGAGGAATGAGTTTGCCGACCGCTGGGCTAGGACATTGCTGCCGACCGGTCGCTGGGCTGCGTGTCCCACCAGGATTTGTGTGTTGAAATCCTCATGCCCCGCGCGATGGCGGTGGGAGGCGGGGCCTGCGGGTCGTGATCGCACCGTGTGGGTGGCACCCCGAAGCAGATTAGTGCCCTTATAAGAAGGTTACATCGCAGGCCATGAAAAGGCCTCGCTACATGCTGAGTGAATCGATACACAAACAAACTCACGTGTTGAACAGGCAAAGCAATGGATGTGTTTTGGGTCTGGGGACCTCAGGGCTCCTGCCACACGAGAACAGAAAAAAAGGGGGTGCCTACGGCCAGGAAAGCTCTCACCCGACGTTGAATCTGCCCGCGCCGTGACCCCGGGCTTCCTGCCTCCGATCCTCGAGGAATTGATTTCTCTTCGTGTGAAGCCAGCCAGTCGGTGGGGCTTTTGTTACAGCCGCTCAGACAGACGGAGACAGACCAGACGGACGGAAGGAGACAGACAGTGCGTGCACTTCCTCACCTGCTGGGGGTGGCCGAACACCGTCTCCCGGACAGTGTCGGGGGCGCCCTGGGCTGAGACCCGCCACAGGTATGGGGCCAGCCACACGCGTGTCCTTAACCCCCAGGAAGTGCCCCGCCCGGCAGGGAGACGGGGCAGGTGCTCCGGGAGCCAGAGGAGGACGCAGAGCGAGCCCACATGTAGAACATGCACGTGCCCTTAGAGCCGCCACCGGATCTTGAAATTTATGTGCGTTTTGACATTTTTGTGAATCTCTCTGTGGGGAGCACTCATGATGCAGAACTTTCCCAGGGCCCTGCGCTCACTGCCTTTTGCCTCTGGACCCTCTCAATGTCTCCCCGTTCCTCCCACTGGGGCACGGGCAGGGCTGTCTGTTTCGATGACACGAGTGGATGTCACCAACCATCGTGTAGACCAGCGGTCGGCAAACTCATGAGTCCACAGAGCCCAACATTGACAGCACAACGATCGACATTTCTCTGAAGAGCCACATTTTTTAAACGTCAACGTCTTCTAATGCCACTTCTTCAACATAGACTGGCCCAGGCCGTGGTATGTTGTGGAAGAGCCACCCTCAAGAGGTCAAAGAGCCGCAGGTGGCTTGTGAGGCGTGGTTTGCCGACCACGGGTGTAGACATTCCCGCGTGTGAAATTCTCTCTAGATTACGTGCTTGGCGGGGGGCGGGCGGGGCGGGGGGTGCCATTGCGTGGGGGAATCTCTCTAGGGACCAGGAGAGAACTCTCAGAGACGAAGAGAGGAAGGGTGCGCGCACGCTGGGACGGAGCTCGCCCCGAGACACTCACAGACGCTGCTAATTCTTAAAATTCTGAATGTGCGGTGGAGGAGGAAAAGGTGAGCATGCAGGATGGCGGGGAGGAGGGGGAGGGGGAGAAACACAAGCTGAGCCGCCAAGGCCCAGGAAGAGGCGGGAAGGAGACGCCAGAGGCGCCGTTTGGCGTCTTTCGGGTCTGGACGGACGAGCCAGCGGAGACCCCGCAGCTCAGACACTCTGAGTCCTGCAGGCTGCACGCGAAGGACGCATCTGGGTTTCAGATGCTCATTGTTTATTCATGAAAACCACCAGGAACCCTCGCAGCGCTTCTGAGCGGCAAGCAGCTCGCCCTTCCGGAGAAAGGGGCTTTCTCGCTCTGTTGCTTACCATGCTGTGTGGAACCATCTGCGAGGCTGTGGGGTGCAGGTGGGGAGTCTCACGCAGTGTCCGTCCCGGGCCTGTCCGTGGATATCCTTTTGTTCAGACGTTCTCTTTCCTCTTAGGGAGCACTCCTGCGGATTTCATTCTGATGTCCCCCTTACGTCATCCCAGACACAGACGTTCAAGCAGCGTTGTCTCAGCAGCCAGGGGGGTGGCTGGGCCTGGGCAGGAGTCAACTCTCTTTGTTGTTAATCTTCACCCAAGGGTGTTTTTTTCCCCATTCGTTTTCAGAAAGAGTGGGAGGGAGAGAGCTGGGAGAGAGAGAGCGAGCGAAACATTGATGAGAGAAACATATCAATAGGTTGCCTCCCGCTTTCACCCTGAAAGGGGCTAGGGATTGAACCTGCAGCCCAGGCAGATGCCCTTGACCAGGAAACAAACCCAAGACCGGACAGTGTGCAGGCCGACGCTCTACTCACTGAGCAACGCCTGCCAGGCCCAGAAAGTAAGGCTTGACATACACGCATCAACACAGTGTCGGGAGGCTCTTGCTGTGTAGCGACGACACCGTCCTTTAGTTTCCCGCTGTTTCCTGCTCTGGCTCCTCTGACCCATCGCCCCTTGATTCTCAGCCACGTCGGGGTGCAGTGTGAAGTCACGCAACACAGCGTCTGCGCATGCGGGACAGGGGTCTACGCCGTGGGGTCCTGGGGTGTCTCTGTCTCTCCCTGTCTTATTGGTGTCTGTGATGAATTAGGAACCCCAAGTCTAGCTCCTCATCCCAGCAGACTTCGTGGCTTCTCACACGAAGCAGGATACACAGGGCTCTCCGATATGACAGCGTCCTCAGGCGAGTAAATCAGGCTGGACCCAGCCACAAGCGATGCCAAACACAGCCCCGTCCTCTGAATTATTCATCGGGAGCAGGCCTGTGCGGGGAGGGATGGTGCCGGGACGGTTAAGTGATAAATAACAGTGATTTAGAGGAATTCTCCGGGGGTGGCTCATGGCAGTGCCTGCCCCGTGGGAGGGCTGGGCACTTTATGTCGGGATGGCCACCCCCACACAAATAAGCAGGCGCCACTGCCCAGCAGGCGCCAGCAGCAGCAAGGACCCAATTTCCCACCGAGGCGAGGGGAGGATGGAATCCCTAGCAGCCGCTCCGCCCGGTGTGCTGCCTTGGCCTTAGTGAGGCATGGGGACCTGGGGTATCGGGGAGTCTGTGACCATCCTGGGTTTGTGGTGGACGACACAGGCTTGTCACACGGATCCGGGACTTGCTCTGGGGCAGGCACCGTCAGACTCCAGCAGGACACAAGCGCATCAGACCTTTAAAAACTCACAGCCGAGTAAAGCATTCCTGACACCGGGAAGCAGAGCGAGTGGGTCACGTGTGACACACCATCGAGGCAGCCCAGTGGGTCACATGTGACACACCATCGAGGCAGCCCAGTGGGTCACGTGTGACACACCATCGAGGCAGCCCAGTGGGTCACATGTGACACGCTATAGAGGCAGCCCAGTGGGTCACATGTGACACACCATCGAGGCAGCCCAGTGGGTCACATGTGACATGCTATAGAGACTGCCCAGTGGGTCACATGTGACACACCATCGAGGCAGCCCAGTGGGTCACATGTGACATGCTATAGAGACTGCCCAGTGGGTCACATGTGACATGCCAACAAGGCTACCGAGTCGGTCACGTGTGACTCACCATTGAGGCAGCCCAATGGGTCATGTGTGACTCACCATCGAGGAAGCCCAGTGGGTCACGTGCGACAGGCCATAGAGGCTGCAGACATGAAAAGCATATGGCCATCCACAGAGGTCTGTGCACGGTGTTGCTGATCCACTTTCTTCCCAAGTAGCAGCCAGAATGTCACAGTCTTTAATGTTTGTAGAAAAAGATTATATCTCGGGGGTCAGTCTCCAAAGTTGATAGACTCACATCAAGTTTCACAGGCAGCTAGTCAGCTCACTTGAATGTCTTAGTGACTTTTCCAAACGGGGAAACTATGAGAAAACCAAGTGGGAACACCCTTAGTGACTTTTCTAAATGGGGAAACTATGAGAAAACCAAGTGGGAACCCCACAGTGAATGTCTAGCAGCTGAAGCAGGAAATGTAATGGTGGGAGTAATGTCAGCATGGATACTGCTGAGCATGAAGCAGATTAAAATAATTGATCCCACAAAAAAATGGAAGAAAAATAATGGGGGAAACCTGGGCCATAGGAGCCAGTGGGACGCTCTCGGACAGTTCAGCATGTATTTGATTGCGGTTTAGCATGTGTGTGATTGCAGGTCCAGGGTGTGTGATTGTGGGTCTAGCATGTGTATGATTGCAGGTCCAGCTCATGGAAGAGGAGAAGTGAAGGAGTCCGAGGAAATATCTCTCTCTATAAAACCCTAGTATGCAAATAGACCAAACAACAGAACAATTGAAAAACCAGTTGCTGTAACACGCGCTGACCACCAGGGGACACATGCGGAACATGGCGGGCATTGGCCGCAGCGGCATGGTGGTGCAGGTGAGTGGGGGGGCCAGACTAAGGCGGGGAGCCAGTCGCTGTTATCAAGGTGAACCTCTGGTGGTTACTAAAAATTCTTTGCTCCCATGAGCAGTGGTCCCATCCAGTGCTGGCACCTGCTGCAGGTGCCAGTCCTGCTGCACTGGCTAACGGTGCTGTCCCTGATTGCTTGCCACCATCAGCAGGTTTAAGTGGCAGCTGCTGGCTCCAATCGCCTCTCAGGGCTTCTCCACTGCCCTCTGCTCCTGAGGGGCAATCAGGGCAGCAGCCACCACTTAAACCTGCTGCTGGAGCCAGCCCCAATTGCTCCGTGTCATCAGTGGGGCCAGTGCCATCAGCATGTGGAAGTGGTGGCATTGGAGCAGGGCTTCTGGCAGACAGGGAACTGGGGTTTGCAGTGCAAGGGGCCGGGCAGGGCACAGAAGCCCTTTGTATCCCCCACAGCCTCAAGGCCCACAGTCCTTTCAAGGTGTGAGGATTCGTGCACTGGGCCCCTCGTTGTGAATAACAGTGAGTGGATCACACTAAACCAAATTTCAAAAGTCAACTTATAAAGTCAAGAAGCCCAACCATAATAAATACCACACATAAGTGCAGTCTGGGGAACTGGGTGTACAGCTGTTCATATGGAAAATAGCACAACAATCTATACTAATAAAAGAGAAACATGCAAATTGACCATCACTCTGCACCACTCACAGCCAATCAGAGTGAGTCTGCAAATTGACCCAACAAAAATGGAGGTTAATCTGCATATTCAGGTGTGGAATGGATGGGAGGAGTGGGATGCCTGCTATGAGGGGAAGGGGGCAGCAGAGGGAGCTACAGAAGCGATGCTACGGACAGAAGCAAGGACTTGCCAGCTCCCAGGCGGCTGGGAGTGAAGCCAGGGGAAGGAAGGCCTATTTTTGCATGAATATCATGCAACAGGCCTCTAGTATAATATAAGAATAAACTTTGTTTCGCCACTCACAACTCTAAACCTACTTTTGTCCAAACTTCTATAACTAAACCAATATAAATACAAAATGCAAGAATTAGCAACCTTGGCATATCATAGTCCTGCTGTTGGGGAAAAAAAGATATAATTTTAAAAGCAGCCAGAGAAAAGCCACACGTTTCGCCCAAAAGGAAGTGATAACGGTGATGGATGACTTGTCACCAAAGACAATGGATGCCGAGTGACGTATGGAAAGAGCTGAAAGGAGAGAAGGAAAACTCTTGAAATGTACTCTTTATTTTACTCAATGGAATTTCCTTCAGAATGTGGAGAAAAAGAAGAAGAGTTGAGCTGGAGGAGGAAGGGGGGGTGCAGGGTGAGCACACACACCCTGGGTGGGAGCAGCAGGCAGTTCTTCAGGATGGAAGAAAATACACAATACACATGGGCACTCAGACCTCTGTGGAAAGTGGGTGACTGTAAAATAAAATTTATTTGAAAGACAACAGACTGCCTAATTCTATGTAATAAAAGCCTAATATGCAAATCTATCGAACAGCAGAATGACTGGTCACTATGATGCACCCTGACCACCAGGGGGCAGATACTCAACGTAGGAACTTTCCCCAGCCCCCAGGTCCCAGGCCAACCAAGGGGGGTGCCAGCGGGGCCCCCCAGTCACTCCCCTAGTCGCCTTGCAGATCAGTCCTAATCACTGGTCAGGCCTAGGGACCCTACCCGTGCACAATTTTCATGAAGGCTCCATTGCCTTTAGACAAAAGATCTCCAGCAAGTTCCTTAGCTTTTCTGAGCCCTTGTTTTCTTTTATTTTACAAAAAAAAAAAAAAAAAAAAAAAACCATAAAATATCTAAGGGCGGCTTTGTTAGATCCTCTATACAAAGGGCCACTATTGTGACCAAGGGGATTTGATCTATGAGAGCATTCATTTTATGTATTATTTTCCTGTGGACCCTTCAGCTGCACTTAAGTTGTTGCTGGCGAGCTGAAGAAATAATTGGGAGGAAACATCCTTGGCTTCCGTGGAACCTTAATCCTCAGGCAGCACTGGGACTCTATTACATGTGGGCATTGGGCACATCCATGGCCCTTTCTGGCTTTAAATCATGGATTTTAAATGCCTTTGAAGCTGCCATCCACGATGTGGTAGTGAGTGCGGGGTCACTTCCCCATGTCACGGGGCCAGGCTTTCGAAATCAGCATGCAAACTCGGAGATCGGATTTCTGGTCCGAGGCACTCATGCTAAAACCTCCTCTTCTCTCAGTTTACGGCATCCATGGGAATGCCTGCAGAGCCGCTCACCCACCCTCCCCAGGGACCAGGAGTGAATGCCTGCCCATCAGGGCTGTGTGCCCCCCAGGACTGTGTGCCCACTAAAAGACTGTGTGACCCCTGGATGAGGTGTGGATGAGATTATGTGGATAAGATGATGGTGAGGAGATGATGTGGATGAGATGATGGTGAGGTGATGATGTGTATGAGATGATTGGATGAGATGATGTGGATGAGATGATGTGGATGAGATGATGGTGAAGAGATGATGTGGATGAGATGATGGTGAGGAGATGAGATGGATGAGATGATGTGGATGAGATGATATTGAGGAGATGATGTGGATGAGATGATGTTTTGACTCCTGGTGGGTCAGTCTGACCCTGCTTAAGGGTTTTGCTTGCTAGATTCACATCCTCAATTGCTTAGCACAGGCCTTGCAAATAAAACTTACAAAAAACTTAACCCCCATGCACATATAAGAAACTTAATCCCCTATTCATAAAAGTACATGTGTTCTAAGATCTAAAATAAAAGGATTGTTTTCCCAATTAATTCAGGTGCTCTGTCAGGTTATAGGTTTCCCCCATCAGTTATCAGGCTTCAAATACACATGCAGGTCTCCTGAGTGCCTGTTGATGGACGGATGGATAAGATTCCACATGGGCATTCAGCTACACACATGCACCACGCACATGCACCAGACACAGTGAGGAAGCAGGAAATCCTGCCATTCGCAACAAAATGGATGTATTTCAAGGACATTCTGCTGCATGAAATAAGTCAGACGGAGAAAAACAAATACTGTGACACCAGTTCCAATTGGAATCCGAAACACCCAACTCAGACAGAGAGTGACATGCCATTGCCGGGGGTGGGATGTTTTAAGGGGCTGAACTACAGCCAGTGGGTGAGTGAGCACAGTGTGGCAATGGTGGTCGGGCAGCACTGTGGCCTCCACCTTGAGGCTGCTGGGTTGGAGGAAATACTGTTCCGTCGGTCACCCTCATATTCATGCTGCGCCCGCGCCCCCCCCCTCCGTCCTGAGGTTCACTGGTCTTCGGCAGAGCCTCTTTTTCCTGCTCGATCCGAACTTTTCCCTCTGACACCCGCCGTCTCCTGAACACCTCAGTGCCCTGCGTCTACCTTTTAAGTCGGACATAAAAACACATCTCTCCTAAAGGCCTGCTTCCTGGGGGCTATTGAGTTCTGTCTATCGATCTAATTTGAATACACAGTCCTGGAGGCCTTCAAATGGTGATGGCATTTTTAAAAGAGAGAAGGGATTTAGAAGATAAAGTTTATGTTATTCTTGTTCTTATTGTTTTCATGTCCAAGTCTTACCTGCGGCATGTTTTCACTGGGGCAGCCAGCCTTTGGCACAGGAACCATTTCTTTTAAAAGACAACCACACGTGTGACTCTCTCTCACAATGTGTTTAGCCGACTCCCGGAAACGACGCTTGTAGGGTTTGGGAGGAAAGGGAAGCTACCTGTGAGCTTGTCCTTTAGAGGTAGTGTCCGCTAACTGCGTGTCTGAAGGATGTTGAATCCTATCTAATAAAGAGGGAATATGTTAATTGTCAGTCACACCGTCACAAGATGGCAGCACCCACAGCCACAAGATGGCGGCATCCAGTCGCCTCAGCCCCACAGGGGTGAGCAGCGGGTGCGACACGCCTCATCCAGCAAGAGTCCCCCAGTCCCTTCAGCCCCTCCTCATCCAGCTTCAGTCCCCCTGTCCCTTCAGCCCCGTGTGGCCTGGTGTCCTTGAGGAGGCAGGTGTGGTTGAGTCTCCGCCAAGCAGCGCTCTGTGTCCATAGCGTTCTCCTGACCATGGAGGCCTTCGCACAATAACCCTCCTCACAGCTGTCATCTCGGGCACATTCACACACAAGCCTAAGCGACTGTTATGCCCGGTTGACCAAATGACAGATCTGCTGGATGCAATGAGCACCAGGGGGCAGATGGTCAATGCAGGAGCTGCCCCCTGGTGGTCAGTGCACTCCCAGAGCCAACCTCCCGAAGCCCCTTCTCCCTGGGGCCGGCTGGCCCTGATGGCCCCGATCACAATTGGGTGAGAGGGTCCTGATTGGCCTCCATCACTCCAATTGCTGGCCAGGCTGAGGGACCCCCACCCATGCCCGAGTTCGTGCACTGGCTACTTCTGCTCTAATAACATAAACTGGTAACACAGCTGAGCTTTGTTTAGGAAGGGCCAGCGTTCAGGTCCAAGCTGTGTGATGTTGTGGAGGTGGGGGTGCCCCTGCACGGGGAGTAGGGTGCTGCACACTGCAAACTGTTCCCGTGCTGTGGAACAGGAGTGCTCCTGCCGGGGTGTCAGCGGCTGGCCATGGGGAGGGCAGGTGCACCCTGGGGAAGGCGGGCCTTGGCCAGGAAGCCCCTCTGCCACCATCTTAGCTTCTGAAAAACAATTACCGAGAACCAGGACTCGCTTCTGGGTGTAAGGGCATCCCTCCCTGGCACCCCATGTGCGGGAGAAATGCCTCATGGGAGTGCGGGAGGCTTCCCTGTGGCGGCCCTGGGTTCTGCGTGCGCAATCAAGGCAGACAGAGCCCGGCTGGTCCCATGGCTGACGCCATTCCTGCTTCTCTACAGAGCATCCTGGGTGTGGCCTAAAGAGGCCAGGGTGCCCTCCTTGGAGCTGAGTGTCAACAGTGGGCATCTGCAGGCGAGGGCAGGCAGTATCTGATCCCCAGGTGTCTGATCCCCAGGCCCCAGGTGTCTGTGTTGTGGGTGGGCATTTGCATCTCGGCTTCTCCAGAGGTTTCGATGCTGGGAAGGACACGGAGTGGCTGAGGCCACATCTGGAGGCTGCCTCAGACCCGCTGAGCGAGAACCCACGCTGGGGTCCGGGGATCTGTATGTTTCCAGACCCTCTGCTCACTGTTCTCAGAGAAACGTGAGGAGCCAGGCTGTGTGCAAACTGCAGTGGGCGCTCTGTAGGCGGCAACTGAACCCACATCCTCTGTTGCCCCTGGAGGGACCCCTGAGGACTCCTGTCCCGAGGTTTCCCACCCCCTCCACTGACCATGCTGCTGGAAACATCCCTGCACATACCCAGGGCCCCTTCCTCCTCCCAGCGGGGGCCAGGGGCAGGAAAACCATGGGTGCCTGACAGCCAAAAGGGCTGCCAAACACAGACAGAGCAGAGAGCAGCCCCTCATCAGAATTCCTGGTGAGTCACAGGTGCTCTCGGCTCCGAGACCACAGGCTGCGTGAGGCTCTCACAGGCTCCTCTTCTAAGAACCTCAGAGCTCCCCTCTCAGCGCGGGCAGAGCCACTCAGAGAAGGCAGGGCAGGCGGAGGGAGCCTAGCTGCAGCGGGATCTGCTGCAGGCAGGGGCTCAGATCCCTGGTGGCCACCAGCCAGGAGGTCAGAGTTCGGTTCCCGGTCGGGGCCCAGGCCCAGGTGCAGGCTCCCTCCCCAGGGTGGGGAGAGCAGGAGGCAGCTGGTCCAGGGTTCTCTCATCACTGATGTTTTTCTCTCCCTCCGCCTTCCTCTCTGACATCAGTAGAAATACTTTTTAAAGAGAAACCAGCAGACGCAGTGCCTGCGGCTGTTTCTGGAGAATGTCTTCATCCCACTGCCCCTCTGTCGGGAGGACGGTCACTGCGGGTCACGCACGGCACAGCACCCCGAAGTTCACAAGCGCGGTTCCTCCTGGAGCACTGCCTTCCAGGGCCTGGCAGGGACTGTGGGGGAGAGAGAGGAGGGGGAGACAGGGGAGAGGGAGACAGGGGAGGGGCTGCAGCAAAAGAATCTTGAAGCATGAAAGGGGCGATGGAGAGACAGAGAGGGAGCAGAGAGAATACAAATCGTATTTGGGAAAGAAGCGAATTAAAAGCGGGGGGGGGGCAAGTAGGAGAGTCATCAGCTTCGGCGAGTACACCGCTTGCCATCCCTCTGTGCCCTAGGGTAGAGGGCACACCCCTTGCTGTCCCTCTGTGCACACAAGTAGTGGGCACACCCCTGTCTGTCTCTCTGTGCACTCAGGCAGTGAGCATACCCCTGGCTGTCCCTCTGTGCACAGGGGCACACCCCTGGCTGTCCCTCTGTGCACTAGAGTGGTGGACACACCCCTTGCTGTCCCTCTGTGCACGTGGGTGGTGGGAACACTCCTGGCTGTCCCTCTGTGCATGCAGACACACCCCTGGCTGTCTCTCTGTGCACATGGTCACACCTCTGGCTGTCCCTCTGTGCACCTGGTCACACCCCTGGCTATCCCCCTGTGCACATGGTCACACCCCTGGCTGTCCCTCTGTGCACTAGGGCAGTGGATACACCCCTTGCTGTCCCTCTGTGCACGTGGTTGGTGGGAACACTCCTGGCTGTCCCTCTGTGCACATGGTCACACCCCTGGCTGTCCCTCTGTGCACCTGGGCAGTGGGCACACCCCTGGCTGTCCCTCTGTGCACATGGTCACACCCCTGGCTATCCCCCTGTGCACATGGGTACACCCCTGGCTGTCCCTCTGTGCACCTGGGTGGTGGGCACACCCCTGGATGTCCCTCTGTGCCCCTGGGTGGTGGGCATACCCCTGGCTGTCCCTCTGTGCACCTGGGCGGTGGGCACACCCCCGGCTGTCCCCCTGTGCTGCACATGGTCACACCCCTGGCTATCCCCCTGTGTACATGGTCACACCCCTGGCTATCCCCCTGTGCACATGGTCACACCCCTGGCTGTCCCTCTGTGCCTCTGGGTGGTGGGCACACCCCTGGCTGTCCCTCTGTGCACGTGGGCGGTGGGTAAGGAGAATGCTCACCCGTTGTCACCCGTCGAGGTCAGACGAACTCTCCTGTAGTTGGCACCATTTTTTCGTGCCGTGCCAGGCAGGCTCCCCGACGTCCACTCTCAGCCATCAGGGGCTTGGAGACAAGGTTCGTTTCCCCTGAACTCTGTGAGCCTCTGCTGGAGCTGCGGCGAGGGGTTCGCTCAGACGCTGAGGGCGGACGTCCAGACGGCCCGTGCCTCCTGAGAACGGGTTTGGCTTCCCTCACAATTGTCTGTGTGTCTCTTGATTTTCTTTTAAAGCTTTTAATCGACTGTGCTGAGTAAATTTGGAAATGCGATTTAAAAACCTGCACTATTGGGAATGAAATAGAACCACGGCAGAAGTTCTCAGTGAAAGTATCTGTAAAACGGAACACTGAGCCCTAGCCGGGGTGGCTCAGTGGATAGAGCTTCGGCCCACGGACTGAAGGCCTCAGGTGGGAGGCCACAGGCACCAGGTCAGATTTCTGAGGTCCTGATCTGAGACGTGTTTTCTCAACTGGGAGGGAGCGTGTGCAGGAGCCCAGTTAGATTTCCTCCGTGACCTGGGAGGTAGCGCATGTGGGAGCCTCGGGTAAGACTCCAGAAGCCGTTTCCTTTCCTCAGAGGACACAGGGCGGGGCCGAGGGGGCCTCCCTTGTGAGTTCAGCAGAGAGTCAGTACAGTCTCTTCCTGTGACATTACTGACTTTTATTGACTTTTTATTGATTTCAGAGAGAGAAAGGGAGGGAGAGACACGTCCAGGCAGTCACGTGATGCTGAGTCTGTAGAGAAGGTTCAGATCTTGGGGGTCACGTGTGTTTAAAGATGTACAGGGCCCAGGGGGAGGAGGCTGACAGAGGGGAAGTACAGGGGGTGAGGGGCGGTGAGGCTATGTTCTCAAACACGGCGAGCATGGAACCCCCGGCACCCTGCCTGCAGGGGAGAGAGGTCTGCGTGGGGAGTGGCTCTCCAGGCCACCTGTGCCCTCCGGCTCCAGAAGGTGGGGGGACCTGGGGCCTGGTCACCGTCCGGGTGGCTGAGCAGTGCGGGAGCGGGCCCGCCTCCTGCCTCCGGGGCTGAAGGACAGTCCTGGGCCGACTGTGGCGGTGCCTGTGGGCAGGAGGCCTCGGAGTAGGTGGCTCAAACCTCGGCTGGAGGTGCGATCATCCGTCCTTCAGACTCAGGCCCAGAGGGAGGTAACGGCGGCTCAGAACAGAGTCCGAGTTGTTTCTTGGAGTGAGAGAGAGGCAACCCCTTGGGAATCACATCTGACCTCTGGCAGCCGTGTGAATGTCAGACAGGGAGAGGCCGGAGAAGGCCGGGGCCAAGCCTGGGCTGTGGGCCATATTGGCATGTAAAACACATGCCTGAAGCCCGGCCCGCGAGGCTCCGTGGTTGAGTGTTGATCTATGAACCAGGAAGTCACAGTTCAGTTCCTGGTCAGGGCCCTGTCTGGGTTGTGGGCTCCATCCCCAGGGTGGGGTGTGCAGGAGGCAGCTGGTCCATGACACTGTCATCACTGATGTTTCTCTCTCCCTCTCCCTGCCTCTCGGACATCAATAGAAATCTATTTAAAATGCTCTCATGTAGACTAGTCAGAGGGTCTGAACAGGTGGGCAGGGGAGTCCCTATAGATGGGGTACAGGCTGAGGACGTGACTTGGAGAGCCCCCTCAGCTTGGTCATTTCCTGGATGGGGGTGTGTGGTGATGGGATCGAGGTCCCCATCCTCTGAGTGACACGTGGAGGCAAAGCGGGAGCCCTGTGATGTTCTGAGGGCACGGGGAGAGCCTGCATGTGTGGGAGGAGCCTGCAGTGTGGGAGGAGTCTACAAGTGTGGGAGGAGCCTGAGTGTGTGGGAGGATCCTGTGTGTGTGTGAGGAGCCTGCACATGTGGGAGGAGCCTGCATGTGTGGGAGGAGCCGGAACATGTGGGAGGAGCCTGCAAGTGTGGGAGGAGGAACATTTCTTTGTTTCCTGGTTTCTTCCTGGAAAAGCACTTGGAAGGGGCCCAGAGAATCCCACCTCATAACCTCCTGGGTCTCTCTGGGCACACCCTCAGACACAGCCCACAGTCTCCAGCACCACCTTCCTCTGGCCCATCAGCCTTCGTCCTGGTTTTCATACATTGAGTTCAGTGGAGTCCCGTCCTCCTCCTTGGCCTGCTCTCGGCCTCCATGGTGCCGGCCCCAGCAGTGAACACACTCACGTGCGGCCCAGCTCGGCCAGGCCGGGAGCAGGGGGAGGTCTGGCTAATCCCGGCTGATCCGGTGAGAATCTGTTTACAGCAGGAGCTCCATCCCTGCCTTTGAAGTGGGAACAGGGGACGAACAGGATCCCCGGAGCAGGGATTGGCATCGATGCTGGGCGAGGGTGCCAGGATGGGAGCTGCGCCTTCGCCTTCATGCAGAGAGAGGATGCAACAGCTTCAGGGGCTCCTCCTTTTCCACGAGAAACTCACCCTCCACCGAGCGCCATGGTGCTGGTCACGGTCCCAGGCACAGGCTGTGGTGTAAGCTGTGCAGGCCTGTGAGGCGTCACTGATGCCTGAGCAATGGGGGCACCTTAGGGGGAAGGAGAGGCCCCCGCAGGACCCGCCTGGACACTTTTCAGGGAGAAACAGGGAGAAACAGCTGCAGGATGAACCCCCCAGCAGGCCCCTATGTCAGCGAGGAGGTGGGAGTCTCAGGCCTCCTGACGTTGGGAGTTTAAACAGTATGGGAGGCCCTGGCGAGTGCTGCTAAGTGGATAGAGCATCAGGCTGCAGATGGAAGGGTCCTGAGTTCGATTCGAGTCAAGGGCACGTACCTTAATTGCAGGCTCCCCCTCTGCCTGGGCCCTGATCAGGGCTCATTCGAGAGGCAACCAATCAATGTGTTTCGCTCATGTCGATGTTTCTCTCAGTCTCTCCCTCTCTCTTCCACTCTCCCTAAAAATCAATGGAAGAATATCCTCGGGTGAGGATTAAAAATAAATAAATAAAAGGCATGGGGATGACAATGAGAAAGTCCTTTTGCCAAATCTCTTGGGTCTTCCTTGAACAAAATCATTAGGAGACGCGAGTGCCCGATCTGTGTCTGGGTGGGAGTCTCCATAGGACACAGGTGCTGGAAACCAATCATTATTTCACTAATAGAGAGATACAGATAGGGAATCTGGAGGGCTGGTCAACCTTAATTGCTCTGAAGGGTCAGAGTTAATCACTAGACATTGGTAGTTGAAGCAGTCTCTACCTGTTGGTCTTAAGCAAATTCACTGATTGGCTATTACTGGAATTGCCTGCCGAGGGGATATGGGTGTATCCCGTAATCTTAATAAAAGGGATGGTAAAGCCAGAGCAGATAGTATTCCTCTCCTGGGCTTCCGCCTGACTCCCATTTCCCAAATTAATGCTTTTCTAGTCTCTTTCCATTTGTGTGCAGCCTTCTCCAGAACCCGAACCCTGAACCCAAACCCTGAACCACGGGGGAGGTGAAAGGGGTTCCCACACACAGGTTTGTGGTTTAAAGCCTCTTTAAAAAATGTGTTTTTATTTATTTCAGAGAGGAAAGAGGAGGGAGAGAGAAACATCCACGATGAGAGAGAACCATGGATCATCTGCTTCTTGCACCCCCAACACTGGGGATGGCGTCCACAGCCCAGGCACATGTCCTGACTGGGAATCGAACCAGGGCCTCCTGGTTCATAGGTCGATGCTCAGCCATCTTTTTTACTAGAAGATGAAATTCTGTCGGGCCCTGCCTTTGCTGTCCCCGCTCTTTCTGCTCCTTTCTGCTTTAATCACCGTCTCCGTTATTCTCTCTCTGAGCACAGCCCATGAGGAGGTTTAAGCGATCATTAGGCATGCAGCCAGTCTACTTGGAGTAAACCGGGAACGCACAGACCCGTGTGAGCATTCACAGAAAATTCCGCTGAATCGCACGCTCTTTGAGGATGGAGAGCATTTCCCGTTGTTTCTGTTGGGGTTCTGAGTGCTCCTGTCAGTGCAGCGTTCTCTTTATATGCAGCAGTGGAGCCAGGAGCCCTGCTCTTCCCATGCTGGCCACTCCCAGAGCGGGGTCTGGGGCCAGCCTCCACAGGCCACGTTCAAGGTCACCTTCCCACCACTGGGCATCCTGTGGCCTCACCTCCCACAATACCCACATCGAATGGTTTCCTGGAAGCTACTTAAATTTTCTAGTATTTCCTGAGAGAAGAACAAGGGGTTGGGATTTATTTTTATTTATTGTTATACTCGAGGCCTAGTGCATGAAATTCATGCATGGGAGTGGAGGGTGGAAGAGGGCGTGTGTCCCTCAGCCCAGCCTGCACCCTCTCCAATCTGAGTCCCCTTGAGAGATGTCCAACTGCCCATTAAAGCCTGATCCTGGTGGCATTGGGCCTAAACGGGCAGTCGGACATCTCTCTCACTATATAGGACTGCTGGCTCCCAACCACTCACCTGCCTGCCTGCCTGCCTGATTGCCCCTAACTGCTTCTTCCTGTCAGCCTGATCACCCCCTAACCATCCCCTGCCAGCCTGATGGATGCCTAATTGCTCTCCTGCAGGCCTGGTCACCCCTAACTGCCCTCCCCTGCAGGCCTGGTCACCCCTAACTGTCCTCTCCTGCAGGCCTGGTACCCCAACTGCCTTCCCCTACCAGCCCAGTCATCCCCAACTTTCCTCCTCTGTCAACCTAGCCACCACCCTTAACTGTGCTCCCTTACCAGCCTGGTTGTCCCTAACTGCCCTACTTTGCCAGCCTGGTCACCCCTAACTGCTCTCACCTGCCTGCCTGGTTACCCCTAACTGCCCTCCCTTGCTGGCCTGGTTCCCCCCAGTTGCCCTCCCCTATAGGCCTGATCACCCACAACTGTCCTCCCTTGCAGGCCTGGTCACCCCTAACTTCCCACAACTGCCCTCCCCTGCTGGCCATCTTGTGGCGGCCATCTTGTGTCCACATGGGGACAGCCATCTGGTGTGTTGGAGTGACAGTCAATTTGCATATTGCTTTTTTATTAGATAGAATTTTAAATATATATTTTCATTGATTTCAACAAGGAAGGGAGAGGGAGCGAGAGATACAAACATGAATCATAAGAGATAATAATCCATTGGCTGCCTCCTGCATGCCCCACATTGAGTATGGAGCCCACAACCCAGGCATGTGCTGTGACTGGGAATCCAACCATGGCCTGCTGATTCATGGGTCAATGCTCACCCCTGAGCCACCCTGGCCAGGAAGATTGTGATTTTAAAAACAGATCTGTGAGGAGAAGCAATGAAGAGTTTGGAAGATGGAACTTGAACGAAACAGGAAGGGGAAGAAGGCGTAAGAAGATGTTCGTGATGGACCAGGGATGGAGAGTTTAATGTTCCCAGAGCTCATGGCTCCGCCCCACCCCAGGAGACCGAGGCCTGACACTGCGCCCGAACACGGGGCACCAGGGACCCACGATCTTGCTCTGTGGACATAACTCCGGGGCAGAATTTCGGCACTCTCGCGTCTTCCATTCGGCTTTGCCCACAAGGGTCCTCTCAGGGCTGGGCAGCGTGGTTTCCCTGCAGGAAGCTTAAGCACGAGGCTCTCAGGCCTCGGGAAAATGACTCAGCGTGGGGTGGGTCTGGGAGTCGCCAGCTTGCACCCAGAGGTGCACTTCAGCCACTGAGTGAGTGATGGGTCTGCGAAGGGACGGGCTGGGATCGGGCGTGTGAGCCAGAAATGGGAATATGCCGTGACCCGAAGTGGCATCGCTGCGCCAGTGAATGCTGAGTCATGCAGAATCGGTGCAGGAATAAATGCTGAGTCACGCTGGCAGCAAGAAAGCACGGGAGTGCCGGCGCCATCCTCGAGCCGGTCACTTTGGTTCCTGGATGTCCTGACGCCACACCCGCTGAGGCTCGATAGAGAAGGGCCTGTGGGGATAGTGGACCCCCACCCCCTTGACCACCCCCCCTCGGCTGTGGCACACGGTGACTCCTAGGCCTCTCGATGCTGCTCAGGTGCCCGTGCTGTTATGTAACCAGGTGTTGGGAGCCTGCCCCAGCCTCCCACCTCTTCTCTGAAGTGTGGGCGTGGATCGTGGCGAGTCCCGTGGTTGTTTCCAGGGCTGGGTCCGAACACCAAGGCACAGCCCCTCTCGGGCACCACAGGCTTCTCCCTCGCCCACCCGCCCGCCCACCACTGACATGGGGCTCAGTGTTACCGCTAGTTACTAATTGTGATGATAGATCGTGATGTCTCAGTCTGCGACGTCTCATTTGCTCTTCTTCATGCCCTCTCCCCCCCCCCCCCCCCCCCCACCAGCCCAGCATCCACTCTCCTGCCTGGCAGGGAGCTCCTTTTCCACCCGACAAACCATCTCCAATGGGAGGGAGAGGAGTGAGCACCCGCTGGCTCCTGAGCCTGAGGAGGCAGCCACCACACAGGCAGGCAGGCGGGGGAGGGGGCTGGTCAGCGTCCCCCCTCCCCTGAATCTGAATTGCAAATTGTAAGCACTTTAAGGCAACCTGGCAGGAGGGAGCAGAGCCTGATTTTAGTGAGCAAGGACCCGGGGTTCCTAGGCATCCCTGCCTCCCCGTCCGTCCTTCTCAGGGGAGCTCCCTGCCTGAGCAGCCGCTTTCCTTGCTGAGTAGGGGTGGTGGTGGGGGTGGTGGGGGTGTGTGTGGGGGGATCCAGCCACAGCAATTCTGCAGGATCAGCAGACCTGCCTCCGTGAGATGGAGCTGGAGCAGAGAGGGGCCTGGGCAGAGAGGAAACAGCAAAGTCGGGAAGGTGTGCGGCTCTCCATGGGGCAGTGTGGGCAGCACTGCTCAGCTGTCCTTGCATCAGGCTGTGAACCTGTGTAAGAAGCCTCCTGCATGTGTGTGCACTGCAGAACCCTGTGAGAACCCTGATGCATGTGTGTGCACTACAGGGGCCTGTATGAGAAGCCTGCTACATGTGTGTGGGCTGCAGAGCCATGTGAGAAGCCTGCTGCATGTGTGTGTTCCAGAGCCATGTGAGAAGCCTGCTGCATGTATGTGCACTGCAGGGGCCATGTGAGAAGCCTGTTGCATGTGTGGTGGGGGCTGCAATTCCATGTGAGAAACCTGATGCATGTGTGTGTGCTGCAACGTCATGTGAGAAGCCTGTTGCATGTGTGTGGGCTGCAGAGCCATGTGAGAAGCCTGTTACATGTGTGTGGGCTGCAGAGCCATGTGAGAAGCCTGCTGCATGTATGTGCACTGCAGGGGCAATGTGAGAAGCCTGTTGCATGTGTGTGGGCTGCAGAGCCATGTGAGAAGCCTGTTGCATGTGTGTGGGCTGCAGGAGCTGCCTTTGTCCGTGGGTGGACTTACATGTCCCCCTTTCCCGCCGCGGGCCTCTGTGGCGCCGTGTCTGACTGTCCAGGCCCCTTCAGGACTTCGGTCTCCCCTCTTGGGAGGATTTCACGGATGCTGAGCCTGTCGGGTGCAGGAGGGGCCACCTTCGCAGCTCCCCAGTGAGTCCTAGGAGGCCGAGTGCCTGCTGCCCCACCTCCAGCGAGGAGGACCACGACAACATGACACTACCAGCCCCTCCACAGCCCTCACGTCCCCTGCCTTTTGCCTGTTGTTTCCCTGCATCTCGCTGACACCAGGGATTGGAGGCGGGTGGCAGGCTCACCAAGCAGACCTGGCGCCGAAACCACAGCCCAGAGCCGGTGCAGGGTCAGACAGCTGGGGAGGAACCCTCCGGGACCCCTGACTGCCTGCGCCCTAACGAGATTTTTTTTTTTACTTTTGTTTTTGTCTGAAAAATTGTCATTAGCTGCTGGGCCAGTGTGGCTCAGTGGTTGAGCATCAACCTATGAACTGGAAGATCACAGTCAGGGCACATGCGCGGGTGGAAGGCTCGGTCCCCAGGGGGGTGGTTTCCTGCGTCGGCTGCTTAACTGCAACGGCCACGCGTGCCAACGGCAGGTGGATCTGACAGAGGTTTTCTCTCGTTCACCCTAATTAGTACGGGTTTTAAAGGCCACGATAGCATTTTAAATCCACATGGTCTTTTTGCTTGTATGTGTTCAGACGAGAAAGCACTTCTGAACTCGGAGGCCTCGTCTCTGCACACGCCCTCATGCCCGTGGGATGGAACGCTGTTCCCACAAGAGCCAAAGCTCATGGGAGGAGATAATCTCCCCCCCCCCCCCCCGTGTCCTTAGCCCATAGCCACGCTCCTGGCTAAGCCGGCGGCTTGGGCCTCTGGGGGAGAGCAGAGATAAGGGCTAATGGTGTTAGCTCAGCCAGTGTCTCCTCCTGGCCAAGTCCACAGCACCAGCTCTTCACACGCAGGCCCGGCTCCGTCTTCCTCTGAGGACATGGATCCGAGACTTCTCCTCTCTGGAAGGAATGGGGCTGTTCATGTTGTTCCCCAAGTCCCTTTCCTCTGCCGTGTGGACACTTCCCCTTGTCCTGTTCTCAACCCCTGAGTTTGTCTTGACGAGCTTGGCCGATGGGAATGCTGTGGAATCTGTGTCTGTCACACCTACAGGGCTTTCTCTCTAGGAACTTGAAATCTATATGTATAAAAAGCCTGGGGCCGTAACACAGTAATGACCAAACTACTGGTCACCAGCAGGTGCATTGAGGGGTCTCGTGGTGCAGCGGGTCTGGGGTCCCACCTCTCATGGTGGGTCTGAGGGAGAGGGGGGAGAGGAGAGGGGAGAGGGGGAGGGGATGGGGGAAGGGAGAGGGGAGAGAGGGAAGAGAAAAAAGGGAAGGGGAGAAGGGAGGAGGGAGAGGGGAGAGGGGAAGGGAAAGAGGGGGAAGGGGGAGGGGAGAGAGGGAAGAGAAAAAAGGGAAGGGGAGAAGGGAGGAGGGAGAGGTGAGAGGGGAGGGGGAAGAGGGGAAAGGGGAGAGGGGAGAAAGGAAAAAGGAGAGGGGGAAGTAGGGAGGAGGGAGGGGAGCGGCTCCTGGAGGAAAAGAACTCGCTCCTCTGCTCCTCCTCTAGGAAGCCTTAGTCACCTGCCAGTCAGGCCGAGCTCGCTCTGCTCAGTTCCGAGCCACCTGGGAAGGAAGGTCTCAGATGGAGGAGCCCTGGGAGGTTGTGTGTGTATAAGGATGAACCTTTATGCAGAAGCCAGTGGCCACATCGCTGTCAGACGTGTCAGTCCTTCACAGCAATCCCACACAGGCAGCCACACAGGGGCTGGCAAATAGGCATCTTTCCTGCACGGCAGGAGCAGTCTCTGCCCGCCGTTATTGTCTCAGATTGAATCGTGGCCATGGGTGTTCTCGTTCTTTCCTAGCGTGAGAACATACACTCGGAATTCAGTGCGATCCTTTATGGAGTACATCCTGATATTCACTCTTTATCATATTCTGTCTTCTCCGAGTTTAGTTACAGTCTTCAGAATTATGGGTGATAGGTTTTCTCTATGTTTCTGACCATGTTAAGGTTGTCTTTCTTACAGGTGCCCGTTGAATGGTTTCAGACCTTCCACCATCTATGAAACACACCCTCAAGTCTCCAATGCAGGGAAACACCAACTTTCCCGGAAAGTAAAGCCCCAACATGCACGGCTCTGTCCTGGGCTCCCCCGGTTCCTCGGTCGAGCTGTGTGGCTGTGTGAGCAGAGACCTGCCTCGGTCCCAGCGGAGGTCTGTGAGGTTCGCTCACACGTCATTCAGGGGAGACTCAGTGGCTCTTTAGGTTGGAATCTGGCCGAGATGATCTCAAACTGCTCTCTTCTCGGGCAGCTGTTGTAAGTATTCATTAATGGAGTTTCTAATGGGTGGGGACAGGCTGACCCTCTGCCATGATTACGGCTGTCGTTTGCCTTTCAGTGGAATGTTGCAGTGTTTCACATGGATTGTGTGCGTGCCTTCTGGCTTCTCATGTCTGGGCAGTCGAGCAGCCTGTTTAAATTTTACTTTTTCTAACGCTAGGCTGTGATTATCTCATGGAATGACTGGTTTTTATCATTTAATTAGATCTGGGAAATTTACCGTAAACCTTTGTAAAATACATATAATTTAACTAGAGGCCCAGTGCATGAACTCTGTGCACAGGTAGGGTCCTTAGCAGCTGCCTGCTGCTGGCCAGGGTCTCCCCTTGCACACTCTGTGGCCTGGCACTGCCTGCTCACCTGCTCTACCATCCTGCCTGGTCCCACTCTCATTGGGACCAATCGGGGCGGGCAGCACCTCCACTGCCTCCTAATGCCTGCGCCTTGTTGCCGAAACCCGCCATGTTCCACGCTGTCCCCTGGAGGTCAGTCTAACTCCCAATTGGTCGAACTCCCGGCCGTGGGATAATTTGCATATTAACCTTTTATTATATGATTTAACAATGAGGAATACATATTTTATACCGATATCACAGATTTAGATACCATCTACCACTTATAGCAGTAGCTACGCAGCCTTGAGAAACATTAACTCGGCCGCCGTTTTCCCACCTGTGAGGTGAGAGGCAGCACCTCCTCCGTGGGATATTGTGAGCATCGACGGAGGGAGGGGACACCTTATGTACGCGGCTCACCTTGCTGTCCTGTGACAGTAGCAGCCGCCCCCAGTAGCCGTGCATCTAGAGCCGTGGTCGGAAAACCACAACTCGCAAGCCCCATGCGGCTCTTTGGCCCCTTAAGTGTGGCTCTTCCACAAAATACCACGGCCTGGGCGAGTCTATGTTGAAGAAGTGGCATTAGAAGAAGTTCAAGTTTAAAAAAATGTGGCTCTCCAAAGAAATTTCAATCATTGTGCTGTTGATACCTGGTTCTGTTGACTAATGAGTTTGCCGACCACTGGCCTAGAGCAACGGGAGACGGAATCACTTCCTTTCGATATAAACAGGAAATACACTTCTTAGGTTTTAGGCGCGTTTTGCTCCCAGGGATGCAGTAACCAGGCGCCACAAACTGGGGGCTGAGGTCTAAGGTCAAGGCCCCACAGGGTTACCTCAGCCTGGAGCCTGTGCTGACACCCCTCCCCCCAATCTCCTGTGGGTTTCTGGGTGTCTTGGGGTTCCTAGGCCTTCCGCCGGGCCATTTCTCACTGCCCCTGCATCACAGGGCCTCTCCTGGGCCTCTTTACTCCCAGACCCGTCTTCCTGGAAGAACCTGAGCCCCCTGCTCTGAGCTCCCTGACTCCATCTACAAAGTTAGTCCACACTGAGCTGCCAGGGTCCTGGTAGTTGGGAGGTCGACTTGCCCTTTGCCCTCTGGGAAGGAGCTCAGTTCAACCCGTAACCAGATGAAATCACACACCCGATCTTTGTCTCCGATGCACACGCCTGTCGATTTTTTTCTCGCCTGGATTCCCTGATTAACATCCTCAGGAACGTATTCTAAATAGATGAAGCGTTTTTGTTTTTTTGAAAGCGCGCACACTGTTTAGGCCGAGTTGAGTGTGTTTAATGGAATTCTGAGCAGGTTTGAGCAACTCTTTTTTTTTTTTTTTAATGTTTTTTTTAAATACATTTCAGAAAGGAAGGGAGAAGGAGAGATAGAAACATCAATGATGAGAGAGAATCATCGATCGGTTGCCTCCTGCACACCTCAAGCCCACAACCTGGGCATGTGCATGTGCCCTTGACTGGAATTGAACCCGGGACCCTTCATTCCTCAGGCCGATGCTCTATCCATGGAGCCAAACCAGCGAGGGTGAACAACTCTTATTTCTCAAAGCCGGAGAAGGAGCCGGTAGCGCCGTTTGGAGGGAGTGCTCCGTGGCTCCAGTCCACGCGGTCTCCGGCTGCCATGCTGTAAGGATGGCAGGAGGAGAAGACATGTGACTCGCCCACCAGCAGCAACACACAGTGCGCCAACGGCAATGACAGCTAAGAGAACACACGCGGATACATGCAAAATAGTTTGATGTTCAAAGAAATGAACCTGTGACTCTAAGATAAGATGTTCTTGGTTGTCACATTCAACGTCCAAAAAAGCAGAAGCCTTTGACATTGCAACCTCAGATCGAACTGATAAACACAGAGTGTCCGGGGGAACACTCCTGTATTAACTCATCCTTGGCGAGCGCCTCATTAACCAGGAAGTGCAGAGGAGGGGTGAGGCCCTGAGAAAAGTGACCCAGAAGAACATTTTGTCGTTGGGGTGGGCGGGACTTACAATGCCACCCCCACGCAGTTCCTGAGTCCAGGTGCCTCCCTCCAAGGCTCCCTCCCTGGGACAGCAAGTCTGGGGTGAGGGGCAGTGGTGAGTGGTAGTGGGCACCTTGCGGTTCCTCTAAGCTCCCATGGGCTCCATGGAGACACTTTGGGAAGCACAGCCGTATTTACTGTCCACACACCTGCTCTGGCCAGCGTGGTCCCGGTTGCTCGCACCCCCACACTGGAGTTGTTGCACAGATGCCGCCCCCAGCAGACAAGCACTCTCACGTCTGAAGTCACTGTGTCTCCTGTGCACCTCAGCCAGTGAGGAGCACAGTCATCGACCCCCAACTCCGACGCTGCCAGGGAGGCCGTGGCCCCGCAGAGGGTGCTGCTGGGACTAAGGCACAGTTCCATGTCCCATTGTTCCTCCGAAATGGTTTCCGGGTTGACGCTGCCATCTTCCTAAGGCCTCCTGTGGATGAGCAGACAGCAGCAGGACTTGCTTTCTTTTTCTGTAAACTAGAGGCTCGGTGCACAGATTCATCCTGCTCTCCGGGCTGAAACTGGCTCTACAACATCCCCCAAAGGGTCCCGCATGGGGAGAGGGTGCAGGTCAGGCAAGGGACCCTGCTGGTACATGATCAGATCCAGGGAGGGACTGTGGAAAGGATCCAGGATATGTCTAGCCGTCTCACCCAGACCCCATCGGCCAGACCCCAGCAGCAAGCTAACCTACTGGTCTGAGTGTCTTCTCTGTGGTGGTCAGTGCGCATCATAGCAATTGGTCGAACCGTTGAACACCTAGCATAGTAGGCTTTTGTTACATAGGATATATTTTTATTGATTTCGGAGAGGGCAAGGGGACAGAGAGAAACATCAATGATAAGAGAGTCACTGATCAGCTGCCTCCTGCACGCCCCCTGCTGGGGATCAAGCCCACAACTGGGGCATGTGCCCCAACCAGGAATCAAACCATGACCTGCTGGGTTATAGGTCACGCTCAACCACTGAGCCACATGGGCCAAGCTGCTTTCTTATTAAGGACAGGTTTCCCCCTCATGGGTGATTTTAATGAAAGTGTAAAAGTCTTAGTCCAGGATGAAGAGTACGTTTGGTGTTCCTGGTGCATGACCAGCTTTCAAGCCACCCAAATCCCCATGGACACTGACTGTCGAGAATTCGGTGGGTCTCACAATCTGACATGAGGAAGCCAAACTGTGGCAACGCTGATATTGCTGTAACCCAGACGAGCTTAGAGTTCAGAAATCAGGGTCTGTTCAGGCAAAAAGCCGCGTCTGATACAACGCATTTTCGCCCCTCACCATCACATCTGTGGCCTCTGGTTCTGCGAGTGACTCTCGCCATCTGCCCATCGGTTCTCTGTGACAGTATCTCCAGGATCCTGGCCAGACGTCCTGTTTCTCGGCCCCACAGCCCTCCCTTCGCTGTCTTTCATCGTGTGTTTCCCATGCTTTTCCCTCTCCCAGCACGGGGCTGGCCTGTGGATGTGCCAGGACGAGTAAATCACAGCATCCAAGGAGCACCTACCTCCGCGTTCACAGGTTCCCCCCCCCCCATCCAGTGGAGGTGAGGGGCACCTGACACTGAGCAGGTGACTTAATAAATACCGCTGGCCTCCCGGCTCCCGGCCCTGCAAATAGCAGGGGTCAGCCACTCAGTAAATGAAAGGTAGCTGATCCGTCCCTGGGCACCCTTCTATTGAGAGGTACAAAGTGCCTTCGATGGAAAAAGGGTGCTGGGCATCTGGTTAATAGAAATGGGAGAAGCGCAGGAAAGACCTGAGCTGGGAATACTGCGCCTCTGGGCACGGGTGTCCCCGTCCTGCACCTCTATCTGTCTATCTGCCTGATAGCACCTTTCTCTGACGTCTGACCAAGGTTTCCTGAGAGGGATTTATCCCGGGGAGCCTTTGGGGTTTTCCGTGTGTCCCGTTGCACCCAGGAGCGTGCTCATCCGTGTCCTGCTGAGCCCGAGCTCTGTGCCGAGTGCTCAGGGTGCGGACACATGCTGCGCGGATGGGTGACGCTCCTGTTGTTTTGTCGCCTAATTAGGCAACACTTAATATTAACTCTTCTTGACTCACATTAATACACGCAGTTTACAAATTAGTGTCAGCCCTGATCTGGGAAGGGAAGTTAATTAGAAAGTCCCAACTGGGCGCCTCAGACAAAGGCCAAAGCACTTTGCATGGAAATAGCCAATTTAGCATCACAGTCTCCCAGGCTCTGGGCAAACTCGGCTCCTGGGATCCGCCCTCCCTTCAGAGCAAAGAGAGAGCTTTGGTGAAGGTGGGGAGGCCTCAGACAGCGAAGGACTGCAGAGGCTTCCCCTGTGCACCTGGGCCTGAGCTGCGTGAGCTGGAGGCTCACTGTCTGGCAACAAAACTCGATAATTTGAAAAAATACACTGGTTTATCAATGAAAAGCAAGATGGTTTAGAGGAGAGTTCAGGAATAATAGATGCAAGGCCATCTGTGGAGACACCATGATATTGTTGGTTCTTCTTCCTTCTTCGGGAATTTGAAAGTTTTAAAAAAAGCAAAGAGTCATGTGAGAGAGTAACAAAGGTATAACTAAGAGAAATTGATTATCCTATATAATAAAAGCCTAATATGGAAATCGACCAAAAGGCAGAACAATTGTTTGGGGTGGGGGTGGGGCATGGTGAACAGATGGGGCCAGGCCAGCCAAGGAGGGTGCCAGTGGAAGAGGGAGGGGATGGTGATCAGGGGTGGCGGTGACTGGCGGCAGTAGAAGGGTGATGGGGGTGGGGCTGGCCCCTTGCGGGCCGGCACTGTTCCCCGATTGGCCTGCTGGTTGCCTCCCACAGGGGGAGGCCAGACTGCAGCTTAGACTGTGAGGAGCAGGCCTAAGCCATCAGGTGGACATCCTCTGAAGGCTCCCAAAGTGCAAGAGGGTTCAGGCCAGCTGAGGGACCCCCCCTCACCCCTCCCAAGTGCATGAATTTCCATGCACCGGGCCTCTAGTTTAAAACATAAGATTATAGCCCTAACCGGTGTGGCTCAGTGAATAGAGTGTTGGCCTGCAGACTGAAGGGTCCCAGGTTCGATTCCGGTCAAGGGCATGCACCTTGGTTTCAGGCACATCCCCAGTGGGGGGTGTGCAGGAGGCAGCTGATCGATGTTTCTCTCTCATCGATGTTTCTAACTCTCTATCTCTCTCCCTTCCTCTCTGTAAAAAAAAAATCAATAAAATATATATTTTAAAATTATTTTAAAAAATAAATAAAATATAAGATTATGAATAGGTGATTCAAACCATCAAGGTGAATTCTATGTCAGAGCATGCTACAGTATGGTTCCCACGTTCATGGAATAAAGGACCCGTACCACCTTCTCAGGGCATGCAGACAGAATGTGCGGGCAATCCACTTCCGGAAATCAGAAATCAAAGAGAGTTTCTCTAGTTTCACAGAGACCACGGCAACCATCCTCACACGGAGTGCAGGGATTTTAGACTCTGTTTATGAGAACTTTCCAGAACAAGGCAGGAATGTTTCTCAGGTCAGGCCTGGACAGAGGGCGCAGGGGGCACCCAGGCGTTTCAGGAAAGGCAATAAGATGCAGACGTGGATGAAGGAGGAGAACATGGGAATAAAGAAATGAATCTCATCATCCGCAGGAGACGTGCTTACCTGATTTTGCAGTTAAATGCAATTAGCAAAATAGTGAGATAATCTATTTAAAAACTTTAAAAAGGTAGCTAAAATTTCTGAATATATCATCAATTTGCAAAAAGGGCGTAGATACTCTATCTTTAGGAAAAACACCTGAAAAAAGAAAACTTTTACAAAAGCTACAATAAAAAAAGAAAAGAAATTAACATCATAAAGTATGCACTAACATTTATAGGGAACATTTCAAATTATATGAAGGGATATTAAAGGTGATCTAAATAAATAAAAGCAATTACATTTCTATTAAATTTCAAATGCAATGCAATTTCAATAAAAATTTCTATAATAGGTTTTAGCAGGGAAGGTGAAAACTTAATCTAAATGCCTATGTAATCCTACAATTTATATTTTTCTACAGCTTGTGGCCTAAAATACATAAATATCCAAGACAATTCAAAAGCTAAGTTCAAAGGAGTTAAAGTAACTCCACTAAATATCCATCTATACATCTATATAAAAGCCTAAGTGACCGTCATAACTGTGTGGGGTGACCAGACCAGCGGGCAGGGGGGGGGGGGCAATCAGAGGCAACCAGCCAGTGGGGGAGGCAGTTTGGGGCAATCAGGCTGGCAGGCAGAGGTGGTTAGGGGTGATCAGGCTGGTGGGGGGGGGCAGTTAGGAGTGACCAGACTGGTGGGTGGGTTAGTGAGGAATGACCAAATGACTGGCGGGGAAGGTGGGGGGCAGTCAGGGGCAACCAGGCCAGTCGGGGGAGGGCAGTTTGGGGCAATCAGGCTGGCAGGCAGGTGAGTGGTTAGGAGCCAGCGGTCCAGGATTGTGAGAGGGATGTCTGACTGCCGGTTTGATCAGGCCTAAACTGGCAGTCAGACATCCCCTGAGGGGTCCTGGATTGGAGAGGGTGCAGGCTGGGCTGAGGGGACCCCATTTCCCCTCCCCCATGCATGAATTTCGTGCACCGGGCCTCTGGTTAAGATATGAAACTGCACGGCATTGCGTACACGGAATCCATGCTTTTTTATTGAGTGTTTCATTGTTTTAATGAAACACATATAGATTTCCAGGGCTTTTCCAGCAGTATTCTCTCCGCCTTTAGAAATTTTAGTAGGTCTACATTAAATTTTCAAGTACAACATCATTTCATTAAATGAAGAATGAAACCTGTGCCCCGCCCTGTCACTACGGCCCACGATTTCGCCGTCCTACCGCTCGCCCAAAACGAGAAAGAGCCGCAACCTTCAGGGATGTGGTCCCACGTCTTGGAGCCCTTGACGTTGACCTTTCACCTAAGCGGATCTAGACCCTTACGTACGAGACTGACCATCGAACTCCCTCCGGCCGGGGGAGTGGGGGAGGAAGAGGGAGCGTTTGGTGCATCCGACCGAAGGCTGGAGGGACGCTGGGACTGCCCCCGACCCCGGGACATGCACTCATCCTGTTCGTGGACTGAACCTTCGCAGTGAAGGCACATCAGCCACGGACGAAGCAGCCTGAACAGTCTGGTCTGAGCCCTCCTCACACCCAGTACCTCCTTTTGTTGTCCGTCTTCGAATATTGTCTGGCTCCTGATAGAAATGGGACGTCAATGAGGAGGGATTTAGGGGGCTTAGACTGAGCATTTGGGGGGCGTTTTTTTCATTTCTGTGTCAGGATGAGTGAGGGGCCACATGGAGGGGGTGCTTGACTGTGGAATAAACAGTAGAGAAAGAGGGATGGAGCCCGGCCAGCATGGGTCAGTGGTTTAGCGTTGATCTATGAACCAGGAGGTCCCAGTTCCAGTCCCGGTCAGGGCACATGCCCCGGTTGTGGGCTCCATCCCCAGCGGGCGATGTGCAGGAGGCAGCTGATCCATGACCCTGACTTCATTGATGTTCCTCTCTCCCTCTCCCTTCCTCTCTGAAATCGATACAAATATATTATTTTATTTTTATTTAATTTTTAAACATATTTTATTGATTTTCCACAGAGAAGAAGGGAGAGGGATAGAAACTCAGAAACATCGATGAGAGAGAAACATCAATCAGCTGTCTCCTCGCCCCCTGGGGATGTGCCCACAGTCAAGGTACATGTCTTTGACCAGAACCGAACCCAGGACTCTTCAGTCTGCAGGCCGACGCTCTATCCACTGAGCCGAACCGGTTTCGGCACAAATATATTTTTTTAAAGAAAAGAATGTGGGCCGAAACCGGTCTGGCTCAGTGGATAGAGTGTCAGCCTGCAGACTGGAAGGTCCCAGGTTCGATTCCGGTCAAGGGCATGTACCTTGGCTACAGGCACAATCCCAGTAGGGATTGTGCAAGAGGCAGCTGATCGATGTTTTTCTCTCATCGATATTTCTGACTTTCTATCCCTCTCCCTTCCTCTCTGTAAAAATTCAATAAAATATATTTAAAAAAAGAAAGAAAAAAAGAAAAGAAAAGAATGTGGAAGGAGCTGGTGGCCACAACAGCAGCCTCTGGGCCTCGCCTCTCCCTCAGCACACGCTTTCTGTACACTCGGCCCATCGGTCGGCCGTCACGTTGCACCACGTTCTGTGACATGTGCCCTCTTAATACCACTCCCGGGGGGATGTCTCGGGCGGGATTTCCTGCTGCACCACTATGACCCCCCCTTCCTGTCCACCATGAAGACACCCACACGAGGAAGCAGGAGTCAAGCCTCCCGCACTCCCAGCTGCTCCTCGGGTGACATCATCAATGCACCCTCAGCTGTTTGGCTACAGCTGGCCCCTTAGAGGGGAAGAGGCCGAGGATCTGGTCTTGTCCTTGCGTCCTGTCCGCTGAGTGACTGTGACGGCGGGAACGCTCTGCCTCCACCGTGGACGCCCCTTGTTTGCGGTGCAGGTCAGAGCCAACAAGGTTTCTCGGGGAGCTGAGACACGTTTGGGACTGCCCCCGACCACGGGACATGCACGCAATCTGTTTATGGACTGAACCTTTGCAGCGAAGGCAGATCAACCATGATGGTGGTGAAGGCCACGGACGAAGCAGCATGAACAGTCTGGGTTTGGGGGTGTGGGTGCTGTGGCCCCTCATCTCCTGCTGGATAAACGGCCTCTGAGGCCAGGTAAAGATCCCTGCTCTCTTGGCCGTGGGACTAGAGCCTTCTGGGCTGCAGACTGGGGGGCCCGGGGGGGGGGGGTTAGAATCCGTGGCTTAGACGTCTGAGGGCCAACCTCCTCCTCGGGGAGCGGGAGGGAATCGGATGCTCTGCTCTGAGGGCCGGAGTGAGAGCGCGCCCTTTTCTAAGGGTCTGGAGGGGAAGGGCACTCTTCTCCCCACGACCCTGTGCGCCTGGCGTGTGTGTCTGCTTCCCACGGCAGCCAGGGGGACAGTGTGTGGTGTCGTCTCAGCATAAACTGCTCTGAAGTCCGCAGGCCACTCCTGGTTCCCGAGAGCATGGCTCTGGGGCCCGGTCACCCCGAGGAGGCCTGAAATACTGGGGTGAGGGCGGAGAGAGGAGGTTCTGCAGTCGGCTGGCGGCACTGACTTATTCCCTGTCCACGGCCAGACCGCATGTCTACTGCACTGACTTATTCCCTGTCCATGGCCAGACCGCATGTCTACTCACGCCGCCACGTGCATGGGAGCTGCACTGCCAGGCCACATGCGTGTGCCCTGCTTGCTTCAGGGCATCTGGAGTCACAGTCCAGGAGGAGAATGTCCGTGATGGAATGATGTCTCCGGGGGGGGGGGGGGGGTTTGGCATGTTTATAATGTTGGCCGGGAAGGGGCAGGCCCTGTTGCATTCTGGCAGCTGGCCATCGAAATTATTAATAAGAAAACTCTGGCTCGTAAATTGTGAGTCTTCCATGACTAAAAAAATGATGTATTCACATTTAAAAAAAATCTGTTCCCAATCTGTCTTCCTAGAGAAATCTTATAAAATCCAATTAAGTATCACAAAGTAATGGAATGCATGGCAGACCTTTAAGGTAACGCTACTGGAGTCCTGTGGGTAAAGAAAAAAAACAGTCCTGTTTACTTTAGATATTCTTTTTTGTATAATGTTTTGTATTTCAAAGTTATTCAAAGTGGAATTATGTACACAGTATTTTATAGATAGAAAAATAAGTATACAGTTAAGCAACATTAAGAAAACCAGCCACTAACTGTTAACATATATGAGGCACATATTCCAGAACTACTTCAGAATGTGCCCATGTGTGTAACACGCGTGCATGTGCGCACACACACACACACACACACACGTGCCATTTGTAAGGGATGTTTGTCCTAAGGGATGTTAGAGTGAGCTCTGTACGTGGATCTTTTGGTAAGCCTCTTTCCCACCATCTGTGTGTGTATGATCAGTGCAGAAGTCTTCACTGTTTTGTTAAAGACTATGTTTCGTTGACTTTAAAGAGAGGGGAAGGGAGAGGGAGAGAGACGTCGATGAGAGAGAAACACGGACCCCCTGCTCCTGCACGCCCCCTGCTGGGAGCCGCGCCCACAGGACCGGGAATCCAGCCAGAGCCCTCGTGTCTCCAGGGATGACACACAACCAAGCCATCCCAGCCAGGGCTGCAGGTTTCAACTTTTACTTTAAAAATAAGCCTATTCTTACACTTCAGGAAAATGGATTGTCTTACGGTGGCTATAAATCTATTGGTCCACTGTCCACAGGATTGATAGCCTTGTCTGAAGTCAGCGTACGCGGGTGTTCTTGCTGGAACACAATTCATCCAGGACGAGGGAGCGAGCGGTCCCAGGATTCTGGATGGGCCCGCATGGGAGGTGGCTCGTGGTGTAAACACCCATCTCACCTTCCACCCTGCAGATGAAGTGACTTTGACATGAGTTACTTCATTCTCGCTCCCTCGGGGCCAGGAGGGCATCTCTGTGGCAGGACTGCTCCCGTGTCCGGATGGCAGGGAGCCCACGGTCAGGTGGTGACAGTGTGGCTCTGTGTCAGCGGCCTCCCGAACCCCCCGCTCCCAGCCCTCTGGTCCCGAAACCGCTGCCCTGCTGCTGGCACGGTGCGTGGCTTCCTCGAATCCTCAGCCCAGGGCGTCTTCACCTGCATTGTCTGCTCCCCCGCTCCCCCCCCCCCCCCCCCCCCCCGTAAATTTCTGAAGAATTTTATAGCTCTGTAGGCATGATTATTACCGTATTTTCCGGCATATAAGACGACTGGAACTGATGATGACAGGAGGATAACAAACAATAGAAAGAGAGCAAGTTGCCGGGCAGGTCCCTGGCGAGTTAGCAACGCCCATCATAACGGCAAGCTACGGTATTTTTACACCCGGCGTATAAGACGACCCCCGACTTTTGAGAAGACTTTCCTGGGTTAAAAAAAAGTCATCTTACACACCGGGAAATATGGTATTTCAGGACTAGAGGCCTGGTGCATGAAATTCGTACAGGGGAGGGTCCCTGGGCCTGGCCACCCGCCTCTCTGTCTCCTCCCTCCCTTGCTCCCTCAGCACCCTGCTTATGCCCCTAGTCTCTATGTTCCGCACCACCCCCTGGTACTCAGCACAGGTCATAGCATGTGATCAAACTCCTGCTCTCCTGGTTGAACTCTCGAGCAGACAATTTGCACCTTAGCTTTACACAGTACATATATACACACATACTAGTAGCCCTGCACACGAATCTGTGCCCCCAGCTCTCCAGCAGCTTGCTGCTGCCCTCCTGTAGCTCTCCACCCACTGCTGCACCCTCCTGCTGCTTGTAGCTTGCTGCCCCGCCCTCCTGCTGATCCGGGATCTGGTCCTTACTCCACCGGGCGCTACGCTTCATTATGGCGGAACACCTATTTGCAGATGGCCTTTGTTAGCTGGGACGGATTACACATCACAGCACAGATGACGCAGCACGTGAGGGAGCCGTCATCACGCTTTCCACGAAGAAGCGGTCTCTGAGCCTCCCGTGCTCTTGCCGGTGGACGGGTTGTAAGAATCCCATCGTGACTCCCTAGGTGACGCTGGTTCTCACCTGTGCCCTGCAGGCCGGCATTGCTGCATGTGGTTTGTAAACTGAGATTAATGGCCAGACCCGTTCAGGCCAGTTGTCTGGTCTGGACCTCTCCTCTCTCCTACCTCCCCAAGAGCTGTGGTCAGCAGTATTTGTTCTCTCTTATCGCCTCTCGACACACTGGGAAGCGGCATAAGGAGAAATCAATTAGCTTCAGAGAACGAGATTTCCTTTGCAAGCATTCTTTCTGAGCAATTGCCTTCCGAGGCTGTCGGTACAAATGCTGGTTGTTTCTACATCTCATACATCAAGTGCTAAACTACGATACGGTTTTACAACTTTTTTTTGTTAACATATCCAGTCCTACACTTCAACATTTCTTCCTCTTCTTCTCTTTCTCCTCCTCCTCCTCCTCCCCCCTTTCTCCTCCTCCTCCTCTTCCTTCTCCTTCTCCTCATTTTTCCTCCCCCCTCCTCCTCCTTCCCTCCTCCTCCTCCTCCTCCTCCTCCTCCTCCTCCTCCTCCTTCTCCTCTTTCTTCTCCTTCTCCTTCTCCTTCTCCTTCTCCTTCTCCTTCTCCTTCTCCTTCTCCTTCTCCTTCTCCTTCTCCTTCTCCTTCTCCTTCTCCTTCTCCTTCTCCTTCTCCTTCTCCTTCTCCTTCTCCTTCTCCTTCTCCTTCTCCTTCTCCTTCTCCTTCTCCTTCTCCTTCTCCTTCTCCTTCTTCTTCTTCTTCTTCTTCTTCTTCTTCTTCTTCTTCTCTCTCTCTCTCTCTCTCTCTCTCTCTCTCTCTCTCTCTCTCTCTCTCTTTCTCTCTCTCTCCCGCCCTCCTTCCCCAGTGGGGTGTTGCTGTCTTGGTTGTGCATCTGTCAGAGTTGCAAGCAGGGGCTGTGTGCTCTGAGAAATCGGCCTTTGTGTGTGACATTTAGTTTGTGCTAATGAAACCTGGGCAGTTCGAGTTGGAAACAGAGCTATTTTCGTTTTTTATGTCTGTGTTTCTTTAAGCAGATTGGGACCACATGTCAGCCCATGCCCATCATTTTTTTTTATGCCTTTATAATTGTTATTTATTTTATTTTATTTTTTAAATCTTTATTGTTCAGTTTATTAATTGCATTGTTTCCCCTTTTTTATCCCCCTATATCTCCCCTCCACCCTGTACCTATTCCACCCTCCACTCTCACCTCCCCCTCCCCACTGACCTCTCCCATTGTTGCTTGATTTTTGTCCAATTTCTTGCTGTACTTCCCACAACCCTTTTCTCCCCAAGAATTGTCACTCCATTCCCTCTCTACGTCCATGTTTCTGTTATATTCACCAGTTTATCCTGTTCATTAGCCTATCGGTTCACTTGATTTTTATGTTCATTTGTTGATAGATGTGTATTCGTTGTTCATAATTTATATTTTTACCTTTTTCTTCTTCCTCTTCTTAAAGAATATCTTTCCGCATTTCATATAATATTGGTTTGGTGGTGATGAACTCCTTTAGCTTTTTCTTACCTGTGAAGCACTTTATCTGATCTTCAATTCTGAATGATAGCTTTGCTGGATAGAGTAATCTTGGTTGTAGATTCTTGTTATTCATTATTTTGAATATTTCTTGCCACTCCCGTCTGGCCTGCATCGTTTCTGTTGAGAAATCCGTTGACAATCGTATGGGTGCTCCCCTGTAGGTAACCAACTGTTTTTCTCTTGCTGCTTTTAATATTCTCTCTTTATCTTTTGCTCTTGGCATTTTAATTATGATGTGTCTTAGTGTGGTCCTCTTTAGATTCCTATATTTTGGGGTTCTGTGTACTTCTTGGGCTTTTAAGTCAGTTTCTTTCACCAGGTGGGGGAAGTTTTCAGCCACTATTTCTTCAAGTAGGTTTTCATTACCTTGTGCTCTCTCTTTTTCTGGCACCCCAATAATTCAGATGTTGGCATGCTTGAGGTTGTCCCAGAGGCCCCTTATACTATCTTCAATTATCTGGATTCTTTTTGTTTCTTGCTTTTCCAGCCAAGTGGATTTTGCTTCTTTGTATTTCAAATCTTTGACTTGGTTCTTGTGGCCCTCTGCACTGCTTTTAGGACTTTGTGTAATATTTTTTATTTCAGTCTGTGTATGCTTGATTTCTAGTTGGTCCTTTTTCATATCCGTGAGGGTCTGGTTCATATCCTCAGAGGTCTTGTTCATTTCCTTGAGGGTCTCATTCATTTCCTTGTAAGTCTCATTCATTTCCTGTTTGGTCTTGTTTATTTCCTCGTAATTCTCATTAAGTCCATCGGCCTTTTCTAGGAGCCTCTTGAAAAGCCTTATAACCGTGGTTTTGAACTCTATGTCTTGTCATCTTTTCTCCTCCATTTCTTTCACCCCTGATTTCTTTCCATATCTCTGCATGGTGGCTGCTTTATGTGGTAGATATCCTCTAGGGGTCAGTGGCACAACCTCCCCAATTATTTGAGATGGGTACTCTTACTGCAATCCTTTATGGGTTGTACAGTATTTTTGAATTTAAACCCAGCTTGTTGTTGTTAGCCCTAGGAGGGTTTGACCTCCAGGCCAATTGGCTGTGAAGGGAGACTGTGCTCAGGTTGGATGGGCGGAGTCTCTGAGCTGCGCAGGCAGCCTCAGTGTCAGCTACGTCCTATGTGGCGCTCGCGCACATGCAGGTCTCTGTTGGATTGGGATGGCTGCAGACACCTCCAAGAGAAAGCCGCTAGTCTCTTCCTCTTGCCAGACAACTCTGCCTCTCCCCAAATGGGTCTGCACCCCCAAAGTCTAGCCCACGGTTGTAAAATAGATGATTTCCGGGACCTGGAGACAAGTTTCCAGGGGGCAAGTCGCGGGTTTGTGCGACACTCGCGCGAAAACTTCTTTTCCCCGCCTCCGGGTTTCTCGCAGACTAGGAGCCTCTGCCGCGCCCCGCTTCCAGGGTGCATCCCCTGGACCTCGGACCTCGCCTGGCACTGGGGAATCTGTGCAGTGGGACGTCTCCACGTACCCCGGATCTCGGACCTCGCCTGGTGCTGGGGAATCTGTGTAGTGGGACGTCTCCGCCCTCCCCGTTGGCAAAATCCAGCCGGGGTTGCTGCTCCAGCCCTACAGCCCACGAGCGCTACCAGGACGGCTCCTAACCTGTTTCCATCTTCAAGGCTGCACTCCCACCACTCCTCTAAGTCTCAGTGTCCCACCTTTACTCTTATTTGTGGAGTTTTCAAGCAGCCAGCTTTCTGGTGATTCTGGGTGATTTTTGCTTTGTTGTTATGTTGTAGTTTTTAAATCGTTGCGCGGGGCAGAACAATAGGTGTTTACCTATGCCGCCATCTTAGTTCTCCTGCCATGCCCGTCATTTTAAAACACGTCTTTATCTTAGAGGGAGGAAATGTTGTTTTGCCTCTTCCCTCTGAGCTCATAGCTGGACCCTGTCCTAAAGGCGAATGAACAAGAATAGTGCAAACAGCTGTCGGGTAAGCATGTGCCTCACGTGGGAGACGGCAGAGAAAGAGAAGAAACTCAAAAGAGGCAGCTCAGGATCCAGGCTCAGCCACCATCTCGGTGAGGAGAGGGGCGGGGACGTGGCCTTGGAGGTGAGCGGTTAAACAGGTGCATAGGGTCAGCCAGTGCAGCTCAGTGGATAGAGCGTCGGTCTGCAGACCAGAGGGCCCTGGGTTCCATTCCGGTCCAGGGCATGTACCTTGGTTGCAAGTTCCCTTCTGGCCTGGGCCCCAGTCAGGGTTTGTGCAGGAGGCAACCAATCGAGGTGTCTCTCTCATCGGTGTTTCTCCGTCTCTCCCTCTCTCTCCCACTCTCCCCAAAAGTCAATGGAAAAATACCCTTGGATGAGGAGTAAAGAAAAAGAAGTACACATGGCAAAACCCATCCCCGGGGAGTTAGGAGCTGAGCAACCCCACCTCTCGCCCCTCGAATCAACAGGCTCCTTCATCAGCTCCAAGGAGTCGGACGGGAGACACGTGCATAAGCGTTCTTTGGAATAAATCATCCTGGGTCCGAGGCCACCAGGAGATAATCAGTCGTGTCCCTGCAGAGCTGGATGAAAAGCCGGAAGCAGGAATATCCATAAATAATGGAAGCGGCAGAGCCCTCTCAGCAGGAGGCCCAAGACCCGTCTCTGTTCCGTGGGAGTCAGGCCAGGGCCCCGGTTAGCAACCAGCTGCTGGCTCACCTGTGTTCTGGGGACCTTCCTGTGGCTCTGCTCTGTCCACGCTGAGACACGGAGCCGTCGGCGTGGAGAGAGCCGCGGCTCTCGGCTCCCTGGCAGGTCTGTGGTCTGGTTTCTCCCTTCTGTTGTTTGTTGGAGTCACTGCTTTTGGCCAACAGAACCTTTGCCGAGGACTTGGACCGTTTCAGGCCTCACAGGGTCCCTCTCCTGGCTCTGCCCCAGGGCGATGTGTACTTTATTGTCATGAGAAGTTGGGGATATCCAGCTGAAACGTGCAGACCTGCGCAGAGGAGGGGCCTGTGGGCGACGTGGGTGGCCCCTCACACTCTGGCCGCCTGAGATGTGCCGGGCATTCTTGCAGGAAGGGTGTGTTCCTTAGCTGGACCTCGGGCTCCATTCTTGTCCTCTCTCATCGGTAGCCTTCCATGCCTCATGGAGGGGGTTTTGCAGAGGCTGCTGCTGCACGGACATTAGCAATGGATCAGAACAGCGGTTGGCAAACTCCTTCGTCAACAGAGCGGCAAACCGAGGCTCACAAGCCTCGTGTGGCTCGAGAGCCGTGGTTTGCCGACCGCTGGTCCAGAAAAGCAGTGGCAGCAGCCGTTATCCGGGTGCTCTGTTTGCAAAGCCATCATCCTGGGATCCAGCAGGGAAGGAGGCATCGTCCCAGTCAGCAGCGAGCAGGCAGGTGGGGACTAGAGGAGGGTGCCCGCTGGTGTCCCAGGGACCCAGGAACCCTGAGCTCCGGGCTCTCTCCGCCTTTGCCTTTACCATGGTGACCCTTCCCTCAAACAAGTGTTTCCTTAGATCTCTACGTCGGGGCTGTTGTGGCGTTTCCCTTCTTCTGCTTGTTTGTGTGGTTGTGGGCGGCTTCAGACTCTCAGGGTGTTCTGCTTGCCGCTTCGCCCTCAGGTGACAAGGACATTTCACTGTGAAGGTCAAGTTCGGGAAACTCAAGCCGTCGCTCTCGGTATTGGACCCCCTCTGGCTGAGAAAGCACCGATAGTCTAGTCCTGAAGGGTTTCACTTTAAAGCTTTATGGACTCCTGACACACAGGAGCCGTTTTCAGAAGAGCGTGATGGGGTGATGGGGACGGACTCTAACGCACGAACAAGTGTCTCAGGAGGAGGAAACTACGTGGGTGCAGGACAGAGGAGCGCCTGTTGGAGGAGGAGACAGGAGGGCGATTTGCTCTAAGAGAAGAGCTGGTTCCCATTTTTAGTGTAAAACGCTGCGTTCCAAACGGCTGTTTGACAGGGATCCAGGTCTCACGGAACATGGTTAGAGCCGTGTCACCGTTGCATTTGAAATCCTGACGTCTGCGATCGCAGGAATCACACCCTTTGTGCCCTCGTCCATGTGTCACCACGTCCTGGATGTGAACGGGGAGGTCCTTTTTCAAGATTCTCTCCAGGCTGTGAGAGCGACGAACAGCGATGGCCCATGTTGTACAGAAGCAGCCTCCTCAACACGCAGCCTCCCAACATGCAGCCTCCTCAACACGCAGCCTCCTCAACACGCAGCCTCCTCAACGCAGCACTCCCACCCGGGCTGCTCCACAGAGCGGTGCGCAGAGTGTCACCCAGCGTGACAATAGCGTGATGTCCGAGAAAGTGTATGAGTGTATGAGTGTGTGTGTGAGAGTGTGTGTGTGACTGTGTGTGAGTGCATGTCAGTGAGTGTGTGTGAGAGAGTGTGTGTGAGTGTGTGTGTGAGTGTGTGTTTGAGTGTGTGTGTGAGTGCATGTGAGTGTGTGTGTGTGTGAGTGTGTGTGCGAGTGTGTGTGTGAGTGTGTGTGAGTACATGTCAGTGAGTGTGTGAGTGTGTGTGAGAGTGTGAATGTGAGTGTGTGTGTGAGTGTGTGTGTGTGTATGAGTACATGTATGAGTGTGTGTGTGTGAGAGTGTGTGTGAGTGCATGAGTGTGTGTGTGTATGTGAGTGTGTGTGTGAGTGTGTGTGAGTGTGTATGTGTGTGTGTGAGTGTATGTATGAGTGTGTGAGTGTGTGTGTGAGAGTATGTGTGAGTGCATGTGAGTGTGTGTGTGTGAGTTTGTGTGAGAGTATGTGTGTGAGTGTGTGTGAGTGCATGTATGAGTGTGTGAGTGTGTGTATGAGAGTGTGTGTGAGTGCATGTGAGTGTTTGTGAGAGTGTGTGTGTGTGTGAGTGTGTATGTGTGTGAGGGTGTGTGTGTGAGTGTATGTGTGAGTGTGTGAGTATGTGTGTGAGTGTGTGTGAGAGTATGTGTGTGTGTGAGTGTGAATGCGTGAGAGAGAGAGAGAGAGAGAGAGAGAGAGAGAGAGAGAGAGAGAGAGAAAGAGAAAGAGAAAGAGAGAAAGAGGATAAGGTTGTCTGAGTACATAGTCCCCAACGCAGGTGAGGTCAAAACCTAGATGGGGGGGATGCTATCCTATTGTCATGGTTACCAGCCACAGGTGGGCATTTAAATGTCAATCAATGGAAAATGAAACTCAGTTCTGTTGTCGCAGGGTCAGTGTCAAGGTCCCCGTAGCCATGTGTGTGGTGGCCCTGTGAGTGGCAGAGGAGCCCTCTCTCGCTGCAGACGGGTGTGTGGGAAGGCACTCACCTCGAGGATGGCCAGGCTGTGTGAGGTCACCTTTCTCAGGTGGGTCTGACCTCAGTGGGTCAACCTCAGTGGGAGCTGCAGGACCCATGGATCCCCCGCGAGGGTCTGTGCGGTGCCGTGAGGTGCATCATGTGCTGCACCTGGGCAGGTGCGTGGCCTCCGGCCGTGGAAGGCGGGCGGACTTCGAGGAGGAGGCAGGAAGCTGACATCCGGGTAGTTGTGGAAGCTCTGAGTCCACCACCGTTTCCCCAATGGAGCTTTCCCGGGGGCCCCCTTTACGAATGCAGCCGTTCTCAGGACAGCTCTGTTTTTGTAGAATCATAAAGACTTCAACATTTGAACTAATAAATGATCACTGTTCATAATACAGTTTTAACACTGGCCCTGGAACACGGGCATTGTCCTTTCAGCTGAATGTATAATTCTTTGGTTTGCAATAGATTCATCTCCCTCGATTGAATTTTGTCTTAGGGCAGCGGTCGCCAAACTCATTAGTCAACAGAGCGGCAAAACGTGGCCCTCAAGCTGCATTTGGCTCGCAAGCCGCAGTTTTCCGACCGATGTCTTAGGGTAAAGGTGGTACGATGCATTCCAATTTGATACCAATTATCCTCGTTAATTTTTAGAGAAATGTTTTCAGCTTGCCATGATTTATTGTGAAAATTACTAATTTCAGAATACTTTGCATTGCAGTCTCTCCTTTTAAAAGGTGCAAATGAATATAATTAATTGAACATATTAACCATGATTTGAATAAAGGCTTTTGTAAGTCACACAAAAGTGAATCCAAGTGGGTTTTAGATTAATGCACTTGAAGAAATGGAAATATCGTTTATAACAGAAAATTTCAGAAAACAATCAGAAAAAAGTGTTTGACATTGCTCTGCAGAAAACTGCTGTTGACCGGAGTGACATAAACATCCAGTTGATTTGTACCAAAGCGGGTATTGATTGAGTCGATTAAGGTCAGCACTTATCTTGAGGGAAAAATAAATCTTGAGTTTTTCATTGAGTCAAAATGTCAATACATGTTTTGTTACCAAAACACCAGAAACCTACCATAGTCACACGTTAATACTTTCTCATGCCACAGTGATTTTCAGAGAAGGCCCTCTTTCTCTGCCCGTAGTTTTGAAAGAAATGAAATCTGTGAAGATATCGGTGAGGAGTGTCCAGGCCGATGTAAATGCACCGTTCACTCTGCCCCCCTTTATCTCTTCCTCGCTGTCTCCTCTGAGAGGAGCATCTCTGCCCCGCTCTGGTGTAAGGCACCTGAAGCGCCACAGGCCCTGGGGGGGAGGGTGCCCTTGACGGAAGAGCAGAGAAAGGCTGTGAGTGTAAGTAGCTCAGGGTGCTGTCACATCTACATCTTGAATTTCCTCACTCAGGTGAACACTAGTGCTATAGGTGGGCTTTCATGTGTGCAAAGGGTGTGCACGCACATGTCTGCATAGATATGTATACATGTGTGTACACGTGCGTGCATGCATTGTGGTTGCATGCACAGCTGTGTGCAGTGCATGCAGGGTTGTGCACATATCTTGCATGTATTGACATAGGCACACGTGGGTATGCACAGATGTGTGTACTTGTGTGTACGTGTATACAGGCATTTGCAGGTATATGTACATGTGTTTGCATGCATCTGTGCACACATGTATGTGTAGGTGTGCTGTGCAGTTGTGCGTACACATCTGTATACATATGTGCATGTGTGCGAACGCAGGCATGCACAGCTGTGTACACTGGTGTGTACAGGCATTGTGCACATGTGAGCAGTGTGTTGAGCATGCAGGCTTGTGCACATATCTGTGCATGTATTCATGTGTGAACATGCATGTATGCACAGATGTGTCTACTTTTGTGCACGTGTACACAGGCATTTGCAGTTATATGTACATGTGCTTGCATGCATCTGTGCACACATGCATGTGCAGGTATGGGCACATGTCTGTATACATGTGTGTAGTGCAGGCATATACAGATGCATGCTCTTGTGTGTACAGGCATTTGCAGGTATATGTACATGTGCTTGCATGCACCTGTGCACACATGCATGTGCAGGTATGGGCACATGTCTGTATACATGTGTGTGATGCAGGCATATACAGACGCATGCTCTTGTGTGTACAGGCATTCTGCATGTACGTGCAGGATTGCACACATATTTGCACACATGTGCGCATGTAGGTGTGTGTGCAGGTGTGAGTGTGTGTGTCAGGCACACAGGGTGACAAGTATGGGATGCATTAGAAACCCCTGCCTCCTGAATGCCTGTTGGCTTGCCGATGGCTTGTTTGCTTCGGGAGGTGAGGCAGGGGGTGGTGTGCATGGCAGGGGTGGGGCCTGCGTGGGCCTCAGAGCTGGTGCATGCTCTGCATCCTCCCTATGGTTCATGTCAGTCTTGCTCACAAACATGATTTTATTCATAGTTCTGAGGAGAGGAATCTGACATGAGCAGCAGTTTAAAGCGAGGGACTCTCAGTCTCATGAGCCTCAGGTCCCGGGAGTCCTCTCTGTCAGCGGAGCCAGCACACGGCCCACACGTGTGAATTTACCCAGATTAGAAAGCGCCAAGGCCCGTCTTTCGTCCCCGAGTTCCAGGGACTGGATGGGGAGCCTCGAGGGCCAGGGGGCTGCGAGGTGACGGAGTTGGGGAACTGCAGCCGGTCGGCTGGTCTCTGAATGAACCTTTGTCCCTGGGGCTGCAGGTGATGATGAGCTGCACATCAGCTGGGACTTTATCCTCCGCCCGCAGCCTCTGCTCCATCATCTGCAGGTACGCCTGTCCCTGCGTCTCCCACGGCTCTAAACGGGAGCCGCATCTGTGGCCGCCCCACGGCCACAGGGGGTCGTGGCTATGGGTGTGGTCCCTGTCCGACCTGGAGGTGTAGCACCGCACTCTGGCGGCCATCAGCGAGGCCTACTCTCTCCCTGCGTCGCTGGCTCCCCTCCCGAGGGTTCCTGAAGAAACGTTCCCTCGAGGGCAGAATGGTGTGTGTGTGGGGGTGGTTCCTGGCTCCACGAGGCTCACCACCTGGTCCCCTGTGGGAGCACCAGCCCCGGACCCCTGCACAGGTGGGTGTGAGAGAAGTAAGTGGCGGTCGCCCCAGCAGGTGGGCTCATGGGGGGGGAGGCATCGTCCGTGCACCAAAAGGTGCCAGTTTGATTCCCAGTCAGGGCCCGTGCCCGGTCGTGGGATTGATCCCCAGTGGGGACCTCCACGAGGCAACCCATGATGCTTCACTCTCTCTCACTGATGTTTCTTTCTCTCTCCCTCTCCCTTCATCTCTCTCCAAACGTCAGTGGAAATAGTTAAAAGAACAAAAATAAATGACAGGTCCTGCACACGGGGTCTCCTCTTTCTGAACAGCTGCCTCCTGCCCAGCAGACCCTCCCCGGCCTGGGTGGGGGTGAGGGGTGCAGGACAAAGGCCTGGAGAGAGTGGAAGGGGGAGGGAGAGGCAGAGAAAAACACTGATGAGAGAGAGACACACACATGGATTGGGTGCCTCCTGCATGCCTCCCCCTCCCCCCCACCACACCATCCAGGCAAGGAGCCTGCAACTGCGGTGCCTGCCCTTGACCGGAATCGAACCCAGGACCCTGCCATCCACAGGCCAATGCTCTACCCACTGAGCACCCCTGCTGGGCGTTTCCTAGTGCTCATCAGTCACCGTCTCGCATTCACCTTCTTTTCGGTCCGTTTGAAGGAGCTATCAAACCGGCCCCATTGGGTTCAAGGCCCTGGATGACAGTTTGATTCCGAAAGGACTTCCTGTCCTCGGTTCCTAACTTGCCTCTGTTGCCATGACTGCAGCCGTGGGGGCGGGGGGGGGGGCGGGGGGAATGTGTGAGTGAACATGGCAGTCTCCTCTGGGCACCGCCTTGGGTGAGCCTGCGCATTCACGCCGGGTCCTGGGGATTGGAAAGCGTTGGGTGCATGTAATTCGATGACAGGAGGGGCAGCCAGGACAGCACCCACAGCTGGCAGACGGCAAGCACGAGGCCCGGCGAGGAGGGTGCCCGCCCTGACGGGGTCGGGAAAAGGTCTGAGCTGCACCCCGAGCCCCTCACCTGAGCCCCTTGCTCCCGCCCTGTGACCCTTGGGCTCCCTCCTGGGGAGTGGGAAGGAGGTTGAAAGGGGGCGGAGGTATGCTTTGCACAATTGTAAGTATCTGAATGGGGACCCTTTGTTAAGGTGCTTTGCAATGCATTTTAAAGTTAAATTGCATAGTTTTTCCAGGGAAATGAGGTGAGGATTTAAAATGCATAGGGTAGCCTAAACCGGTTTGGCTCAGTGGATAGAGCATCAGCCTGTGTACTGAAGGGTCCTGGGTTCTATTCCGGTCAAGGGCTTGTACCTTGGTTTCGGGCACATGCCCAGTTGTGGGGGGCGGGAAGGGGGCAGCTGATGGATGTTTCTTTTATTGATGTTTCTAACTCTCTCTCCCTCTCCCTTCCTTTCTGTGAAAAATCAATAAAATATATTTCAAAAAAATGCACAGGATTTGTGCAGATGCCACCTGTCACAGTGGGTCTCGGGAAGCAGAGCATCAGCCTGGTTTTTCTGCTGACCCTCTTGTTGAGAACACACACCTTACAACCATAGAGATAAAAGCTATCACCAGAGGTCAAGCACAGTGACCTTGAGGTGGATCAGCACTTCTAGGGGAGGCGCCCAGCCCCCGCGCATTCCTGGGCTTCCGGAACGCAGATCTGGGAGCTTTGAGGGAGAGGGAGCCGGACAGAGTCAGCCATTGATGAGCGCATGTCACTAAAGCAAACCTGCATGTCAGGATTCCAACCAGCTTGTACCTTGCCTGTAGCCAGGAGGAGAGCTATGGGACTTCTTACTGGCCGTGTTTCTGTTATTTCTCAGCCTTAGAGCTTGGAACAGACAATCGCCTTCTACGACCCAGGTGAGCCACCATCAGGCCAGCCAAAGACCGGAGAGGGAAATGGCCACCCCTGACACAGCACCTTTAACCTTTCACCTTTAACCTTTGCCTTCAGCACAAGAGAGGGGGCTGATCAGAAACAGCAACCCCACATAGAGAGTCGCTACATGTGTGCCGTGTTCTTCGTTTCCAACCGATAAACTCCCAGAGGGGATGGGAGACAGGCTCCTGAATCCCACAGGGTAGACATTGCGTCTTTCTGTTAGTGAGTTTCTTAGCAGCGCTTGTCATTTCAAAGCTGCCTATAATATGATTGTATTTTAACTAGAGGCCCAGTGCATGAATTCGTGCACAACTGGGGTCCGGCCAGGTTGGCCTTCCGTGATTGGGGCTGATTGAGGGCGGGGCCAGCCAGGGAGAGGGGCCCCAGCCAGCACGGGGAGAAGAGGGGGTGCCACAGGTGGTTGGTCCCTCAGGGAAATAAAACCTGAAATCCTAGTGAGGTTGACCTTTCACTTGGATGCTGTTTCCTCAGGGACTGAAAGGCACAAGCCTGGTGAGGCCGCAGGCGTCTGGCAGCGGATGTGGGGGTCAGGGTGGGAGCCAGCAGTGCCCCCCCACCCGGGGCGGGGAGAGACGTGCCCATCTGCACATTCTCTGTGTAGTGTCAGCGGCGGGTCCTGCGAGAGCTGTCGGATGGTGGGCACCCATTGACGCTGACCCAAGAAGATGCCACAAACAAAAGGAGCTGCAAAGCAGAAGTGCATTTCCAGGTGGCTGGGCTCACTCTCCCGCCGTCATTTTTGCTTGGATTTGACAGCTAATTACTGGGGCGCATATGTTGCCTGCGCTTCCGATCTCCGAGCCACGATGCTGGGTGCCAAGTGGACAGTGATTGCGTTTTGAGTACCGACCAGCTCAGAGTCCGGACGGAGCTGCAGGTTTCTGCAGAGGGACCGGCCGTGTGGAACCAAGTGCTTTGGAGGATAGCTGCTCTCTGGACTGAGATTAACGGCAGGTGTACGATAGAACCAGAGCTTCTTTATCTAAAAGGCAGAGCGCTTCCTGTTCTGGTCACTGAGCCCCATCCTCCCCGGAGGCCTGCTGAGCAGTGACCACTGGGAACATGGACACTGCATACTGCATACTGCCCTCCTATGACCTGAGTGTCTACTGCTTCTCAGACCAGCCAGAGCCGCGCAGGGTCCAGGAAATCTATTTCTCCTCGCAACACCCCAAAGGAGTCCCTCTCCTTGCCACGGAGTGAGTGCGAGGCAGTCCCTTCCCCAGGTGAGCTCTCTCGGGTACCCATCCCGGGCTGATATCGACCATACTGTGGCCCCTGAGTCCCTGGAGTGTGTGTGTGAGGGTGTGTGTGTGTGTGCATTTGTGTGAGTGAGTGTTAGTGTGTGTGTATGTTAGTGTGTGTGTGTGAATGTGTGCCTTTGTGTGTGCATTTGTGTGTGTGTGTGTGCATTTGAGTCTGTGAGTGTGTGTGTATGTTAGTGTGTGTGTGTGTTAGTGTGTGTGAGTATGTGAATGTGTGCCTTTGTGTATGCATTTGTGTGTGTGTGCATTTCAGTATGTGAGTGTGTGTGAATATGTGTGCCTTTGTGTGTGTGACTGAATGCGTGTGCCTTTGTGTGAGTGTGTGTATGTGTTAGTGTGAGTGTGTGTGTGCCGTTGTGTGTGCATTTGTGTGAGTGTGCATTTGTCTTAAATTTCCATACATTTATGTAGAGGTGGAATTTGGCTTTTGCTTGCAGGTGTCACAATAAAAAACAGGAAGAAGGGTGATGTGACTGAAAACAAGTCACCATCTTTCCAAGGATGAAGGCCTCACTGGATCTCTGATTCAGAGGACTCACACGCTTAAAGGAGAGGAGGCTCTCATCCGCTGTTAGACCAGCAGCTCTCCCATCCTCAGTGAGTAGAGCAGTGGCTCTCCCATCCTCAGTGAGGCCAGGTGACAGTGTCCATCCTGAGTGAGTGAGGCTGTGTAGCGCTACACAGCATGCCTCCTGCTCAGGGCAATTAGAGGCAAGCAGGCTCTTTATTTTTATTTTTTAAATTTATTTCAGAGATTGGAAGAAGAGGGAGAGATGAATGAGAACCATTGATCACTGCCTCCTGCACTCCTCACAGTGGCGATGGAGCCTATAACCCGTGTATGTGCCCTGACCTCCTGGTTCATAGGTCGATGCTCAACCACTGAGCCAGGTTGGCCAAGCTTATGAATTTATTTAAATCATTTAATGAAAATTGCCCTTCCTGGTTCTCCACATTGAGAATTAAGTGTGTTACTTAACCTGACTCTTGAAAGCTCTGCTGCTAAAAGGGGGTGATGTGTTAGACATATTAGCACCAATGAGCGCGTATACCAGACTCACGTAGAGGGACCTCTGGAAGTCTGATGTCGAGAAACTGGAATCAGCATTAGTCCATGGGAAATTAATAAACCCAGTCATCATTCATCTTCATTAAGGACGTCTCCGGTGTGTATTTGAGATTCAGATCAGATATCACCTGACCTCATCATCTTACTAAAAGCCGGTCCAAGCGCTCAGATGAAATGTGTTCTCTCTCGTTTTACAAGTATGAGCGGGAGGTTTTAACTCTGTGTGTTGCTGTTATCCAAATGGGCTCCTCAGTGATCTGTGCTTTTCACAGTGTAAACACAGCCACACCTCCCGCTAAGGGGAGCGTGACGGAGGGGGAGCAGGCACTGCAATGGGCTGATCCAGGACCGGCCGTGTGCAGAGTCCGGGGGTACTTTGTTTCTTGTGTCTTGAGGACCTCTGACTGCACACGCGCTGTCAGGGGGCCTCCATGTCCTTGACAAGGCGAGTGTTGACCTTCCCCCTCCCAGGCACGGCTGTTTGGTGAAGATCCTACTCCTTGCAGAGTGGGGATAAATGAGGTGGGTGGTTGAGATGCGTCCGCTGGTAGGACTTCCTTCTCTGTTCTGCTTCTGCTGAGGAGCTCCGAGCAAACATTGGAGGAAGGACGAGGCAGTGGGTGTGGCCGCTAGAGGCGAGAACTGGGGCCCAGGAGGCATCCCATCAGAGACTGGGGAGGGGTCTCCTTACCCAGGACTCAGGTTGTAGCCTGAGCTGGTGGGCAACTCGGATTCTTAGTGGAGGAGCAGGCCTGCAGCAATGGCCCCCGGATGCATGGCAATCCAAGACATGCGGGAAGCCGTAGAAAACTCACAGAGGGTAGATATGATCCACACATTGTTGTCATTTGAAACCCTGGAGAGGAGATGGATAGACTCCAACACTAAGGGAGGGTCCCCGGTCCAAAGAAAACCAGGAAACTCTGATCGAGAGAGCCACAGGCAAGAAATTGAACTCCAAAAAGTGACGTGTGAAAGAAGAGATGTCCTCCAGGTATAACGTAAGTGGTGAGTCTACGTTTTCAATGTGAAGCGAGGACCGATAATAGCAAAGACTATAAATGAACTAAATATGCCCAATGACAGGGATTTCTCAGGTTGGATTTAAATCTAGCTGTGTTTTATTTACAAGCATCACAGGCGAGTATAATGACCTAAGAAGACTGGGAAGAACAGTCCAGGAAAATGCAAGTGAGAGCAAATTTCATTGTCATTGTTAATCCTCCCCGAGGACATTTCCCCATGGGTTCTTAGGGAGAGTGGAAGAGAGAGAGTGATGGAGAGAAACATCGATGTGAGAGAAACACATTCATTGGTTGTCTCTTGCACAAGTCCTAACCAGGGCCTGGGCCAGAGAGGAGCCTGCAACCAAGGTACGTGCCCTTGGCTGAAATCAAACCCAGGACCCTTGGCTCCCCAGGCCAACGCTCTATCCACTGAGCAACACTATCCAGGGTGAGAGCAAATGTAAATGTGAGCCCCAGAGAGGTCTGGGGGGAGCCTCCCTGTCCTGACTAAGATGCACACTTCAGCAGAAACTGGTGTGGTTCAGTGAATAGAGCGTCGGCTTGCGGACTGAAAGGTCCCAGGTTCCATTCCGGTCAAGGGCATGTGCCTTGGTTGTGGGCACATCCCCAGTGGTGGGTGTGCAAGAGGCAGCTGGTGGATGTTTCTCTCTCATTAATGTTCCTGGCTTTCTATCCCTCTTCCTTCTTCTCTGTAAAAATTCAAATATATATATATATATATATATATATATATTAAAAAAAACATTTCACGTGGGCTCATCTGCAAGTACCTTGTTTTAGGCAATAAAGAGAAACTAAGTCATCGATGACAGTGAAGAACCAATTCATTATTCAAAATACCTACACATGTTCTAGGATGACCCTTCCGCAAATTTCCAGAGAGAACACAGAAACATAATAAGAACATGCGGAAACTGGAGAGCAGCTTACGAATCATTCTGCATTTGCAGAGAGCTCAGAAAGCAGGAAGGCGTGCACGAGCCAAGGTTTATGGGGAAGGCATTTGCCACTCGAGGCACACACACTCCTCCTCCGATGGTCCAGATTTTAGACCAACGAACTATTGGTACCATTGTCACCAGAAAAAGAAAGAAAGAAGAAAAAAAAAGCTGTCGGGTTCTATGGAGTTTCACCTTTAAAACTTCAGATCAGATTCCTCTGTCTGACAACACACCAACACACCCCAGAGTCCAATGACTTGCTCTTCAGGCCGGCCGGCTTCCTGGTTCTGCAAGAGGCGGGGACAGTGAGTGGCTCCCCACTCCCGCGGCCACCTCCTGCCTGCGTCCCCACTCGGCATGACCACACCGTGAGCTGATGTTTCTCTCATGGATGTTTCTGACTTTCTATCCCTCTCTGTAAAAAAAAATCAATAAAAATATATTTCAAAAAAAAGAAAAGAAAGAAGCACACACCTCAGGCCACTTAAGGATTTGAAGCCTCATCCACCTGTCTTGGCGGGAGCCATCAGGCCTGATTTCATCTACGTGTGAGAGTGTCCTGTGACGCCCCCACTCCATGCCAGCACGGGGCTCAGCGAGTCGCCTCCAACGTGCTTGGAAGGCAGGCTTCCGGGGCTCTCTGCCCGTGTGTTCGTGGGGTGCGAGGGGGTCATCGCTGGGAGGATGGAGACGCTGAAAGTGACGAGGGGCAGGAGAGGCCAGGGGGGTCTCTGTGCGCAACCGGTTGTGTGTGCGTACACAGGTACAGTTAGATGTTATAGCTGGAGGACATCTCTTCTTTCACATGTCACTTTTTGGGGTTCAATTTCTTGCCTGTGACTCTCTCAATCAGAGTTTCCTGGTGTTCTTTGGACCGGGGACCCTCCCTTGGTGTTGGAGTCTATCCATCTCCTCTCCAGGGTTTCAAATGACAACAATGTGGATCATATCTACCCTCTGTGAGTTTTCTATGGCTTCCCGCATGTCTTGGATTGCCATGCATCCGGGGGCCATTGCTGCAGGCCTGCTCCTCCACTAAGAATCCGAGTTGCCCACCAGCTCTGCTCTTGGCTACTCCCTGAGTCCTGGGTAAGGAGACCCCTCCCCAGTCTCTAATGGGATGCCTCCTGGGCCCCAGTTCTCGCCTCCAGCGGCCACACCCACTGCCTCGTCCTTCCTCCAATGTTTGCTCGGAGCTCCTCAGCAGAAGAAGAAGGAAGTCCTACCAGCGGACGCATCTCAACCACCCGCCTCATTTCTTCTCACTCTGCAAGGAGTAGGATCTTCACCAAACAGCCATGCCTGGGAGGGGGAAGGTCAACACTCGCCTTGTCAAGGACATGGAGGCCCCCTGACAGTGCGTGTGCAGTCAGAGGTCCTCAAGACACAAGAAACAAAGACAAAGTACCGCCGAGCTCACCAAACTTAAGAAGAAACACCCAGAAAGGGAGTGAGGACAGTGCTATAGCGCTGTGGACATGGACCGAAAGTGCGTGGGCTCCAGAGAGCGTGAGGGATGGGAAGAGAGAACGGGCACGAAGGAGCTCATTTGTGTGTCAGCAGAGAAAACGCTCCCGGATCAGCGTTGTCCTGGTTGTGATGTTGAAAGTGGGGGTGGGACGGGCCCCTGCACCTGAGGACAGAAAGAGGGGGATGACACACAGCCTGCCCCCACCTGGGTCTGAGGCCGCGGCTCCTGCCAGGGTGGCCGATCGGCTGATCGGTGAACCCGTGCAGCACAACCATCAGCAGGAAAACTCAGAGGCACTGGACCAGAACGAGGGAGAGCAGGGGCTTTTGTTTCGGTGGCTCCTGGGAGAGCCGGTAGAGCTGGCACCTTCGATGTGCGCGATGGAAAGCGGCTTCTGTTTGTGTGGCTTCTTCTCTGGGGTGGGAGAGGGGAGGTTGGTCACCGCACAGCCGGGGGCCGACTGGAGGGCCCGGGAGAGGAAGCCAGGGTGAGTGATGACCCTCCGATGAGCTCACCGAGAGAGGTGAAGGCGTTACCGGTGAATCCATAGCATCGCTGTCGGAGAGGAAGGAAGCCGCCATAAAACACTGTCGTGCGCCTGATGCGATGCCTCCAGTGACAGCGGCCCTGGTGCTGGGGTGTTTAGAAAGCCTTCCTTCAGAAAGCCGACGGCGGAAAACGCCGCCGTGTCTATCGGGAGGGGGACGGATTGTTAACAGAATAAGGCACCCGGGACCCTTTCTTTATCCACCGAATAAAACAGAGCGACCGAGGCCTGCACACACCGGGATGAATCTCCTCCCAACCACTGCACTCACAGGAAACAGTGCCGCCGCCAGGAGCAGCCCATGGTGTGTGAGCACGTTTCTGCGAGGTTCGGGGGAAGGAGGAGAGGGGGTGGGAACTGGTAAGGAGCAATCCTTCGTTTTGGAGGCACGAGGGCGGGGTGGGAGGGAGACTGGGGGTGGGGGTGGGCGTGAGGTGTTCTGATTTGTACGGTGGTGGGGGTTTCGTGGACACAGCCCTCTGTCAGAGCTACTGGCTTGTGCTCTGAAATAGAGGCGTCTCAGCCGTCAGTGCCACCGGAGAAGGGGACTTTAAAAAGGAACCCGTAACATGATTGCTTCCACAATACTCTAAACATTCATAATCCTGTCATTTGCAGCTTTTTCAATATATACATTTTATTGATTTTTTTGTTGTTGTTGTTACAGAGAGAAAGGGAGAGGAATAGGGAGTTAAAAACATCTATGGGAGAGAAGCATTCATCAGCTGTCTCCTGCACACCTCCTACTGGGGATGTGCCTGCAACCTAGGTACATGCCCTTGACCAGAAACAAACCCGGGACCCTTCAGTCCACAGGCCGACGCCCTATCCACGGAGCCAAACCGGTTAGGACTCTTTGTAGGTTTTTAATATGTCCTACCACTTTGGGGATATTACACTACATTAGTACAGTTTGGGTAATATTATTATATTTAAAATTGTTTGTTTCTTGAAATATTAATGCTTATTGCATGTACATGGCTAATTATTTTGTATCTACAATCTGGTAATAGATTTATTTTGTATATTGAAAAAAATAAAGTAGACAAAAGACTATGAAAACTATTAAAAATTTGCAGCCATTTAAAAAAGGGGCATCTAAAAGGATTTACAACAGCCTGGACAGAATATGAAGTTACAGGGAAATTCACACGGTCCATCTCTCAGAAGTGAGTAATGTATGCCAGAGAGAACACAGACAGGAAACTTGAGTCATAACTCTAACGAGATGTGAGCGTCTCGGTGTGCGTTTGTGTGCCAAATCTAGGGGCTCACAAAGCAGGCCTCACTCATCCCAAAAGGGTCCGCAAAACAAGTTTGTTTTTAGCCATGAAGCAACAGAATGAGAAACACATGATTTAAAATAGCACAAACCACCTAAGTTTCGAAACTTGAATAAAGTGGATTCTAATTAAATTCTGGATTTAAAAATATTTTTAAAATAATACATTTTTCAGAATTTAATGATAATGGAGAGCGTACGTATGGAAAAGAGCAGGATTCTGTTGGTGTGAAGTGAAAGGGTTTTTGAAAGATTGAAACCAAGGAGGAGAAAAAAGAACAAATATTAATCACCAAAGAGTGTTAAGTTAGAGAAATGACCCCTATCCCAAGGCACATTGGACAGCGATAATAATTATGATAAATCAACCAGACAGGAAACAAGGTAAGAATAGTCAAGCTCAAAAAATACACAAGGCCATTTGTTTAAAAAATGATAAAATATGTAAATGTACAAACCTGGAAAAACTGAAAAGGAAATGAGAAAAATCTATATGCGTGCAGAGTAGACACATGTTCTAAGAGAGTAAAGATGAAAAATAACAACCGAGAACAGATTTCAACTTTTCACTCTAATTGAAAAAGATGAGTGCTTTTGTATAAAATCATAACAGACACATAAAATTTGATGAAGCTAATATCTATTAAAACTATGAAATGGTAATAAATTAGCTTCTGACTCCTCCAATCCCAGCGACAGCAAAGTAACCAGGCTCAGATGGCATCATATAAATATTTCACGAAAACACCAAGAATATATTTATGTATTACCAATGATTCAGGGGACCCTAAAGAGTAGGCCTCATGGAGATATTGTGTAATAATATGTATCATAAAAAGTAGGGTTTCTTTTAAGTAGTTGAAAATTTAAATACAGCCCCACTGTTAACATTTTGAAGGTAAAAATTGTATTATTTTTTTCAATAGATACGGAAAAGGTAGTTTTTAAAACTCATCGGAAATCCATGTAGATGTATGTTTCCTCTGTGGCAGGAAAATGTAAAGATCTTTTCTGCCTAAAGCTCAGGGGGCAGCGAGGGTCACATTAAAAATGCAGATCAACCGAAGGACTTGTATGCGTGCACATAAGCATAACCAATGGATATAAAACACTGGGGCAGGGGGGCAGGTGAGGACATGTGCTGGGGGATAGGGGAGGCCAGGGGGAGGACGATGGCCGGGGGGGGGGGGGAGGAAAACATATGTACTACTATTTATAATACTTCAACAATAAAAAAATAATAAAATAATAAAAATAAATTTAAAAAATAATAAAAATAAATAAATAAAAATGCAGGCTCCAGGATGTGGAAGGCCGCCAGGTGGGCAGGGGGGACGAGTGCCTTGTGATCAGATCCCAGTGGTTACATTCCATTAAAAACAAATAAAGTCTTTTTTTAAAAAAAATAAATGTATATATATGTTTGTTGATTTTTTACAGAGATGAAGGGAGAGGGATAGAAAGCCAGAAACATCGATGAGAAAGAAACATCCATCAGCTGCCTCCTGCACACCCCCACTGGGGTCGTGCCCACAACCAAGGTACATGCCCTTGACTGGAATCGTACCTGGGACCATTCAGTCCGCAGGCCGACGCTCTCTCCACTGAGCCACACCGGTTTCGGCACAAATCAAGCCTTGATAGACCACAGTCCTCTGTACAGCTCCCGTTTTCTGCTTAAAGCCCAGCGGATTAGGCCTCTCAGAAGCTAAAATAATGACACTCATAAGTGCAAACCCTTTTCCCTGATGGTCACCATCTCACCCCGGGCCCATTTACCCATCGCTCACCCTAAACCTCCTCCAGCTTTTAGGATCGTTTTTAAAAGCGTGAAAAGCTCTCGCACAAATCACGTAACACTGTTGTCTGACAGCCTAACTGTCCCATGCATCAGAAAAACACATTAACGTCATCCACGCGGCCATGCAAACACGCACCCCACAGAGCAGGCTCTGCTTTTGCTCAGCACCCCTGAATTTGGGCAGCCCCCGCACCCCGCTGAGGGTTTGCTGAGCACAGGAAGCTGAGGGTCCCCGCTGTGAGCATGGCTCCCCCGGGAAGTGGAGATGGTGGCCCTAGGCGGGTCCAGTGGTGTCCTCACTGTGGCTTGCAGAGTTTAATTTTAAGAAAACAATCACCTTTTGAGTTTTACTTTTTAAGACCAGAGGCCCAGTGCACAAAATTCATGCACAGTGAGGTGTGTCCCTCAGCCCAGCCTGCACCCTCTCCAATCTGGGACCTCGCAAGGAATGTCTAACTGCTCATTTAGGCCTGATCCTCATAGGATCAGGTCTAAACGGGCAATCGAACATCCCTTCTACAATCCAGGACTACTGGGTCCCAACTGCTTGCTTGCCTGCCTTCCTGATGGCCCCTAATCGCTTCTGCCTGCCAGCCTGATCACCCCCTAACCACTCCCCGGACAGCCTGATTGATTCCTAACTGCTCCCCTGCCAGCCTGTTTGCCCCTAACTGTCCTCCCCTACAGACCTGGTCACCTCTAACTGCCTCCCCTGCAGACCTGGTCAACCCTAACTGCCCTCCCCTGCAGGCTTGATCACCCCTAACTGCCCTCCCTTGCAGGCTTGATCATCCCCAACTGCCCTGCCTTGCAGGCCTGGTCCCTCCCAACTACCCTCCCTTGCTGGCCATCTTGTGGGGGTCATCTTGTGACCACATGGGAGCAGGATGTTTGACCACATGGGGGCAGCCCTCTTGTGTGTTGGAGTGATGGTCAATCTGCAAATTACTCTTTTATTAGATAGGATAGTTCTCTGTATTCTTTTTTCCCCCCAAATACATATTTTTATGGATTTCAGAGGTAAGCGGGAGAGAGAAACATCCATGTTGAGAATCATTGATTAGCTGCCTCCTGCACATCCTGAGTGGGGGTTGAGCCTGCCCTCTGGGCAGTGCCCTGAGCAGGCATGCCCCAGGGACCTCAGGGGCATGGGACTCTGCTCTGCCCTGAGCCCCTGGCCAGGCCTTGGCGATGTCTTTAACGCCGTGTCCCGGGAATGGGCGCAGCTGACAGCTGGTTGTGCTGTGATCACTGGGTGGAGGCCACATGCTTCCACCAAGCAGCCCATGAACACACCTGCTTGGACTTCCTTCCCTCCAGGCGCACTGAGACGACTCAGATCAGAAACACGCCTCTGCCTGGGGAAGCGCCCAGTGCGCTCACAGCCCTGGGGGTGGGGGTGGGGGGCTGCTCCCTGTCCTGTCACCAGGCCCTCAGTGGGTGCAGCCTTTGGAAACAACCGGGGCATGGGGGGGGGGGGCGGGCTTTGAAAAGGTTCTGCATGTCGAAACCGGTTTGGCTCAGTGGATAGAGCGTCGCCTGCAGACTGAAAGGTCCCAGGTTCAATTCCAGTCAAGGGCATGTACCTTGGCTGCGGGCACATCCCCAGTAGGGGGTGTGCAGGAGGCAGCTGATCGATGTTTCTCTCTCATCGATGTTTCTAACTCTCTATCCTACTCCCTTCCTTTCTGTAAAAAATCAATAAAATATATTTTTTAAAAAGAAAGAAAGAAAGAAAAGGTTCTGCAGTTCTGACTGCCTCCCACAATAGATCAGAGTTTGACCCCAGCTCAGGACCAGGCCAAGCGCCCGCCAGGAGCACGTTTCCTGGGCTCCTTCGCTTGGACTGTGCCAGGTGGAAGAGCAGGCAGCGGGCACACTGTGGTTGCAAGGAGGACAGGGAGGGGTGTCAGCACCAGAAACAGCATCACTGCCCAGCGGCCAGCTCTCCTGGCCTGGAAATGCGGTTCCAGAGGCAACAACAAGATGGTCTCTGGCCGTCAAGGGAGAGCAAAGGAGGAGGGCGGGCAGAAAGCTGAAGGGATTAGCCCCCAACACACACACACACACACACACACACACACACACACACACACACTCATCACAGAGACAGGCCAGCAGGGTGGTGTCAGCCGAGGGAAGGGCGGGGGTGGGGGAGAGACAGGGGGGAAGGGTGAGGATGGAAAGAGATTTGCTTGGGTGCTGGGTGCACGAGGCAGGGTGCTGATAAGGTTTTGTTTAGTTGGGCACTTGGCTCCTGTATAGTTCTGTGAACCAATGTCAGCCCAATGAATTCAACGGAAAAGATGCTTGGGAGATTTATTTATTTATTTATTTACTTACTTACTAGAGGCCCAGTGCGTGAAATGCGTGCACTTGAGGGGGGTTCCTCAGCCTGGCCTGTGGCCTCTTGCAGTCTAGGAGCCCTCAGAGGGTGTCCAAACTGACAGCAAGGAGTGGGTCTAAGCTGGCAGTTGGACATCCTTAATGGTGCTGCGAAGGTGGGAAGGTTCCCTCCACCGCAGGTGTGCCTGCTTTCTTACTAAGTGGCAGCCGCCCCCCTCCCCCCCGCCCCCCCCATGGGAGCACACTGACCACCAGGAGGCAGCTCTTGCATTGAGTGTCTTCCCCCTGGTGGTCGGTGTGTGTCATTGCGACCAGGCTCTGCCACTCAGTTGATTTGTGTATTAACCTTTTATTATATAGGATTGTTATTTTGTAGGTTAATTCCTCATAGGTAAGACTTAAAAAAAAAAATCTCTGTGGTTGAAAGTATCACATATATCCCCCTCCCCTCCCGAATTGCCCTCTCCCACCCTCCCCTCTAACTAGTCTACAGGAGTGTATTTTAAATACGTTTTTATTGGTTTCAGAGAGAAAGGTGCGGGAGAGAGAGAGAGAGAGAGAGAGAGAGAGAGAGAGAGAGAGCTGGAAACATCAATGATAAGAGAGAATCATCGACTGGCTGCCTCCTGCATGCCCTCTACTGTGGATGGAGCCCACAACCCAGGCCTGTGCCCTGATCAAGACTCGAACCCTGACCTCCTGGTTCCTAGGTCGACACTCCACCCTTGAGCCTCGCCCGCCGGGCGATGCTTTTGAGATTTAGACCCAGGAAATTCTCTGTGCAGATCTGTTTGGTCTCTCTCCTGTTACCTTCAACATCCCTTCTGCTTGGAAGCGGGCTCTGGGGCGCCACAGTGCTGCAAACACACAGGGTGTCCCCCAAAAGGCACACATGTTTGGAATCATTCTTCACACCAACGGGAAAGAATTATCCATTGAGCTGTCAGCTGCTAAAGTGTGTCTACATTTGGGGGGAACACCCTGCACTTACAGCTGGAGGAAGGCACTTTCGACTTGTATCTCACTCCCAGCGGGCTCATGGACCTTCCTGGTGTTCCCAGAACTGTCCCGGGTTCAGTGCCAAAACCCCCAGGCCTGGGGATTTCTTTCCGGGACGTAAAAGTCCCAGGTTGGGGTCGTGATGACCAGCGCTTGGGAAGAAGTTCAAAACCCACACGGAGGTCCTCAAACTAGGTGCTGAAAGCCACAGGTCTGGGCCCCGTGGCCGCGGGGCGGGACTGGATGCTCGCAGGCACAGCTGACTCCTTGCCGCGTGGGGCACACCGCATCCTTGCAAGTGCAGCAGAGGACATGCCTGGTCTCGGGCTGGGGCCTCTCCGTGTCTGCGCTGAGCTGTGTGCTCGGCGCCAACATCACATCGACGCTGTACGCAGTGGGCCTGCTGTGTATGAGCGTCCGATTCGGAAAGTGACTACGAGCTTAGCGACTCCCCCTGCGTGACCCGGACATCGGGAAAGAGAAGTCGGGACCCCTGCATTGTTCTCAGGGTGGACAGAGGCCGTGGGGGGCCTGATCGGGGAGGTCAGTGACCAAGACGGAACTCACTACCCGGATGCAGGGGAGGTTTGGGGCTGGGGATAGAAGGGAAGCAAAGACGGAGACTCACAAATCAAGGAGACCCGCCAGGACTGTAAAATTAATCAAACCTAGTCGGTGCGGTTGAGCATCCGCCCATTTGAACCAGGAGGTCACTGGTTCGATGCCCGGTCAGGGCACATGCCCGGGTTGCAGGCCCGTTTCCCAGTGTGAGGTGTGCAGGAGACAGCTGATGAATGGTTCTCTCTCATCACTGGTGTTTCCATTTCTCTCCCCCCTCTCTCTACGAATCAATAGAAGTATATCAAAAACAAAGACTGACCCGCCGTAAAGATCATACAGTCGGCAAAACTGGAAAGTACTTTCTTCTGGTTCACCAGTATATCGAGGAAGAGAATGGAGAAATGATAGAAATCAGGAATTTATAGATCTGTCTCCCAAAGGTCCAGTGATCGCCATGGAGACCTAAGGGCTTGGGACAGCGATAGGCTGGCTGCCCTGGAACTGTCAGCTCAGGGTGATGTCTGGCTGCAGCAGGAAGTCCCAAGGCAGAGCACCCCCTCATCTGGGGGAGTAAGGTCGCCGCTCTTGAGGCTACATGGTGCCTGGTCCTTGGAGACCAGGGCCCCTAATGCTGACCACCTGTCCTCCCCGGCGGGGCGGCCCTCTCACCTGGAAGGGATGCTCTTACAGAGACCAGGGGCCCATTAAGCCTCACGGCGTTGCAGTGCGCGGCTCCTAACAAGCCCGTGCAGCATGGCCGTGTGCGCTTGTGTTAGCCGGGCGCCCGGTCCCACAGGCCCTTCCTGGGCTCAGGGACTAGCTGCCACCTCTGCCTGCGACCTTGCTTCTGTCTGTGAGCTTCTTTGTAACTTCTTCTTCTTCTTTTTCTTCTCCTCCTCCTCCTCCTCTTCCCCTTCCTCCCTTCTTCCCCCTCCCCCTCCTTCCTCTTCTCTCCCTCCTCCCCCTCCCCCTCCTTCCTCCCCTTCCTCTCCTCCCTTTCCCCCTCCCCCTCCTCCTCCCCCTCCTCCTCCTTCACCTTCTTCTCCATCTCTTTCTCCCTCTCCTTCTCCTTCTCCTCCTTTTTCTCATTCCCCTCCTCCTCCTCCTCCTCCTCCTCCTCCTCCTCCTCCTCCTCCTCTTCCTCTTCCTCCTTATGTTTTGCTGCAAAAAGCTTTATTGTTTCCATTTGGCCCGATGATAGGAGAGGACTCCAGGGGGTTTCAAGAATGGCTAGTAGTTTCGGGAAGAGGCTCAAGCAAAGCCAGACACCAGGAGGTGCAAAGGGGCCCCACAAAGGCCTCTGGCTCCATAGGCTCCTGGTCATGGGGGAAGAGGACCCTTTCTAAGAGACACTCACCTGCCCAGCCTGGGGCCTGGGCTTGCAGAGGGGAGGCAGGTGTGGCCCATCTGCTGGATGAGTCTCACCTGCTCCCCGGGAAGCAGTTCTGGGGAGTCACAGGCTGAGCGTCTGAGTGGGCAGAACCAGGGCGTCAGCTCTGAAGGTCCCAGCTCAGACTCTCTGGCCAGGGTGGCCTTCATGGTGTCCTGGGGATCAGCCCTCACAAGGGGAGGCCTCAGCGAGTCCTGGAGAGAGTGCGGCCACCTCGCTGGTTTCTCATCTTTAAGAAGCTCAGCGCCCTTGCTGCTTCTCCGCCAGCTCCCGCAGAGGTGCCCCCTCTGAAGCCACAGGTCCTGGTGGAAATAGGACCCAGAGAGAGGTGGGTGTGGCGGCCGTGAGATGGGGCCAGGCGGTGACCGGTGACCGCAACCCCCCCCCCCTGGGTGGAGTTACTGATGGACTTGGAGGTCCTGGGTGTTGGGCCGTGAGGAGTTGGGGTGTTAGCTGGTCGGAGGTGGATCTGAAGGGGGTGACTGGATACAAAGTGGAGGGGTTGCAAACGGGGAAGGGATGCCCCGGATCTGCTCCATCCACTGCATTCATGGACGGTCCTGCTTGTTCTCCTGTGAAGCCATTGCATCTCAGTCAGGGTGGCCTCTATGGACAGACCTTTAGTTTCCAGTGTCCTGCTGTCATCAACAATGCTGAGAGGAATAAGCACGCATGTTACATGTGTGTGCGTGTGCACGCGCATGTGTGTAACCTGTAATAACGGCTTTCTGCCTGGGCACTGTTGGCTCCCCGTGGCTTTCTCTTTGCTCCTCTATCACGTCGGGATAGTGGTACCCCCTTTGCATGGTGGCTGTGCAGCTGACAGCGTGAGCTGTCTATAAACTAGACCAGGATGTGCTTGATAAGCAGCCGTGGCATCAGTGTGCTCGAGGAGAACCCTGTAGCACATGGGTTTGGCGTCTTCACAGCAGGGCAAACCGAGGCATTTGCGTGTTTGAAAAATAAAGCAGAATTCCAGGCTCTCAAGTGCTCAGACTTCAAAACTTCATGCACATGATTGGCTGTTGAGTGGAAACTTCTTCCGCCATCATCCACCTTCCACCAAACCCCCACCTAAAGGCTGTGAACACAGCTAGTTTGATGTGTTTTTGGAGAGACATCTACTACATGTACTAACAAATTTACATACATATGTAGCTAAGCATATTTACATATGCAAGCATATTTAGACATGGTCATATTTACATATGGTGGTCCCACATGAGTGGGAGTTCTACCAACTGCAGCCCCGAGGGGAAGAATTTCCCAGGTGAATGTGGGATGCATGAGGGACCACCTTTGCCTAAGTTTCTCATCACTGCTATTCAGGCTAATATGAACCTGGACTTTTTCAATCATGTTGCTCTTGAGTGAGTTAAAGATTGGTTCCCTTCCCATCTGATGCTCAGTGTGTAGGTAAACAATGTTTCTACCAGGAGTCTTTGCTTTCTGAAAAGTACAGGGAGCTAACATAAGAAGCACTAAATGGACATTTTACAATGAGAAACACATGAGAAAAACTGGTTTTTGCTTATTTATGGGATCATAGACATGAAAAGGTCCATTAAATCCCTGGTTCCGTCTTCAATTCCATGAGATTGCAGTCACAGGGTTAGTGTTAATGTGGAGAAATAACTTACCGAGAAAATGTAATTTGGAAAGTTCACTGATCTGAGCCTATGCCTTTCAGACTGTCCCTAATATCCTCTAAAAGAGGAAAAGATGTTGCCACTCTTTTTAGCTTCAAAACTGTTTAACCAACTTTCCCCAAAAGGAACACTACCCAGGAATCATTTGCTTCCTATTCTTTACTCCTCTCTCTCCCCTCCCAGCCACCATTCTATGTTCTCTCTCTTCTCTAAATTCAACTCTCTGGACATTTAACATCAAGAGGATCACCGACTATGTCACTGACTTCTGTCACTTAGCATAAAGCTTTGTCAAGTTCATCCCAGTTGTAGCCTGGGATGAATTAAGGCCGCATCCATTTCGATGGCTCTGTAATACACCCTGTGCGTATGGACCAGCATTTGTTTATCCATCCCTCCCTGATAGATGTCTCTATCCATTTTGCTATTGCAAACAGGGATGCTATGAGCATTTGTGCGTAATTTGCTTGGACCCCATTTTCTGTTCTTCCGCGGAATTGTCTGGTGATTCTATGTTTAACTTACCGATGAGCCATCTCTGGCTGACCATGGTAACATTTTGGTGGTACAACGACCAGTTTCCCAACCTCCCTCCATCCTCAGCAGCCCTCACTGAGGGGAGGAAGAGGGGGCATCAGGGGCATGGGTGTTCACTGCACGTTGTGCATCCCGTCGGCAAGGAACTTCTCGATAGGAATGGAAACGAAGAATGCACGGACACTTTGATCCAGTGGTCTCTCTTTTAGGAAGTGATTCTGTAGAAATCCCGTTATGAATTGAAAAGTGACAAATTTAAGAGTCTCATGCTCTACTGACTGAGCCAGCCGGGCACCTGAAAAGTGACAAATTTAATTCTTCTATTTGATGTTCAAAAATAAAGGATTGGAAACAATACAAGTTATGATATATTTACAACTTATAAAAAAAACAAATTTCCTATAACATAAATACAATGCAGATTTTATATCAGGCTTTATATTTCATTTGTTTTTATAATTTTACTAATTTTACATCTGTCTTATCAGTTGTGAACTGAGAGACCTGGGTTTAAATTTCTTGCTAAACTAATAGTTTGTGTATCTTGGGGATAGAAATGCAATGGATTTTTTAAAGAATTAAGTGGCTTTGCCAACTTACCTTATTAGTTTAATTACTCGTGGGATACTCTGGAGTTTTTATATAGTAATCTACACTAATAAAAGAGAACGATGCAAATGGATTGTACCTTCATGATGTCCACCAGCCAATCAGGAGTGAGTATGCAAATCAACCCAACAAATATGGTGGGTTAATTTGCATACACAGGTGCCCAGCAGCCCGGGGCGGGATGCAGGCATTCCACACTGCACCAGCCTCTCTGAGCCTCTAGGTATCATGGGAAAGCAGAAAGGTGGCCCTGGGCTGGAGCAAGGGCAGTGCTGGCAGCCAGGGGAAGGAAGGCCCATTGTAGCACGAATCTTCATGCATCAGCCTCTGGTATGCAAGTAATGTATTCTATCTTCATGATAATTAGACATTTACATCAACTGGGCTAGGCTCTGGTACCTAGTTGTCTGGGCAGCCCTAGTCTAGCTGTGGCTGTGAGGGTATTTTTAAATATGTTTTTACTTATTTTAGAGGGAGAAGAGGGAGAGAGATAAAAACATTGGAATTTCCTAATTATAATGCAGTTGACTTAGTGAATAATTTATATTCTAAACAATTTGACCTTATGTTATATTCTGTAATTTGCATTCCACTGAAATCACCTGAATGTCTAGTTCCTTATCTTAACGAAAATGTCTTCAGACCTTTTTTTAAAGTAACCAGTGGGGAAATTCATTTGCAAGTTTGAAGTGGCTTTTAAAATACATTTACAATTCATATGTATGACATAAACTATTAAACGTTCTAATTTGTAAGTTGTCAGCATAATCATCATTTTTGTTGGGGTCACCATCCTCCTCCTCATCACCATATAAACAGACTCATCTTTCATCAGCGTCCGTATCCTGAGGGCCATTTTCAGTCCTTTATTGCGGGATCACTTCTATTTTTTTTAAAATATATTTTTATTGACTTCAGAGAGGAAGGGAAAGGGAGGGAGAGAGAGAAACATCAATGATGAGAGAGAATCATGGATCTGCTGCCTCCTGGGGATGGAGCCCGTAACCCAGCATGTGCCTGGACCAGGAATCGAACCGTGACCTCCTGGTTCATAGGTCAACGCTCAACCACAGCCATGCTGGCTGGCACGTGATCACTGCAGACCTGACACTCCTGTTGTTCCCGAGGTCAAAAGAACAGTGGAGGCCCAGAAAGCAGGCTCCTTGGTCCCCATCAGAGAGCTGGAAGTGGTGGCCAGAGAGTGGGGGTCCGACTGTCTGACTCCGTGGACCAGACTCAGCCGCTGCCCTGAGCAGCCTCAGCACCTTCCTCATGATCCACCCACATCCCCATTCCAAAGATTTCCCGGGACAGACCAATGCTAGGAGCCCCAGGGTTGTGTCCTTTCTTCCCCAGCAACCACCCTTATTTAGTGGAAGGAAGCTTCCTCTCATCTTTCCTAGGAACCAGACAGTGGCTGTCTGATAAACAATCAGCAATATGTTGGTTTTTTTTTTAAGTTTTTATTGATTTCGGAGAGGAAGGGAGAGAGAAAGAGAGAGAGAGAGAGAGAGAGAGAGAGAGAGAGAGATCAAGGATGAGAGAGAATCATAGATGGACTGCTTCCTGCATGCCCCACTCTGGTGATAGAGTCCTCAACCCAGGCATGTGCCCTTGACTGGAGCTGAACCTTGATCTTCTGGTTCATAGACCAATGCTCAACCACTGAGCCACACAGGCCAGGTGTTTTGTTGTTTTTTGTAAGCAATGTAGCCTGCAGCAACGTATAAGCTGGAGTTGTGGGGATGATCGGTCATCGTGGAAGGTGCTGAGTCTTCAGGGAGGAGCCGAGGCGGGAAGGCACCAGGAGAGGAGCTTGGGAGGGAGCACAGCATCAGAAGTGGGAAGACTTGCTGCCAGACAGGGTCGCCCGGGATTGTGCTCAGCTGTCCAGGAACCACTCTCACTGCATTCTGAATGTCAGGGTATCTTCAGAGCCCTGAGTGCACAGTTAGTTTTAGGCGATTTACTGTTATGACCAGCTTAGAGATTTTCTACTGCATCCAGCGTTTTATTCGGAAGATTTCACAGCACTGTTTCCCCGCTGAGTTCCCAGAGCGAAGATTGGGGGGCGGGAGGTGATAAGCCCTGCAGCAGGAGGCAGTGTAGACTTGCTGGTGAGATGCTTGTAGAACCAGGAAGAGAGAGGGAGCACACACAGAGGGCCAGTGCGTTAGCACACGGGTGTAAAGGAGGTTATTTCCCAGCATCCTCGCATCTTCTCTCCTCTTATAGATACATTGTGTCACTATCTTTTTCCTATATTTTAAAAACTAGTGGCCCGGTGCTTGAAATTCATGCACATTAAAAGGGGATTAATTAGAGGAAATAATTTAATATTGCTATTTGCCCCTTTTCTCTAATAGAAGTGTTAGAGATGAAAGGAAATTAGTAAAATGTATATGAAAACATTCCTCCTGTCAGAGTCTGGGGCACACCACGGGACCCAGAGTCAAGTCCCTGCCACCCACATGCACCTCAAAATTGCATGAGACCCAGACCTGGCCGCACTTCTCCCGCCTCCCACTGGGCTTGATCCAGATCCAACCAGTCCCATCCTTGTCAAGCCCTGCCAGGCAGAGGGTGTAGCCTCAGGTCCCCTGGCCCAGTACTAGGACAAGGGGTGAGGCCTGAGGGCCTCCAGCCTGACTCAAGGGCAGGGGGCATGGCTTGAGGTCCCCTGTCAAGCCCAATGAGGGTGGGGGAGGGCGTAGCCTCAGATCCCTGCTGATTGCTCATTAAGGCTCCTGATGGGAACTTGGCCTCAGCTGTGGGTGCAGCCATATTTATGACAGAGTGATGGTCAATTAGCATATTTCCTATTTATTAGATAGGATTATATTTTTGCTCTAGCTGGTTTGGCTCAGGGGATAGAGTGTCAGCCTGAGGATTGAAGGGTCCTGGGTTCTATTTCAGGCAAGGGCACATGCCCAGGTTGGGGGCTCGATCCCCAGAGTGGGGCATGCAGAAAGCAGCCAATCAATGATTCTCTCATCATTGATGTTTCTCTCTCTCTTTCTCCCCCTTCCTCTCTGGAATCAATAAAAATACTTTAAAAGTAGATTTATTGGGGGAGGGATATTGGTTAATAGGATTACACGGGTTTAAAATGCACACTTCATGGTACAACATCTGTATATGGCATCATGTGCCCACCACCCAGAGGCAAGTCTCCTCTGTCACCAGGAATCTGACCCCCTTTACCCTGCACTCTGGCACCTGCTTTCCCTTCATGACTGCCACACTGCTCTCTGTGCCTACGAGTTATTTTTGTTTGTTTCTTGTTTGTGTACTTGTTGCTTTCGGGTTTTATATCCCACACCAGAAGCCCAATGCGTGAAGATTTGTGCAGAATGAATCTTCCTTCCCCTGGCACCACCTTTGCTCTGGCCAGAGCCACCTTTCTGGACTGGCTCAAAGCTACCTTTCAGCTGTCCCATGTAGCCCAGAGGCCTGGGGTAGCTGTGGTGGTGCAGAACACCTGTGCTGTTGCCATGGCGATGATGCAAGCATTCCCACCCCACCCCCGGGCGCTCAGTGCCTGCATATGCAAATTAACACAACATCTTTGTTGAGTTTATTTGCATACTCGCTCCTGATTGGCTGATGGGCACTGTGAAGGTACAGTCAATTAGCATGTTACTCTTTTATTAGGTAGATCAGAGTGAAAGCAGGGGATTTTGCACACTTCCTGTCCAACTCACTACAAAGAGTGGGGAGATGAGAGGACATCAGGGAGGATAGCATGTCCTGCATCTCAGTGTGTGCGGAGGTCACATGGGTGACTGCATGTTGTTGACAGCTAAGCCAAGGCACGTTCATATTTACTTGAGCAAGCACTGATTTGATAGGGGGAGCCTAGCAGATGAAAAGGAGCTCCAGGGAGCCTTTCAAGTGAGAGAATTTCATCAGCAAAAGGGAACAAGACTGAGGAGTTCATTCCAGGCAAGAGAGTCTGGTGGTCATGTCAAGGTCAGTTTTCCCTAGAGCCGGCGGGGGGTCCCTCGGGTGGTGGCCTCCCCAGCGCTGACCAGGGCATCAGCCTCCTGGCTGGGCTAGCAGGACCACAACGAAGTTGCAGTTTGGTGGCGTGGGGCTTACATAAGCGACTCCATATTGGGCCTGTTGTTTTGGTTTTAACAATTGTCAAAACCCATTGACATGTACCCTTGACGGCAGCATTTTGTTGACCATAGAATATACCACCAGGACATGTTTTAAAAATACAAAACGTCAGAACTGAAGCCGTAGGTTGTTTCCACGTCCTGGTTTATACCTAAGCTTCTCAAATGTGGCGATTGTTGACCGAATACACCCAGAGTTGGGGTGAATCTCAGGTTCAGGGATTCTGTCTCTCTCTCAGACTGCGCCTCCATCTCCAGTCCGTGCGTGGAGGCGGAACACTTCTAAGCTCTTTGATCAGTCAGAACCATGAATGTCAAGTGCAAAAGATGTTAAAAAAAAAAAAGGAGAAAAACTTGTTTCCATTATTAAAAACTGCAATGCACAGCTCCACTCAGGTTTCAACTACAAACACTTCACTTCGCCATCCTTCTGCCTCCGGACCAAGCAGCCTCGCAGGGATCCAACAGAACCGCCGCCTAATGAGTCAGCGCTGCGCTCGCGCTGACAGGAAGGGATGCAGCCTTACCGGCTCTGAGTGGGAGTGGTGACGGTGGCCAGCCAATTACCGCCGGGCCTGTCAGAGGCACCAGCACAGCCTGCCTGCTTGGGCTGTACACTCGTACCTGCTCATTAAACTTCTTTTTCATATTTTCCCTTTCCCAGCAGATTTTACTTATTTCTCGCCGGCCCACACCGAGGCAAAGCCTATCCCTTCTCTAGAGATTGGATTTGTCTTCCGTGAAATCAGAACATCGCCCATGTCAGGGAGCTTGGCAGGCCTCTCTCCCAGGCGAAGGCGAGGGGCTGGGGCCCGTCCTCTCCCCATGCAGCCCGAAGCGGGGAGTTGGGGCAGGGGTAGAAGGGGGACTGTAGCGAAGGCAGGATTCAGTGAATGGCCCAGGACAGGGCGTAGTGAGAGGCAGGAGGAGAGCCACTGGGAACCCCATCCTGACGTCGTTCACATCATCTGGCTGCGGACAAACACTGACCGACAGTGGGCTCCATCATTTGGTTTTCCCTGTTTCTGAAGTCACATGGCAGCTCAAACAGGTCTTCTTTTGTTGACAAAAACAGCAAGTCCCGTGGATCTGACAGGGATCTCTAGACCAGAGAGAGGCGGCAACACCAGGCCAGGGAGAGGAAGGTGGGCTACGAGGCAGGTAAAGCCGTGCTCAGTCTGTTCCACCTCCTCCACGTGCCTCAGTGGGCCATTGGTTCCCTTTAGCAAACACGTAGTCATACCTGCAGACGCCAGCGCGCTCGGAGCTCCGCGAGGGGAGAGGCAGGTAGGGAGGACCTATACGTTGAACCACATACAGTACCCCTATTGGAATAGTGAGGAGAGCGAATCCTTTACCCCCCAGGAGTCTGAGCCAGATGCACGGAAGAGGTGGGCTGACCAGGGAGACATCTGCTCAGGATATCCCGTGTGACTCATAGGCTCACAGGAGCACGAACATCCATCGTGCGTGTTTGGGAATGTCAGTGTGTCTCGTGGGCACGGAACATTCTGGAACGCTCAGGATGGAGTGGTCATAGATCAATGTGAATAGACCCTGAGAGACTGAGGTTTTGTTTGTTTGTTTCATCGGATTCCATAATGGCCATCTAAGTGTGTGGCCACACCCCCGCGTCCGGCACGGATCCCGCGGAGGAAAGCATCCCGCTGCTGTTCCGTTTACTTAATCGCTAACCCAAGGACGTTCATCTCTCCTCACTTAAGAGACGGTTTCCCGCCCTCTGGTTCAGTTCCCTGGGGACCCTCTCACTGGGGACGTCGCACTCCACACCCAGCCTGGCCTTTTCCGTGAGATCAGCCCCTGCCCCCTGTGTGTGCCTTCTGTTTCTTCTTCTTCTTCCCGGCAACGGACTGTCCTGGTGCCTTCTGCCCATGGACTGTTCTGGAAACCAGTCCTGCACCGACTTTAATTCCTCAGCAGGAAGATCTTCAGACCTGCCCATTCCTGTCCTGCCACCGGTGTCTCTGATGACCAGAGTTAGCATTCGTAAAGGGTAGACACCGTGGGTGTTTCGGGGTAGAGGGTGAAGAAGAGGTTCTTCATCTCACCTCACCTTGCTGCTCGCGGCTCGCCGCTCAAACAGCTGTCTCTCTTTGTGCAGAAGGCTGCCCAGCTCATTGACCAAGGAAGGTCACTCGTCATTCTGGTATAATTTGGAATTATTTTTAGGAGGCCTACCAGTATCTATTTGGGGGCTGGTGGTGGATTTCCATAAAGTGAATCTTTCTGTAGGCAGTGGGGAATGTGTTACACGCCATTCGTCATTACTGCCAGGCATTACTACAGCAGGGTGAACACGCTGATGAATGCTTAGGCAGTGGTTGGCAAACTCATGAGTCAACAGGGCCAAATATCAACAGGACAACGGTTGGAATTTCTTTGGAGAGCCAAATTTTTTAAAACTTAAACTTCTCCTAACGCCACTTCTTTAAAATAGATTCGCCCAGGCTGTGGTATTTTGTGGAAGAGCCATACTCCAGGGGCCAAAGAGCCGCATGTGGCTCGAGAGCCGCAGTTTGCCGACCACGGGCCTAAGGGATGGTCCATGTCCTGGGTGTGGCTACCTACCTCTTGTAGTAGAGACACATCCTTCACCAGCAAGGAGCGCGTTTCCTGCCGTTCGTTATTTCTCAATTACATTTCAGCTATTGCGAGCTTCGATGGTAACTCAAAAGAGAAATTTGAAATTAGAAACTTCCAGAGCGTAGGAGAACCACTTGATTTGTATACAGAACCCATCTGGCCATCTTCCGAAGCAATAAAACATGCTCGAAACTCGAGAGACCAGAGTACATATCTCTCGATTGCTCTGTTCCCTGAAGGCATTAGTATTCCTGACGCAAAGGCTTTTACTTATAATGCAGCCGCACTTTCTCTGCGCGTGGGAACCGGGGTCCAATCCTGTGAATAACAACCTGAACAAAAAGCAGCTTTCACTCCCGTCGCTGTACCGTACGTCACCATTATTAACCTTGGAATTAATTTTCCTCGCGAGCCTATTGAGACGTGCACCGCTTCAGATGTTAATTTTGGTTAACGGTGTAAGCAAGGACTGCCTTTGGGGCATCGCCAGCGCTCAGCGGCTGGATCTCAGTTACCTTAATTAAAAATGTGCAATTAACTCAAACCCAGCTGACTATGAGTCCAGGCGACATTAAGTTCCTGATTAATAATTACTAAGTAAATAAATAATAAATGGGGGACGATTGATTTCCCCCCCCTGGAAACCCAAAGTCAAATAAATTACTCCTTGCGTTCTGTTTTCAAGTCATTAGTCCGTTAAGAAAATACCAACTTCACAAAGAAACTCGCGTTAGCATCAGAAGACACACTTGGAAATGCAAGGAGAAAAACGTAGATTCTGCTGTCAGGTTGGAATGGGACTTGTCAAAAGGAATTTGTACTCTGTACCGTAAAGGTTAAAACATGAGCGATGAGTGAATATATCAAAGAAATAACTGCTCATAAACACAAATCATATTCGTTGACAAGAGAAGCACCGTTTAATGCGCCATCAGAAATGTGTAGTCATGGCATGTGGTCCAGGGAAGGAACGCACGTGGAGGACGGGGTGTCAGAGGGACTAATCTGCAGAGTGCAGTGCCTGAGACAAGGAAGGCATTTACCAGCAAGGGCTGGGTCTAGGCCTCTCCATGGGGATCTCCACTGGGGCTCGGGCTACGGGTGAAGCTGAACATCTTAGACGGAAATCCAAGCTGGGCAGGTAAAGAGTTTCCAGGAAAGAAAAACCACACAGTAGCTGTGAGTCGACAACTCCCAGAGCTCACACAGGGTCAGACATTTTCAAGTTCTGAGGAATCTGAGTAGAGAGACCTCTTGACACCAGCGACATTGAGGACACCCCCCAGTGGACGTGCCATGAAGTGCGGTCCAATGAGGCTAGGGGTGATGCATTAAAAGGAGCCTAAGCCGAAACCATTTGGCTCAGTGGATAGAGCGGACTGAAAGGTCCCCAGGTTCGATTCCGGTCAAGGGCATGTACCTTGGTTGCAGGCACATCCCCAGGAGGGGGTGTGCAGGAGGCGACTGATCGATGTTTCTCTCTCATTGATGTTTCTGACTTTCTATCCCTCTCCCTTCCTCGCTGTAAAAAATCAATAATATATATATACTAGAGACCCATTGCAGGAAGATTCCTGCAAGAACAGAGCCTCCTGCGGCCTGAGCAAAGCTCCCTCCATTCTCTGCTGCCTCGCTCCCTTCTCCACTACCTTGCTCTCTCCAGTCTCCACAACCTTACTTACTCCTGTCTCCACTGTCTCATTCCTGTTTCTGCTGCCTCACTCCTGTCTCCTCTGCCTTGCTCCCTCCCTTCTTCCCCACCCCACTTGCTTACTACTCTGCAACTTTTCTCCCTTCTGCAGTGCTTGGCTTCCTTCTACGCCATCTTCTGCATGCATATATGCAAATTAACCACCATTTTGATTGGGTTAATTTGCATACTCACTCTGATTGGCTTGTGGGCATGGCTTATGGTTGTGGCTTTTGGGTGTGGTGAAGATACAGTCAATTTGCATATTACTCTTTTATTAGATAGGATACACACACACACACACACACACACACACACGCGCGGGCCTGGTGCATGAAATTTGTGCACTGGGGGTGTATGGTCCCTCAACCCAACCTGCCCCCTCTCACATAATGGGAGCCCTCAGGGGATGTCCACCTGATGGCTCACTCCCAGCCTGCCCAAGGCCTAAAGCCTCATCTAGCCATCACCCTGCTCAGCTCAGCCCCCGCTGCCTGCGACCACCTGGCCCCAGGGGCTGGGCACTCACTGCCACTTCTGCTTACAGTGCCTGGGGGCCCGGTGCTCGCTGCCACTGCCAGTTCATCTCCACCCCCAGGCCCGGCACTCATGCCACTTGGCCCCGCCCCTGCTCCTGATTGGCTGGTAGCATAGCCAATCAGGAGTGAAGGTATGGTCAAATTTGCATGTTTCTCTTTTATTATATAGGATATATAAAGGAGCATAAAAACAAGGTTTCATAGGATGGAATGTGTCTGCAAGTAACTCCAAGTTGTGATGGAACAATGTACAGTGTTGTAAAATACAGCAAAACTCCACTTTCAAAACATTAAAAAAGTGTCAAGCATCTAACAAAAATTAATGGATGCCTGAAGAAGGAGGGAATGGGGATACAACCTGGGGAAAATCAGTCATTAAAAATGGAACCAGCAATAAAAGAGAAGATGGATAGACACAATTGTGCTTCACATACTAAAGCATATACAGAAAAATGGAAACATAAATAAGAGTTAATCTATATATATGAAAAGAACTGAATGGAGTTTCAGGTGTTGGACACTACAACATATGAAATGAAAGTATCATTGGATGATATTAACAGCAGAATTGATAGGACAATAAATGAAAATTAGTGATCTTGAAGACAATAAAACATAAAATCTTTAAAATAAGACACATCAAGGAAAAGAACCAAAACTACAGTAAGAGGAAGAAAAAAAAGAAAGGGAGAATTTCAGGGATCTATGAGCATTATCAAGTATTGCAACTTACATATAAGTGGAGTCACAGAGTAGGAAACTAGGAATAAGACAGAAGAAATAATTGCCAAATTTTCCAAATGTGATATTGAAACAATAGCTCACAGGTCCAAGCTTCTCAATGATACTCAAGTAGAGAAAACACACATACAACACACACATACACACACACACACACACACACAGTTATCATTTAATTCTATGCCTAGTTAAAATACCCTTCAAACATTATGTGACATAAACACATTTAAGATGTGTAAAATTTATGATCATTTTTTATTGATACACTTGCCCCATAAGAAATGCTATTAAAGTTCATCAGGCAAACTTAAAATTATACCATATGGAAACTTGACTCTAAACCAAAGAATGAAAATTTCTGAATATGGGAAACATGTGATGTTCATATAATTTTAAATTTTCTTCAAAAAATAATACTTAAAGCAAAATAATAATGTTTCCTACCAGGTCTCTAGAATACACAGAAGTACAAGTATTCCAACAGTTACAAAGCTGAGCATGGAAAATATATGTATACTTTGTAAGCATCTGTGTTTACATAGAAAGGTATAACATCATTTAAAGGTGGGTTAAGTTAACATGATGTATATTATAAATTCTAGAACAATCACTACAAAACTAAATAAGAAAGAGAAGTCAGTAACACAATAGTATAAAGAAAAGGGAGTCATACAACTTATGAAATCTGAGAAAAGCAGAAATAAAAAAATATTAATATGGCAGATTTAAGCCCAGCCATGTCAATAATAGCGTAAAAATCTACATATATAAAAGCCTAATATGCTAATTGTCCCCATGGGAGTTTGACCTAGAGACTGATTGCTTGCTATGATGTGTGCTGACCACCAGGGGGCTGTGTGGAATGAAGGAAGGCCCAAGATCGGCCCTGATAGCCAGCCAGACCTAGGGACCCTACCCATGCACTAATTTTGTGTACTGGGCCTCTAGTGTAAATATAAACACTTCTATTTCAAGATAGTTAGATTGACACATTAAGCACCCAGCCTGTTTTGTTTTTTCCTGGACAGAAAGTATAGTGTCAGTCACCTGTGACCGATAGGGCACTTAATGTGTTAAAAAGGGGACCCTTGCCCTAGCGGTTTTGGCTCAGTGGATAGAGGTCAACCTGTGGACCAAAGGGTCTGGGGTTCAATTATGGTCAAGGACATGTACCTCAGTTGCAGGCTCCTGCCTGGCCCAGGCCCTGGTCAGGGCTCATGCAGGAGGCAACCAATCAATGTTTCTCTCACAACAATGTTTCTCTCTCTGTGTTTCCCTCTCTCTTCCACTCTCCCTAAAATCAATGAAAAATATCCTTGAGTGAGGATTAACAACAACAACAAAAACCCCCACAAAAAACAACAAAAACAAACAAACAAACAAAAAAAAACCAGGGAACCCCAAAGAAACCTACTTATATTTAAAACTAGTGGCTGGTGCATGAATTCATACACACTGAAAGGAAATTAATTGGAAGAAAGATTCATGTGGTAATGCTGTTACTTCAAAAAATTACATGTCAAAATGGTAAATATAATATAGCATTATAAAATTAAAATACAATTATCTTAATATCGCTTTATTTACACTTGCTCTATAATAGAAGTGTCAGAGATGAAAGAAAATTAGTAAAATGTATATGAAAATAATATATACATTGATTAATAAGTAAACAATAATATGACAAACAAGAAATACATGATATAAGGATAACAAACATGATATAAAAACATTGATAAAAATGATTGATTAACTGATTAATAAACAACAACATGATATAACAACAACAAAAACATGGCATAAAAACAACATTGATAAAAACAATGACTGATAAATTGTTTAACCTTATTCTAATATCTCCCTGTACACCACAGTAAGAGTAAAAACACTTTCAGAGAGCTTAACTAATTTCCCTTGTGTTGAAGTATTTACAACTTAAACATTAGACACTCTTCAAACTCTAGAGAAAGCAGCACATAGTTTACCATGTCTGAAAACAGGTTCAGGCAGGAATATTCCTTCTCTGTTGGCTGGCATGGCCCAGTGGTTGAGCATTGACCTCTTATGAACTAGGAGGTCAAGGTCCAATTTCTGGGCACCTGCCCGGTTTGTGGGCTGGATCCCCATTAGGGGGGCTGTGCAGGAGGCAGCTAAACCATGAATTTCTGTCATCATTGATGTTTCTATCTCTCTCTTCCTTCCTCTCTGACATCGATATAAATATATTTAAAAATAAATGAAAGTAAGATACAGGTATGTAAATCATTACAGGATAAAAAAAAATTTGCCACTAGTTATCATGAGAAAACTTAGGGTCTTATGCTAACATCCAACACTGAGTCATCAGAACTGGGAATGTATTTTGGTTTTTCAAAGCACGTTCCATGATTATAGAGCCAGCGGTTCATCAGAAAGTCATAGCTCCAACAACCACCTCCCCCAGAAGAAGGAAAATAATTATTCTGATTGAAAGAAGCTAGATGAAATAAAGTTACATGCTGTGTGATTTCATGAATATGAAAATCTCGGAAATGCAAAGTAACCACTCGTGGCAGTCATCCGTGGTTGCATGAGGATGGGGAATGCTGGGATGGATCACCCAGGGCATAAGGAAGTTTGGGGGAAGATGGATATGTTATTGTAAGTGTGGTGATGGCTTCCCAAGTAAATATGTCAAAACCCATAATATCGGGCATTTTAAATGTCTGTAGCTTACTTGATGTTAATTACAACTGTAATACCATGCCAATACACACCAATGGCTAAATTAAAAATACTGACAATACCACATACAAATATTTGAGCAATGAGATATTTCATCGATTGCTGGTGACTAATGATATGGGCATTTGTACAGAAGTTTGACAATCTATAATAACACAAGTGTAATATGCTAATTAGACCAGACATCCTTCCAGATGACCTTCCGGATGACCTTCTGGAGGAAGCCAGGGCTGTGTGGGAAGCCTGGGACCTGGGTGCCAGAGGGAAGCTGGTGTCTGCAGCCAAGGGAAGGAAGGAATGCTCTGGCAGGAATTTTGTGCACTGGGCCTCTAGTGTCTTATGAAAAGACATACATTGACTGTATCATTCAACAGTCCTGCTCCTAGGTATGGTGGTAGCTATCAGTATTGCCTCTCAATTCTCCTACCCTGACGAGTGTTACTGACCAGTGGCCTGGCTGCTCAGAGTCAGGCCCTGTGTGTGTATGTGTGGATACCTCCTGTCCTACCAGTTGGCTCTAGGCCGTGGGAGTGAGACGCATAGGAAGGCTCATGCCCAGGGTTGCGGGACCTGGGCAGAGATGGCAATCTCCCCTGGGGTGGTGGTCGGCAAACTACGGTTCGTGAGCCACATGCAGCTCTCAAGCTGTGGTTTGCTGCTCTGTTGACCAATGAGTTTGCCAACCACTGGGATAGGGGCTTAATCACAAGGAACAACAACAGCCTGTGATTATTAGAATCAAGAGTCTAGGTCAGTGGTCAGTCAACAGAGCCGCAGTTTGCCGACCACTGTCCTGGGGGTTGGCTCGCAGACTCCCTGTCTGCCTGCACACTAGACTCCTTGCTCTCCTCTCGTCTCTCCGCTCTCACACGGAGATCTGACCTGCTCAGTGACTGGATGGCTTTCTCCATCCTCAGTGTGGAGGGTGTCCCAGGCAAGACACTTTGAGCATTCTTTAAATCTTCGTCCGGCTGAATCTAAGGAGCCTGGCAAAATTGCATCCTAGAAAAAACACATTGACCAACAAGGCTGACCTGTTTATCAGCTTGGCCTTAACTTTGACTCAGGTGCTGGGAAAAGGGCCTTGAAATGTAAATGCAGTCTTGCCCCGGGAATGGAGGAATGAATAGGGCCTGGGCCCACCGAAACACCTTTGATCCTAATGTTGGAGAAACCCCTTTGTATTGTGGTCTATAAATAAACATGGCTTCCTGGGCTTGGAGTCTCTGTCTCTGTCTCTCCATCAGAGAGAACAGACGTCCCACCCGGCCCAGCTATTATTTCTCTACTAGAGACCTGTTGCAGGAAGATTCCTGCAAGAATAGAGCTTCCTGTGGCCTGAGCAAAGCTCTCTCCCTTCTCTGCTGCCTCGCTCACTCCTTTCTCCCCTGCTCCTCTTGCTTACTTCTCCGCAGCTTTGCTCCCTTTCACAGTGCTTGGCTTCCTTCTATGCCAGCTTCCGCACGTGGGTATGCAAACTAATCGCCATCTTGGTTGGGTTGATTTGCATATTCACTCTGACTGGCTTGTGGGCGCGGCTTGTGGGTATAGCGAAGATGTGGTCAATTTGCATATTACTCTTTTATCAGATAGGATTTCTATGTCTTCTCATCTGTTTCCTTTATTTCTTCATCCCCAGCTCCTCTACTCAGAAATGGGACCCAGTCTCTCCACGCTGGACGTGGAACAGAGAGAAAAACACCCATCCTCGGTGTGTTTTTCCTGTGTGTCTCCCATGTAATCTTTTGTGCATCTTGCATTCCGCCTGGTGCTTGTTTCTCCGTGGACCCGGATCCACACAGGCCACTTCCCAAGGATGGTTCACGATGCCTACAGCAGCTCTCTGTCTCTAACCCCATACCGGGACAGCCCGTGCCATCGGCAGGCGAGTGGGTGAACCATGGGTGCCAGGCGGCACAGAGGAGCACTGCTCGGCAACGGGTGTGAGTGGGAGGCAGCTGTTGAGACTGGCGATGTCGTGGGTGGATATAAAACATGCTGTGCAAACCGATGAGGTGACTTCACGCGTACAAAACTCCATCACAGATGGCTGGTCTGGAGCGACTGCAAGGAGATGGGTGCCAGGGGCAGACACTCTCTGGGCTTAGCGACCATTCTTTTTATTTATTTATTTATTTATTTAAAACCATATTTCATTGATTTTTTACAGAGAGGAAGGGAGAGAGATAGAAAGTCAGAAAAATCGATGAAAGAGAAACATCAACCAGCTGCCTCTTGCACACCCCCTACTAGGGCTGTGCCCACAGCCAAGGTACATGCCCTTGACTGGAATCGAACCTGGGACCTTTCAGTCCATAGGCCAACGCTCTCTCCCCTGAGATAAATTGGTTTTGGCAGCAACCATTCTTTATCCTGACGGGACAGTGATTTCTGGGTAATATACATTCGCCAAACTCACTAAAATGTATGCAAATGGTTCCTGAAGTTAATTTAAAAAATATATATATATTTTATTGATTTTTATAGAGAGGAAAGGAGAGGGATAGAAAGTCAGAAAAATTGATGAGAGAGTAACATAGATCAGCTGCTTCTTGCACACTCCCTACTCGGGATGTGCCTGCAGCCAAGGTACATGCCCGTGACCGGAATCGAACCTGGGATCTTTCAGTCCGCAGGCCGATGCTCTATCCACGGAGACAAACTGGTTTCGGCCTGAAGTCAATTTTAAACATCGACACAACAAAGTAGATTTAAATCAACTTTAGGTGAGATGTTGAGAGGAATTTTCTTAAATAATGCTCCTATCCCAGTCCAGGGAGCCAGCCAAAGCTAAGGAGGGAGCCGGGGGTGGGGGGGTGGCAGTCAGAGCCAAGGTGGCCCTTGGGGACAGAGCTGAAGTGGCTGGCTGCGAGTGCACGGCTCCAGGGCCAGGAGGTCGCTGGGGCTGGTGGCCAGGGCTGAGCCGAGCAGGGTGATGGCTGGGTGCCCAAGGGTGAGTGGTCAGTAAGACATCCCCTGAGGGCTCCCAGTATGTGTGAGGGGGCAGGTTGGGCTGAGGGATCACCCACCCCCAGGGCACAAATTTTGGGCACTGGGCCCCTAACATATATATATATATATCCATATATATATCCTATCTAATAAAAGAGTAATATGCAAATTTGACCATACGTTTACCACACTCACAAGCCACACCCATGACTATGCCTACCAGCCAATCAGGAGCAGATTACGCAAATAAACCCCAACCAAGATGGCTGCCATCACTGAGAGCAGGAGGAAGGCTTGGGTTTCCCTGCCACAGAGGAAGCCAAGCCGCCTGCCGTTGTCTGCCTAGGCCTCCACTCAATGTTACAAAATTTCAGTTATAAAAGATACAGAAATGGCAGCAGCCACTGAGCTGGAGAGAAGAAGCTCGGGTTTCCCTGGCAATGGAGGAAGCTAAGGTTTCAGCCTGCCATTGCCAGCCTATACCTCCATTCTAGGCTACAAAGTTTCGAACAGAAATGGCTGCCACCAGGGGCGAGCAGAAAGCTTGGCTCCGCTCCAGGCTACGAAGTTTCAATTGTAGGCATATATTAATCCCAGATCCCAGGGCATCCGCTTGGGTCACTGGGGGGGGGGGGCATGGCCAGCCTGCAAACCTCCACAGTCCCCTCGCCCAGGCCGCCCCTCATCCCAAGGGAACCCCCACCCTGATCTGAGATACTCTTCAGGGCAATCCAGCTGGCCATTACCCATGCACCAGGCCTCTATCCTCTCTAATAAAAGAGAAATACCCATATTGACCACACTCCAACACACAAGAGGGCTGCCCTCATGTGGTCAAAGGTCCTGACCTCATGTGGACACAGGATGGCCACCACAAGATGGCCAGCGGGGCAGGGCAGTTGGGAGGTTCCAGGTCCTGCAAGGGAGGGCATTTGGGGGCGATCAAGCCTTCAGGAGAGGGCAATTAGGGGTGACCAGGCTGGCAGAGGAGCGAAGTTAGGGGCAAACAGGCTGGCAGGGGAGCAGTTAGACCTCAATTAGGCTGGCAGGGGAGTGGTTAGCAGGTGATCAGGCTGGCAGGCAGAAGTGGTTAGGGGCAATCAGGGAGGCAGGCAGGTGAGCAGTTTGGAGCCAGCAGTCCTGGATTGTGAGAAGGATGTCCGATTGCCCATTTAGGCCCGATTTCATTAAGATTGGGCCTAAACGGGCAGTTGGATACCCCTCGAGGGGTCCCAGATTGGAGAGGGTGCAGGCTGGGCTAAGGGACATCCCCGCCCCTCATGCATGAATTTCTTGCACCAAGCCTCGTGTGTGTGTGTGTGTGTGTGTGTATATGACTAATATGCAAAGTGTCCCCTTGGGAGTTCGACCCCGGAGACCAATTACTTGCTATGATGTGTGCTGACCACCAGGGGGTGGTGCAGAATGAAGGGAGGCCCTGGCTAGCAGCCAGGAGGCCCCGATCGGCCCTGATCCCAAGCCAGACCTAGGGACCCTACCCTTGCACAAATTTCATGCACCAGGCCTCTAGTGAGTGAATAACATATAAACACATGGATGGATTTTGGTAGGATAAGGCAAACATTTCTGGTTCTTTCTTGGCAGTTTTCGTTGGCACCTGTTTGGGGGGAAATCAATGAGCCATCAAGCAAACAAACACCAAAGCTCACCTAATCCCTATTTAATAAGAATATCCTGAGCAAACAGATTATAGATTAACGGACAGATCATAGATTAATTCTGCAACAGTCCGTACACTGTAATGTCACATGATATTGAATAAAATGAGCACATTTGCTGTAATAGAAAAAAACACCCCTAAGTCTCTCCTGTTAGTGGATTTAGGAAAATGCATGGATTTCATGTTTTAGCTGCATCCCAAGGCTGTTTGCTCACGTGTGACCGTGGCGTACATACATCTGAAATCCAGCTTCTTTCCTAACTTCCCGGTGGCTCCTCCCCAAACAGCATGTGTGAAGGTTACGTTTTCTTGGGAGGAAGAGGCTTGGCCCTCAGGTTGGTGATAGTCTCGGCCATCGGAAGTTCTCCTCTGTTACTGAACAGCTGACTTTATTTTTTTAAATATATATTTTATTGATTTTTTTACAGAGGGAAAGGGAGAGGAATAGCAAGTCAGAAACATCAATTAGCTGCCTCTTGCACACCCCCATACTGGGGATGTGCCTGCAACCAAGGTACATGCCCTTGCCCGGAATCGAACCTGGGACCCTTCAGTCCGCAGGCCGGAGCTCTGTCCACTGAGCCAAACCGGTTTCTGCAGCTGACTTTACTTTTTTAAAAAAATATGTATTTTATTGATTTTTTTTTTTTTTTTTTACAGAGAGAAAGGGAGAGGGATAGAAAGTCAGAAACATGGATCAGCTGCCTCTTGCACACCCCCTACTGGAGATGTGCCCACAACCAAGGCACATGCCCTTGACTGGGATCGAACCTGGGACCTTTCATTCCACAAGCCGACGCTCTATCCACTGAGCCGCACCCATCTGCCAGGTGCTGACCTGTGTGCACGTTGATCTGGGGAACGGGAAAAGGGGGCAACAGGCTCCCCCCTGCTTTCCCCAGGGCAGCCGGGCGCTTTCGGGGCAGGAGGGTGTGCGTCCCAGGGCGGACAGCGTCCCCGAGGCCCGGGGCTGGGGCTGCCCTCCTGCCACTGCTTTAAGGCCTCCTCCTGCTCTTTCTCTCTCTGCCTCTTTCTCCTGTGTCTTCCTCGAGTTTCCGATCAACAGAGCGGCTCAGCTGCAAAAAGAAGTGAGAAAGTTTCAAGTGAAGTCAGTGCCCCTTTGCAGGCATTGGTCCCACTATGAGGCAGCCTGTGACACAAAGACAGGCTGACCTTTTTAAAAGATAGAAATTGTTTTTCCTTTTTTCTTTTTTAAAGTATTGCAAATAGAGGTGCATATGTTCCTTTTTTTTCCCCTCTCTCCCTGCAGGAAACCAGTCATTACCTCACCAATAGAGATGTAAATAGAACAAACAGGAAACCTGGTCAGACCTTAATGGCTCTGTTTACTCACCGCTTAGGTGAGACATTGGTAGCTGAGGCAGCTGCCACCTTTAGTCTTATGTTAATTCTTGCTGGTTGATTTCATTGTTGGAACTTCCTGACCTAAAGGACATGGATGTATCACTTAGTCCTAATAAAAGGAGATAGCAAGGCCAGAGCTGGTGGTGTCCTCCCCTTAGAGGTAGACTCACACCTGGCCCCCATGATTCCCAAAATTGATGCTTTTCCAGTCTCTCTTCATGTGTGTGCAGCCTTCTCCAGATGCTGAACCCTGACATGGGAACCCTGGACATGCAGGACATGAAAAGGATTTCCACATCTCCCCTTGACCTCCCCCGGCTTCCCCAATCCCTCAGCACATGCCCTGTCCTGCCCCCTTCTCCCCCCAACCCCCCGTGTCTTGGGTCCTATGGTTATGCTTTTATGCATGTGTACAAGTCTGTTTTCTTCCAGAATAGTCTTTGCAAGGAGTAGCACACTTTCCCGCATGAATTGAAGAGGTGACTGCTTTGAGTCAATGATGATAGAAATTGTTTATTCAAAGCAGTCATCCCTTCAATTCGTGCGGGAAAGCGTGCTACTCCTTGCAAAGAATATTCTGGAAGAAAACAGACAGTTGCCACCCACAGGACGAAGGCAGGGGGTGCACGGCCGAGGAGACAGGCAGGTCCCTGCCTGGAGGGCGTCCCCTCCTCAGGGCTCCGGGGAGACGGGCTCACCTTGAAGGGGACCCTCTGGGCTGGAGACCTGCTTTGAGCTCCAGGGCCTGTTCCCCCTGCCGTCGAGGCTTAGAGTGGGGCCATGAGCTCCGGATCTGCCCGAAGCAGAGGGAAACATGTTCTGTGGAAGGTCCTGCTAGAATTTTCTCTGGGTGGGAGTTCACACCTTCTCCCAGGTTCTCACATGGTCCAGACCGAGGAGGGCCAGGGACCCTGCTGCCCTGACATGAGAACCCCTGGGCGTGGCTGCCCGTGGACCCAGAGTAGCCATGGACCCAGAGTGGCCCGTGGACCCAGAGTGGCCCGTGGACCCAGAGTGGCCGTGGACCCAAAGTGGCCATGGACCCAGAGTGGGTGGTGGACCCAGAGTGGCCTGTGGACCCAGAGTGGCTGTGGACCCAAAGTGGCCATGGACCCAGAGTGGCTGTGGACCCAGAGTGGCCTGTGGACCCAGAGTTGCCGTGGACCCGGAGTGGCCGTGGACCCGGAGTGGCTGTGGACCCGGAGTGGCTGTGGACCCAGAGTGGTCGTGGACCCGAAGTGGCTGGTGGACCCAGAGTGGCCTGTGGACCCAGAGTGGCCTTGGACCCAGAGTGGTCGTGGACCCGAAGTGGCTGGTGGACCCAGAGTGGCCCATGGACCCAGAGTGGCCGTGGACCCGGAGTGGCTGTGGACCCGGAGTGGCTGTGGACCCAGAGTGGGCGGTGGACCTGTAAGGTTCTACGCCGCCATGAGAGAAACTGCAGGCAGGGAGTCCGAATGAGTGAGCGAAATAATCAGGCTTTATTGGGGGTCTCCGGGCGGGTTCACAGGCTTGGGGGGAATGGAGCCGGGGAAGCCGCACCCTGTGACTGGGGCCAGGGGAAGGGGAAAAGAGGGGACCCAGTCGGACGGACCGCCTCCCGGACTGCCTGGGAGAACAGTCGGGAACAAGGTGCCACGTGGTGCACCGAGACACATTTTAAGCGCCAGAACAGGCAGGGGTTGGGCCCAGGGCGGAATGGGAAGGGGTGCGACACAGGGCACTCTGGTATGTGATTGATTGGTGGCTCAATGTCTCTGTCAATGACATCATAACTCCGCCCACCAGTTGGGGGGGTACCTATAAGGACTCAGAGTGGCCCGTGGATCCAAAGTGGCCGTAGACCCTGAGTGGCCGTGGACCTGGAGTGGCTGTGGACCCAGAGTGGCCAGTGGACCCAGAGTGGCTGTGGACCTGGAGTGGCCGTGGACCCAAAGTGGCCTGTGAACCCGAAGTGGCCCGTGGACCCAGAGTGGACCGTGGACCCAGAGTGGCCTGTGAACCCAGAGTGGCCGTGGACCTGAAGTGGCCGTGGACCTGGATAGGACGGGTGTCTGAGCCCGAGCAGGGACTGCTCCTCCCCACGCCCAGGCTGCGTGCAGGGCGGATACACACCTGGGGGCTCAGGTCCCGTCCCCTGGAGCCCCCATCCTGATGTCATGTGCCCCGGCCTGGCCTGCCGCCTGCCACCTGAGAGCCAAGAAGCCAGGTCCCAGGCTCACACGCCTCCTCAGTGCCCACGCCACCCCTCGCTGGGGCTGAGGCGGGGCCATTCTTGCCTGAATGTCCTCCTCGTCCTCCGCCAAGGACAGACGCCTGGGCTCTGACTTCCTGGGAAATGGCTGGGAAGACGCCCTGCAACACCGACTCTGAAATGCCCCACCTTCGCGTCAGGGAGCGAGGCAGGCGTCCTGCGTCCCCCGAGTGTGTGGCTGCGTCCCCGTCCCCTTGAGGCCATTGGCTCCTGACGGCGGCTCCTGGCCTTTGCGGCACCTGACCCGGCTCCCTCCTGCCAGCTGTCGCCAGGGCCTCGAGGCTGCCGTGAGCACGGAGCCGGGACGTGAAGCCGTCTGATGTCCGTCCCAGAAAGCGAGAAGGAGGGAGTGGAAAGTGAGGGAGGTGGGCCGCACGGTAAGGAGTGTGTGTGAGCTTCCGGACCCTGGTGTGACGTCAGGATATTTAACTTTATTTTTTTAAATATATTTTATTGATTTTCTGCAGAGAGGTAGGGAGAAGGACAGAGAGTTAGAAACATCGATGAGAGAGAAACACCGATCAGCTGCCTCTTGCACACCCCTCACTGGGGATGTGCCCGCAGCCAAGGTACGTGCCCTTGACCAGAATCGAACCCGGGACCTTTCAGTCCACAGGCCGGCACTCTGTCTACTGAGCCAAACCGGTTTCGTCAGGACATTTAACTTTAAAGGGAACTGGTTTTACGGGGGCCTACGTGTGTTGAACACGCTTGCAAAGCCCGCACTGCAGTCTGCTCATTCCGAGACCTTTGATAAATTTTCGAAATGATTTAACGTTCATGTAAAAATACGAAAACTCTAGAAGAGTCTTTGTGTTTCACATGAAGAGCAAACATATTAAAATATACCCGGCCGGCGTGGCTCCGTGGTTGAGGGTCGACCTAGGAGCCAGGAGGTCACGGTTTGATTCCATGTCAGGGCACAGGCCTGGGTTGTGGGCTCGATCCCCAGTAGGGGGCCTGCAGGAGGCACCTAGTTCATGATTCTCATCACTGATGTTTCTGTCTGTCTCTCTCCCTCTCTTTTCCTCTCTGAAATGGAGAAAAATAGATTAAAAAATACATTAAAAGATCAAATTATGGATAGGAAGGCCATAGCCTCCTCTGGACAATAAGCATCACTGTGGGACTTTATTTCTTTTTTTGAAACTTAATTGTTGGAAGTAGTACAAATGTCCCCTCCCCACCACTACCCTGTTGACCCCTTCTAGCCAGAACAAAATAAAACGAGGGACTTTTTATTTTCTCTCAAAAGCAAAAAAGAAAGAAAAGAAAAAGGCAAACCAAAGATGTAAAAAACTATCAAGTCTGAGGATGAGTACATATTTTTTTTGAGAATGCTTCCAACTATTGCTAAACTTTTTAAAAAATATATATTTTACTGACTTTTTTACAGAGAGGAAGGGAGAGGGATAGAAAGTCAGAAACATCGATGAGAGAGAAACATCGATCAGCTGCCTCCTGCACACCTCCGACTGGGGATGTGCCCACAGCCAAGGTACATGCCCTTGACCGGAATTGAACCTGGGACCCTTCAATCTGCAGGCTGATGCTCTATCCATTAAGCCATACCGGTTAGGGCTATTATTAAAGTTTTAAATGTTTTCTTTTCATACACATGTGAATGCTCTGAGATTGAAGAGGCAAATACAAACAAAAACCACGTAATGGAAAAGCCCGGTTTCTCCCCGTGCCCCTGCCCCCTGCGGCGAAGGACACATTGCTTTCCATTCTCTACTGTCTTAGTGGATCCTTAGGAGGACAGTAGAGTTTATCTTGATAAAGTTCAATGTATGTTTTTTTCTTTGTGCTTGAAAGTTCAGAATTATGTCTTTGAATTTGCTGGATTGAATTTTAACAATGGTTCCTGTGACATCACCATGTAAATCAATGCACGGTCATTAAAAATTAATGTCCTAGGCCACATAGGAGATGCCCCTGGAATTTTCCCTGTGAAATGATAATGGTAAGATCTGTAACAGTGTTCCCAGGAAGAACCCTTCACCTCTGGGTAAATCAGGAAGAATTGCTCCAGTGGACAGTGGGTCTGTGTGGCATGATGGATAAAAAGCTTATTTTCTGGGCATTTTCAGGTTTGCCTGGGTGCTATTTAGGCAGCAGGACTCAGTATATAACAAGTAATATGCAGGGAAGTATGCAAACTGGGCATATATTATATATCTTACTTTGTTTCTTATTCTGTTTTCCATTTGGCACACAGGTTTTTCTTGGAACCTTTCTTCCCATTCAAGACTTTTTCCACATCTACCCACTCTTAATACATATTAAAAGCAATTGAAACCCTATTATTTATATTCTACTAGAGGCCCGGTGCACAAAAATTCATGCAGTAGGGGAGGTCCCTCAGCCTGGCCTGTCCCCTCTCTCAGGCTGGGAGTCCTCAGGGGATGTCCTACTGTGGGGATCGGGTCTACCCCACAGTCTGGCTTCCTTCTGTGGGAGGCGACCGGCAATCAGGGCAAGGTGCCACCTCACCCCCCCTCTCCATCACCCCACTGCTGCTGCCACTGCCGGCCACCGGCCCTCCTCACAGCTGTCTGCCCTCCTCAGCTATCGCAGCTGTGGCGGCTTTGTCCGGAAGATGGCTGGTCTATCAGTCTAATTAGCACATTACCCTTCTATTAGTATAGATTGAGAGAATTTCCTCCTGAATTTCCTTTCCTTAAGATCACAGCAATGAACTCCTATCTTTGTAATTATTCATTAATGATCTTTATCCTGGTCCTGAGAGGTCATTACTGAATTTCACCGAGACAAGTAAAGTCGTGTGTGCCGTTTATGGACAGCCATCAGCTGGGATGTTGGTGTGTGTCTGGTCACAGTGCTGCAGGCCTGATAGGTTGTACGCTGCTGTTCAGTGAGAATTGGATCTTCGGCCAACGGTCGTATCGGGGCTGTTTCCGCTGCCACTCCCCAGCCATGTGATGCGAGATTCCCTGGCTCCGTGGGCGGCCGAGTCCTCAGCTGCCGGAGCGCAATGAAAATAACCTTTCGTGTGATCCCTTAGAGACTGCCCAAATACCAGCCTGGTCGGCGATGGCTTAAAATACACAAGTTTAATGGGGTTGCCAACCCAGTGCCCAAGGGTGTCGGTCACACCATCCACACGGTTCCAGGCAAAGCCTCAGAGGGTTCTGACACTGTCGTTGGCTGTGGCTACGGCAGCTCTAGGTGCCAACCCAGATGTAAGGCAGGATTCTGAACGAGGAGTGATGCTCTGTGAGTCTTTACATCGTGCCCTTTACGGGAAGATCATTGAGAAATCGGACTGCATCTGTGCTCGGTATCGATGGTTAATCTTTATGGGCACTGTTTGCTTATCCGCATATGGACTATTAATTCCAGAAGCTGGAATTATTGGCAGACCCTAGCTACACATTAAATTACTCCCCACCTGCTGAAACCAGTTTGGCTCAGTGGATGGAGCATCGGCCTGCGGAATGAAAGGTCGCAGGTTCAATTCCAGTCGAGGGCATGTATCTTGGCTGCGGGCACATCTCTAGTAGGGGGTATGCAAGAGGCAGCTGATCGATGTTTCTCTCTCATCGATGTTTCTGACTTTCTATCCCCCTCCCTTCCTCTCTGTAAAAAATCAATAAAATATAAAAAAGTAAAAAATAAATTATTCCCCACCTATATATCCAACAGATAGATAACGCTGCTGTGAGCCCGTGACTACTGCCTTGCCTTCTATTTTCATAGGAAAATCTGGCCTTTACTCATCCCATCAGGTGTGACTTCTGATGTGAAAGAAGAGGCAGAAATCGTAGTCCCCGATGTTATGTGCATCTGGTATACCCGACTGTCCAACCGTGTGCCCCGTCACTTCTTCCACAAGCGTGTCTCCTGAGCGAGCGAGGAAAGGGTCCCTGGGAGAGAACCATCTCATCGTCGAGTTTGGCGAGAATTAGCTGTTAAACAAAACCCGCAACTTCCCCCCGCCCCCCCCCCCCTGAAAGGAGGGGACACTCCAGCTATGGAGTTTGGAGGAGAATTAGCTTACTGTGCTGAGAGGGTCACTTGTCCTGTCTTCATCTTCTCCAGCGTTTCCCTGCGTATGCCCAGCAGCAAAGGGATCAGCCTCCAGCGCACACGCGTGTGGGAGCATGTATGTGTGCATGTATGTGCATGTGTGTGCATATGTGTTTGTCCCTAAACTGTTGAGCATTCATCAAGCCATACATTTTTTATTTCTGAAGGCATTATTTGACCCCCAGCTCTATTGGATTTAAATGGAGTTTCCGGTCTTCTTACACAGTGCGGGGTGGCCCTGGCTGCTTAGACAGCAGCACAGACGACATGCCCACCCCTCCCTGTAACAATCGTCATCTCGTTTACATACATAATTACATATATGATTATTTGTGTATATATAATTTTATTGATTTCAGAGAGGAAGGGGCAGAGAGAGAGAGAGAGAGAGAGAGAGAGAGAGAGAGAGAGAGAGAGACATCAATGGTAGAGAGTCATCAATCGGCTGCCTCCTGCACACCCCCCACTGGGGATTGAGCCTGCAACCTGGGCATGTGCCCTGACCAGTATTCCAACTGTGACCTCCTGGTTCCTAGGTGGACACTCAACCACTGCGCCATGCTGGCCTCCCATTGCCCAGTTTGCATACTTCCCTGCACATTACTTGTTGCATTTACTTGGACAAAAGCTTTAGGACTCACACGCTGCTATTGGCAGGAGGCAAGTGGCAGTGGGGCCAACTACCCTCATCCACGTAGGGAGGGGGCTCCTCCTCTATTTGGATCCGGCTATAGTAGAAGCTGTGCTGCCTCTGGCCAGTAGGCTCCTCTAGAAAGGTTAGATTCAGATGCCTGTAAGGCCACACAGGGGTGGGCAGGAGTGGGTGTGCAGCTGTGATACCAATAAATATGATAGTGATCCATCTACACTAATAAAAGAGAAATATTCAAATTGAACACACCTCCGCTATGCCCATCAGCCAATCAGGAGTGAGTATGCAAATCAACCCAACAAAGATGCTGGGTTGATTTACATACGCAGACACCCAGTGGCTGGGGGCAGGGTGGGATGCTTGTGTCGTCACCATGGCGATAATGCAGGTCTTCCACACCATCATAGCTTCTCCGGGCCTCTGGGCAGCCTGAGAAGGCGGTGCTGGCAGCCAGGGGAAGGAAGGCCCATTCTTGCACGAATCTTTGTGCATTGGGCCTCTAGTAATAATATAATACCCAGGAAATTATGCTCAGTGAAATAAGCCAAGCTGAGAAAGTACCACATGACCTCACTTATTTGTGGAATCTAATGAACAACAGGAATTGACCAACAAATTTAGGCCTGAAGCAGGGAGGCATGGAACAGACTGATAGGCCTTGATGTGGGGTTGGGGATGGGGGGGCGAGAAGAGATAAACCAGAGAACTTGTATACTTATAGGCACAGCCCATGGACACGGGAAAGAGGGTGGTGGGCTGAGCAGAAGGGGGCAGGGGGGAACCGGAGAGATCTATAAAACTGTCAACAATAAAAATATATTAATAATAATATAATAAATGCTGTACTTTGCATACTCATCACTGTAAACCTACTTTTCCCCACCCCACTACTTCTCATTTCAGGAATGGCATTTATACTAATATTATTGAATTTAGAAATGGGAGGAAAACATGTCATATAAACTATATTTGATTGTCTTCAATCTAAAGTGTTTGCAATCACTTGTCAAACAGTGACCACTTAGAATTGTCTTAAATGTTATTTCCATTTACAATCCCCACAGAACAGCACAGAAGTCAGGTTATGCTCCCATGAGTATGTTTGCCAACACTGCCGTGTTCCAGGTCTCAGTCAGAGGAATCCCAGGGTAACTACAAAGGCTGCTTATAAACAAGAAAGGCTGGCCTGTTTCTCTAGGGACCAAACGCTAATATGCGCTAACATACCTAATCTTTGAATCTATCAAGGGCGGTGGGGAGACTATGACTTGGAGTTTCCACCCAATGAAAACTGTAGCATCAAACAACTCCAGGCAGTGTTTCACATCCTACCGCAGCAGGAAAGATCTTCCCACCTTCTCTCTGGTATGTTTGCTGCCAAATGACCTGGAGGCACTGTAATTTACAGAACAAAACTATGGAGTGGGTTCATTCAAGGTTTTGAGAAAACTTGAATCCCTAGGGGGTATTGTATCATAAATATTATTTTAACACATTACCTCGTTAATGGATATGATCACTGAACGTGTCATAATATTTATTGTCGTCCCTTGGCAGCTGGAAAAGGAGGAGAGGAAACGAGGGGGTGAGCACTGTTGAGAGTTACACCCAGCACAGCCTAAGGCACAGCCACCCTATTGTCTAATTAACCTGCTCATTAATTTACATGAAAGTACTTTCCATTTTTGCATACAATTATGCAGCTCTCCACAGCAGCATGACTGGAATTCCATAACAGGGTTTACTCTGCAGTGTTCTTTTCTGAGGCCTCTCTCCTCCCCAGTGACTGGGTCAGGCTAGTTCTAGGCCGTTCACCTTGACCTTGCAATGGGCATCAATGTCAAAGTAAATGCAAATGTACGTGCCCAGGCCTGGGCTCGGGGTCCCGCAGCATAACCTCCCTGGCATCCATCCCCTCAGTCCAGCCATGCCACAGGCTCACCAGCACATGGTCCAACTCTTTTTTTTTTTTAAATTCTTCATTGTTGGGATTACACTGGGGATCGTGCCTGCAGCCAGGGATGTGTCCTGACTGGGAATCAAACCGGGACCTCCTGGGTCCTAGGTCGGTGCTCACCCACTGAGCCATGCTGACCATGCTCTGCGTGTTCATCGTGCCTCAGACAAAAGACCTGAATACCTTGTTCGGCACTGTTAGCTCTCCAGCCAAAATCTGAGCTCATTCAAGAGGAGAACATTTGCTGCTCTTTGTCCATGAAGAGGCCACAGGCCGGGACTGTGTTTCTGGCACTGGATTTGTGGAGTCCGTGGGAATAGAAGTGGGCAGCCTGGGTGATGTTCTGACACTTATTTGGCTCAACAGAAAAAAATAAAAAAAGGGTGCCTTCAGGAGAGAACTGCAAGAATTTTTCACTCACATCCAAAGCTAACAACCTAGAAAAATCATCCATCGGCCAACTTACATTCCAGAGGCAAGTGTATTGTCACCAACGCTTTATTACGTACTTATGCTCAATGTACCCATTTAATTATGGATAATTAAAGCATGCATATATGAAGTTATTCACTATAATGTAATTTGTCATAATTGAGCATTCATGTTGTTTCAAATGTCTCAATTTTTTATCTTTGACTATATTATATCCACTATGTCTCAGTTTTTTATCTTTGACAATATTATATTCACTATAATATCATTTGTCATAATTGAGCATTCGTGTTGTTTCAAATGTCTCAATTTTTTTTAAATCTTTGACTATATTATCTTTGTTTCCAAGAATTTGTTTTAAGGTGGAGTTTGATAAGTAGAGTGATTGAATAAAAGGCATGGATTTTTATGAAACTATTGATATGGAACATTAAATTATCCATCTGTGAAAATTCCCCTCACATCATATCCTACCAGCATTATGCATACACACACACACACATATATTACCAATTGTTATTATTTTAATTTGCCTGTAAATTTTATGAATGTAGTTTCATATTGTTTTGCCCAGCTCAGATGACAAATATCACCTAGAATTTTAAGTAACAACATTGGCGGGGAAAATTTAGTGATCTTTAAAAAAATTATTTAAAATCTGTTTCAATCCGTAGTCCTGTGTTTAGTTTCCTGCAGCTTCAATACGATTGACCCATATTATTATTTCTAAAGAGAGGCCTGGTGCATGAAAATTCGTGTACTTGGGGGTGGGGTCCCCTCAGCCAGATCTGCACCCTCTCGAAGTCTGGTACCCCTCCCCAGGAGCAGGTGGCAGTCGGCAGTCGGACAGACAGCCCTCTCACTATCCAGGAGCCCTCACTCCTTACTTACCTCCCCTCTACTTGCTGGCCCTCAGTGCTGTCTTTGAGGCAGGAATGGCTTCTGCCACCTCTACTGTGCATGTCATCCATGAGCCCAGCTTCTGGCTGAGCGGTGCTCCCCCTGTGGGAGTGCATGGAGCACCAGGGGGCAGCTCCTATCCCCTGGTGGTCAGTGCGCATCATAGCGACCAGTTGTTTCGCTGTTCAGTCAATTTGCATTTTAGGATTTTATTATATAGGATTTGGAGTACTGTAGCATCTTGCCAACCAGTCTACCCCACTATCTCTCTAGTCCTCCTTCCCCCAGGCACATGTAGCCGAGTCAGGCCATCTATGCTGCTTGCACATCTCTCTGGCAGGTATATCTTTAGAGAATCATATATCCGACGACATATGCTTCCATGAGCTTCTCTTGACTTCTCTCCTCAATTTTGCTTAGAGACAGGGTTTTTCATGGTCTGCAAATACCACTGTGGTAACTTTTCAAGGGAATATGGCTTTTGAACGGAAAGGAAGCTCACCGATCTGAGAACTTTGATTTCGTGGGAGGAAGTTTCCCATCCTGGTTGAGGGCACGCTCCATAGGCAGCCCTATATCCATCGTTACTCACGGTGTAATCTTGAGGAGATCAACTCCTAGCCTGTAAGCGGTACCCCTTCCACCTCTTTAGGTTGCTAACAGTTTATTAAAATGAAATAAATAACATGTGACATTTCCTAAAATAGTTCATGGCTACCAGTGATTGCCTCACAGTGCCTGGTCGTGGGGAGGCAGGTAGAGTTGGGAGATAGGTCTGGTAGCACTTTTTAACCACAGTTTAGAAATTAACCGCCATGTTAATGAAAAACAACAACAAAAAAACCCCCATTGAAACATGTAAAGAGTTTTAGTGAGTGTATTTGAGCCACCCTGTCGACATATGCCGGGACGCAGAAACTCAATGAATTGAGATGATGCTCCGGAGAATGGCGGGTTACGTCTGTATTTACACATCGCAATCAAAGGAAAGGGACGTAGGTGGGTTCCATGGAATTCATTGGTGATGGATTAAGGAGGAGGGATAAAGCAATCCTACCTGGGATTGGATAAAAGGTAAAACGATGGACACATCCTTAGGTGGGTGCAGGAACAATGAACATGATAATGAAGGAATTTGTGGCATCCATCCTGGCTCCCACCACACCTGGCTGTGCCCCAGGGGCTCCAGAAAAAAAGGAAGTGACAAGTTACCCAGACATCTCACAGGTATGTTATTTTAGAGGCAAAAAGGCAAATGGCTCAGGAAAGATCTAAGCTGATCTTTGTCAGGGAAAATACAGGCCTCAGACCTGACTACCCACTAAAACCTGTTTGTAGTTAAATATTTAATTTTCAAGCCATCTTTGTGGTTATTTTAGGTCTCTGAGTTTGCAAGACCGCCACGCAGGCCTCCCTGAGCTGATCAGGTCAGCATGTGGCTCCTTTATGAAAGGAGCCACAGCCATTTTCCTTATATCTCCTCTTCAGAGTTTTTAAAAAGGGGATTTGAAGGTGACATAAGTGAAGGCTAATGGAAGCAGGTACTAGAGGAAAGCACAACTGCTCTGAGCTCCGGGGGAAAGCTCTCCTTGTCCTGGTTTCCTCAGGCTGTTGCCTTCCTGACCACAGGGGAGCTCAGGGTGTCCTGGAATCCACTGTGGATGCAGACCTGGCTTTGAAGAGACTTACAGACTCTCAAGAGTCCATCGCCGGTGATAATGAGCTGCGAACACCTTCCTGGGAAACCACAGACGCGCCAAAAGGGCAATTTAACACCTCTTCCAGAGACAGATGCGTCATGAATTATTCATGGGAGGCCAGCCAGACTCCCTGTCCACCAGCCTCCTGCAGGACATCCACAGGATGACAGGAACTCCCTCTCCTGCAATGTATGGGCCTTCTCCGCCAGGCAAAGGTCACGGTCTTCAATCCGCTTAAAACTCTTAGAGCAAGGGTGCTGATTGCTCGCATCTCTCCTCTCTCAAGTTCACGGTCTCCTGTACCATGTCATCTGGGATGTCTGTGTGCGTGTGCACCGGTGCAGATGTCATGGACACAGCACATCCCACATTTGAATCCAAAGATCGGCAGCGTTTTCTGTCGTGTCTTCCGTCCTTCGGGTCTGTCTCCTATGTGCTCTTGACACGTGATTCTGTGCATAAGAGGAAGCTCGGAGAGAAAGCATAGCACTTTGCTCCCACCAGCTGGGCTGGGTCAGGCCCCACTGGGGCCCACGGGTGAGGCCGCCATGGCCATGAGGCAGCTGCTTGTCCCGGTGCCTCTGAGGGTGGGAAATGCTTTTACTGTGTTCAGTCAGTTGATGAATATGCTGCCAGGGTCGACTCTAATGCTGTGTTTGTCAAACAATTTCAGGGAACCCCAACGGTGCCATGCAAATGAAGTGCCTAGAGTTATTTTGCAAATAATGTTTAGTTTTAGATGATTAGGTGGCTTTTTTTACTTCACTGATAACTTTGCACGAAGTCCCTCTTTATTATTATTCTAGTTTCTGTCTCTCTGAATCAAAACTCATCGTATGTAGTAGTTTTTCCCCAATGAACTTAAAATTAGGCTAGAATGTATATGTTGGAACTATATCAACACCACTAAGATGGACATTCAGGATGTTACCTTTCCTGAGATCGGACTGTTCTAAGGAATTCCCAGATACACATTGAACAAAACCGTTTGTCTTTAATGATACACAACATTGAAGTCATATTTTTCCTTTGAGACTCTTGTAATTTTTTATTTGTCAACTGTGTTCACATTCAATATTATTTTATGTTTGTTTCAGGTTAGGCATTTATATAATTTACAGAGTGATTCCACCGATAAGTAGTAGCCCCCTAACACCATGTGCAGTTATTGCAATGTTTATTGATTGTGTTCCCTGTGCTGTGCTGGACGTCCCCGTGACTATTCTGTAACTTACAGTTAGTTCCTCTTAGTCCCTTCACCTTTTTAACCCAGCCCCCAACCCCCTCCTACCTGGCAACCATCAGTCCATTCTCTGTGTCTATAAGTCTATGTCTGTCTTGTCTTATTCCTTTACTAGAGGCCCGATGCACAAAGATTTGTGCAATAACGAGCCTTACTTCCTCTGGCTGCGCACCGGCTTCTCTCCGGCACCCAGGACCTGGGTTTTCGCTTTGGCTGCTGCCTTTGCTCTGGCCAGAGTTGCCTTCCACCTTTGCTCTGGCCCTGCCGCCCTCCTATAGCTTTCTCCACCCCCTGCCCACTTCATAGCAGGCATCCCCCCCCCCCCCCCCGGCCCCAGCCACTCCGTGCCTGCGCATGTGTGCTGCCTAGAGGACCAGAGCAGCTGGGCGGGGGGGGGGGGGGGAGGGAGGGGGGGAAGAGAAGACCTATGTTGTCACCATGGTGATGACGCAAGAGTCCTAACCACCACCATCTTTGTCGCATCAATTTGCATAGTTCCTCTTTATTGGCAGTGGGCGCTGCCATCTTTGACACAAAGTGATGGTCAGTTTGCATATCCTGTCTTTGTTAGATAGGATTTTGTTCTGTAGGTTCCACATATAAGTGAAATTGCTCTCTGTCTGACTTATTTCACTTAGCATAATGCCCTCTGGCCCACCCATGTTGTCACAAACAGGAAGAGTTTACCCTTCTCTATGGCCAAGTAATGGTCCCTTGTGTGTACGCATCACACTGTCTGTGACGGGCGCATCTTGGTTTTTGCAGACAATGCTGCAGTGGTCGTAGCGGTGCACACGTCCCTTCAAGTCAGCTTTATGGAGTTCTTCAGACATTCACCCAGACACTGGAATTTTTAATGTTGGTGCTTATGCCAACTTTATTTTTTTATCTTAAATTTTAGAGTCCCCTTGGTGGAACTGCTAGAACACCGGTGCGCAGAGAAGGTATGAGAAGCAGAGCTTAGCGACAGGAGGAAGCCGAGCTCACCTGAGACGCAAGCATCTGTGTGCGTCTAGAGCTGCTTCGAACCAAGGACAGCCTCGCCCTCAGCCTCCGTCTCCTCCTCCCTGTTTTCCAGGTAAAAGTCAGTTTCCTTCATCGATTCACAACTTCATGTGCAGCGAGGGAACCTCTCTCTTGAAGCTAACCTATGGACCAAAACTCGGTAACTGCTTCTGCTTTTTTCATATTTAATTTTGTTCGTGTATCCTATTTTTTCCTAATTATAGTAATGTTTTCATGTCAAGACACCACCAATTTTAAGGAAGCCCATGCTTTAAAGAATAAATTGGGGAGGGGAAATAATGCATTATCAATTAAATATCCATGGGTAAATTGCATGGCGCCACCTGATTTTTGAAAAAGAAAACTTGAGTGAGAAAATATGCTTCTTGGATTTCAGAATATGACTGTATCACCGTAGAAGTTCAACTTATAGATTTTCAATTTTAAAAAGAGTAATTTTTTGTGACAATTTTTCAATTATGTTATTTTTAACATATTTTATAAAGGTATTATTTTACTTTTTCAGCTTTCCTTGACCTGGTTTGTTTGATCTGCCTTCTTATTTTTTAAATATATTTTATTGATTTTTTTTTTTTTTTTTTTTTTTACAGAGAGGAAGGGAGAGGGATAGAAATTCAGAAACATCGATGAGAGAGAAACATCGATCAGCTGCCTCCTGCACGCCCCCTACTGGAGATGTGCCAGCAGCCAAGGCACATGCCCTTGACCAGAATCGACCCTGGGACCCTTCAGTCCACAGGCCTAAGCTCTATACACTGAGCCAAACCGGTTTTGGCCGATCTGTCTTCTTACAGGAACTCTTTTGTAGATTGACTTGAAATCATTTTATTTAATTAAGGAAGCAGCTAAGGACACAGGCCTGTTGCTGCATGAAATATTTCCTGGATTTCAAAAGTGACGCCAGCAAGTGCCCCTGTCTTTACTGAGATAAATGTGTCCGTACGTCCATTTAAGAGGAATGGCTCCGCATTCCCCATGGGAGGTGCTATTCCGGGTGCCCGGAACACGGCGCGGAGCTAAAATAAAACCCGACACGCATTCCAGCAGGCCCACAGCCATTAGCTTGTCATCGGGGGACGTAAAGCTGACATGTGGCGGGTGCTGCGGGGAAGGAAGCATGGTGCGGGGACCATTCTGTGTGTAATTGAACCCAGGGGGCTCCCCCTGAAACAGGGGGCGGAGGGTCGTCCCGGGGAAGCTCGGGCTGTTGAAACAGAATTTATGGCTTCCATTTCTTCTCTCTCTCTCTCTCTCTCTTTTTTTTTTTTTTTAAATTACTGAGTTTATCGGGGTGACCTTGGCTAATAAAATTATAAAGGTTCCAGGTGTGCAATCCCACAATGCATCATCTGTGTATTGTATCGTGTGTTCACCACCCTAAGTCAAACCTCCCTCCATCATCATTTCTTCCCCTTTACCTGTTTCTACCCCCACCCCTCCCGTACACACCGACGCAATCACCATGCTGCTGTGTCTATGAGGCTTTTGTTCTTGGCTCACCCTCTTCCCCTTTGTCACCAGCTCCCGCCGGCCGTTCAGCCGGCAGTCTGTCCTCTGTATCTATGAGCGTGTTTCTATGTTGTTTGTGTTTGATGTTTCTGACATCCCACGGAACGGAGATCATGGGGCCCCTGTCTTTCTCGGACTGGCTCGTTTCACTGAGCGATGCTCTCCAGGTCCCTCCCTGCTGTTGCCAAGGGCGAGATTGCCTCCTTGTTTACCTCGGAGTGGTCTTCACGATGCAAAGGCACCAGTGGTTTTTCACCCACTGGCCTTCTGACGGGCATGGGTCTGCTGCCAGATCTTGGCTGCTGCAAACAGCACGGGAGTGAACGCAGGGGCGCATGCATTTCTTTTCAATCAGTGTTTCAGGTTTCTTTTGTTGTTTCATTTTAAAACAATTTTAATTTTATAGATGTATTTTAAGAATGGTACAAAAGCAATCATAGACTCTTTGCCCAATGTTTGCTTTCTCTCTCTTTCAAAATAATAATGTGTGCGTTTTTCCATGTGTGTACTTACATATCTACACATGATTACTTTGAGAGTGAGTTTCAAACAATATGATCCTCTGTCCCACATACTTCAGTGTGTATTTCCTAAGAAGAAGACATTTACTTAAACGTGCACAACCCAGTTCTCAAAATCAAGACATTGAACCGCAATAAAATACTGTTATGTAACCTACAGTTCCCATTCAAATTTCACCAATTTTTCCATTAATGTTCTTTTTTTTTTTAGGTTAATTATTTATTCAACTTTCTTTTAACTCATTCCCAGATGTGGAATCACTGGGTCTGGACTTGCGTTTCTTTTTTTCTTTTTAAAATACATTTTATTGATTTTGTACAGAGAAGGAGAGGGATAGAGAGTCAGAAACATCGATGGGAGAGAAACATTGATCAGCTGCCTCCTGCACACCCCCTACTGGGGATGTGCTCGCAACCTAAGTACATGCCCTTGACCATAATCGAACCCGGGACCTTTCAGTCTGCAGGCTGATGCTCTATCCACTGAGCCACACCAACTAGGATGGAACGTGTGTTTCTTGAAGGCGGTGGCAGGCCATGGCAACGGGCCACGTGGGAGGCAGCAGGCCAGCCAGGAGGCAGCAGGGATGTGGGGAAGTGTGCCCAGAGCCGCTGTGGTGTTTTCCCAGGGACAGACAAGACAGGAGGGGGCAGGCTAGGACTGGTGAGTGTGACTAACGCCAGCAGGCTTTGGGCTGCAGGGTGACTTCAGAGGTCTGCCCCCCAGCCCCCGTCTGTATCTGTGTGCAGCCCACTTCCATTCTGTTCTGAATTCCACGTGCATCTGAGGGGAACGTGGCGAAGCTCAAGCGTTTCCGTCCCAGATACAAGAATGTTGACTGGAATCATACAATGGCACACATATTACTTGAGAGAAAACAGTTCCCAATTTCATATCTCTGTTGCAAACAAATGGTTAGGGATAAATTTATACAGAGCGGTATCTTAAAATAATAACCGAGCTCCACCCCCACTGGTGTGGCTCAGGGGGTGAGCATCGACCTATGAACCAGGAGGTCACAGTTCGATTTCGGGTCAGGGGGTCCAGCGGGGGAAATGGGAGGTAGCGGTAACAGTCTCAACAATAAGACATATATATTTTTTTAAAGCGATGGGAGACATTCTGGTACATAAAACTGACTGTGCTCATGTTGTGAGTGAAGGGAGAAAAGAAGTCCCAGGAGTGAGCCATGGGCACCCCAACATCTGAGGGCTGGTGAGGAGTCCTGTTGCACATTGAGAAGGAGTGGGCCATGGGGAGGGAGGAATCACATACTATATTGCATGGAGTACTGTACTCTGTAGCCAGAGAGAAAATGACTCAAGAGTAGGGGTGAAGGATGCTGAGGGGGTTACCAGAGAATCGTCCATTGGCTTTGTCAATGAGGGGGTGTCGGGTAGGAGCAGGCCCCAGGGAAGCCTGGTGTGGGTGCATTCCAGGGAGAAGAGGCGGGGGAAGTGGAAGGGGAGATTGGAGCTATAGACCGAGGGAGTGAAGGAGGGAGCGAAGGTGCCCTGTGAAAGTGATCATCGGTGTTTGTTCAGAGCGGGTGTGTCCCTACACGTGGGTTTGCTGATGGTGGGAATGATGATGTGAGAGATAAGAGGAACCGCCAGAGTGCTTTTAGCTAGTTGAGCAGGTAAGGGCGCACCTGACCCAGGACATGTAGTTATTGTTTATTTGTTTTAATTTTTCTTATTGTTGTGGAAACTTTCTTACTAGCTTGTGGGTGGCTAGTAGATTGCCAGTGTGATCTTGAATTTTCCTGGTCAAAGAAATAACGTGTAGAAAGCTTTGTGATGATTGAAAGCCATAAATCATCTTGTGAGGGAACATGGACATCTTTAACTGACACAAATCAGTAATTGAAATTACAGCTTACCATATTACTCTGCCTGAAATTACATGTGAAAGGAGGTTTTATACACGCACGCCTCCTGCTATATTTCTTCAGTAAAGAAATGTTTTCCCATAATGACTTCATTGCATGCAAATTCAGTAACTGTAGGCCGTGTCCCTGTGAATAAATAATGTAAGCCAGCTCTTTGGCGAGAGAAGCGGTGACATAGACGTGGCCCATGGCGTTATGAATGAGTCGTTCTGATGATGAAGAGACCCACGCACAGGGGCACAGTCTCATACATCTGCTGTCAGCCCATCCCTGCCATGAGTGAATGAAACGGAACGTATGCAGTAGAGGCACTGAACCAAACGTCAGCTGTCATCTACCTTGGTGGATGAAACGTCTGCTTATCAGAATTCCATGCTCTAAGTCAAGGTCTCTGTTTCGACAAAGGTACCACAGCTTTGAAAATCCTTTTATTCACTAACTAGAGGCCCGGTGCACAAAATGCGTGCACTGAGGGCTGTCCCTCAGCTCAGCCTGCACCCTCTCCATCTAGGACCCATTGGGCGATGTCCGACTGCCAATTTAGGCCCAATCCCTGCAGGCCTAAGCCAGCAGTCAGACATCCCTCTCACAATCTGGTGCTGCTGGCTCCTAACAACTCTGTCTGCCTAATTGCCCCTAACCGTTCTCCTGCCAGCCTGAATGACACCTAACTGCTCCCCTGCTGACCCGATCATCCCCAATTGCCCTCTCTTGCAAACTTGGTCTGCACAACTGCTCTCCCCTGCCAGTCATCTTGTGACAACATGGTGGCAGCCATCTTGTGACAACGTGGTGGCAGCCATCTTGTGACAATGTGGGGGTGGCCGTCTTGTGATGACATGGCAGTGGCCATCTTTTTTACTTTATTTATTTTTATTGTCTAAAGTTTTACATATGTCTCCTTTCCCCCCAATTGACCCCTCTCCCATTTCTTCCTAGCCTGGGCATCTTGTGATGACATGGGGGCGGCCATCTTGTGACAACGTGGGGGTGGTGCACTTGTGATATGAGGGCGTGAGGGTCAAATTGTATATTACCTTTTTACTATATGGGATTACATTCATTTACTTAAAACTGTATTGCATACAGGTCATAATTATATTAAGGTTTAATTTATTTGGAAACTCTTGAGATTGGACTCTGTATAAAATGGACTAGAGCCGAGCTGGTGTGGCTCAGGGACTGAGCATTGATCCATGGAGCCAGAAGTCCCCGGTTCAATTCCCGGTCATGGCACATGCCTGTCTTGCGGGCTTGATCCCCAGTAGCGGGTGTCGGGGAGGCAGCCGATGGATGATTCTCTCTCATCATGGATGTTTCTATCTCCTGCCCCCTTCCTCTCTGAAATAAATAAATAAATAAAAAATGAGTTGGAAGCACTGAAAGTGAGACAAACCACATATCTTCTGTCCACAAACATTAAAGTGGGGTGAATTTCCAGTCAATATCAGCATCTTTCCAAATAATTCTTTCCGTAAACTACAAAACATGTGGGATTTTCACTGTGCGGTTTCATTGCACTTCCCCCTTCTCCGCCCCATGGTGAAGGAAGACAGGTGCTTTGCTGGCTGCATACTCTCTCCATCCGGTCTCCCCACCTCCCGGGGCCTGCCTGGACCTCCGCGGTCTCCCTGTGTTCGAATGGGGGTGAACCCATGCTGATTCACGTCTGTGATGGCCCCAGGTGCGTTCCTAGCTCAGCTCTTCCACCTGCTGCCCACAAGGGCCTCCCTGTTGTGCTAAGAGCTCCCAGCCGTCGCCCCCAGGCCCAGAGAAGACTTAGGTTTTCTGTGGAGTCACAGTGGCCCGTTGCTGACGGCTCAGACTCTTTCTCAGCGTTGCCTAAGGGGAAGCCAGCCGAGCCGTATAAGTTTGAACTGAAAATGAAAGCCATCTCATTTGTATTCACTATTTTCCCTGAAACAACAGTTTACTCCGTTCCTACCATGTGGGAGGCGAGGTATTAACATCGGTTGCTATAGTAACGATGAAACGCCATTCTCGCCGACAGGGAAGGGAGGGATCACAGGAGAGACCCCTGAAGGAGAGCATCCCCCACCCCAATGGCACAGAGCGAAACAGCGCTAATTGCCGGAAGGCCGAGGCATGGAGGGATGGGTGCGCGGAAGGGAGGTCTGAGCTGACCTAGGGGGCTAGATGGGACTTCTTCATGGTGTGACGGTTCATGTAGAGGGGACGCTGCTCATGCCGAAGCTCCAGGTCACATGGAACATGACACACCTCAGGGTGCGTGCACGTGTGTGTGTGTGTGTGTGTGTGCACGTGCGTGTTTCTGTGTGTGTATGTGTATGTGTGTGTGTGTGTGTGTGTGTGTGTGTGTGTGCGCGTGGGGGGTGGTGGTGTATGTGAGGGATGCACTAAGGCGGACACGGTGCCTCACTGACAATCAGTCCACGCCCTGGCCATTCCCTCTGTTGTCCCTTCCACACCAGCTTTGTGGCTTGAAATGCTTCCAGTGACGTGTTCTCTGCTTCCACCCGAGGCAGCAGCAACGCACCCTCTCCATCTTCCGCTCCAAAAAGCATGCTCAGGCCATGGGACAGCCTGCGCGTGGGCCTCTGGATTCCCCCGAGCTCCCGGGTTTCTCTGGAATCACATCTGGCGTCCAGGGACCCGTCGCCGGGGTGAAAGCACTGCTTTCTGCGGGCCTTGTCTGGGTGCATTGGCGTGCTTCGTGGCATCGCGTGTATCTTTCTCGCTCTGTGCAGCGAGAGACAGCATGGCTGCTGGAAGTTAGACACCGTGATTTTCTGGAGAACGTGACCAGCGACACTTCCAGCCCTGTGGCCCGTGGCCGCCTGGGAAAACCAGGGTGTGGGTTCCTGCCCACTCCCCACTCGGCGTTGAGGACAAGATTAGGCTTGGAGAGTGGCTGACAATTTGGGAAGGACGATTGAGAGTATAAGATGCTCAGAAAGACAGTGGTGCCAGTCATTCATTCAATCATTCACTCACTCACACATATACTCAGACAACAGAAATCCATTAACCCTGTGGCCCAATATTCACTAGGTAAGAGATGGTAAGGTGTTGGGGGTGGAAAATAATGGAGCCCATATTCCTACTCTCAGCTGAAGAGCAGTCAATTGGGCAGACAGAGGAGTCCATAGATAGCAGAGGCCTGTAGGTGACTAAATGGTGGTTTGGCCAGGGTTTCTAGAGCATTCCAGGAGGGTGACTCCTACCCCTCAGAAAACCAGCAGTTATTCAGAAGAGTTCTTCTGCAAAGCTCGGTGCAGAGAACTTAAGTTGCTCAGCTCTGTGCTCAGCATTCGCCCACATCGATTCCGGGTAGATAGTTACCCCTCTCCTCAGAGCAGCGTGGACCCAGGCCCGCTCCCGGCTGTGGCTCTGGCATCGGTGAAGAACCCGACACCATTCACATCTGTGGCTGAAGGTAAAAAGCCAGGACAGTGGCCATGCTGTCCACTGGTTTTCCCAGGCAGCCACGGGCCACAGGGCTGGAAGTGTCGCTGTCACGTTCTCCGGAAAATCACGGTGTCTAACTTCCAGCAGCCATGCTGTCTCTCGCTGCACAGAGCGAGAAAAATACACGCGATGCCACGAAGCACGCCAATGCACCCAGACAAGGCCCGCAGGAAGCAGCGCTTTCACCCCGGCGACGGGTCCCTGGGTGCCAGACGTGATTCCAGAGAAACCCGGGAGCTCGGGGGAATCCGGAGGCCCACGCGCAGGCTGTCCCACGGCCTGAGCATGCTTTTTGGAGCGGAAGATGGAGAGGGTGTGTTGCTGCTGCCTCAGGTGGAAGCAGAGAACACTTCGCTGGAAGCATTTCCAGCCACTCCTCATGTGGCCCCGGTCCTGACATCCCCTAGAAATCCCGTCTCCCCCCCCCCCCTCCCCACTACCTACCTGTCAGGGGCAACAGGAGAGCCTACCTGGCCCGGGAAGAAGGACAAGTGGATTTCGCCGACCAGCTAGCTCAGTGGCTGGCAAACTGTGGCTCGTGAGCCACATGCAGCTCTTTGGCCCCTTGAGTGTGGCTCCTCCACAAAACACCAGGACCTGGGCGAGTCTATGCTGAAGAAGTGGCGTTAGAAGAAGTTTAAGTTTAAAAAATTTGGCTCTCCAAAGAAATTTCAATCGTTGTCCTGCTGGTATTTGGCTCTGTTGGCTGATGAGTTTGCCAACCACTGATCCAGCTGTCTCAGCCACAGGACATGGAAAAGACCTTCATGCTTGCCCAGTGAAGCGTGCACCTCACGGCAGAGAGGCCGGGAGGAAAACATGCTTGGAATCACGCTATGCACAAATGCATGGTGCTGGACGCCAGAGTCTACAACACCCATTTTCTTAATTACAGTGCATCCGTGCATCGGCAAGCTGTTCGACACGCACGTTACCGGGAATTAGAACCGCAGATGAGGGGAGTGATTTAGGTTATGGGCTTCAGATTAATTCTAAGCATACGGAGTGATTAATCAACACACAGTATGCTAATGAGTTATTGCTGGCCCTGCAGAAATCTCATGAATAAAATAACCAATTAGAGGGTGGCTGTCGTCGTTCTGTAGAGCAGAAACGTCGGCCGGGAGGTGTCCAGCCTTCGGTCCGTGCATTGATGGCCCTCATGCACCAACGGGGGCCAAACACGGAAAGCAGCCCCTCACCCCACGTTGCCAGGGAGCGGCAGCAGTGGGATTCCAAATTGTACTTCCTGACTCTGTTCATTCTCCTTCTAGCACCTTAGACATCGTGGGTCCTGGCTGGTGTAGTTCAGTGGGCAGAGCATGGGCCTGCCGACCGAAGGGTCCCAGGTTCAATTCCGGTCAAGGGCACGTCTCCAGGTTACAGGCTCAATTCCTGGCCCTGGTTGGGGTGTGTGTGGGAGGCAACCGACTGATGTGTCTCTTCGTGTCAACATTTCTCTCCCCTCCCTTCCACTCTCTAAATATCAATGGGAAAATGTCCCCGGGTGAGGATTAACCAAAAAAGAAAAAAAAGAAAGAAGGAAGGAAGGAAGAAAAGGAGAAAGGAGGCAGGAGGAAAGAAAGGAAGGAGAAAAGGAAGGGAGGAAGGAAGGAGGGAAGGAAGGAGGAAGGAGGAAGAGAGGAAGAAGGGAAGGAAGAAACACCTTTCCAGATCTCGTGAGGCTCAGCCACAGAGTGAGCCCGTGGCAGTGGCCCATGCGGTCTGGGCACCGAGCACAGCCAGAGGCCGGCACCAGCCCAGCCTGCAGCAGCTGGGATTCTGAGGACATTTTTGTTACTGCCTCCTGCTGGCCAAACACCTGAACAGCTGTAGGGAGTTCCCCCAATCTGACAATGGATGCCGTGTACCAGTGTTCGGCAAACTCACTAGTCAACAGAGCCAAACATCAACAGTATGATTGAAATTTTCCCTGACAGTCCAGTTTTTTAGACTTAAACTTCTTCTAACGCCACTTCCTCAAACCAGACTCACCGAGGCTGCAATATTTTGTGGAAGAGCCAAACTCAAGAGGCCAAAGAGCCACATGTGGCTTGCGAGCCATAGTTTGCTGACCACAGCTGTATAAAAACCCTGGCCTTGGATGTGTATATCTACTTTGCCTTGGGACAATTTGTGTAAATAAAAAGAAAGGGGTCCAGGGAGACAGAAGAACTTGGTTTCTTTTATTTTTATTTTTTTAATCTTTATTGTTCAGTTTATTAATTACATTGTTCCCCCTTTTAATCCCCCTATAGCTCCCCTCCACCCTGTACCCATCCCACCCCCACCATCCACCCTCACCTCCCCCTCCCCAATGTCCTCTCCCATTGTTGCAAGATTTTTGTCCAGTCTCTTGCTGTACTTCCCACACCCCTTTTCTCCCCAAGAATTGTCAGTCTATTCCCTCTCTATGTCCATGATTCTATTATATTCACCAGTTTATCCTGTTCATCAGACTATCAATTCACTTGATTTTTATATTCATTTGTTGATAGATGTGTATTTGTTGTTCATAATTTATATTTTTACCTTTTTCTTCTTCTTCTTAAAGAATATCTTTCAGCATTTCATATAATATTGGTTTGGTGGTGATGAACTCCTTTAGCTTTTTCTTATCTGTGAAGCACTTTATCTGGCCTTCAATTCTGAATGACAGGTTTGGTGGATAGAATAATCTTGGTTGTAGATTCTTGCTGTTCATCACTTTGAATATTTCTTGCCACTCCCGTCTGGCCTGCATCGTCTCTGTTGAGAAATCCGCTGACAATCATATGGGTGCTCCCTTATAGGTAACCAACTGGTTTTCTCTTGCTGCTTTTAATATTCTCTCTTTATCTTTTGCTCTTGGCATTTTAATTACGATGTTTCTTGGTGTGGTCCTCTTTAGATTCCTATATTTTGGGGTTCTGTGTACTTCTTGGGCTTTTAAGTCAGTTTCTTTCACCAGGTGGGGGAAGTTTTCAGTCACTATTTCTTCAAGTAGGTTTTCATTAACTTGTGCTCTCTCTTTTTCTGGCACCCCAATAATTCAGATGTTGGCATGCTTGAGGTTGTCCCAGAGGCCCCTTACACTATCTTCAATTATCTGGATTCTTTTTGTTTCTTGCTTTTCCAGCCAAGTGGATTTTGTTTCTTTGTATTTCAAATCTTTGACTTGGTTCTTGTGGCCCTCTGGACTGCTTTTAGGACTTTGTGTAATATTTTTTATTTCAGTCTGTGTATGCTTGATTTCTAGTTGGTCCTTTTTCATATTCATGAGGTTCTTGTTCATATCCTCAGAGGTCTTGTTCATTTCCTTGAGGGTCTCATTCATTTCCTGGTTGGTCTTCTTTATTTCCTCGTTGGTCTGATTTATTTCCTCATCATTCTCATTAAGTTCATCGGCCTTTTCTAGGAGCCTCTTGAAAAGCTTTGTAACTGTGGTTTTGAACTCTACGTCTAGTCGTCTTTTTTCCTGCATTTCTTTCACACCTGATTTCTTTCCATATCTTTGCATGTTGGCTGCTTTATGTGGTAGATATACTCTAAGGGTCAGTGGCTCAGCCTCCCCAGTTACCTGAGGTGGACACTCTTACTGCAGTCCTTTATGGGTTGTACAGTATTTTTGAATTTAAGCCCAGCTTGCTGTTGTTAGCCCTAAGAGGGTTTGACCTCCAGGCCAATTGGCTGTGAAGGGATACTGTGTTCAGGTTGGATGGGCGGAGTCTCTGAGCTAAGCAGGCAGCCTCAGCATCAGCTACGTCCTATGCTGCGCTCGCACGCGGGTCTCTGTTGGATGGGAATGGTTGCAGACATCTCCAAGAGAAAGCAGCTAGTCTCTACCCCTTTCCAGACAACTCTGCCTCTCCCCAAATGAGTCTGCACACCCAAAGTCTCGCCCAGGGTTGTAAAACAAAGCAGTCCGGTGGTCTCCAGGACCAGGTGGCAAGTTTCCAGGGAGCAAGTTGCGCCTCTGTGCTGTCGCACAGTTTACATGCGCAAACTGCTTTTCCAAGCGACCCGGTTTCTCCTCAGACTAGGAGACCTCTGCCACACCCAGCTTCCCGGGTGCATCCCCCGGACCTCAGACCTCGCCTGGTGCTGGGGAATCCGTGCAGTGGGGCGTCTCCGCCCTCCCCGTTGGTGAAATCCAGCCGGGGTTGCTACTCCAGCCCTACAGCCCGCGCGCGGCCACAGTTCCTAACCTGTTTCCACGCATATCTTCAAGGCTGCGCTCCTGCCGCTCTTCTGAGTCTCAGTGTCCCACCTTTACTTTTATTTGTGGAGTTTTCACTCAGCCAGCTGTCCGGTAATTCTGGATGATGTTTGTTTTGTTGTTATGTTGTAGTTTTTGAATTGTTGCTCGGGGCAGAACAATAGGTGTTTACCTATGCCGCCATCTTGGTTCTCCTCAGAACTTGGTTTCTTTTAGCCAAGCTCCTCTGGCCCCCCCAAAATCCCTTCCAAAATTATGTTTTGTCTCTAGACTCTTTTTAAAATATATTTTATTGATTTTTTTTTACAGAGAGGAAGGGAAAGGATATAAAGTCAGAAACATCGAAGAGAGAGAAACATCGATCAGCTGCCTCCTGCACACACCCTACTGGGAATGTACCTGCAGCCAAGGTACATGCCCTTGACCGGGATCGAACCTGGGACCTTTCAGTCCACAGGCTGATGCTCTATCCACTGAGCCAAACCGATTTTGGCCATCTCTAGACTCTTGATTAATTTACACACAGCCCTTGTTCAGATTTCTGAACGCTTCTAGATGCTAGAATAAGACCACTGGCATTATCATTTCAAGACCATTTCATTATGTAATGAAACCCTTCTTTGTCTCTAATGTCTGCTTTTTGTGACATCAAAAATACAACTTCATGTCACTTTAGATTCATTTTAGCATGAATTATCTTTTAACTGTTTTCCTATCTTTTACTATGAACCTATTGAGCATTTATATTTAAAGTGGATTTCTGGAAGATTTAATTTGGTGTAGATTTTTTTAAATGGTGCAGTGACCATCTCTGGTTTTCACTGCTGCATTTATACCAATCACATTTAGAATGATTATTTGTATTTTAGGATTAATGGATACCATGTTCATAACCATGTCTTCCAGCCATGACATTGTTTTTTCTTTCTTCCTTAATTCTCTACCTTCTCTGAGTTTACGTGAGCATTTTATGATTCAATGTTATCTCTTCCCTTGGCATGTTAACTAGACATCTCTGTGAAATAAATCCCTTTATTGGACCCTCTATGCACTTTTGTATCTAATCTAAGCACACCTACAAATGGCACCATGCTGCTTCCTGGGTAGGGCAGGCCTCTCAGAGCCTGTCGTCCCTCCCTCTGGTCTCCATGGCACCCTTTCATCCATGTCACTCGTCCCGGCTCCTTCTGCTGGCACCGAGTGGCTCTCAGTGCTGCCTTTGTGATGCGGGTCTGAGTTCAAATCGGTGCCATTTTCAATCTCCCGGTGGGTCTCTTTAGCTCTCTCATAGGGCAGATCGCTGCTTGTGAATTCCTTCAGATTTTGGTGAAATAAGGAAGTCTTTATCTCCCCTTGTTTCCTGAAGAATGATTTCACTGAACATAGAACTCCAGGTTGGTATTTTATCGTGTTAACGTTTACATGTAACATTGTTAATGCGGTGCCTCTCTCCTCTTCCTGACTGGCATCTGACGAGACGTTCTCTGGCGTCTATGTAGTTACTGCGTGCAGACCGCCTTGGAGTATTCCCACGGTCCTGCCCCGGGCTGCCCAGCCATTGACCTTGAATCCTAGGGGCGCTTTACCTTCCCATTACCTTGTGCCTGGTGTTCTGATGCCTCCTAGTTAATATTTTATTGCTGTCATTTCAGACGAGGCACTTGCTCTCTCTGACCTTCCCTCTCTTCTCCTGTTAAATGACAGCATTGATTGTATAATTTCCACGACCCTATACTTTTCTAAAATTAACCTCGGGATTTGCATTTAAACTAGAGAGACTTACAGCCTCGGACTGAGTCACCTCAGGGCATCAACGACAACGCAAACCTTCCGTTGCGGTTTTGCATAAACTGTGTGCGTGTCAGACGCAGGCTGGGGAGCATGTGTGGGTAGCCTGGCCTCCTCCCACGCTTCCTCCGACAGAGACTCGTAGGAAGGAGGACCGTGTGGAATAGACAGAACCTAGGAGAGTGGAGGCGTTGTCCCTGTTGCGACGTGAGTGGCCGTGGGCAAGCCCACACTGCGCTGCCTTTCGTTCTTGCTTTCATCACCGGTCGTGACTACCTGGAGCCACAATATGAAAATTCTATGTGAGTACGTGTGCCTGTGGGATCACCTCCAGAGCATGAGTGCAGCCGAAGTCTCCATCTGTCTAACGTTTGTCTGACTTTTTATCATTATTTTTGTCATTCACGTTCTCTTTTAGCTTCTTTTAAAAAAATTTTTTTAAAAGTCTAAACAAAGCATCTCCTTCTCCAACAACATGAGCAGCACCGGAACCTTCTGTGTTAAAGGGAAGGGGCGCCCCGGCCTCACGCCCGGCCAGTCACTTTCCTAAGGACGGCGACAGCCGAGCGCCGTTTATGAAAACTACAAGCAACTCGTAACTCCATTCTCTGGTTAAGCCCAGGGCCTGCAGGCTTATGTGCCTGAAGGTTATAGCATTATCTGCAAGTGTGATTAAATTTCTCCGGAGTTTTAGAATGCTTTATTGATGAACAAATATCACGTTGCTGGTGGATAAATAAAGCTCCAGGTACAATAGATGGAATTGGCATTTTAATTCTACGCTCAGTGCTAAGAGATGCAGCCCTGTGAGCAACGGGGGGCTGGCGAAAAGCGAGAAAACGTCACTGCATTGTGGAGTGGTAACGCAGGCTGTACTCCGACACGTATATTACTTATTTAACCTTCACAGCGGCTCTATTACGCTATTTTGGTTTTATTTTAATATCACAGAAGATAAGGCTGAACTTAGAAGACTTATTATCCTATCTAATAAAGAGGGAATATGCTAATTGACCCTCGTGCCGTCGCAAAGATGGCGGCACCCACAGCCAATAAGGAGGAAATATGCTAATTGACTGTCACACCATCAAAGATGGCGGAGCCCATAGCTGCAAGATGGCGGCACCCAGTCCCCTCAGCCCTCAAGCCACTCAGGTCCCACCTAAAATGCAGGCAAGCCTCGGATGGCAGCTGCCCAGCCGCCCAGGGCAGACTGAGGTTCAGGTAACCAGGGCAGGCCGAGGTTTGCGTTGCGGGCAGTGGCAGCAGCAGAATGTGATGGGGCATCACCTTCCCCTAATTGCCAGTTTGCTTCTTTCCCTTGAGGGCTTCCAGATTGTGAGAGGGGACAGACTTGGCTGAGGGATTGCCCCACCACTCCTGTGTGTGAATTTTCATGCACCAGGCCTCTAGTAGTATAATAAAACTATAACCTGAGTTAATAGAAATGGGTTTGGAATCTTCTAGAATCTACGACACTCTTTCCAGAACATGCCTTTTATACACATACCATCATACAATGTGAACACAATATTATAAATGCATTTTAAGTGAAAAAAACAGTAGTCCTGGTGGTATCTCAGTTGGTTAAAATGTCTTCCTGATAAGCCAAGGTTGCAGGCCAATGCTCAACCACTGAGCAGATAACTGTATTTTTTAAAAAATGCACTTCATTATATTAAGTTACAAGTGTCCTAAGATGGTGGCTGTGATAAGTAATTTCTAAAAAAAAAGGAAACATTGATTTTCCAATTATGTGTTTATCATACAGTCAGCCTTGTCTCTAATTCCAAACTGGGTGTTGCTGCCAAACTGTAATTTTGCTTCAGCAAATACCACACGCCCATACCATGCAGCATATTCTGTGATTCTTTTAAAAAATGTATTATCTTCATTGATTCCAGAGAGGAAGGGGAGGGGGGGCAGAGAGAGAGAGAGAGAGAGAGAGAGAGAGAGATTAATGATGAGAGAGAGAGAGTCATTAATCAACTGCTTCCTGCACGCCCCACACTGGGGATCAAGCCTGAAACCTGGGCATGTGCCCTGACGGGAATCGAACCTTGACCTCCTGGTTCCTAGGTTGATGCTCAGCTGCTGAGTTTCCACTGGCCGGGCTGCAAGCCATTGTCTAGAGTCAATGCTCCAAGAAGGAAAGGAGAATGTGAGACGGGATGAGCGTGGGAATACTAAGAAAGCAAAGGAGGGAATGACGAGCTGGATGAGAGGCAGGGCACAGGGGCAGGAGGAGGTTCCCTTTTACACAGAAGGTTCCGGTGCTGCAAGGCGGGGGCCACGGGAGTAGAGAGTGTTTCTGAAGAGCCAGTTAAGCCCTTAGCGCTCCCCCCTCGGTCATTGCCTTCAGAGCTCTTGGCCTTAAGAACCCTTCATTGCTCTCCTGGTAATTTTCCTGTCAAACTATTGTCTCCGCACACAATCTCCTCCTGGAAATAAATGTACCCGGAGCCGCGCTCACCGCTGGGCCTCGCCGCGCTGTGCGGAACGTCAGGAGTGTGGGTCAGCCTGGCCGGTGTGGCTCAGGGAGCCGAGCGCCGCCAGCCTGCAGACCAGAGGGTCCCGGGTTCGATTCTGGTCAAGGGCCCTGGTTGGGTGAGTGCAGGAGGCAACCGATGGGTGTGTCTCTCTCACCTCAGTGTTTCTCCCGGTCTCCCCTCTGTCTTCCACTCTCCCTAAGAATCAGTGGGAAATAAGCATTCGTGGGAAAACAGCCTCAGGTGAGGATTGGCAAACAAAAAGAGAAATGTGGTTCATCTAGGCCAGTGGTCGGCAAACTCATTTGTCCACAGAGCCAAATATCAACAGGACAACGATTCAAATTTCTTTGGAGAGCCACATTTTTTTTAAACTTAAACTTCTTCTAACGCCAGTTCTTCAGCATAGACTCGCCCAGGCCGTGGTATTTTGTGGAAGAGCCACACTCCAGGGGCCGAAGAGCCGCATGTGACTGGTGAGCTGCGGTTTGCCGACCGCTCACTACGGTAATGACTCTGACACAGCTGAACAACTGTCTTTGCAACGTGTTTGGCATTTTTCACTTTTATCCTCTTACATGCCACCTGGGGGGTTGACTTCCTGTAGAAAAGGCGCCTTGGGTTCCGCCAATGCGGCTCAGCCATTGAGCATGGATCTAGGAACCAGAGGTCCCGGGTTCGATTCCGGTCAAGGGCACATGCCCGGGCTGCAGGCTCCATACCCAGGAGGGGGTGTGCAGGAGGCAGCTGATCCATGATTCTCTCTTATCGTGGATGTTTCTCTCTCTCTTCCCTCTCCACTCCTCTCTGAAATGAGTAAAAATATATTTTAAAATTAAAAAGAAAATCAAAAGGAACATCCCTTTATCAAGACTCTGAGCCATAGATTGCCCGGCCAAGAGAGCTAACTAAGCACATGGCCTGGTGCGGAGGAGAGCCGAGCGCAGAGTCAGTGACCTCCTGGACCCTGGGCAGCGTGGCTCTGCAGCCTCTGTTTCACCTGCGCTGCCCATCCTGCCAGGGGAGTGCTGGGCCGGGCTGCCTTCCAGCCATGCCTGTGGTGCCCGGCTCCGGGCAGGTGTGGGGACAGCAGGTCCTTCCTAGTGACCAGCCCGTAGCGTGACCAGATCAGCCTTCAGTGGAGGGCCATTCCTGGAGGCACACAGATCTGTGCAGGTTCCAGTGTTTTAAGCCTTCCGGAGGGCAGAGGGGGCGTGTCTGTGGGGTTGGTATGGTGCTCGGTACTCGGTAAATATGTACATGTGTTAAGACACGATGGAAACGCCGGAAGCTCTACGGAGATTTCCTCATCGTTTCGCCGCAGGGGTGCGTCATGAAACAATTACGTGCCTCCGGGCAGGAGGCCAGGGCGCTGGCTGGCCTCCCCACCAGGGGGCCGGCACTGTCCCTGTAACCGTCAGTGGGACGCTCCTGGGACCGCGGCGACCTCGGCCCCGTCTCCTGGCGTGTGTAAGTCAGTTACACGTGGGAACGGTGATGATGTACTTGAAAGAGAAACGTGCAGAAATCCAATGGCAGGGACGTTGTTGACCTTGGAGGTGGAAATCTGCAATTTCACACGCTCCTGACTTGCTAAGAGTCTAACAATGCTAAGCACAGGCTCAGAGGGCAAGAGGCTACCAGTAGATTCAGTAGCTCCTGTTTCTTTGCACACACACACACACACATGCACGCACGCACGTAGACAAACATACATACATATACACATAGACATACAAACACAGAGACACACACACATGCACACAGACATACGCACATACTTACATACACAGACACACAATACTCAGAGAAACACCCAGTCACATACATATATACAGACAGACAGACACACAGATACACACACAGACACACACATACAGACACACACACAAACACAGAAACACACTCACGTACACAAACACACACACATACATACAAACACACATGCACACACATGCACACAGACATACACACATGCTTACATACACAGACACACAATACTCACAGAAACACCCAGTCACATACATTTACACAGACAGACACACACACACAAAGACACACACACACATGCACACAGATATACATGCACATACAAACACACATACACAGACACACACTCACACACAGACATACACACACACAAACAGGCACACATACACACGCACACACACACACACACGCTCTCACACACTCATAATGTGTTATATCTTCATTATTTACCTCTTTCTACTGTCTTTGGACGTAAGTTACTGTGTTTTTAGATTCCTGGGGGAAATGTTCACTGGTGATCTAAGTCTCTCCTTTAAACAAATGGAGCTACGCGCCAGCAGGAAGTTGAGGCCCAGGTCTCACTCACTGGAGTTAGAACGCTCCTTGTCTCTGGTTTGGTGAGTTCATCACCCACTCTATCGTTTCGAGGGAGATTGCCTAATTTCTGCACATTTGGTGATTTACTGGTTACATTTTTATTACCACGTCTAGCTTATTTGCACTTGGTCAAATTGCAACCCCTTAGTCCAACATTTGACATTTGAAATTTTCTGGGATTTGATTTATTCCTCAATAAATGATTCATTTTAGAAAACAACTCATATCCATTCGAAACAAGTTGTACTTCTGTTTGGTGCGTTGGTGTCTAAAACTCAATCAAGTCAGTTGTACTTTTCAATTTATTAACATCTTTTATCCCTTTATTTTTTCTATTAATTAATTACAAATAAGGGGGTGTTCACTCCTCCCTACTGTCATGATTACTTTGTATATTTTTCTTTTTAATCTGTCACTTTTCACTTCACAGTCTACTTTGCATAACCTTACAATGGCTGCACCAATTCTATTATGACTGGAGATTAAAATGAACATCTTTCACTTCCAGCATCTCTGTCCCTGTGTCATGGAATGGCGCTTTTAAACAGAAGAAAGTGGGTCATCATTTGAAATTAAATCAGCAATAAGGTGTTTACCATCTAATTGATGTATTGAGTTTATTGAGTTAATGTAATTATTGATATATTTGGGCTGAAAGACATGATCAAAATTTTGATTTGTATTTGTTGAAACTTCTTTTCCCCCCAAGTATTTGTCAACTGTCTTCTCTTGCTTTGTTATATACACGCTGTTTAATGGCCCTTTTTGCATTTTTTCTTGAGATAAAACATGCATCTGTGACTTATTATACCTGGCATACAATATGTCTCCCCATCTCAATCACTAGGATTAGTTCCCGAGTTCCAGAAATGAATAATAAAAAATAGACTGTAATTTATTCAGCGAGTCACCTTCATACAACCGCATTTCCCATGAAACCTGACAGTAGTATTTCATGATTTGGAGTGAAAGGAAGTCATAAAATATAAGAGAGACACGTGAACACCATGCAGAAGAAAAAGAAAGCACAGCCCATTTCCATTCTGATTTCAGGGTGTGTGTGTGTGTGTGTGTGTGTGTGTGTGTGTGTGTGTGTGCACGCGCGCACTCGAGCACTCATCAATCAATTTGGAAAGTGACTTAGTATAAACCCCTATTAAAGCACAATCCACAAGACATGGTGAGGCTGTGAGGGCACTGAATGCTAAATTATTTCAACCTAATGTTTTTCAAACTTTCCGAGCATTCGTGCGGTGGGTTCTCTGCTCTGTGGGCCTAAAATGCTGTTAAGCAAAACATCATTTCCTGCCGAAACTGGTTTGGCTCAGTGGATAGAGCATCCACTTGTAGACTGAAGGGTCCCAAGTTCAATGTACCTTGGCTGTGGGCACATCCTCAATAGGAGGTGTGCAGGAGGCAGCTGATCGATGTTTCTTTCTCATCAATGTTTCTGACTTTCTATCCCTCCCCCTCCTCTCTGTAAAAAATCAATAAGATATATTAAAAAAAATTTTCCCCAAAAATGTCTGCAAGCTCAACCCTGTGGCAGCTCCCCCACCCTATGCCACAGCGTCTGTGGCTCTCTCATTTCGTGAGTATTATTGCCCTTTGCAACAGACGCTGTCACTGCCATGGGACTGACAGCCACTCCTGGGAATTGTGTTCAGGGATCGATCGGGGCCTGACCGGCTGAATTGATTTTCTCCTCACCCACAGGTGTCCGCCCGCAGCCTCCTGTGATGCCGGGTCAGCGTCCCCCTCCCACTCACCAGCAAGTTTCGCAGAGACGTCGGGCCTGTGAGTACCGAATTAGTGGAAATAGTTCCATTTTCCCACTTAAAAACATTAAAGGTCATGAAATCCGGGGCAAGAAGATACACGGGCATCCCAATATGAAAGGAGGTGACTTCTTACCTGAGAGTCATTCCCCGGCCTTGCCGAAACACCGGGGAGCAGGGGAGAGCTGAACCCTTACACAGACATTTTAAAGGGACAAGCTAGGAATCAAACACGTTGTTTCTCTGTGAACACAATCCAGAACACTCGGAATGTGTCAGGAAGAGGAACAACCTTTGTAAACAGCCAAAGGGAAATACGAGAATGCTGTGACTGATGAAGGTCTTGTTTCTCTGGGCAGGAAGTTAAGCAGTGACAATAGGACAAAAGTCCTCTAATGGCACATATGGGGGCGGTGAGAGTCAGGGTGGCTCCTATACCTGCCTCTTCCAGGGAGGGACAGAGTTTTGGATGAAGTGAGATGGTTAAATCTCCCCATGTCTCACTCCGGCTAGTATGTGTGTTTTTTTCCACAATAATCTTCCAAATGACAATGTTGGGTTTTTTTTGTAATTGATCAAGAGTAATTTCTTTAAATTCCTTTTTTAAATTAAATCTTTATTGTTGAAAGCATTACAGATGTCCTCTTTTTCCCTCCATTGACCTCTTCTAGCCTGCCCCAGTGGCACCCCAGGCCTTCATCCCCCCATTGTCTGTGTCCCTGAGTGATGCCTACATGCTTACAGTTCTTTGGTTGATCTCTCCCTACCCACCCACCCCACCTTCCCTCTGAGGTTTGGAAGTCTGTCCCATGCTTCTGTGTCTCTGGATCTATTTCGTTGGTCAGTTTATTTTGTTCATTAGACTCTACATATCAGTGAGATCATGTGATACTTGTTTTTCTCTGACTGGCCGGTTTCACTGAACATAATGCTCTCTGGGTCCCTCTATGCTGTCTCAGGGGGTAAGAGAGCCTTCTTTTACTGCTGAATAGTGTTAACAACAACAACAACAAAAAACCATTGAAACCTGTAAAGAATTTTGTGAGTTTATTTGAGCCAAAACTGTGGACATATGCTGGGAAGCAGAACCTCAATGAATTGAGATGATGCTCCGTAGAATGGAGGGTTACATCTATATTTATGCATTTGCAATCAAAGGAAAGGGACGTAGGTGGGTTACATGAAATTTATTGGCGGTAGATTAAGGTGAGGAAACTTCTGGGATAGGCTAAAAAGTTAAATGATGGACATGTGCTTTTTTTTTTTTTTTTACAGAGATGGATACAGGATACTTTAATGTAATGAACATTTGACAATTAACTTGATAACAATAACAAGAGGGAATGTCCTGGTGCCATTTGTTGTGCTCTTGAGGGTCCTAGGTAAAAAGGAAGTTACAAGTTACCCAGACATCTCACAGATATGTTATCTTAGAGGCAGAAGGGCAAATGGGCTCAGTAAAGATCTAAGCTGATCTTTGTCAGGAAAAATACTGGCCTAGGGCATGACCACCCACTATAACCTGTTTGTTTAATGTTCAGACCATCTTTTGTGGTTATTTTAGGTCTGAGTTTGCAAGACCGCCCTGCAGGCCACCCCTGAGCTGGTCAGATCAGCATGTGGCTCCTTTCGTCCACAGTAGAATTCCATGGGGTGGAGGTCCTACAGCTTTTCCTCCAGTCACCTGCCAAGGGGCTGTTTCCAGATCTTAGCTATTGTACATCGTACTGCTGTGAACATAGGGGAACACATGTCCCTTCTGATTGGTGTTTCTGATTTCTTGGGATCTGTTCCTTGAGGTGGTGTCCCTGGCTTAAACCTGACTGCCATCTTAACGGAGCTGAACCTGAACCTGAGCCTTCAGTCCATGCTTCCCAAAAAGTGCTCCTCCGCATGTTCACTGGGCTCCTCTGTCCTGTGGGCACCTCGGATTCCTCCTCACGTCCACGTTCTCCTCCAAGCCCCACCACCAGCCAACCCAGCTGTCCCCCACTTAGGTTCAGTTCTACATTGCAAACTACTTCAACAGTTACAGCAGAGCTACAGGACATGTATAACCCGTATGTAACACATGTGTAACACAGTGTAATGCACAGGGTCACGTGCTATCTGAAAGCTTTTGTTGTGTTGGGAAGAATGCCTCTTCAGTGCCTGCAGGCGTGTGAAGGGCAGAGGGCCATGCTCTGTGTCCATGGGCTACTCCATGGAAGCAAGATCATGAGATGACTTGGACCCACTCCTGAGGGATAGATGTCTAAGACTAGTGGTCGGCAAACTCACTAGTCAACAGAGCCAGATATTAACAGGGCAATGATTGAAATTTCTTTGGAGAGCCACATTTTTTAAACGTAAACTTCTGCTAATGCCACTTCTTCAATATAGACTCGTCCAGGCCGTGGTATTTTGTGGAGAAGCCACACTCAAGGGGCCAAAGAGCCTCAGTTTGCCGACCACGGCTCTAAGAAAACCAGAATCCCTGCAGCTGTCAGAGCCAAGAGCTGGCTTGTCTGATATTTTACTGCCCTAAAGCTACTGACTTCGCCTGGGTTTCATGGTTCTTGGAGGAAGGTATGAGACTCCGACTTCAGAATGGGAAACACAGGACTATGATGTATTACTCACAGAGGCAGCATAGACACAGCTGTCTGTCTGGAGTCCAGAATTTATGCTCGTGCCTCGCCATTTCTTTCACTCGCCTCCATCCATTACTGGAGCCTCACAATATCTCTTCCAAGCGCTGACACTTGTCTCCTCAAAAAAATAGTAAAGCCTCTATTACGTGTTCCTTCAAATATCACACCCCCCAACGACTCTCTCTAAATTCACTTTCTCTAATTCTGCCTGTTCCTGTCAATAATCTTTCATGTTTTAAATTATTTTTATGTTTTCAGTTGCAGTTGACGTACAGTGTTATATTAATTTGAGGTGTCCAGCACCGTGATTGGACATTTATGTAACTTACGAAAAGATCACCCTGATAATTCAAGCACCCATCTGACACCCCACCTAATACTGACCCTCTTCCCTAAGCTGTAGTTAACATCCCTGTTCCTGTTTTTAAAACTTTCTAAACTACAACTATTCTAGATTGACCCAGGGCTATGAATAATCAAATTCCTCCACCGGTCCTCAGAGAACCCTCTGCCCCATCGGGTACAGCCACAGAGTCTCCTGGCCACACCCCACACTTCCTACCTTCTATTTCACCCCACAGCCTCCTCCCCATTTCCATCTAAGTTTTGATTAAGTAGACCTGTTTTGTACTCCTCACTCGAGGATATTTTCCCCCTTGATTTTTAGGGAGAATGGAAGAGAAAGGGAAAGACAGAGAAAAACATCAATGTGAGAGAAACACATTGATTGGTTGCTTCCTGAACAAGACCCAACCTGGGCCCGGTCCAGGGAGGAGCCTGCAACCATGGTACATGCCCTTGACCAGAATCAAACCCGGCACTCCTTGGTCCACAGGTCAACTTTCCATCCTCTGAGCCAAGCCGGCCAGGGCTGACCGAGTGTATCTTGACTAAACACTATGACCTCATCCCCCAGCCTCCATTCTCTTTTACTTAAACTCTCTCGTGGCTGCCCAATGAGTGAATAGCTCACGTTTAATTAGATTTGATGACACTGGGTTAGATGTGTCGCGTTAGCTACACTTCCGTTTCCTGTGGACATTAAGGCTACACTCATTATCGTGGCTTTTGGGGCTTCTGTAGGCCGGTTCCATCCAGGAAAGGCCTCACCTGTGTCTCTGGACTCACTCCTCTCCTAATTTCTTCTGTCAAGCTCAGCACCTACTACTCACTGCCCTCCCTTCAGTCCCCGCACCTGTCCGGCCCATGTTCCCTACTCCATTCCTGCTCTCAACCAGTGACGTCATCGCTCATGGACCCCATGTGCTATTTTTGAGTGATGGCTGTTGGTAATATTTGGTAAAGACTTAGAGCGCCTAGTTTCCCCTTCCTTGTTTTAGTCACTAAAGGTGGTCATCATGGTGTTTACATCAATACTCAAGTTAGGACAAGAATTTAAAATTGCTAGCCTGTGAATTTCCTTTCAAGGCTATGTTATTTCTGAAGTTTATGTTCACCTTCATTTGCTTGTGGGACGTGCTTTATTTAAACAATAGTATATCTATATTTCTCCTTTTTAAATTGCCGGTGTTTCATTATATTTAAGGATGATAAAATATTTAAGGATTTTATACATTCATTTCAATAAATATTTGCAGTTAAGCAATATTTTAATTAAAAATACACTGATTTTATTATAAAGCAATCTTATGAATTAGCTTCAAAGCCTTATTTACATGTCACACAGCTTTCTTGCTCTATATATTAACTAGAGGCCTGGTGCATGGATTCATGCACTGGTGGGGTCCTTCAGCCTGGCCTGCGCCCTCTCACAATCTGGGACCCCTCGGGGGATGTCGGAGACCCAGTGCACGGATTCAGCTGATCCCTGTAGGCCAGGCCAAGGGATCCCACCAGTGCATGAACCAGTGTATAGACATATACGATCTTCAGTTAATCTTTTCCTGTCCTCCCTCCCCAATTCCCAATGAGATTAATCAGTCTGTTTCATGTTTCCATGTGTATGTGTGGAGTGTCTGCCCTCTGGTGGTCAGTGTGCATCATAGCTACCGGTTGAATGGTCAAATGGTTGAACAGTCGCTTATATATACTCTCTAATACATTTATATCCTAAGTCTGGTTCATTCTGAAACATTTTAGAGATCTGTGGAGTGTGTGGTATATTTAGCTTTTGCAAGATTCTAATTTATGAGTGTGTGGGCACATTCTGTTGACTGAAATCTTCATGAATGTCCCATTGCACAGAGTAGGGTGCTGTGACTCTTTTGGGAGAAAATGGTTAGGGAGGTGCTCGCTCTATTTCCCTGTGCTGTTACAATCAGGCTACGGAAAAGGCGAAGATCGGCCTTTGCATGCAAGTCCTTGACTGGAGGAGCTGTGCTCAGAGCTTCCGGGAAGGTTGGTCAGAGCGAGTCCATCCAGGGCTGTTTTCATCACTCCACCCCCTCCCACAAGCCAACGCTGCAGTCAGCATTTATGAAAACTGCCATTAGTGACAGAGCTCCTTAAAAATGTACAGATATAGCTGAGACCGGTTTGGCTCAGTGGATAGAGCGTCTGACTGCGAACTGAAGGGTCCTAGGTTCGATTCCGGCAAGGGCATGTACCTTGGCTGCGGGCACATCCCCAGTAGGGGCGTGCAAGAGGCAACTGATTGATGTCTCTCTCTCATCGATGTTTCTGACTTTCTATCCGTCTCCCTTCCGCTCTGTAAAAAATCAATAAAATATATATATTTTTAAAAAGTACAGATATAACGTTGCACAGGGTGGGAAAGTAGGTTTTATCTATATATATAAAATCCTAAGTGACCATCACAACCAAACAGATAACTGGACAGGCTGCGTGGGGCAACCAGGCCAGCAGGGGCGTCAATGAGGGGCGACCAAATGACTGAGCAGCAGGTTGTGTGGGGTAGTTGGGGGTGATCAGGCTGGCAGGGGGTGCAGTAAGGGCCAACCTGGCTGGTAGGGGGGCAGTTAGAGACAACCAATCCAGTGGCGGGGGGATGAGCGGCAATCAGGCTGGTGGAGCAGGGAAGTTGGGGGTGACTAGGCTGGCAGGGGAGGCAGTTGGGGGTTAGTTACCAGGCCAGCAGGAGGGGCAGTTAAGGGTAATCAGGCAGTCAGACAGGTGAGAAGTTAGGAGACAGTGGTCCTGGATTGTGAATTGGACATCCCTTGAGGGGTCCCAGATTAGAGAGGGTGCAGGCTGGGCTGAGGGTCCCCCCCGCCATGTGCACAAATTTTGTGCACCAGGCCTCTAGTATTAATATATTAACAAAGTGTTCTCGAGGATACTAGCACATTTGAAAAAAAATGTCTTGCACAAAATTAAATAATACGCTATCAGCAAACCTCCTTGCTTATCATTACAAAGATTTCTCCCACAAAGAAAAAATGTCAACATTTTATTTTCACTATAAATGAATACAGTGTAGTGAGAGTGGAATTTAAATTCTCTAAGTTTTCTCAACTCAGTTTACCATGACACGAGGAATTTATTTTGTTGAAACTTGTTTTATTTATTTGAGAATATTTTAAAGTGTTAGTGTCTACGGTCCTACCCTCTGAATTAGGCATGGGAGTCACATTGGTATGACCGACCCCTCTGGTCTGGTCCCCAAAATGCGCTTCATCTGATGGTGGTTCTCCGTGCTCCATGCAAGAGGTGGAGCGTGGGTGGGTGCTGGCCTCGCACCCCATGTATGAGGTGAAACAAGGCTTTTTCTGACTTTCCATAAAGCCACAGTTCAATGGATTCCTCCCGTACTCTTTTCCCGGACTACCTGACCCTCCAGGGCCATCCTTGGTATTGATCTCTGTACTCCATTATGCAGGCAGCAAAGGATTTCCGAGGTAATTGAGAAAAACGATCTGGCCACCAGGAGGCAGTAGCCCCATGTGCTTTATTAACTGCTACTTTGACAGGTTTGCAAGAGGGAACCTCCCTTTCCCTGTGAGCTGGTCGAGAGGCTGTGGTGTGGTTCAGAGGCCATCACAGCAGGGATGGGGTGCCTCTTCCGGGGGGGGGGGGGCTGGAGAGGGTGCATGTGGCCAGCTGCTGCCCCTGGGCTGCCCGGCCCGGCAGCATCTCTGAGTCAGCAAGGCATGGAGGGCGGCAGGGGGTCGGAGTCCCTAAGGCCACAGCTTATGTCCTCCGCACCTGGACGATGCGGGGTACAGAGGGCAAGAGGGACAGCTCTAAATGGTTAAATATTTGAGGTCAAACTGAGAAAGACAAGAATCTCTCAATCTCACTTATTTGTCGGATCTAATGAATAGAATTAATTGGTCAACAAAGTCAGACCCAAAGCAGGGAGGCCTGGGGTAGACTGACATGCCTCAAGGTGAGGTCTGGGGGACAGAAAACATAAAGCGCAGAACTTATATACTCACTAGAGGCCCAGTGCATGAAATGCGTGCCAGAGCAGGCCTTCCTTCCCCCAGCCGCTGGCACCAGCTTCCCTTTGGCAACGGGGACCTGGGCTTTCCTCACAGCTCGGCTCTGTCCAGAAGATATCTGGAAGGACATCTGGTCTGATTAGCATATTACACTTTTATTATTTTACGAGAGGCCCATTGCATGAAGATTCATGCAATAGGCCTTCCTTCCCCTGGCTGCTTCCCCTCATAGCAGGCATCCCACACCCTCCGTCCCCGGCCATTCCACATGTATGCAAATTAACCTGCCATCCTCGTTGGGTTGATTTGCATATTAACTCCTGATTGGCCGGTGAGTGTCACAGAGGTATGGTCAATTTGCATATTCCTCTTTAATTAGTGTAGATACATGCACAATGGGGGAGTGGGGAGGGGCTGGGAGGAGGGGAGTACAGGGAGGGGAAATGGGAGACATGTCTGCATATTTGAGCTATGTTAACACAATCGGAGGTGTGGAGGAGTAAACATTAAGTTGGGTGCGCACAGGCCTTTGAGGTCATTCATTTTGGCCAGCTGGAAAGAAAGGCAGGAGCTACGAGCCCCCTTCCAGAAACCAGACCGGTAGGTGCCTGCTTAGGTCTGCAGTCTGACCGCCTCACGGTGACATGTTGTGCCCGCCTCTAACAGAGATGCCGCTTTGATTCCTGTCTGGGAGGGACAGCACACCAGCGGGAGCTCACGGTCTCCATCCTTGGTGGTGAACTCGCCATCGAGTCGGGGAGGATGGTTCCGGTGCCTGCACTTTAGATGAAGTACGCCAAGTGGTGAAATACTTGTGAGAAAAAAAATATGGGGAAGGATTCTGTGTTTAAAAATATGCTAAGCTTTCGGAGAGTCTGTCATGGGGTGGCACTGTTCAGGAGTTTGCTGAGAACGTGTGGCCCTGATGGGATCTGTGCTCACCACGGAGCTCCGATTCCTGTAAATGTGAATGTGATATCGATGTGCCCGGGAGGTTGCGATTTCAAATTAAAGATATTAGCTTCCCAAAGACGCCCGGAGCTCATCGACTCACAGAGGCCCCCCGAGTCCTCTCCCAGAGCTTTGTCACTCCTTAAATCTAAATTACATTAAGTCTCAAAGTCTCCGTCCTCATAAAGCAGCCGGGGGAGAACGGGGCCGGAAACAAACACGCTTTCCACGCGTCCTCAGAAACACCTGTGTTTACCGCCCCTTGTTCAGTGGGATGGAGAGTGCTTCATGCAAGCGACTCCTACTCTGCACCTTTTATCGAGAGATGATCGAGCTATCTAGATGCTCATTTCCCCTTTTACACATGCTGCTCTGTGCCTGATCTTAGAGGGAAAGCTTGGCGTTTCTCACCAGGAAGCATGATGGGACCTGTTGGGTGTTTGGAGAGGCACTTGATCAAGTTGAGGAAGTTCCCCCCCATTCCTGGTGCAAAAGTGTTTCAGCAAGAAGGCGGCTGGACCGAGGTGGCCTGTGGGATGCCTTGGTAACCTCTGTAATCGAAGCAAAACCAGGCGGAAATCGCTGCACTCAGCTATGAGATAGGGACATTTAGTAACAACTGGTGACAGTCCAGCCAGCACGGCTCCGTGGTTGAGTGTCAACCTACGAACCAGGGGGTCACAGTTCGATTCCGGTGAAGGGTACATGCACGGATTGCGGGCTCCATCCCCAGGGAGGGGCGTGCAGGAGGCAGCCTATCCATGATTCTCTCTCATCGTTGATGTGTCTATCTCTCTCTCCCTTTCCTTTCTTATCTAAAGTTAATAAAAATATCTTTTTAAAAAAGGACAACCAGTTACAAACAGCAAAATAGACTTTCCAAAATAGTGTCCCCGCTGAAGCTATAACCATCAGATATATTTGCTTGGCTTCCACGGCGAATCCTCTCCCCTACCCATGTGCCGTGAGACATACCTAACTACCTTTGGGCCAGTTTGAACCCATGTGTACTCATATACATGCTTGAACATTTTAATGCTCCTCGGTTTATCTTTTTCATTCTAGTTTACTGAGAGTTTTGATCATGCATGAGCATTCTAATATTAGATTCTGGGAGATTGTTCCATGTATTCACACGATCATGTGAGTTTTCTACTTTAGGTGATGGGTGGTGAAAGGACAAAGCAGAGCTGACTATCCTCCATCTTGCGGGGCTGGTCAGCCTAATTCCCTTTCCTCTCCTGCTGGGAGTGGCCACAAGGGTGCCAGGAACGTCCTAACACCCCCAATCACTGCCTGAGCGGACCAATGCAGCCCAAGGACATGGCTTAGGTCCTAATAAGGCATAACCAAAGTACTGGTCTCTTCCTGATTCTTGTGCTGTGAGACCCCCGCTGAAAAACCCTGACCTAATAAGGCTGTCTGTAACCCATGTCACTTCCCTGGGACTACCCAAATGACCAACCCTTTATAACCTATTGTTCTTGCTGGGCTCACTCTCTCGCCTCGCTGCTGTGCTAGATAGAGGCTGGAGCCAAACCCGGGTTTGAATAAAGGTTCTTTGCTTTTTGCATCAGATAATAAAGGGCTCCCGGGTGGTTAATTATTGGGGATCCTGAGCTCTGGGCATAACAGTGGGATGCATTTTAGTAATGGATTTTTCGCTCTTGAACCAGCCACGCATACCTAGACCAAATCCCCCTTGGTTGTAGTTTACGATTCTTTTTCTGAGGAGCCTTTTTGGATGTGACTTACTAACATTTAATAGGGGACTTTTCCATCCATGTTAACGAGAGAGTGGTCTACAGTTTTCCCTTCCCATAATGCTGTGCCTGGTTTGGATTTAGAGTAATGGTGGCCTTGGATGATGAGTTAAGAAGTATTTCCTGTGCTTCTCTACTCTGAAAGGCACTGCAGAGAATTGGTCTAATTCTCCCCTAAGGTTTTATAGACTTCGTCAGTGAACCCATCTGGCAATGGCTCTTTCTGTTGTGGGAGGACATCAATTATTGATTCAATTTCTTTAATCAGTATCAGTTTATTTTGACTTTCTATTTCTTCTTTTGTAAGTTTTGGAAAATATTATCTTTTGAGAAATATACTTTTATGATGACCCACTTCACCTGGGTCATTAAATTGGTGGAAATAGAGTTGCTTATAGCATTCAATATTATCCTCTAATGGACATGGAGTCTGTGGGTATGTTGTTCTCTCTCTCTCTCTCCCTTTCTTTCTCTCTCTCTTTCCTACTCTCTCTCTCTCTCTCTCTCTCTCTCTCTCTCTCTCTCTCTCTCTCTCCTTCTCTCTCCATCCCTCTCTCCCTCTCTCTCACATCCTGGTTAGAAGCATAATGAATTTATTAATCTTTTCAAAGAACCACATTTGGGGTTAATCAATTTTCTCTATTGATTTTATATTTCAAATTTCACTGAATTCTTCTCTAATTTATTTCTTTTCCTCTTCTTACTTTGGATTTAACTTGCTCTTCTTTTTTTTATTTTCTCAAGGTAGCTATTTATATTATTGATGTAAGATCTTTCTTCATTTCTAATATGTGCAATAACTAAGACAGATTTCCTTTTAAGCACTGCCCTTGCTGTGTTCCATAAAATTTGTTGTGTTTTCATTCATATTTAGTTCAAAATGGTTTTAGTTTCACTTGAAATGTGTTTCTTTGACCTCCGTGTTATGTAGAAGTGTATTTTTAATCTCCATGAATCTTTGGGATGTTTAAGTTATTTTTTGTTTTGTTATTAAGGTCTCGTTAAAGGCCATTGTGTTCTGTGAGCTATGTGTAATTTCTGTTTTTAGATTTGTTAAGATGTATTTTTATTGCCCAAGAATGTGGTCTTTCTTGATGAATGTTCATTGTGAGTTTGGGAAGACTGTGTATTTTGCTGTTTTTGGATGAAGCCGTCTATAGACGTCAATTACTCTCAGTTGATTGATGGTGTTGTTGACTTCAACTCTGTCCTTACCGATTCTGCCCTCTGGAGCTGTCCATGACTGATAGATGGTTGTTGGAGTCTCCAGCTATGGGGATGGATTTATCTAGTTCTCTTTGCAATCCTATCATCTTTTGTCTCAGACAGTTTGATTCTCTGTTGTTGGGCACATACGTGTTAAGGATCGTTAAGTCTTCTTTTGGAGAATCAACCTCTTTATCATTCGTACTGACCTTTCTCTCTGACCACATCCCTTGCTGTTGATGCCTCTCTGTCTAAAATTAATGCAGCTACCCCTGCTTCCTTTTCATTAGTGTTATCAGGGCATACTTTCTTCATTAACTTAGTTTTAATCTAGAGATGTCGATAGTTAAAGTAGACTTTTTGTGGATAACAACATACCCTAACAATCTGTTGATTTAACTCATGTTTAAAGGGATAAACCTCCTGACCACATATACTTTTATGCTGCCAGTAACATGTACCAGCAATTTATTTTCTTTTTAAAAAATATATTTTTATTGATTTCAGAGAGGAAGGGAGTAAAAGAGAGAGAGAAATGCCAATGATGAGAGGGAATCATTGATCGGTTGCCTCCTGCAGGCCCCCTACTGGGTATTGAGCCCACAACCTGGGCATGTGTCCTTGACCAGAATCAAACTCTGGACCCCTTAGTCTGAAGGCCAGCACTCTGTCCATTAAGCCAAACTGTCCAGGGCCCAACAATTTATGTAAGAGAAAAATGTATAGTGTTGGAAATGTCATCCCCTTTCTAGTTACTAAATTTCCTGGTTCAGAAGTCACAAGTATATGTTTAATATTTGACTCTGTCCACAAAGGGAAAAATTCTGGCCTTCACGGTCAACCTAAAAAGATAAATAAATAAAGTAATATCATATCTATGATTCTCCATCGCAGAAAAAATTCCTTAACTATAGAATGTCTCAGAGAGGGGCAGATAGTGTGTGTTTAGGACACAGGGGGTCTTTTTTTTAATTTCTAAACTCTAATGCAGGAAAGGTCTTCTATTTCACCCACAAATTTAAGAAGCAAACAAAAACAATTTTTAAAAATTACAATTTTAGAACCAGCCTTGAGTATCAGGAGATGCTAAGATAAAACTTATAAATCCCTAGAGGCCCAATGCACGAAGATTCATGCGAGAATGGGTCTTCCTTCCCCTGGCTGCTGGCACCACCTTCACTCCAGTCTGGAGCCACCTTTCCGCCTTCCCATGCTGCCCAGAGGCCCACAAGAGGCTTACATCTTGTCCTTGATGGTCCTGCATCCATATTCTGCACCTGGCCACTTAGCACCTGCATATACAAATTAACCCACCATCTTTGTTGGGTTGATTTGCATGCTCACTCCTGATTGCCTGGTGGGTGTCACAAAGGTACAGTCAATTTGCATCTTACTCTTTTATTCGTGTAGATAGACAATACTGTGATTTTTATCATTACTTTGCTAAACCATATACCTGGCCTAGCTTCATGAGTAGCTTTACTGTTCAATAGTAATAAAAAATCTGAGGGTGTTTATATTTTGGTATTTTATTTTCTGTTGCACAATCTGGGGTGTTTGGGTCAAGTTTTCATGGAAAGACTGAGGCAGGTGACCAGTAGCAACGAGTAACTGTGCTCCAGGGGAGGTACTCTTCTCTGTGCTATTTAACTCGATGTTGGCTCAAGGAGCATTAAGCTGTTTTTGAAGAAAAATCTACTAGGAAATTGTAAATTTCAGTGTGGGAACAGGGCTCAGCTAGATCAAAACCAACATTTTCAAATAAAAGGTCGGTTGCTATTTCCAGTCTTGGTCTAATCCTGTGCTTTCCCTGTCTTGCCTTTTGTGCGCCTTTCTTTCTAAGTAGATACATTTTCTCTGTGGCCATCGCCACTTGATCAAAACTGGCATTTGTAATGTGAGCCGCCATGCCTCTGCTATTTTTAGGCTTTGCCCACTTTCCTATTTTCCTTTTTAACGAGTCTGTCTTTATAGAAGTGGATTAACTTCAGAGCGTTTTGTCTGGAATTGCAGAGTATTTATGTTGTTTCATAAATGAAGAGCTGTGGTTGCTCTGAAAATTCATATAGAGCTGTCAAAAATAAATCTCAGAAGATATGTAATAAAACTCACGACATTATTTAAGTGTTTTAGACACTTTACACATATACAGACACATGAAAAGTAGTTGAAGAAAACTTAGCAGGAATCCAAGTTTGTGACCGTATATTCTACAACAACATGGCGTACTACACTCTCCCCAAAGCAGCACAGACACATGGTGGTGGCACAGTCATGGCCTTTGGCACGGGCCCTGCGTAGGACTTCATGGCTACTACCCGCGGCTGGCTGTTCACAAAACATGTGTCTCTCTAAGGCCCTCCCAGCCCCTCGCAACGCGCACCCCAGATGCTGCTCAATAGCTCTTGTCCTTGATGGTCCTGCATCCATAGTCTGCCACAGCGAGGGCCGCCGGGCAAACACATACGTTCTGAATTGCTGTGCTCATGGGATAGGTGTGAGATAAGATGATCCCGAAGGAGTGGAGTCAGGGAGGCACACCCTCACAGCAGAGAGCCCTGGCCCTGCGCTGGTCACCTCCTCAGAGGAGGGGGTACTCGCCATGAGCAGCGTGTCGGGGGGATGGTTCTCTCAGCCATCAGGGGTTCGGGCGGCCCCTGTCACAGCTCTGCCACTATAACTGGAATTGGGGGAGCCATGATGTCTCTAAAACATACTGTCATTTCCCTTTCTCCCATGTGTGTTGCTTTGTCATTATCCATTTATTTCTTTTACTAGAGGCCCAGTGCATGAATTTGTACACTGGTTGGGTCCAGCTGGCCCACTCCAATAGGGGCCATCTGAGGTGGGCTGGCTAGGGCCAGGGGCCAATCAGGGGCAGGACCAGCTGGGGCGAGGGGTTGCAGGTGTTTGGTCAATTCACCACTTGGCCAATTTGCATATTACCCTTTTATGATATAGGATATTATATAGGCTATCTTGTAAAAATAAATAAGTGGGTTTGTAAAGCAAGCTTATATAGCTTGTTCATGCAATGGAAAAAAAAGTAACTCTGGCCTGGTCAGCATGGCTCAGTGGTTGAGCATCAACCTATGAACCAGGAGGTTACGGGTTGATTCCCAGTCAGGGCATATGCCATGGTTGTGGGCTCAATACCCAGTAGGGGGTGTGCAGGAGGTAGCTGATCCATGTTTCTCTCTCATCATTGATGTTTCTCTCTCCCTCTCTCTTCCTTCCTGAAATCAATACAACATATTTTAAAAAATAAAATAGAAAAGAAGATAAATGATCATGTTTATCTTGTTTCTCACTACCTGACATCGAGGGCTACATGCTTCCAAATAGTTTTCATCACATCCACCAAATCTGAGAGGCATATGTCCTTTTGATTGTATCACCTGGAAAGTCATCTTTTTTTTTTCCTGTCTCCTGGCCACACTCATGGTGCTGTCTATCTTTCACACGCCAGCAGACCCTGACCCTGTGTTCTGGCAGGGGGAACTTTGGGCACACCCGCAGATGCCCAAGGAGACGGATTCTCTGTAGAAACCATTTGCTGCTAACCTACACCTGTGTTCAAGCCCACGTCTTCATCTGCACCCGTCATTCTGTGCATCCGCCCGTCCATGTTGTCTAACTGACACGCACTTGTAGTAGATACGTTACAGATCTCGAGAACATCTAGAGACCAGTAATGCTGACAGGAGGTTGCAGCTGCCATCACTTTAGCTACGTTGTTGTCTCTCTGTCTTCATCGCTACTACATCAGTAATATTGCGATAATATCTCCTGCCCAAATCGCAGTAGTATTTCAATTTTTCATATTTTTTTTGTAAGAGAGGGGGGAGAGAGAGAGAGAGAGAGAGAGAGAGAGAGGGCTGTAGATCCACTTGTTGATGCATTCATTGCTTGATTATTTTTTTAAAATATATTTTATTGATTTTTTTACATAGAGGAAGGGAGAGGGAGATAGAGTTAGAAACATGGATGAGAGAGAAACATCATCAGCTGCCTCCTGCACACCTCTTAGTGGGGATGTGCCCACAACCCAGGTACACGTCCTTGACCGGAATCGAACCTATGACCTTTCAGTCTGCAGGCCGACGCTCTATCTACTGAGCCAAACCGGATAAGGCTCATTGGTTGATTCTTTTTTTTTTTTTAACTTTAAACAAATTTTTATTACACAAAGGTCACATAATTGGATATTTCTCTACTTTGTACACAATTAATCTCGCTCTCCGCAGAAAGGCTGCTTCTTCACTTCTCATCGGGTGATGGCAAGCACTAAAATCCTGACTGGTTGATTCTTCTATGTGCCCTGACCTGGGATCAAACCAACAACCTTGCTGTGTTAGGAAGATGCTTTAAGCCACTGACCTACCCGGCCAGGGCTCAGGTTGCAGCGTCGTATCGGACTTTCAGAGCAGTGTCACGACTTTTCCTGGGAGGCGGGATCAGCTTTGAGAAGTCAGGTATGCAAACACAGCAACTCGGATTGAGAGAAAATAGGGGAAATTGCCTTACGACCTTTCACGTTGCTCATGAAGCCGTGAGCTATTTTGCTTTGAGGCATTTGTCTCCGTCTCTCGTGGGATTCATCCTCCGAGGAACAAGGGTCTGAGCCTGGAATTGGCAGTGATGACTGGATGGAATCCAAAATGAATGGGTGTTTGGGGACGCTCCGTTAATGCCTTGTCAAGTGGTGAAGACACATGCTCTTACCCTATAATCATCTGCTTTATGGATTAACTAGCGAGGCCTCACGCCGTACATAAATTACATGTTAATATCAAATAGTCCCTGTGATTTTATTAGCAATCCCTCTCTACGTGCTGTTTGCACTAACGTTCATCAGAATGGTACCCTAGTTCACCCAGTCAAATCCCAATAAATTATAGCGGAGGCTGCAATTCCCTCTCACCACTGCTCATAGGGATTTGAAGTGTACGGAGGGTTTAAATGTGCGCCATTGGGTAGAATAGGTCATGAAAGTATAAACATACGTATGCAAAGCACTAGCAGATGCAGCTCCGTATCTCTCCATGTCCTGTATGTGACCCTGCCTTTCCTGGTTCCCTCCTGCGACCTTTCATTGATTTCCCAAAGTGGGAGGGCGTGCATCTTTGTGAGAGGTCGGGAGACGACGGATAGATGTAGGAATACACTTCTGATGTACGTACTACACATGCTACTGTCACAACAAAACAATACACCAAGCCCAGAGTGTTTATCCTATCTAATAAAAGAGAAACATGCAAATTACCGTACCTTTGCTACACTACTAGCCAATCAGGAGCAAAGGGTGGGGCCCAGGTGCACGAGAGGCCAGAGGCAGCGGTGGTAGGGGACCCCGCCTGGGGAGCAGAGCTGCGCTGGTGGTCCCGGCCGAGGCCCCGCAGAGGGGTGGGTCGGGTGCCACAGGCCGGCCAGTGGTGGCAGGGCAGCATCTGCTGCTCCCCAGGCTGGGGCGTCATGGAGGGGCGGGGCCCTGTGGAGTGAAGCCAGGCCGGGCTCTGGGCAGGGTGCCTGCGGCTGCCTGTGGCTGTGGCCAGCCTGAATGAAGCTGGCCCAGATCCTGGGTGCCTATAGCTGGCCAGAGGGAGGGAAGCTTGGGTCCCAGGTGTGGGGCAAGGCAGAGGCAGTTAGGAGCAATCAGGCCAGCAGGGGAGCATGTAGGGGTGATCAGACAGGCAGGCAGAGGTGGTTAGGGGTGATCAGTCAGGCAGGCCAGTGAGCAGTTAGGAGTCAGTGTTCTTAGATTGGGAGTGGGATGTCCAACTGTCCAACTGCCAACAGTCAGACATCCCCAAAGGGGTCCCTGATTGGAGAGGGTGCAGGCTGGGCTGAGGGAACCCCTCTTCTGTGCACGAATTTCATGCACCGGGCCACTAGTAACCAGATAAACCTAGAAAAGCTATGGAATCAGCCAGTTGTCTGATTCTTTCAGTCCTTGTTCATTTGCTTAAGGCTTTATTTTAAAACTAGAGGCCCAGTGCATGAGTTCATGCACAGGTGGGGTCCCTCAGCCTGGCTGGCAATTGGGGCCGATTAGGGCCATCTCACTCAGTGTCTATCGGGGCAATCGGGGCCAGCTGGCTGGGGGAAGAGATTGCAGGAGGTTGGCTGTGGGAGCGCACTGACCACCAAGGGCAACTCCTGCATTGATCATCTGCCCCTGGTTGATAGTGAACTTCACAGCTACCAGCCGGTGATCCAGTTGTCTGGTCGTAACAGTAGCTTGGGCTTTTGTAGATACAGATAAACTAAAATCCCACTAAAATGTTGTAAAAACAATACCAAGAATCCCTATGTCAACTTAACCAGGTTCCCCAAATGTAGCATGTTGCCACATTTCCTTTATTTTCTTATCATTTTCAGCTTCATTCTCTCGATGTTTCTCTGTCTCTCATTCTCTCTCCATCCATGTGTCTGACCCAGGGGAGCCACTGGCTCCAGGGCACTCCCCATCTGTGATCCAGCCTGTGAGGGCAGGTGAGTGGCAAAGCACTTCTCTCTAAAAGGGCTGGACCTGGCCTGGCCGGCATGGCTCAGTGGTTGAGCATTGACCGAAGGACCATGAGTTTGATTCCCAGTTAAGGCACTTGCCTAGGTTGTGGGCTCGATCCCCAGTAAAGGGTGTACAAGTGGCAGCTGATCAATGTTTCTCTTTCTTTTCCTCTACCTACCTTTATCTCTAAAATCAAAAAGAACATATTTCATTGTATTTTTTAAAGGGATGGATCCTCTTCAGAGATGTGAGGCTCCTGGTCCAGCCTGGCTCTGAGCTGGCGAGCAGGTTCAGATTGTGGACTTGTGTGAGGTGCCCCTGTGGGCGAACTTGGGCGATGTCCTCCACCTTATGCTCTGAGGTCTCCCACCGGGGGTCCCCATGAGTTCCGGAAGGTTGTAGAGACGCCGCCTAGATTTCGGGGCTCATTGATGGAGCTACGCTGCCTGGAACCCCTGGGCAGGAGCCTTCAGACTGGGCTCTGCCAATGTCCAGCTCAGGAAGCTTGCTGGGCTCCCTGTCTCAGCTTGGCGGGAAGGGCGATTTAATGACTTCCCGTTAGTTATGTCAATAATTACATGCAAGGCCGCAAACATCTAACCGAATCATCAGAAATCTGTCCCAGCCATTATCTTCAGGGGCCAGTTCTCTGCATGTTCCGTCTCCTCATTCTTTGCGTTCCTGGCACAAGACTGTCTTCAGAGTCAACTCCAGTTCTTCTTCATGTTTAGGTAGAATTTCAAAGAACTTATCACGTTTGCCCTTTTTCACTAATGGGAACATGGCTTACTGGTTCCAGGGCAATTTTTTAAATATATCTTATTGATTTTTTACAGAGAGGAAGGGAGAGGGATAGAAAGTCAGAAACATCCATGAGAGAGAAACATCAATCAGCTGTCTCTTGCACACTCTCTACTGGGGATGTGCCCACAACCAAGGCACATGCCCCTGACCGGAATGGAACCTGAGACCTCTCAGTCCACAGGCCGACGCTCTATCCACTGAGCCACACTGGTTTTGGCTCCAGGGCAATTTTAATGACACATTTCCCCCACTTGTTCCCTTTGTGAACATCTCTTTTCTTTTCTCTCAGTCAGGTGCCTATGACCCCAGTCTGTTATCCTTTTATGTCACCTTTACATTTGCTGCTGGTTAAAGTGTATTCTAGATTTCAAAATTTTGTATACATAGCAGATGGTCTCTTAAATATTTTTAATGGGAATTTGTTAGCATAGACCGTCGAATGCTTTAAAAATGCTACATTTCTTTACATCACGCGTGCACGAGGTCATTCCCTTCCTCCATCGTGATCCCCACCCACCACAGCAGGAAAGAGGGAAGCCTGACCATAGCAAGTGTTGGTGAACAGTGGCCCGGCTGCGGCGTGCATACTGTGGGACTCAGTGCCTATTTTCACAATAAGTTCTGCCTGTGAAAACTGACCTCCAATGCTCTAGGTCCCCCAAATCCTGTTTCTTGAAATATTGTGCATCGATTCTTCACCATAAAACATGCACAGCAATGCTCAGGGCAACATTGTTTGACGTGCTTGAAAATGCACACAACTCAATCGTCACCAACAGGAGGAAGGATAAAGAGCGTTGACCAATGAGCCAGGAGGTGAGGGTTCAATTCTTGGTCCAGGGCACATGCCCAGGCTGTGGGCTCAATCCTTAGTATGGCCGTGAAGGAGGTACTAATCCATGATTCTCTCTCACCATTGATGCTTCTATCTCTCTCTTCCTCTTCCTTCCTCTCTGAAATCAATAAGCATATATAAGAATATATGTATACACACACACACACACACACACTAGAGGCCTGGTGCACAAAATTTGTGCAAGGGGTTTGGGGGGTGTCCCCCTGCCCAGCCTGCACCCTCTCCAATCTAGGACCCCTCGAGGGATGTCCATTAGAATCAGGACTAAACGGGCAGTCAGACATCCTTCTCACAATCCAGGACTGTTGGCTCCAAACTGCTCACCTGCCTGCCTCCCTGATTGCCCCTAACCACGTCTGCCTGCCAGCCTAATTGATGTCTAACTGTTCCCCTGCCAACCTGTAAGTCCCCAAATTCCCTCCTCTGCAGGCCTGGTCACCCCTAACTGCGCTCCCCTGCAGGCTTGATCGCCCCCAACTGCCCTCCCTTGCAGGCCTGGTCCCTCCCGACTGTCTTCTCCTGCTGGCCATCTTGTGGTGGCCATCTTGTGTCCACATGGGGGCAGGATCTTTGACCACATGAAGGCAGCCCTCTTGTGTGTTAGAGTGATGGTCAATCTGTATATCACTCTTTTGTTAGATAGGATAGAGGCCTGGTGCATGGGTGGGGACTGGCTGGTTTGCCCTGAAGGGTGTCCTGGATCAGGGTGGGGGTTCCCTTGGAGTGTGGGGCAGCCTGGGCAAGGAGTCTATGGTGGTTTGCAGGCCGGCCACTCACCCCAGTGACCCAAGCGGAGGCCCTGGAATCTGGGATTAATTTATGTTCTACAATAGAAACTTTGTAGCCTGGAGCAGAGCCAAGGCTTCTGCTTGCTCCTGTGCTGATAGCCATTTCTGTTTGAAACTTTGTAGCCGAGAGTGGAGGCCTAGGTGCTAGGGCTGCAGAAGTTTGGCTTGCTCCATCGCCCTGGCAACCCTAGCCTCTTCTCTCTCCAGCTACATGGCTGCCAGCATTTCTGTTGGGATTATGTATCTTCTATAATTGAAACTTTGTAGCATTGAGTGGAGACCTAAGCTGGCAACCGCAGGCAGAAAGCCTGGCTTCTTCTGTTGCCGGGGAAACCCAAGCCTCCCTCCTGCTCTCAGTGGCGGCAGCCATCTTGGTTGGGGTTTATTTGTATAATTTGCTCCTAATTGGCCGGTGGGCGTGGCTTGATCGGAGGTACGGTCCATTTGCATATTTCTCTTTTATTAGATAGGATGAACCTCCTGGTTCATAGGTTAATGCTCAACCACTGAGCCACACTGGTTAGGCTGTATATTCTTTTTTAAAAAATAAGTCTTTTTGTTGAAAGTATTACATATGTCTCCTTTCTCCCCCATTGTCCCTCTCCAGCCCACTCCAGCCCCACCCCAGGCCCTCACTAGCCCCCACTGTCTGTGGCCATGGGCCATTGATATATGCATATCAGGTTCTTTGTTGATTACTTTCCAGCCACCCACCCTTCCCCCCCTTCCCTCTGAGATTCCCACCTGCTCCATGCTGCTCCGTTCGTCAGTTTATTTTGTTCATTAGATCCCACACATGAGTGAGATCCTGTGATACTTGCCTTTCTCTGACTGGCTTATTTCACTCAGCATGTTGCCCTCCAGCCCCCTCCATGCTGTCTCAGGGGGTAAGAAATTCTTCTTTTTACAGCTGCATAATGTCCCAAGGTGTATGTGCCCCACAGCTTTTGATCCCCTCATCTGCTGATGGGCACTTCGGCTATTTCCAGATCTTGGCTATGGTGAATTGTGCTGCTATGAACTTCTTAATAAATGTTAGACTCCTTCCCTTTAAATATAAATATATATATATATATATATATATATATATATATATATTATTGATTTTTTACAGAGAGGAAGGGAGAGGAATAGAGAGTCAGAAACATCAATGAGAGAAACATCGATCAGCTGCCTCCTGCACACCCTCCACTGGGGATGTGCCCGCCACCAAGGTCCATGCCCTTGACGGGAATCGAACCTGCGACCCTTTATTTTGCAGGCTGATGCTCTAGCCACTGATTCAAATTGGTCAGGGCTAGACTCCTTCCCTTTTCACCCCAGGCAGTGACCCCAGATCCTCAGGGGATTGGGATTGAAGGCACTTACAAATAATCCAGAGCATGCACCAACGCATGGCCGTAGAGGCTGAACCCCAAGGACACCTGCCTCGGAGGCGAGGGCTCTCCGTGCACCGTGAGCCTGGTGCTGGGGCAGATGCGCGGTCAGCCCAGAGCGGCAGCGAGAGTCTCGCTGTGAAATTTATTTCCAGCTCCTCCCTCGTGAGCCTTGTCTGAGACTCATTTTCCTTTCGCCGTTCCAAAACCCCGCAGGAGCGGCTCCGCAGGCAAGCGCACCCCCTCTGAGCGCTGCAGGCTCTTATTTGGGCTCCTCTGAAGCGAGGAGGTCGGGGAAATCAGCGCCGGTTCTGTCTTGGGGGCACAGACATTGATTTTCTCATCCTTCATCCTGTCGTGGGGAGATTATTAGAAGGCTCTTTGGACACGGCCGCCGGCCACGCTGCGTGCTGGCAGGAGCAGAGAGAACGCGGGCTCCACGCTGGGGGCCCCGGGCTGGGGAACCGCGGCGTCGGGGTTCACGGACGGTGGCTTTAAAGTGGCCCCGACTCGGTAGGATACCAGGGCGCATTTGTTTTGTGCATCAAATTACCTCCTAGAATCGGAGTTTAAAAAACTCATACTGGCTGAGTCTGCAGCGTGCCAACCTCCCAACAGGATGGCGGGTGCCTATTTCTCTAATAAGAGCAGCGTGTTTATTAGGAAATAGCAACAGACCTCCACCGGCAGGCCTGGCTCAGCGCGTGAACATCGACCTGTGAAACAGGAGGTCACAGTTTGATTCCGGGTCAGGGCACAGGCCTGGGATTGCAGGCTGGATCCCCAGTGGGGGGGCAGCCGCTCAACAATTCTCTTCCATCATGGATGTTTCTCTCTCTCTCTCTCCTCTCTCCCTCTCCCTTCCTGTCTGAAATCAATAAAAATAAATCATAATCCTTAAAAAAAATTCCACACAAAACAACAACAAAATACGCCCGCTTTGTTGCTCTTCTGAGTTTGTGTCACAGTAGAGGAAGCAGAACGAGCAGGTCTGTGCTGTGTGTAGCCCCATGTCAGTCCTGACACAGGGGCGTGTGCACGTGTGTTTCCCTTAATGCCGAGCGCCCTGGTGGGCAGACGCCCTGGCCATCCGCTGGTCCTGCCCAGGTCACAGGCCACGCTGCACCTCGTCCCTGAAAGGGAGCGGGAACTCGGGGGGCCGGGCTGCAGGAAGGCTCAGCCCCTCCCTCCCGCAGTCCTTCCTGTTGAGCTGGGACCGCCCAGCAGACCCCCAGCCCTGGGCTTAGCCAGAGCAGCCCGGGGCCCCTGTGGATTCCAGAACCAAGTTGGACCCCTCCGTCCTGTGCTTGTTGCATCTTCCGACAAAGACGAACGGGAGGACATTTGTCATCCATCCGTGGGCTCTCTGGGGTGAGCACACTCAGTAAATTCTCTCCCCGTAGCCACGGAGCATGAAACAAACTGGGGTTCAGAAAGGCCCACATCCTGACGCAGGTGAGGAAACAACTCCAGGGCCCCTGAGTCCCATCCGCCATTTATAACGTTATATTTACCGAGGACCTCAATGAGCCCAAGCCGCCAGCGAAGACACAGCCCGAAGACATGGAGTTGGGCTGTTACTGCTTCAGCTGGGTATCCACTTACTTCCATTCCATGTTACCAACCAGTCTCACATCTACGTATAAATTCATAGAGGACATGATATTTTGAAATATTCAATCTGCCTGCGCGTTATGAAATCAAAACAGAATAATCTTATGCTCTTCAGGATGTATGCGAGATCTCCCTACCTAAACGACACAATCTGCTCCAAATTAAGTAACATTTTCTCATCAGGAAATTCTGCCATGTTGATTTTTTAAAAAATATATATATTTTATTGATTTTTTTACAGAGCGGAAGGGAGAGGGATAGAAAGTCAGAAACATCGATGAGAGAGAAACATCCATCAGCTGCCTCTTGCACGCCCCCTACTGGGGATGTGCCCGCAGCCAAGGTACATGCCCTTGACCGGGAATCGAACCCAGGACCCTTCCGTCCGCAGTCCGACGATCTATCCACTGAGCCACACTGGTCTCGGCTCTGCCATGTTGATTTTGGAAAGCCTCGCGGCTTATATAAAACGAAGAATAAACCAGGCAAAGATATAACATGCACTAGGAGATTAAAAATGTTTGGGGAATGTATCCTGACCAGCACCTGAAAGGCAGACAAGAGCGGGGATAGGGGGTGGGGGGGAGAGCGTGAGCCCGTGAGCAAACACTGGGGCCTCCCTGGAGAAGAAGGGCCGCCTGAGCTGGGAGGCGGCTCTGGGGCGCCAAGACCACAGGCGTGACCAGGCCACCGGAGGTGAGGTCTCTCCTGCTGGAGCCGAGGCCCAGGGAGAGGGCTGAGGGCCACCACGCTGCTCCCCCAGGCGCCCCTCGGAGGAGGAAAGGAGCTTTTGTGATTGCACATTTCAAAGACAGGGATGCCCAGACTGAGGAAGGGGGAGGGGTGGGATGGGAAGAGCTGAACCAAAGGAGGTATTTGGGTATGTGCCTGGTCCCATGGTCGGCAAACTGCTGCTTGTGAGCCACAGACGGCTCTTTGGCCCCTTGAGTGTGGCTCTTCCACAAAATGCCACGGCCTGGGAGAGTCTGTTTTGAAGAGGTGGCATTAGAAGAAGTTTAAGTTTAAAAAAAAATGTGGCTCTCAAAAGACATCAATTGTTGTGCTGTGGATATTTGGCTCTGTTGACTCGCCTAGCCCATGGTCTCAGAGCATCCTGTGGGGAAGACCTTGTGAGGTGGGAGGAGGGGGCTGGGAGCAGGTAAAGGGAGGCCATGGAAGGGAAAGGCTGGGAGCAAGTAGAGGGAGGCCATGGGGGGGGGGGGCTGGGAGCAGGTAGAAGGAGGCCATAGTGGGGGGAGGGGGCTGGGAGCAGGTAGAGGGAGGCCATGGGCGGGGAGAGGGTTGGGAGTAGGGTAGAGGGAGGCCATGGGGGGCGCTGGGAGCAGGATAAGGGAGGCCATGGGGGGGAGGGGGGCTGGGAGCAGGTAGAGGGAAGCCATAGTCGGGGGAGGGAGCTGGGAGCAGGTAGAGGGAGGCCATGTGGGGGGGAAGGGGCTGGGAGCAGGTAGAGGGAGGCCATGTGGGGGGAGAGGAGCAGGTAGAGGGAGGCCATGGAGGGGGAGGGGGCTGGGAGCAGGTAGAGGGAGGCCATAGTGGAAGGAGGAGGCTGGGAACAGGGTAAAGGGAGATCATGGGGGGCTAGGAGCAGGTAGAGGAAGGTCATGGGGGGCTGGGAGCAGGTAGAGGGAGGCTACAGGGAGGGATGAGCGGGGACATCTATAATACTCTCAACAATAAAGATTAAAAAAGGAAAAAGAGAGGAAGGGGAAACAAACAATTAATAAAACAATGATAATAGACTAGCAGGTAAGTTCTAATCCATCAACAGTTAACATTGAGGATAAATGACCTGAATATATCAGGCAGCTCTGTCATGTGACGTACAAGGAGTGCCCATTAGATCTCTAAAGCGTGTTCTCTCACAGGACTGAACCTTTGTCCAGCATCCTCCCAGCTGCCCCCTCCCGCCACACCTGTAACCCCATCTTCTCGGCCGCTTCAGACGTGATGAGTTCAGTAGAGTGACGGTGGCTAATACGCTCGGCCGTGCACGTGAAATTTTCTGGGAGAGGGGAGCTCAGGGGTTCTCAGCTCCCAGAATGGACGTGCACATTCGCCTGACTGTAGAAATCACGTCACAACATACGTGTACATCAGTGCATCATGGTGTACACCTTACATAGGTACATTTTATCCAATTGTTTTAAAAATGAACCATGATTTAGGGCAACAAATAAGAGACCCCCCTATAGGGGGCTGATAAGACGTGAATGGGAATGCAGCACAGATAGTCTGAACATAACAGAAAGGCATGTGTGTGCCGTGCCAGCGCCGGTCAGAGCAGCAGGAGGGGCTGTCCTCCCATCCGGCACACAGCAGACGCCACAGCACAGAACAGGACTGTGAACAGCGATGGCCTCAGGATGACAACACAGGGAGACACGGAAATCCTGCGTCCTCACCCAGCAAGAGAGCGTGGAAGACGAGGCAGGAATGACAGAGTTTGCAGGAGAAACAGAAACTTCCAAGTTAGCTCGGGGGACTCCTGCCATCAGTATCAGCAACACAGGCACCAGTAAAGCCAACCAGGGTGCAAGGAGCCGACCAACACAGCCAGCCGTCAGCCTGGAACTGACCGCCCCCCCCCCCCCCCCCCCCCGTGCCCAGTAACAGCAGGCAAGGGGCAGCCTCTCTTCTGGCATAAAACAGACCTTGAAGAACGTGAAGGCGTGACATCATTCCAGCGTCTGCTCGTCATCATGGGCTCCACTGAGAAAGCGACTGCGGGAAGGGAACCGTACCGGCTCCAAACTTTGGAAATTAAGCAAGATGCCACCAGGTCAGTCACTGGTCTCAGCGGGAGTCTGGAAGGAAATGTTAAACAGGAAAATGCACAGGGGGCTGGGAGCAGGTAGAGGGAGGCCATGGAGATAAAACTACAGCCTCTCATCTTATACGGGAGGCAGATAATGAAATTACAGCACAACACACTCAACTTAGAAACGAGGGGGGTGGATGCAATTAATAGAGTAAGTTCTACATCAGAAAACTACAAGAAGACGGTAAACTCAAATAGATGGAATCGTGAGGCATGGAGACAAGAGCAGAAGTCAAGGAAATTGAAGACAGGAAAGTAATAAGCTAAATAAAATAATAAAACTGATTATTCTAAAAAAAAAAAAAAAAACCTCAATAAAGTCAATAAAATTGGCAGGCTTCCTGAAAAACAGTCCAGGAATGAACGAGGAGATGGCTCTCCAAGCCGGAGTCGTTAGAAAGATACTCAGGCAGCACTGCAGACAGCATGGTGCTCATGACCTGAGCACTTAGATAAGACAGGCCATTCCTCAACATCCACACACTCCCCCACCTCGAGCAGACAGAACAGACACTCCGAATAGCCCTATAAATATTGAGGAAATTGAATCCATAATTTAAGGAAACAGTTTGGCGGTTTCATAAATACACTAAACACACAACGACCTGGTGGCCCAGCAGTTACACCCGCAGCATTTTCCCCAGAAAAAAAATGATGACTGATGTTCACCCCCAACTCTACAGAGAAGCGATACAGCGGCTTTATTCGCAATAACGGAGCCCGGGAGCGCGCCAGACACCTGTCTGCAGAGGTGGCTGCGCGCGCCCCGTGCCCTGACAGTGTGGAGTAGTGCCCGGGATCTGGACGCGCCAATGACCACTCGAAGGGAGGGAAAAGGCCCGGCTCAGATGTGAGCGCACGGTGTGATTCTATTTGCACAACATTCAAAAACCAGTTAATAACATGGACAGAGGTTAGCGGCCGCCGGGGTCGTGTTAAGAAGTGGGAGGTAGCCGCTGTGGCTCAGAGGCTGACCAGTGCCCCAGGCACCGAGGGGTCACCAGCTCCACTCCCCGTCAGGGCACGTGCCTGGGTTTCAGGCTCCATCTCCAGTAGGGGGCGTGCCCCAACATCCCAACTCATTTCTCTCTTGACTCCTGGGTAATCCGGCTGAAGTTTTTGAGAGGACGGTGCGGATACAGGGAATAATGAGAGTGAAACTATACTGCGTGTTATACCCCAAGGAAGACAAACACACACACTCATACACACACACACACACACACTCACACAGTAACACACACACACACTCATACACACACACACACTCAAACACACACACACACTCACACACACACACACTCACACAGTAACACACACACACTCATACACACACACACACTCAAACACACACACACACTCACACACACACACACTCACACAGTAACACACACACACACTCACACAGTAACACACACACACACTCACACACACACACACACTCAAACACACACACACACTCACACACACACTCACACAGTAACACACACACACTCATACACACACACACACACTCAAACACACACACACACTCACACACACACACACTCACACAGTAACACACACACACACTCACACACACACACACACTCAAACACACACACACACTCACACACACACACACTCACACAGTAACACACACACTCACACAGTAACACACACACACTCATACACACACACACTCACACACACTAACACACACACAGTCACACACACTCACACACACACTCAAACACACACACACACTCATACACACACACACACACTCGCACAGGCCCTAGGTCTTCGCTAGCCTTCCTGGGCACAGCAGGTGTTATCACACAGAATCACTGAGGTGGGTTTCAATATAAGCTTTAAGGAGCGAACGAACATGTCCACTCTGAGGAAGTAACACTGGGAGCAGAGGCCTGCACCCGAGGCATTTTGGTGGGGGGTAGGTGCAATGGTGCCATCCACACGCAAGCATGGTCCTGTGAGTGATGCAAACAAAGGATGGCCAGGAGGGCCGGAGGAGAAGCACTCCCAGAGGAAGTGCAGGCCAGAGGGACCGCCAGTTCACCCTCCTGGAAATGTCCCCTTTAAAACCGCTCACAGCCGCGGCGGGAGGCAGCGACGGGCCATATCGATCCATTCGCTCGGCAGTAAACAGTCTGGGAGGAGGCTGCAGTAGCGGGGTGCTCTCGGCATGCTGACTCTGTGGGAACTAAAAAAGGAGCCATAAACACGGCAATTAAAGGGGCGTGCTTTTGTCCTTCACCTTCAAGAACGCTATTGCTCAAGACCAACCCGATGCAGGTGTGATGGGATCAGCGAGGAGGTCTGATTCTCCGCTGCGCTGCCGCTGCAGGGGACGGGCGTGCACGCGGACCGTGATGGCAGCTCCCACACTGGTTGTGTCCGTTGAGCTCCCTGCGTTTCTCTGCTGATCCTTGGGCGAGGCTCACCCTCAGATGTTAGGAGGCAGCAGATGACGTGAGCGATGAAAGGAGAGAGGATGACAGATGTCGCTCCTTTGGTCGCTTGCCACGCCTGGGACAGGTACATGGCCCGTGGGTGTGAACCAGTGGGGCTGGGTGCAGCTCACCCACGTGTTTATTCTACACGGAGCTGTGTGGCCTCGGGGGCATGGCCCTCTTCCTGGTTCACACTTGCCCATTCCATCCCCAGGCTCAGGGGCTGCTGGTGGTAAAACCATGAGTCACGGGCACATGGGACCAGAGCCGTCAGTGTCCTTAACATTCCAGATGTTTGCATTTCACTAGTGGCTGTTCCTGGAGGCAGGCCCGGCACTAGCTTGTCCTTCCACCTGCCCCTCAGACCTCGCCGAGGAGGAACACTGAGCACTCATCAGTAAGCACACGCTTCTGTTTGTTTGTTTGCTTTTCGAGTACACGTTTTGAAGACTCTGTGAAAAATTCCAGGAATATAAAGACCAACGGCTTCATGAGAATGGCTGTAGAGGGCCAGTCCCCAGGGAAGGCACCTGAGCATTCTTTAAATCAGTGTCAGCTGAATCCGAGGCACCAGGCAGAGCCACGTCTTGGAAACGCATCCACCAAAAGGGCTGGATGCCTTATCAGTACTGACTTTTAACTTGCTTCAGGTGTCGGGAGGGTGGGGGGGTGGGAGGGCCCTTGAAATGTAGATTCAGCAGAGCCCCAGGAATGAGGGAATGAGTAGGGCCTGGGCCTACTTGAGCTCCTTTGATTTTAAGTCTTTTTATGCAAAACCTCTTTCTATTTTAGTATAAATAACCGCGCTGTGTTTGCATTGGAATTCTGTCTCTCCATCAGAGAGCAGAGATTCCACCCAGGCCCAGCTTTATTTCTACTTCTGTGTCATCTATTCTTCCCTATTATTTCTCAATCCCTAGCCCCTCTGCTCAGTAACTGGACCCTACTTCTCTCTCCATGCTGGTCATGGAGAAGAGAGGAAAACACCAACAAATGGCTTCCTCTTTCCAGCCGAGCATGTCTATTCCGCTGCACCCTGGGACATGGCTAAGAACTCCAGGACGACAATGTCACACCGAGAGGGAGGGTAGCCATCATCCCCTGATGGTTGAGGTGCTCCTATATTTGTAAAAAGCGAGCTGAGGAGGGAGCTTTCTAGCAGAGAAGCTCGTTTTGGATTGGAGTCGGTCTCCTTCACTGGAGGATGAATGGGCCGTTAGGGTAACGTTCCCTCCCTGTCCGCAGAAATGAGTGGGTGAACATCAGTGTGACGGATTGTGCTGACATGTCTTCTGAGGCTGAACCATGCCTACAATCCTAGCCTAAAACCAACCTGCCCAAATGTTTGTGCACACCTGTGCGATACGTGTGCTGACTCGTGCTATATTTAACACTGTGTCTTGGACTGTGGGGGAACTGGGACTTGCATAAATGACTCTGGTCCCACATCTGGTGGTAGCACACATTTGGCCTCCAGAGGGCACCTCCCGGGTTGAAAGTCACCTTCAATGTGCTGTGGAGGGAGCAGGAGAGCAACACCCCATCATAACAATGACGTCTGGACTTAACGTTGCTGAATGTACAGGAGGGTTGGACCAAGGTGATGATCCGACCTGTACATGAGGTTATGGAAAAGCGATGACCAAGCTTTCTTTGACATCATATAAACAAACGGAGAGGTGCATGAAAATTCACACACTGGAGGGGGTGTCCCTCAGCCCGGCCTGCCCCTCTCACAGACCGGGAGCCCTTGTGGGTGGGAGGTGACTGGGTGATCAGGGGACATTCCACTGCCAGCAGCGCAGCCTTGGCCAGCTCCGGTTACCTGCACCTTGGGTGACCCTGAGGAGCTGGGGGGGCCAATGTGACTGGGTGCCACCATTTTGTGGCTGAGGGTGCTGCCATCTTTGAAGGCATGACAGTCAATCAGCATATTCCCTCCTTATTGGCTGTGAGCGCTGTTATCTTTGCAATTGGCACGACAGTCAATTAGCATATTCACCTTTCATTGGCCGTGGGCACCGCCATCTTTGTGAGAGAGTGATGATCAATTAGCATATTCCCTCTTTATTAGGTAGGACAAGGAAACGGAATCTAAAGGCCCATCTTTGAAAGGGCGACCGATGTGACACGTACCTGCCACACTGGCCATTTAGAGGACCTCAGAGGTGACAGGGACTTACCTGCTAAAGCCACAGCCACACCTGAAGCAGCAGGAGCAGCAGCCTGTCCTGTGGGTTCTACTGCACTGTGAGGGGGAAAAGCCTGGGCGATACGCTGAGATGTACTTAATGCCTCCAAGGACATTATCTGGTTTCTAGGCAGCCTCCTCTCCTCAGTGGCCACTGCCTCTAACACCAGCATTTAGAGCCAATCAGACGGGAATCTGACAGAATACCATTTCCTTCCACATGACAGCCACTTAGAATGTTCCCAGGAGGCGACTTGTGAATAAATAATCTGGAAAAGTTACTGAATAAGGCTTAACTCTCTGAGATTCAAGATAACGTGCCAGAAATCTTATAGTTTTTAAACTGTCAGCAGAGCAATATTTTTAGAGCCGAGCAATAAGACCTCTCTACGTATTGTTATAATTAGTGTCTATAATTAGTGTCTCTGCTGTCATGTCTGATATTAATTGTAACGGTAGACTCTCTCACAACTCCCTACAGGGGCACCTCAAAATGTTAATACCGCTGCCTTTCAAGCTATGGGGTCACTCATAATTTTACTTTTTATTGCTGGAAAAATGAAGATTCGTTTCGCTTTTTAAAAAAAAAATAAGATTTCAACTAATCTCACTTTCGGTTTTAGGATGAAAATATTGCCTATTTAACAAGAAGGATAGGAAATGAAATCTATGGCGTCGTAGCAGATGGCCCGAGAGTCTGAGACCTTATAGATGCGTAAACACCTTATTTTGGCTTAATTTCTTCGGGTGTTTTACTGTCCATGCAGATTTCACACACTATGGGTAGAACTTCATCTCCTTCCGCCCTTCCGGCGTTGTTCCGCAGTCCTGCTGCAATGCCACAGATCTGTTCCTCAAAATCACCCTGCCAATGACGCACAAATCATACAAATAACACACAAACATGCACCCACACAACAGCGGACCCTGATGTATATGGCATGTGTCCGGCTGGCTGAGTCCAGGACCCTGGGGTACACAGCCAAGGTCCCCCCTGCCCTGGGGTCCTGTTGATGACCCCCAATCTGGTGCCATCTGATGCCAATCGAATGGGCTGTGTCCCGCCCTCTGGAGGTCCGTTCACCAGGGGCTGCAGAGTGGCTCCTCCTGGGAGCTGCCAGCCAGGACGGTGGACAAATGAGCAGTTCTTTCTGGAGAGGCCAACCCCCTCCTCGCCCGCCACTGCGGCCACTCGGGTTTCTGCTTGTCTTGCACTAACACGGGGTGCTGCCCTGTTTCATCTTGTCTTCCTTCCCAAGGACAGGCTGCTCCCCCATCAGTGTTGGGAGGAACGAGTGTCTCCATCCAGACAAGAGGCAGTTTGTTCCCTGGCCGCTAGGAAGGAATGATGTCCCAGAGAGTGACTCCTCTCCTGGCGGGGGTCAGGGGGCATCCCCATTCCTCGGCGCCTCCTCCATTGCGCCCAGGGAGTGAGGGCTGTGGAACCCTTTGCAATAAAACAGCCGACCTTCTGGCTGTTTCCGGGAGCTGGGAGCTGGGAGCCACCCGCCCTTCCTTTCTGAGCCGGAATCGCGCCAGCACTCCTGCCCGGAGCTGAGTTGCAGCTTGTGAAGAGGAAGAATGAGCAGACCTTCACAGCTCTTCACACGCTTTCATCTGCGTCTCATAACGTTCCCCCTATCCATTCATTTCAACCATTGACTTTTGCTAACGAACTAGGAGCATGAGCGAGGAATACATACATCGGGTGTGCGGGCGATGCAAAATATGACGAGGAAACTCCGTTTCCCTAGGACCTCCCTGCACCGAACATGTGTTAGTCAGGTGTGAACAGCTGTGATGATCAACAGCGCACTGCAAGTTCCAGGAACACACGCAGTACAGCTCCGTGAAGATCGGCACGGACCGTCCTCATGGCGTCAGAGCCGCGGTGACCATGGTGCGAGTTAGCGCTGCGCACCCTCACCTGACTGCAGGAGGCTCGCTTCCCTCTGCCTGGGCAGCAGATGGACTTGTGGTTACAGACAGAAACCACGGATGCCTCTCTCTCTCTCTCTCTTCCTCTCCTTCCTTCACATCCTCTTAGCCTCACTAGCCTCTGTTTTTTTTTGTTGTTTTTTTTTAAAATATGCTTGTGCCGAAACCGGTTTGGCTCAGTGGATAGAGCGTTGGACTGTGGACTGAAAGGTCCCAGGTTCGATTCCGGTCAAGGGCATGTACCTTGGCTGCGGGCACATCCCCAGTAGGGGGCGTGCAAGAGGCAGCTGATCCATGTTTCTCTCTCATCGATGTTTCTGACTTTCTATCCCTCTCCCTTCCGCTCTGTTAAAAAAAAATCAATAAAATTTTAAAAAAGAAAAATAAATAAGAAAATATATACTTGTATTGATTTCAGAGAGGAAGAGATAGGGAGAGAGATAGAAGCATCCATGATGAGAGAGAATCTTGGATCGGCTGCTTCCTGCAAGGCCCACCCTGGGGGTGGGGGGTGAGCCCACAACCTGGGCCTGTTGCCCTGACCGGGAATCAAACTGGTGACCTCCCGGTGTACATAGGTCGATGCTGAACCACGGAGCTGTGCGGGCCGAGCAGGCACCCAGGTGTTTTAACCCCCTTCACACACGCGCTCACCATAAACACAGCCGCGGTTTCCGTGTCAGGACATTCCAGGAAGACCCGTCAGATGTGGGGGAGGCTCTGGCGGCATCAATATTTCACGAGGCCATCAGAGGCACTTAGGCGCGCACGCTGCCGACATTCGTGCATAATGGCCACTGTGTCTCCTCCTCACGGTAAAGAGGTTATTTTTGCCCGGCTATTAAGTTTCCTTCAGCATTAAATGTTTATGAACGGTGGGCGAGAACGGGCGGTCTGCCTCGAAGAAGGAAATGGAACGTGGAAGGCATTCGCCTGCTTTGGGGAGATAAGACCAGTTCTGGGAGAGCGTGGCAACATCCAGGCAACACGGGGGTGAAGACACAGGAGAAAAGTAAAAGCCAGGGCTGAGGAGGGAGCCCCCATGAGGCGGTGTGGGGTGCAGAATGCTCGGGGAGTGGACTCTCCAAGACATGAGGACGTCTGGGGCCATTCAGTCCAGAGCGAAGGAGATAGATTGAAAAACTGGCCGGGCATCAGCGACTTAATTCAATATGCTATCGAGGATCGATGGAGCGAGCTCAAGCAGCTCCGGTTTAATGTAATTATATACGACTCCCCCCAAAAATGGGTGCGTGAGGTCCTGACTGCAGGCGGTGTTCAGAGCGGTGTTGCTTTAATTCTATTAAACGCGGTCAATGCGAAGAGAGGAGGGAGACGCAAGAAGAATGAGGCCCGAGGAGCATGCTGTTCGTTGGAAATCTCAGAGCGCCCACCAGCCTGATGACCCGGGAGAGAAAGCCAGAGTCTGTGTCGTAGACACAGACACAAGTATCCTCAGGCCTGGCCTGCTGTGCTGGCCACCACTGTGTCCCCCAGCCCCAGGGCTCTGTCCCCAGCGCCTGGGCCATTCCTGAAACTGGGGAGGAAACTGGGTGTGCACTGGGACCCCAGCCCTGCCGCCCCGATCGAGGTCTGGGCACTGGTCCCGGGTGGGGTGTGTCCTGGACCCAGTCCCCAGCCAGGTGCGGAGTCATTCCGGACCCCAAGGGCCTCCGCTCCACCCTCAACGGACGGCATTGTCTCGTCAGAGCCTCATGCCCTTGGTCTCTCTCGGCCTTTGCTGGTTCAAGGAACAGCGCCAGGTGGTTAGTCTTCCTCCACTGCCTGACCACGTCCCCAGTTCGGACCCGGCCGCCTGCTATGTGCTGAGGGAGCCCTGAGACGACCAGGGCCCCGTGGGAGATGTCCATGCGACGTCACTTCTCCTGCGTCCGCATGTGGGTACTTATTCCCGTCTCCCATGGCGAGGCCTTTCCCCGCGCCCCATCGAAGTCAACAGGTATCCACGTAGGATGGGGTCTCAGTCACCTGAATAGACAGAGGAGGACCTTCTCTGTGGGCTCTCCGAGACCTTCACCTGTGAGGACCGAGCCACCTAACGAGGTGGGTGCAGCCCGGCCTGCGTGGCTCAGGGGTGAGTGTCCATTTGTGGACTAGGAGGTCACAGTCTGATTCCCGGTCGGGGCCCAGGCCCAGGTTGCAGGCTCCATCCCGTGTGTGGGGCGTGCAGGAGGTGGCCGATGCATGATTCTCTCTCATCGTTGATGGTTTTCCTTCTCTCTTCCTCTCCCTTCCTCTCTGAGTTCAATAAAAATATAAAAAAATAAAGCAGCGTTTTAGGTAAAAAACAAAACAAAAAACCATCTTTGGAGTCCATTGGGGCAGATTTATAAGTTTCCTGCATTAAGACTCATTTCACACCAAATCAAAAACCTAAAGGAAGCCCTAACCGTTTTGGCTCAGTGGATAAAGTGTCAGCCTGCGGATGGAAGGGTCCCGGGTTCAATTCCGGTCAAGGGCATGTACCTTGGTTGCAGGCACATCCCCAGTAGGAGGTGTGCAGGAGACGGCTGATCGATGTTTCTCTCTCATCGATGTTTCTAGCTCTCCATCCCTCTCCCTTCTTCTTTGTAAAAAAATCAATAAAATATATATATATATTTTTTTAATCTAAAGGAAAGATAGCTGTAACATGGACAATTCACGTGCAGGTTCCCTTCCTGTTGCGGGACAGGCTCTGAGACCCATACACTTCAGGATGAGAACACACCGCTCCCTGACGCTGACCTCACAGCCATGCACAGCGCCAGGCGCCGGATGCACACCCCAGCCAGAGCAGAGAGAGGACGGTGTGTGTGACCCAGAGCCAGGCCCTGGGTAAGCGACGCCTCGATACCCCAATGAGCTGTGTGGGAGCTGTTCTCCCTCATAGGAGAGTCAGACAGATCAATCCCATATTCCCTGTGACGAGTTAGAAACTGAAAACCCCTAATTCAGGGGAGCTGGGGGGCGGCATTTGGCAATTGCTTTTTGTTGTGTGTGACGCTCGGGGCGTAAGATAGACCAGGAGGAAAGCACTGGCACAGCGATGTGTCTCCCGTGCGGGGGTGCGTGTGCGTTTGCTCGTTGAAGGCGTGGTTCGTTTCCAGCCTCTCCGTGAATCTTCAGCTCTTCGGGAGGTGAGCGTCTCATGGGTGAACCAACTCAGAGCTGTTACTCCTGGAGCCCAATTCAGCACATAGTGCCGAACGGAAGAGAAATTGCGTAGAAAGTTCCGGGCTTGTTTCCAACTCAGCCTTTGGCCATGGTGTCCATCACCATGGGACCCCTTGTTCCGTTCCTAGGAAACCATGCCCCGTGGGCACGCAGACATCGCCGTCTGTCAGGGAGCCCGCGGCTGGTCTCCCCCAGAGGGGAGGGGGATGTACAGTGGGGGCGCGATGGGGGATCATGTCACATTCACTCCCATAATCCCCCATCCACACCCGCAGTGTGCGTCCCCCACCTTGCCTCTCGGGGAGACCTGCCTTGGGCTCCCTGACAGACAGGGAGAAATGCAGACTGTATCCAACCGCAGAGCAAGGCAAACACCCCACTTTCCTGTGAAGAGGGGAACTGCACAAATACCACGCCTGGTCTGGTACCCCACTTTCGAATGGTGGCAGGGGGAACCCTGGCTGTGAGCGTTCGCCCCAGCGGGACGCAGTAATAACCCCAAACCCCAGCCAGCATTCCCACGGCCCTGCCTGCAGAGGGGGATTTGGGGGGGCCTGCTTGCAGATCAGCGCAGCGGGTTGTATACGAGCCCAGACAGATGGACAGGGGTGACGAAGAAGCACTTGCCTGGGGTGCCCTTGGGATCCGGTGTGGCCTCCTCTGGGATGTGTCAGCTCACGGGGAGAGCGTGTGTGTGTGTGTGTGTGTGGGGAGGGGAGCAGAATGGACGGAGGGGCGGAGCAGGGCCAGGGGTCGCTGCTCTGTGTCTGGGAGGCATGGGGCGGCCCAGCTCCCGGCGCCGGGCGAAGCTGGCTGTGACCGCCTGGGTCCCCTCCCCCCGCGAGGCCGACACTCCTAAGCTAACAGCCGTTGCTGCACATCGTGAGCAAAGGGATGCTAATCAGACCGTGGACTGGCTGGTTGCTCATCCATCCCAGGATCCGAAGCCATGGCTGTACCGTGAGGCGTGCTTTCTCCAGACCCTGGACATAAGGTGCCCCCGCAGGGTCTCCTTAGGGTCTTGGCTTGAGGAAGTTGGGGACACTCCTAGTTGGGAATGTGAGAATTTGGGGACACTCCTTGGGAAGAGAACTGAGGGAACTGAGAGGATGGCTGGTTCAACTGGCCCAGCAGCAGCAGACCCGCCTGCTGCCTGCACCCTCGATGACCCCGCTGTGGGCACTGGGCCTGCGGGACCGTGACGTTCTGATCGGCACCGGTGCTCTGAGGAACAAGGCCTCGTGTCTGTCGACAGAGACAGAGCTTTGGTCAAACTAGATGTACATCTAGGTATGCTCTGCACGTGTATGTGGAACGCGCTATGTCAGCATATTCTGCCATTTGTTTCTGAAACACGTCTTTTTGCAACCCCAAGGAGACAGCGTTCGTGAGGAGCCGCTCCATGTCCCCGGCCCTCGAACAGATCTGTCTCTGCACAGAGATCGGGGTTTGTCATGTGTGGGTCGGACGCCGTGAAGATGGGGCTGCCGTCTCTCCGTGTGTTGTGTCATTTAGGGGGGAAGTCACCACCACACGGATACAACGGAGCTGTCTCGCATTGGAAACCAACACTCCAAAGTGAATGTTTTCGTTCCTTGTGAGATTATACTGCGAATGAAGTTTTTAACAGAAGGAGGAACGTGCCAGTGGTTTCCCTCGAGTCCCTCAGAGGAAAAAAACATTAGACGCTGCTTAGAAACGTGGATCCAGGTGAGTCAGAGAGAAGGACCCCCGTCCACTCAACACTGCTCTTTCGATCCCGTGTGGATGCTCCCGCCAGTGAGGATGCGTCCGCCGGCCCCTTGGAGATGTGCGTGTAGCCCCTTGCCTGCAGCCGCTTGCAGACCGACGTGGACATTGACCTGAATGGCTGGCCCTACCCTGGTGGGGAGCCCATCTGACATGCAAGCTCCTCACGTCCCCTAAGGAGTCCCCATCCTTCTTCACTTCAGGCAAAGCTGCTAAGTCCTGCCAGCTCAGGATTGTTTCCCTGAAGTTCTCTGTGCCACAAAAACGATTTACGTGTCTTGATTATGTGAACAATCACTTCCTATCTAATAAAAGAGTAACATGCAAATGTGACTGTACCTTGGCTCCTGATGGGCTATGCTACCAGCCAATCAGGAGCAGGGGGTGGGGTCAAGGGCCGGGACCCGGGGGTGGAGACGAAGCAGTAGCAGCATTGGGTGCCGTGGCTCCAGGGCCGCTGCAGATTAGAGGAGGCCGGGGAGAGGGGCAGAGCGGGGCAAGCACAGGAGCACCGCCGCCTAAGCTTGGAGACGGCCGGGGGGCGGGGAGTGGCGAGTGCCGGAGGAGGTCAGGGGGCGGGGCAAGCGGCCAGGGCGCGGGAGAGGAGGTGAATGCCCAGCCCCTGGGGCCGGGTGGTCACAGGCAGCTGGAGCTGAGCTGAGCAGGGAGATGGCTGAGTGCCCCAGCCTTGGGCAGGCTGGGGGTGAGCCATCAGTTGGACATCCCCTAAGGGCTCCCAGTATGTGAGAGGAGGCAGGTTGGGCTGAGGGACCACCCCGCCTCCCCGCACAAATTTCGTGCACCGGCCCACTAGTTCTCTAAATAAAATGCTCCTGGGAACGGACAACGCTCCATGTTAGACTCACCCTAGAGCTCGGACTCCAGCTCCACCGACAGGAGAAGAACTGTCGGCAGAGACTGGCGGGGGAGGTCGAGGCCTTTATTCGCGGTGGCCAGTGGAATGCCAGCTCAGCACAGAGGTCATGCACACAGCCAGAGGTCAGCGTGTCCAAATCTAATGGGAAAGAGACATTGCAGCTCTGTCCGCGGTAAAGCTTCCTTCACTTCAGAAACCCTGTCTCCTTCCTGGAGCTGCTGGGACTCATGGCCACTCTTCCACGTGATCTCTACAGGTCTTCAATGCCTGTTGAGCCAAATGAAGCTCTTCTGATGACAGTGAGGAAACTCAGTGTGGGATCAAGGCCTGGCAAGTCACAATATTTTGAGAACTTAAAAAAAAATGAATTAGCTCATTCTATATCCACAATTATACTGGGAAGAAAATTTTCTGAAACATGGAATTATTGTGCCCCGAAATGATAATACAATCTACTAAAATATCAGTAATAAAAGCTAATTGCTGTATGTATATGAAAAGTACTACTCTAAGGATTACATGTTAATTTCATCATTAAAAATAACCTTATGAAATATCTACTATTGTTAGCTGGTATTTTGTAGAGGAAGAGCACAGAGAAAGATTTAGCTACTTGTCCAAAGCCCCAGAGACAGATAAACGGACCGCTGAGTGTGAAATTTCGTCTTCTCTGCATTCAAAGTCCATGCTATAGAGCTCCCCACCTACAACACAAGTTTAAAAAAATATATCCTTTCATTGATTTCAGAGAGAGAGAAAAATGGAGAGGAAGATAGAAACTCCACGCCGAGAGAGAGAATCATCCATAGGCTGCCTCCTGCCTGCCCCCTCCTGGGGATCAAGCCCACAACTGAGCATGTGCCCTGGCCGGGAATCCAACTGTGACTTCTTGGTTCCTGGGTCCATGCTCAGCCACTGGGCCTTGGGCCAGGCTGCAACAAGGTCAAGACCCCTGCAGGTGAGACATCACTACGATCACGCACAACCATTCATGGCGATGGGTGTCCCTCGAGCTAAGAGGAAGATGGCTTCCCTGAGTGTAATTCACATCAGCACTAAATCATTGTGTAGACTTCTTATTTTTTATGGTGATCACACACACAAAAAAAGTGCTTAGCTGCGATTTTATTTTTTACTGGAACATCTGTAATTAATTGGTGTCCCTTAGATGAAGCAACAGTCAATTGGCATATTACTTTTGTGTATATTTTATTGGTAGTGTTTTATTAAATTTGTTGGGGTGACATTGGTTCTCAAAACCATACAGGTTTCAAGTGCACAACACAACAACATATCATGTTTCCCCCGCCTCCCCATCAAGCACCCACTGCCCCAGGCAAGTCTCTTTGAGTCCCTGGCTTCCCCTTTTGCCACCTCCATCTGCCCCCTCCCCATTTCCCTCTGGCTAACACCATGCTGTTTCTGTGTCTTTATGTTTATATATATTTATACAAATATGATTTTTGACTTAATCCTTCTTTGCATGTATTTTGGGACTCAAACATTTTTTGCTATTATATGTTTATTTCTAGTCTGCAGAGGCAAGATTTTGTAAAGAAAAGAAACAGGGAAAAAATAGATACAGAGGCAAAGAAGCATTTAACAGACTGTCAAACTACAGCGGGAAGGAAGGGGAGGATGTAGGGGGTATCTTTAAGAGTTCAACCGAAGGGCTTGTACGTATGCATATAAGCATAACCAATGGATACAAGACACTGGTGGGGAGGGCAGGTGAGGGCCTGTGCTGGGGGGTAGGGGAGGCTGGGGGGAGGGCAATGGTGGGAAAAAGAAAACATATGTACTACTATTTGTAATACTTTCAACAATAAAAAAATTAATAAAAAAATCAGCAAAATTCAGTGATATTCCTTAAAGATGGTGACATTTAAAAAGTAGAATGTTATGTCTCCAAAACCAGTTTAGCTCAGTGGATAGTCAGCCTGTGGACTGAAAGGTCCCAGGTTCGATCCCGGTCAAGGGCATGTACTTCGGCTACGGGCACATCCCCAGTGCGGGGTGTGCAGGAGGCAGTTGATCCATGTTTCTCTCTCATCGATGTTTCTGGCTTTCTATCCACCTCCCTTCCTCTCTGTGAAAAATCAGTAAAATATATTTTTAAAAAATAATAAATAAATAAATAGTAGAATGTTATAGATTATCTTTACAAACCGGCTCCCTTGTACTTTGTCAGGTGGCCACTACCTAAAGCCAGGAATGGTTGATTCACGATGTCAGTGTGTCCTGGGAGAGACTGCGCTTAATCTCTCCCATTGGAGTGTGTGTGCGTGTCCCTGTGTCCTCATGTCGCTTCCTTAACTCGCTCCTGCTGCTGAGTGTCAAGGCCATGCCCTTCCCTGCCCGTCCCTGCCTCCGCCCTTGGCCAGGTCGGCCCTTCCATGTGACTTCATGCCTCGGTCGGACTTCGGCTCTTCATGTGGCCTGAGGCCCCTCGGCGCCCCCCCATAGGCCCGTGGTCCCGGCATCTCCATCACCACAGTCACCACCGCGCCCTGAGTGTCTAGACTAGAGTGTCTGCTGCAGGGACGGGCGGTGCGAGCGCAGCAGGTTTCCAGTTGCTCCTGTGGCAGAAGTGAGTGAACGCTAACAGTTAATAAATATCAGCACAAGAATAAACGCTGTGTTCCCTGTACGCGCCCTGTGAACCTGCTGGGCCACCTGAGTACCAGCACAGGCTCTGCCAACGCTCGGGGAGTCAGACTTTATTGAGACGAGGAAAAGGGAGACTTGCAATGAGAGAGATGAAGCACAGTCTCCCCAGGACAGGGGTCAGAGGATGCGCAGCTTGGGTTTGGACGGACGTGGCCCGGAAGTCTCCTCCTCCACGGAACTGGACCGTGCTGGCCATGAGGCTCTTTGATGATGTCAGTGGTCCCCCTGCTCTTGGTCTCAATAACATGTCTGCTGCAGAGCTAAAGACGCCCTCCTGGCTGTCCTGGCACATCTCTCCCCAGCCCTCCCGCTCCCCAGCTCTCCCGCTCCCCAGCCCTCCCACTCCCCAGCTCTCCCGCTCCCCAGCCCTCCTCCCAGCCCTCCCACTCCCCAGTTCTCCCACTCCCCAGCCCTCCCCCCAGCTCTCCAGCTCCCCAACCCTCCTGCTCCCCAACCCTCCCACTCCCCAGCCCTCCCGCTCCCCAGCTCTCCCGCTCCCCAGCCCTCCTGCTCCCCAGCTCTCCTGCTCCCCAGTTCTCCCACTCCCCAGCCCTCCTGCTCCCCAGCTCTCCTGCTCCCCAGTTCTCCCACTCCCCAGCCCTCCTGCTCCCCAGCTCTCCCACTCCCCAGCCCTCCTGCTCCCCAGCTCTCCTGCTCCCCAGTTCTCCCACTCCCCAGCCCTCCTGCTCCCCAGCTCTCCCACTCCCCAGCCCTCCTGCTCCCCAGCTCTCCTGCTCCCCAGTTCTCCCACTCCCCAGCCCTCCTGCTCCCCAGCTCTCCCGCTCCCCAGCCCTCCTGCTCCCCAGCTCTCCTGCTCCCCAGTTCTCCCACTCCCCAGCCCTCCTGCTCCCCAGCTCTCCCACTCCCCAGCCCTCCTGCTCCCCAGCTCTCCTGCTCCCCAGCTCTCCCACTCCCCAGCCCTCCCCCCAGCTCTCCCACTCCCCAACCCTCCTGCTCCCCAACCCTCCCACTCCCCAGCCCTCCCGCTCCCCAGCCCTCCCCCAGCTCTCCAGCTCCCAGTTCTCCAGCTCCCCAACCCTCTCGCTCCCTGTCCTGCTTCCATTCTTCATCTCAGCATCTTCTACCAATCACGTGTTTCCACCTTTCCTGTTGCCTCAGTTCATCCATGCCTGCCGTCCTCTCCTTTCCCTGGTGGGTGGACTCTCAGGCCTCTCAGGCATCGAACCGGTGGGGCCTCACCCTCCAGGCCCCATCCTTGTGGCATCCCAGGAAGCTTCCTCCCTGGCCTGTGAGGTGTGCCTGGGGGATGGAGATGTGGGGAGCTTTGTGGGAGAGGGAAACGGAGCCGGAACATACCGAACCCTGTGCCTTTCATAATCACCAGTTAGTGGACAAGCAGGAAAAACCCGGCAGGTACAAATGTTTGGAAAGAAACGCTGTGGACGACAGCCTGTAGGAATGTCCCTGAGCACACTGCAGGGAGAAACCCTGAAGACCATCCCTGTCCAGGCTTCTGGGTGGAGGAGCGCTGGAATGCACTGTTATCTGGGTGGTCATGTGGCAGCTCACCAGCACACCCTGGATGGCTAGGTTCTCAATGGGGTGAAACTTCTCCCAGGACACCTTTGAGGGTGTCTTAAAGGGTTATGGGCAAATTGGAATGCTGTTTCTCTAAAAGCCAGTGGCAAGAGACACCCCTCATGCCGCATGGTGGTGCACAGGGACAGAGACTGCTCAATGAGCAGGACATGGACAGGGAACCCATAAATCTGGAGAATACCTTCTAAATCGTGAACATAGTGTTCCATAATAAAACGTGAAATAGATAGCAAGGAGCCCAAAACCCAGGTACTCACCTGACAGGAAATCATGACCGAGGACCTGGGAGTGCGAGAGCAATTGCTCCTTCGTCCCCTGCGCTTCGTGATCACTTAATTTTCTGGGCACCGTATTTTTTTTTTCCTGCTGATCGTTGCTGTGGAAGATCCCAGGAACAGATAAACGCTGGCCAGCCCGGCAGCCGGAGGTCTGAGATCTCGCTTCATTGTTCCTGAGTCTCGGTCCTTAAAGAAAGTCCTTCAGCGCCAAGATGGGGTAGTGCGAGGAGTTTCAATCACCTCGGTGTCTGCGATGGCAGGAATTCTGGGTCAAGAGGAGCTTTAGCGTTTTGAGAATGGATTTGTGCTTAATCACGGCGACACCTCATCTCCAGAAATATCTTCTGTGAACATTTCTCCCTTCTCCGCGTCCAGCGCAGCTAGAGAGCGGTCTGGTTTCTGAGTAGGGCCGGCTGGGGACTGAGAAAACGAAAGAAAGAGACAGATACAGAGATAGAAGGGTAAAGCTGGGACCGAGTGGGACCCCTGTCTTCCGATAGAGAGGCAGGGACCCAGAGCCAATACAGCGTGTTTATTTTATACAGCAAAACCCTGGAAGTTTTACCAAAGGTCAAGACGAAGGAGATCATGTGCATTCTAGCGTGGGCCTGAGTCGTATTCATTCTTGGTGCTTGGCTGGATTTAGATAACAGAACCCACCCCTTGGCACCTGGGCTGAAGATCAAGCTGACAACACTCCTGCCTCTGGCAAGGTGTGTTTCCAGGATGTGGCTTTGCCGATGCCACTGGATTCAGCTGACAATAATGAAAGAAATGCCCATGTGCACAGCATGCCCACACTCTTGGAACTGGCCCATTGTCCGGGTCCCTCCTCAGGGCCTGCAGGCTCTTCAGAGGCAAAGCAGGGGGTTGGGGGGTGTGGTTCTGACTGTGGAGGTGCACCCGCCATAGGACTCACGGACAGCCCTGAACCTAGACCCGTGCTTCCCTTGCTCCTGTTCTGGGACGAAACTCAGGGGGAAATAAAACCATGACCGTGTGGTGTTCATTGTGCGAGTTCTCCCCGTAATTTCCAAAAAATTCCTAGTTCCAGTGACGCTCAGGGCACCTACGAGGGGTTTCGTGAATGATCACATTCTTGGAAGCACGTGGGGAAGCCTTACCCTATCATGATGCTAAGAAATGTAATTAATTATCCAGCAGACCATGCAATTAGAAGATTACTCACTGAACGTAAGGAAAACGTGTTAGGAAATATAAACAGTGACGCCACGGCAGTAAGAGCCACGAGGGGAATTTTTATCAACACTGGACAAGGAAGGCACCAATGGGGGCAACTGGGAAAGGGGGTGTGTATAAGGAAGGCTCTGCCGGGCACAACTGGGGACCAGGAAGGCTCCGAAGGGGGATATTGGCGATGAGGAAGGCTCCACAGGGCGCGGTCCATGGATGTGCATGTTCTCCATCATGCTCTCAGGATCATTGTGGAAAGAGTGGTCTGACCATAGTCCCTCGATCTTCATCCATGTGGGTGTCAGGACCTGTTCCTTCTGATCACCACTCCTTGTCTCAGGGGGAGGAGAGGAAGGCTTGCCTGCTGTGGAGACTGGTCTGTTCCCAGGTTCACCCTTATGGATGGAGTCCTACAAACATTCTGGAACAAGCAGTGTGTATGTGTGTGCCTGCGTGCGTGCGTGTGTGTCTCTGTGTGTGCATGTGTGTGTATGTATGGTTGTGTCTCTGTGTGTATGTGTGCATGTATGTGTGTCTGTGTGTGCATGTGTGTGCGCGTGCGCACTTTCTCTTGTGTACACTCCTCCCGGTTGACGTTCGGGAAGGTGCGCTAGATGCATGTCTAATGTATCGGGGACGCCAGGCCACCCCAGCACACTGCACCGTCCTCACACTCGCCCCGCGCTGTGTGACTGTCGCCAGGCTCCTGTCCTGGGCAGCGGTCAGTGTGAGCCGTCCCTCCCTTCCTTTGGGTCTTTCCGACAGTGTGTGTCCCATTGGTGCTGTGCCCTGCATTTCTCCGGGTGCTGAGGAGAGAGGGCTTTCCTCACCTGCCGACTGGGCCATGGTGTGTTTCCTTGTGGAAAGGGCCGTGGTTTTATCTGTAAGCATGTTGTCAGGTGTGTTTGACACGTTTCCTCTCTCACGTCTGTGACTGGCTTACTCATTTCCTGACAGTGCTGTTGGGACACAGACGTTTGCTGGGTGTTTGAATATGTAAAACGTCTCGTTTACCATTCTTAGCATTTGCTTGCTATGATTTGTCCGAGAAAACACGGCCTCCTCCCGCACCGTGAAGGCGTTCTGTATTTCTCTCTGAAGCTTGCTGATGTTCACCTGTGTGTTAGGTTTGGAGCCCCCCGACTTGTCTGTGTGGAGGGAGGGAGTTAGGAGGAAGGTTTCATTTTTCTTTTTAGGGAATGTTTGTCCGGAAGGTTTCCTCAGGGGTGCCGTCTGCTGACGTGTCAGCTCTCCTCCTTTCTCTCCTATCATCAGTCACTTTCTGAGAAATTGTCCTACTGCTCCCCCGGGGTGAGAGCGAGCCCCTGGGGTACAGCACACTGTTGCTCGACTCAGCCCGTCCTGCATGGACCTTCTCAGGAGCGTGGTCACTCATTGTAATCAGAGCTGGTCTTTGGAAGCCGGGGACCCACCTGGCCGGTGACAGCCCTCGCTCAGTGCACAGCGGCTTCCATCTCAGAGAGAGATCCGTCATCACCCACCCCCTGACCTGTTGGCAGGTGCTCACGGCTCCCCCTGCACCTGAGGATGCTGGTCCTGGCCCTGGCTGTCCCCGCAGAGGCGCTGGGGCTGCTCAGAGGCTGAAACAGCTCAGACAGCACCCCAACCATTCCAGGTCCAACGCACGCGCGTGCGCGACCCCCATGGACCCAGAAGGCTGCTCAGGAGCCCTCCTGGCATCGCTCCACGCCCAAGAGCCGCTCCACGTCTCAGGAAGCTGCTTCCAAATCCAACAGCGGCAAAGACGTTCCGTCCTCTGAGCTCGGAAAATCACGCATGAAGCCACGGACACGAGCACAGATGGCACCTCCAGCTGTTCCCGCGAATGCAGCCTCATGTCTCCAGTTAAGGGATGTCAACTCAAAACCTCAGCTTTGGGGTGCGCCCTTCTCAGCGTGGCCCCACTTTGATGTGAATGAAAAGCTCCAGGCTTACACAGCTAATGACTGCACGGTATTAGCGGGAGGTGTGAGGGTCACTAATGAACAAAATAAACCAACCGATAAAGTAGATCCGGAAACATGGAGGCAGGCCACAGACGGATGAATCTCAGAGGGAAGAGGTGGGGGCGGGGAGATCAACCAGAGAACTTGTGTGCGCACAGCATGACCCATGGACGCAGGCAATAGGGTGCTGAGGGCCTGGGGCGGGGAAGGGGATGGAAAGGAGGGGCCGATGGGGATAAAAGGAACATCTGTGATGCCTCCAACAATAAAGATACATTTTTATTTATTTTTACTTTTTTAATATATTTTATTGATTTTTTATAGAGAGGAAAGGAGAGGGATAGAGAGTTAGAAACATCGATGAGAGAGAAACATCGATCAGCTGCCTCCTGCACCCCCCCCCCACTTGGGATGTGCCCACAGCCAAGGTACATGCCCTTGACCGGAATCGAACCCAGGACCTTTCAGTCCGCAGGCCGACGCTCTATCCACTGAACCAAACCGGTTTCGGCAATAAAGATACATTTTTAAAAACGTTTTCAGATTCAATCAGAGGGAGGACGTGCAGGATCCCCCACAGTCATGGGTAAACATTTACCTTATTCCGCTACGTTTATAGACACCCTCAGCTGGTCTGGGTGTGAGAGCAAAGGCGCCCGGGTCTGTCTGTACGTGGAACAGCTCTCGGGCTCCTGCGGGGCTGGGGCTGTGGTCGGCAAACTCATTAGCCAACAGAGCCAAATATCAACAGTACAACGACAGATTTCTTTGGAGAAGCCAATTTTTTTAAACTTAAACTTCTTCTAATGCCACCTCTTCAAAATAGACTTGCCCAGGCCGCGGTATTTTGTGGAAGAGCCACACTCGAGGGGCCAAAGAGCCGCATGTGGCTCACGAGCCGCGGTTTGCCAGCCACGGGGCTGGAGAACGTCAAGCCGGTCTGATGAGCCGAGAGGAGGGAGATGGCTTCATGCTTTTTAACCTTTCAACCCATCCTCCTCTTTACATCCCTACCTTGCTTTCCAGCTTCCAGATGTTTAGGGGTTCTTCCCCAAAACATGGATGCTACTCAAGACTTTCCAACGTCATCCTAGTGTGTGGCTCATTAGGGCCCCTGACACTTTTGTGGCCTACCATCGCCTGCCCTCACTGCATCTTGCTTCTTGTCCCTTCTGTTTACAGACTGGAGTCCCAGTGCACGAAATCCCTGCACCAATGGGGTCCCTAGTAGCTGCCGCCTGCCACCACCAGGGCCTCCTCCCTTTCCCCGGCTGGCCCCACCCACTGCTCCCTGGTCAAACTCCTGGAGGGACTCCTGGTCCAGGCGACAATTTGCATACTATACTTTTATTATAGAGGATGGCTGTTGATTCTTTCCCCTTAAAAAATAATTGGCTGTAGTTTAAGGAGATTTAGGGAATAAAAATGTAACCATGTTTTCTGAGCAATAAAAGGACTCTGTGTGATCCGGTCATGATGGGCACAGGTCCGTATCCATTTGCCCAAACCCACAGCCTAGTGGACAACACGCAGAGTGGTCCTGATGCCCACGGCCCACGATGGCTTTGCGATGAGCATGTGCAGGTCCGTCCTCGGTGAAAATCGCACCCTTCGCTGAGTAGTTCTGGTAATCTCGGGGTGTCTGTGCATGCGTGGGTCCCAGGGCATATGGGCCATCTCTGTAAGCATGTGTTTTACATTTTGTCTTTTCTCCACATCTTGCTTACTCATGTCTTGACTTTGCCGTCGGTACACAGAAGTTTGCTGGGTGTTTGAATATGTAAAATGTCTCGTTTATCATTCTTAGCATTTGCTTGCTATGATTTGCCCAAGAAAACCCGGCCTTCTCCCAAACCGTGAAGGCATTCTCCTGTATTTCCCTCTAAAGCTTCCCTATGTTAGGTTTGATCCCCCTAATCTGGTCTGTGTGGAGGGTATGAGTTAGGAGGAAGGTTTCATTTTTCTTGTCGTGAATATTTGGAAGGTTTCCTGAACTTGGCCATAACCCTAAATGGCTCTAAAATATGAAGGCTTTGAAAACGCAAAGCATAGGACCTGTTGGTCGTTCTAAGGCTTGTGTAGGGTTCTGCATCCTCTCCCACACTATGATCCGAACCAGCAGCCTGTGCGACTGCTAAGAGGAATGATAAGCTATTTATTAGGCAAAGAAATGTAATCAACAGATCGTGTTACCATAATTAATTAACATTCGATGAGCCAATTACATCTAAATCCTGCAACGAATTAGTGTATTTATTTCAAGTGATATATTTATTTTTCAAATGTCAAAACATAAACAGGCCCGTCCCTCTCGCTGTCGTTGTTATTAGAGGCTCAATCGGAGCGGCTCCGCGGGGAGGATATAGGCCTCACAGAGGGTGCGAGGCCGGGACCATGCTTTGTGGAGCTCTGGGGCTGCTGGTCCTTTGAAGGACATTTGAGGACGGAGTGATGCTCCCTTCATGAAGGGCTGTGGTTGCTGTTTCCCTGAGAAAAGGTGTAAACGAATAGAAGGATGAAAGGGAAAGGATGTGCATGAAGTTCTGTGGAAGTCATAAATACGTGGTCAGGACGTGGGGTGCTGTGGAACGGGAGTAGGTGCTACGGTGTCGGTGTGGGAAGAGCAGATGCGTGCCAGGGGACAATTTGCATACTACACTTTTATTATAGAGGATGGGTGGGGGCGACACAAGGGACACTTTTGATCTCACAGAAGAGCTGGGTGATGCGGACCAAATCATTGTATCTTGTACCTCAGTGGCTGGCCCAGGTCACCCCAGATCCCTGTGAGTGACTCCGGGAGGCCTGAGGAGGGGCCTTGGGCTCAGGGACAGCCACCCTAGCCTGGGGCTTGCCCATGAGCCATCCCATCATACAGCAAAGGGATCCTTGCTATTTGGAGTCAGCCTATGTGGGTGTCTCAGTCAGTTTCCTTCAGCAGGAAGTACACAGTGAGATCCCACCTCCTCCCCTTCATCTCAGGAGAGGCCACTGCCTATGACACCATTCCCCTCAGAGTTGAGCTGGATACCCCTCCCGGCTGTGGGGATCCCCGCCCCTGAGATGACCCTCTCGGGAAGGGGCCTGACCACTTTAACACGCATGTGTCATGAATATTCATATCTCTGACAGTACGTTCTTCTCTTTGCATGTACCATGTGACTATAACCCTCTGAAGCTTAGTAAATGTATGTACATAAAACTCAAAGTTACTTTAATCGTCCTGGACATCACCATTTTCTGCGAATTATTTTCTAGAACGTTGATGAAGGATACAAAACACCTTTGTGAGAATGTGGAATGTCCTCTGATGACCAGGTAGAGGGAAATTCCTATATTTTTTCATGGGTCTGGACTGGTTCTGTGGGCTGGGGGCTGGGGACGCCACGGGAAAAGTAGCACATGGCTCTGGCCTGATTATAAATGTAGGTGTATCGATTAATAACGGCGGATTTTGTAATAAAAGAAATAATTTTAAGAGAAACATCAAAAGAGCTTTATTCAAAGTAATGTCCATCAGTAGCTACATATTTCTCCATTTTCAGGGAATTTGTGGACACCATCCCAATAGAACTTTTATTGTTTTGAAGCAAACCATTCAGAGACCCAATTTTCCACTTCTTCATACTGCTCAGAAAGTGCATGTATCATTCACTGATTGGAACAAGTGCTAATCTGAAGGAGCAAGGTCTTTTAATGTCTATTGAACTGGTTTTGAAGTGTGTGATGGTGCATCACCATGAAGCAAAATTACTTTTCTGTGTCTTCTAGCCCATTCTGGTCATTTCACGATCATAGCATGGTTCAAATTGATTATTTGTTGTTGGCAGCAATCAGGATTTAATGTTTCGCCTGGTTTTAGAAGCTCGTAATTCACCACACCTTCCTGATCCCACCAGACACAGAGCGCTGTTCTTTCTGGAGTGACTTAGCCTTGCAGTCGATGTGGATCAACCCATGATTTGGGGCAAGCAGCGGCTTCAGCGCCAGCAGATGTGAGTTCAGATGTGAGCAAGGCCAACACAGGCAGCAGGTGCAAGCATCAGGCAGGACCATGGTGCACAGGAGCAAAAAATTTTCAGTCACCATCAGAGGCTCCCCCCGATGACGGACACTGGTGCCCCACCTTGGACCGGCACCCTCACTCACCTGCTCCACCATCCCGCCATGGCCGATACCTACTACGTTCCTCACTCTGCTGCCTACTGTGATGCCTGCCATGTTCTGCACACGCACCCTGGTCATCAGCATACGTGTGCAGTTGCTGAACAATGACTGGCTGTTCAGTTGTTCCGCCGTTTGGTCTATTTGCATATTAGGATTTTATATATATAGCTGGAAACAGAGCATTTTACACGACCGTGAACATAAAACCGACTCTTAGAGGAGAAACACTGGTCACCTTCATGGGTAAGACCACTGGTAGAAGAATTGGGCTTACCTTTATAAACAGGGCTGAAATTTACCCTCCCCTCTACATAGGAAACAGAAAACTAAGACAAAATGATCAATAATTCCCCAAGACTCAGCCAGTGGAAAGTTGAATGGGCAAAGACATGGTATGCAGCCACTTCTTGCTGACCATTCAAGAAAGGTTCAAGGCCAATTCTTAGATCAATTTGAGTTCTGGCTATTTAGACTCACAGGTTATTGAGGCTGGAATCTCTGACCCTCTCCCTCTCTTTGGTGAAGGAGAATGCCCGCTCTCGCTGGGTTTTACTTTGAACTCCAATGAGCCCTCTTCTAGACATTGGAGATACAGATGTGATTCACACAGACAAAACGATTGCCATGACATGAGCCCAGACGGCCCAGGCTACTCATTCTACAGAGACAGAAACCACATTCCGATAAGGTGGGGGATTTCCGAATATCTCACAGCCCATTACTCACATTCTGGAAAAAGACTAAAAGGTGAGCTCCAGCTTCTAATTCGTTGTCCAGTCTTTCATCATTAGCATCTCCCAGGGGGTATGGATTCCTATCAGCTATGCAGTGTTTGGTCAAAATGGGCCTTCTTGTCATAAAACACAGCTGTGGACACCATGTTCGTGTGATGCCTTTAACCGCATGGCCTTCCTGTGACGCTGAGACAATGTGGTAGAACGTGCCTCTTTGGAAACTTTCTAACCGCATGTCTGATGCTAACCTGGGTGAGGACTAAAAGCTTCCGACAGCAAAGACTCATTGACGCATTCTCAAATTCCACTGGAATTTCCTTGTAAATGGCACATTCCAACATTAACAAAGAATGAAACGTTTTTAGATTGTATTTTGGATTGTGTAGAGGTTGCCTAATTATAATTAGGTGCGAGGTACGTGGAATTGATGAGCCACATTTTATTCTATTTCGTGAACCCTACAACGTTTCCTAAAGGCACCAGCACATACTTAGTGTAGAGTATTTTTAAAAAATATATTTTATTGATTTTTTACAGAGAGGAAGGGAGAGGGATCTAAAGTCAGAAACATCGATGAGAGAAAAACATCGACCAGCTGCCTCCTGCACATCCCCCACTGGGGATGTGTCTGCAAGCAAGGTATACGCCCTTGACTGGAGTCAAACACGGGACGCTCTGTCCACTGAGCCAAACCGGTTTCAGCACATAGAGTATTTTTTGCCTTAAATTGTTATTTGGGAAACTATTTAGAAAAGTGTCCGATAGTATACTTGGTACCTTAGAATAATAAATCAGGGATAGGGACATCATTGTAGTTTATTTGATTTTGTCTTGACTTCTGACTATTTTCAGCTTTTGGGGAATCTGCTGTGAGGGTGATTTCTACAAAAGCACACTTCCTGGCATTTATGTATTTGCTGGCTGTGACTCTACAATAATTTACACTCTTGTGGATGGTGACTTTCACCCCCTTGGTGGTGGGGTTTACAGGCGAGAGCACCGTTTTCCTGGGGAGGAAGGGAAGAAGGAATTCCCTGGAAGCCTGAGAATAAGGTCACAAAGGAGTTCAGAGTGACGTCCGGTTGTTGCCAAAGCACATGGGACCCTGGCCTAGCATTGGAACGCGATCGTGTTGATCTGATTAGTGTCAAGATGACCTGATAATGACCCCTCAGACAGCTTAAAGCAAAAGACGCTGGGGAGCCAGGCCTCTTCTGCACACCTGGGAGGCGTCCCCAGCAGTCAGTACCAACACCTGTGAGATTTCCCGCTCTTCTGGGGAGACGGGTATCTGCCCGCATTCCCAGACAAAGAGGCAAGGAACGTGTCTTCCCCAACAAAGATGGTAGAAATGGGGAACCCTGAGTATTCACATTCCGTAAATCCTGGGAATGATGACTTCCGGGGATGCTCAGTAAGCAGGTGCCATTTGTGTTGACCTGAACGCGTTTGAAGGAACGGGTCGCAGGAGTATTCTTAGGTCACCAGAGAGCAGGTCTCTCCATGACACTCCAGTAAGCTCCCCGTCATGGTGTGCTTGCCGCGAGACACACAATAGAACTGCAACCCGGTGGGCCTACATGTGTAATGCAGCTCCCGGCAGGGCAGGCGATGGGGCTCACACAAGCCTGATGGGATCCCGGGGCTGTGCCCTTCTCTAAAGGCTTCACGGGAGAACGGCGCGGCTGGACATCACGCCTGATGATGACGTGTGGCCCTCGGAGGAGAAACGCTGACGAATGTGCTAAGTTGGATAAAAGGTGCCATTTGCGTTCCTACCCTCAGGCTCCCAGAACGGACTCCAAGGGGGATTCCGTGAGCGATGATGATTGCTAAGCACGTGTTAGTGTTTATGTCTTTATGAACCACTTTATGGACAGAGAGCCGGGGGAGGCGCTGCAGAGAGAGAACCCCTGTAAATATTTTGCTGGGGAAATGTTCCCCCGGAGAGCAACTTTTCACTCTCAGGGCGATGAAGAGGGGGGAAACTTCCTAAACACAGCAGATGGAACCCTCGCTTCTTCTTTTCTTGCTGGTCATCATCTTTTTTCTTCATCACGGAAAAGTACACATTAGTGGGAAAATCTAGATACGAAGACAGACGTAACTCCATGAGCTGAGGTAACCATGCATAACCTTCCAACATGTAATTCCAGCAAACACCAGACATGTGCTTGCATATTAATTTCGATGGCATTGCAGTACATAATTTTGCAAGAATGTCAGTTTCTTCTGAATAGCTTTAGTAGACTTCTTATGTGAAGTGAATTTATGAAGTATATTCACCAACATTTTTTTAAATTTGCATTTCCCTATCAGATAAGAAAAAACAATCCTGAGGGGTGTTCATTTTTGCTCCCTTGCTGAATGTATACGTTGACCAATGGCTGGCTGTGATGGGCACAGGGGCGGGTCTCCATCCATCCTCCAGGCCCCTGCCCAGCCCCTCCCACCGCAGCCCCAGGTTCGCACATGGGAAGGAGGCCTGCAAGTCAATGGTGCCATGTCGGCGGTGGTTCCCTCTTCAGCCGTGCTGTGTACCAGAGGAAAGCAGCTGTACGCCGGCATTTCTGGACTTACACCTCTGCTGGGATCCCTCCTAGCGGTGAAGCCTTCATTCACTTATTTATTTTAAAATATATTCTTATTGCCTTCCGAGAGGAAGGGAGAGGGAGAGAGAGAGAGAGAACCATCAATGATGGGAGAGAATCATGGATCGGTCACCTCCTGCAGGCCCCTCTGGTGAGGGAGAGGGGCTGGGGTTGAATCAATGACCCATGGGGAGCCCGCCAGCCCGGCCTCCTCAGGGAAGGGAGCTGCTTTGTCGGGACCTTACCCTCGAATCTCTTCATCTGGCTGTAGGTTTGCATCCTTTCCTTCCTTTATACAAATCAGTAAATCAGGGAGTGGATGGGTCCCGAAGGCGCCAGATGCCTTATAATCCGCTCTTCTCGTGCTGATCCGAGCATCGGATGGGTGTCCGGCAGCCGTTATTACCAAAGATACAAAGATCTCAGGGAACCTAAGAGAAAAGAGTCCATGGACTAAATCACATGGTCCTTGTTTTTTTTTCAACTGTTCAAAGGGAGCATAGTTCTTCCTCACAGTGATGAGGCCCCTGCAGTAATTCAGAGGATGGCCTGGAAGTAGCGGGGTGACTACCACCCCCAGGAAAACCCTTACCATCCAACCACAGTGAGCGTCACAGGTGTAGTGACTGAATGTGTTAATACAACCGGGCACCAAGTCCATGCCCCGGGGAAGGTGACACAGGCAGCTCAGAGTGGGTGCTCCAGGCTACATGACCCCCCACCCTGAGAAGCCATGTGCATGTATAGGACACATGTGGGTGTGTATAGCTATGAGGCGTGCGTGTGTGTGTGTGTGTGTGTGTGTGTGTGTGTGTGTGTGTGTGTGATGCATATGCTATCTAAGAGGGTGGCAGAGATTGACTCCCACATGCTAGTTACATACCAAAGGTACATAATTTTTAAAATATATTTATGTTGATTGCAGACAGGAAGGGAGAGGGACACAGAGAGAGAGAAACGTAGATGTGAGAGCAAAATACCAATCGGCTGCCTCCTCCCCACCCCACCCTGAGGATGGAGCCTGCCACCCGGACCTGTGCCCTGACCGGGAACCGACCTGTAACCTCCTGGTTCCTAGGCCAGCGCTCAGCCCCGAGCCACGCCGGCCGGCACTTTTATGTTTTTCTCAGCAGCACGTGCGGTAACTCCCCCTGAACCCGCCCAGGTGCTGCCAGGCAGGCTGGTGCTGCCGCCCCGTTCCTGCAGGTCCCGTGGGACCCAGCAGACAGCCAGGCGGTGGACACAGACGTGCTCCTGGAGGGGCCTGCCGACGCCTGCTCACTGGACCCGGCAGCGTCTCTGACTGTGACAAAGCCCAGGATTCCAGGGGGGCAGCCTTGGCAGGTTTCAGGCAGCACAGGGGAGGTGCAGGGAGGGAGGTGAGGGCACAGGGGGAGGTGTGGGCACAGGAGGAGGAGCGGGGAGGGAGGTGTGGGCACAGGAGGAGGGGCAGGGAGGGAGGTGTGGGCATAGGGGGAGGTGTGGGCACAGGAGGAGGGGAGGGGAGGGAGGTTTGGGCACAGGGGAGGGGCAGGAAGGGAGGTGTGGGCACAGGAGGAGGGGCGGGGAGGGAGGTGTGGGCACAGGAGGAGGGGCAGGGAGGGAGGTGTGGGCATAGGGGGAGGTGTGGGCACAGGAGGAGGGGAGGGGAGGGAGGTTTGGGCACAGGGGAGGGGCAGGGAGGGAGGTGTGGGCACAGGAGGAGGGGCGGGGAGGGAGGTTTGGGCACAGGGGAGGGGCAGGGAGGGAGGTGAGGCCACAGGGGAGAGGCAGACTCTGCGTCTCATTCTCCAGAACTTACTGGCAGCGATGCCCAGCCTCCTGTTCCTGCTCAAAGGGCCCTTTGTCCCTCCTGCTTGTCATGCTGCCCACTCTCTCAGGCGGCCGCCCAGGCTCCCTTTCCCTCCGGCACCCCCTTCGCCCTCCTGTTCCCCTCAGCCCAAGAGAGCGATCGACGAGCACCCCCACTCCACCAGCCCCCCACGCCCACGGCTGCGCATGGCCTTCCTCTCCGGGGACCAGAAGGGAATTTGGGGTTTAGGTTCAGACCCTCTAGTCCCTGGCCCTCCCTCTGCCTCTGCCCCTCCGACTGCCCTGGAGTCCTCCCTTGTCTCCTGGGGTATGAGTCTTCCTTCACCCTCACCTGGGCTGAGGCTGATTGGCCTCCGCAGGTGGAATGGGGCTTCCCCTGTAAGCTGCGGCTCCCTGTCCTGCCCTCACAGCTCCTCCCGGGCCTTGCTTCCAACAGCACTGACACGGGGGAGCCTTTATATACAGACCCTGCGTCTTTGTGTCTTCATTATCGCCTTAGCCAGCGTGGCTCAGGGGCTGAGCATCGGCCTAGGAACCAGGAGGCCGGGGTTCGATTCCCAGTCAGGGCACGTGCCCGGGTTGTGGGCTCCACCCCCAGCGTGGAGCGTGCAGGAGGCAGCAGAGAGAGAGTTCTTTATCCCAATCCTGACATCCACCATGACCCGGTCCCCCTATTCTTCTTCGTGGGGAAAAAAAAATAAGACACCCCCCTGAAAATAAGACCCGAGCACATCTTTGGGAGCAAACGTGAATACGAGACACGGTCTTATTTTCGGGGAAACAGGGTAGGACAGCCCAACGCCTGGTCCACAGGAATTGATCTTCTATGGGCCTGGTCCTCAGGCCCAGGAAAATCAATCACCTGAGTGATGTGGGATGGATTTACGGGAGCTTCCAGGTCTCCATCTGGAAGCTGAGGACACGACCCTGTTGTTGGAGCAAGTCAGTGTGTACAGAGGCCAGAAGAGCAGGGTTAAAATTCCAACCGCATCTTCTACCGGAGATGATTGCTACCCATCTTCACCCCCTCCCGGGAGGCCAGACAGCGGGAGCATGGTCCCCAGACAGCCAGGCACGCGTGTGGGTCAGCGGCCCACGCTCCAGGGTGCTGCGTGGCCGGTGCGCTTGGGAGACTCCATCCGCAAATTACACAAGATATTTAACACTTTCTGGCAACATATGCTTGGTGTCCAACGGTTCCGCCCACCTGCAAGTCAGCGTAAGCGCTCTGAGCGCATTTGAGGGGGGCTGGCCCGGCGCTGCTGTGGGTGGATGAGGGTGTTAATGGCATTTCGTTTTGACGTCAGAGAGCAAAGGAGAGAGAGAGGGAGAGGGAAACATCCATGGGGAGAGAGAATCGTGGAGCAGCAGCTGCCTCCCGCACACCCCCGATTGGGGATGGAGCCCGCAGCCCAGGGCTGTGGCTGACTGGTTCGAACTGGGACCTCCTGGCCCATCGGTCAGTCTCTCCACCACTGAGCCACACCAGCTGGGCATGGCGTGTCCGACGCCCCAAATGTTTCATGGTCCGTGGGTCCGTCTGGGTGTAACCCCACCGACGTCCAGGGCCATGGGCAGCCCTTAGTTCCTTGTTCACTCTTCTGCACAAAGGATGGGAGCTCTCCCCTCCTCAGGTGCTAGGAGTGAGGCGTGTTACTCAGTCTTTCTCTGTGGAAACTGGACACGTCGCAGCGCAGACAGCTCACGCCTTCAAGTCTGTCCCATGTCCCAATGAGCCTCGCCGGATACTGGCAATACACGAATCAGCACATTATTTTAACACTGGAGGTCGGGAGCATGAAATTTGTGCACAGGAGGCAGGGGCATGTCCCTCAGCCCAGCCTGCACCCTCTCCAATCTGGGACCTCTCGAGGGATGTCCAACTGCCCGTTTAGGCCCGATTGATCAGGCCTAAACGGGCAGTCGGACATCCTTCTCACAATCCAGGACTGCTGGCTCCCAACTGCTCAACTGCCTGCCTCACTGATTGCCCCTAACTGCTTCTGCCTGCCAGCCTGATCACCCCCTAACCACTACCCTGCCCACTTAATTAATGTCTAACTGCTCCCCTGCCAGCCTGTTTGCCCCCAATTTCCCTCCTCTGCCAGCCTGCTCACCCCTAACTGCCTTCCCTCCTGCAGGCTTGATTGCCCCCAACTGCCCTCCGTTGCAGGGCCTGGAACCTCCCAATGACCCTCCCCTGCTGGCCATCTTGTGGTGGTCATCTTGTGTCCACATGGGGGCAGGATCTTTGACCACATGGGGGCAGCCCTCTTGTGTGTTGGAGTGATGGTCAATCTGCAAATTACTCTTTTATTAGATAGAATAGAGGCCTGGTGCATGGTGGGGGCCAGCTGGTTTACCCTGAAGATCAGGGTGGGGGTTCCCTTGGGGTGTGGGGTGGCCTGGGTGAGGGGCCTGTGGTGGTTTGCAGGCAAGTCACAACCCCCAGCAACCCAAGCAGTGGCCCTGGGATCTGGGATTAATTTATGTTCTACAATTGAAACTTTGTAGCCTAGAACAGAGCCAAGCCTTCTGCTCGCTCTGTGGCGACAGCCATTTCTGTTTGGGTTTATTTAAATTTTATAATTGAAACTTTGTAGCCTAGAGTAGAGGCCTTGGTGCTAGGGCTGCAGAAGCTTGACTTCTTCCATTGCCTGGGCAATCCTAGCCTCTGCTCTCTCCAGCTCTATGACTGCCGCCATTTCTGTTGGGATTATGTATCTTCTAAGAAACTTTGCAGCATTGAGTGGAGGCCTAGGCTGGCAATGGCAGGCAGAAAGCTTGGCTTCCTCCATTGCCAGGGAAACCCAAGCCTCCCTCCTGCTCTCAGTGGCCGAAGCCATCTTGGTTGGGGTTTATTTGCTCCTGATTGGCTGGTGGGCGTAGTTGTGGCTTGATCAGAGGCATAGTCAATTTACATATTAATCTCTTATTAGATAGGAGTTCAATTTTTTTATTTTCTGGGCTTATGTCCAGTTACATTGTGAGCATTCTAGTGGACAGGACCGCCATACAGTGAGTCCCTGGTGTGTTGATAAAGTACATGATGTTAAAGGGGTAGCTCTCAGACGTTCTGGGTGCGAGACCTTCCACTCTGTGAGTCAGGTCACGGGGGAAGCCCCCACTCTGTGAGTTAAATCCCAGGGGAGGCCCAAGGAGGCTGACTGGGGGGTGGGCACGGGGAGAGGCTCCAGCGTGGACATGACTCCCTTAAGGCTCAAATTGCGTATTAGAGATATCGATCCTGAGAGCTTGTTTGGAGGTTGTAGCAGGGGAGCGCAGCGACTCGTATACCCTTGACCGAAGACCGGTCCTCTCCCCTGGGGAGAGGGTCGTCCTCTTCAACTCAGCGCACAGCTTCGGGAGGGACGAACACGGATCGGTGAGGGAGGAGGGGGACACCCGCCTAGCCAGCCAGATCAGCCGAATCAACCCTGGCAATCAATGGGGTGACAGATGTCGCAGCCAGATCGCCCTCACATCCGAGATATCAATCCTGAATCTTTTTTAAAAAATATATTTTATTGATATTTATGGAGAGGAAGGGAGAGGGATAGAAAGTTAGAAACATCGATGAGAGAGAAACATCCATCAGCTGCCTCTTACACCCCTCACCCACTGGGGATGTGCCCGCAACCAAGATACATGCCCCTGACCGGTATCGAAACTGGGACCCCTCAGTCCGCAGGCCGACGCTCTATCCATTGAGCCAAACTCGTTTTGGCAATCCTGAATCTTTTTTTAAAAAATCTTTTTTACTGACATTGTGAAGTCAGTGAAGTAGCCCACGATCACATTTTGGGGTCCCTTCTTTCTTTTTAATTTTATGTTGCCATTACATTCGGTACTATTCTGTACTAGGTTCAGGTGGTCAGCATCGTGGTTAGACAATCGTATACGTTTAAATGTGATCCCGTCCCCCCAGTATTTCCAGTCCCCACCGGGCACCAGCACAGTTACTACAATATTCTTCACCCTGCTCCCTGAGCTGTACTTTATGCTGTGACCACTCTGTGTCTGCCCTCTGTACTTCTTCAACCCTCCCCCTTTCCACCCAGCCCCAGCCCTCCCCGCAACGGCCCTCAGGGGGCTGTCCTCTGTGTCTTCGGGTCTCTTTCAGTTTTGTTTATTCATTGATTTTGCTCTTTGGATTCCACACTGAAATGAAATCAATGGCGCGTGTCTTTTTCTGTCTGACGCCCTTCCCTGAGCACAGGACTCTCCCGGTCTGTCTGTGTTGTTGCAAGTGGCAAAGTTTTGTTCTTTGTGGACAAGCGTCCACGGGCCACTCCATTTATTGACGGATGGGATGATGGGCCCTCGAGCTGCTCCGTAGTGCAGCTGTGCACAGAGGGTGGCTGTATTCTCTCACACGCGTGTCAGGGCTCTGAGAGCCCATGCTCACGACTGGAGGGGACGGGCCTAAGGGACCCTATCTGTAATTTTTGAGGACTGTCTGTAGTGGCTGCCTAGGGTGCTGACTTAGAACGGAAAACAGGGTGAAAGGGGCGCCAGTGCAGAGACTGCCCAGAGGAGGCGCCCCAACAGCTGCCGGGCCTTCTGCAAAGAGGGAGGGATCAGGGCGTTTGTTGGCATCTTTGGATAAACAGCCCGCACTGAGTTATAGTCCAGGAGACAGCTGTGTGTGTGTGTGTGTGTGTGTGTGTGTGTGTGTGTGTGTGTGCACGCATGTGTGTGCTTGTGTTTGTGTGTGCCCACACACGCATGCCTGTGTGCATGTGTGTGTGCATGTACATGTGTGTACTTGTGTTTGTGTGTGTGCGCGTGTGTGTTTGAAAGAGCAGCCATTTCCATTAGTCAGCACACCTTCCAACCCGTAGGCATTGACACAGATGAATATAAACATAGAAAGAAAGGAAAACAAGAGATGGAAAGGCCGGGGAACCAAGAACATCGTGAGCTTGAAGTGAAACTCAGGAGCATAAAACAGCCCAATTAAAGCCTGGGTGCAGCTTCTGGGAAAAGGTTTGAAGTAAAAAATGAAAGAGGAGCTAAGGCCCTGAACGGTTTGGCTCCGTGGATAGAATATTGGCCTGTGGACTGAAAGGTCCCAGGTCTGATTCTGGTCAAGGGCATGTATCTTGGTTGTGGGCGCATCCCCAGTAGGGGGTGTGCAGGAGACAGCTGATTGATGTTTCTCTCTCATGGATGTTTCTGGCTCTCTATCCCTCTCCCTTCCTCTCTGTAAAAAAATCAATAAAATGTTTTTTTGTTTTTTTAAAGAAGAAGGAAGAAAGAGGAGCTTAAAAGGACTCTTAGCTGTGGGCAAGGCCTTGGCAGCTGACACTGTGGGAAGCCCTGTGGGGCATGGTTGTGGGGGGCCCTGTGGGGTGCAGTTGTGGGGGCTGACACTGTGGGGGCCCTATGGGTGCAGTTGTGGGGGCTGACACTGTGGGGGCCCTATGGAGTGCAGTTGTGGGGGCTGACACTGTGGGGGCCCTGTGGATCTCCTTGCCCCGGGCATAGAAGGAAACACATTTGCTCAATGCAAGCTTTTAAACAATGTTTGCAAATGCGTGTTGAATAATACAAGCCCCGTGGATTTTATTGGTTCATTATCATAGAAGATGAGCTCTAATGGCACATTAGCTGAAACAGATGGCAAAGGTGTTGAAAGATAACAGAGAAAAGGACACCCTTTTAAGGAGACCCAGCTCCGTTTAGAGATCATCTCCCACCAGGAAGACCCAGCACAATCGGGCCAAGATGCACCTTAGTCAGGTTGTTCATTATCTTTTGAAAATTAGGAAACATGGGTTTCAGAAGACACACAAGGAGCTGAACATGATTGGGCACTTTAAATAAGCAACGTTTACACAATCTGAAATACAGCATCGACCGATCCGGGATGTGAGAGCAAGTTCACTGTCAACCAAAACATCTCTTCAAAATATATTCAGCGAAACACACAGGCCTGATCATGACACCTGCTTACTGAGAGCTTAGTGACAAATGGACACGCCCCTCTTCCCCCTCAGTGACAAGTGGACACGCCCCTCTTCCCCCCTCAGTGACCAGTGGACACGCCCCTCTTCCCCCCTCAGTGACAAGTGGACACGCCCCTCTTCCCCCCTCAGTGACAAGTGGACATGCTCCTCCTCCCTCCTCAGTGACAAGTGGACACGCCCCTCTCCCCCCCTCAGTGACAAGTGGACACGCCCCTCTTCCCCCCTCAGTGACAAGTGGACACGCCCCTCTTCCCCCCTCAGTGACAAGTGGACACACCCCTCCCCCTCTCTCAGTGACAAGTGGACACACCCCTCTTCCCCCCTCAGTGACAAGTGGACACGCCCCTCCTCCCTCAGTGACAAGTGGACATGCCCCTCCTCCTCCTCCCTCAGTGACAAGTGGACATGTCCCTCCTCCCTCAGTGACAAGTGGACACACCCCTCCTCCTCCCTCAGTGACAAGTGGACATGCCCCTCCTCCCTCAGTGACAAGTGGACACGCCCCTCCTCCTCCTCCCTCAGTGACAAGTGGACATGTCCCTCCTCCCTCAGTGACAAGTGGACACACCCCTCCTCCTCCCTCAGTGACAAGTGGACATGCCCCTCCTCCCTCAGTGACAAGTGGACACGCCCCTCCTCCTCCTCCCTCAGTGACAAGTGGACATGTCCCTCCTCCCTCAGTGACAAGTGGACACGCCCCTCCTCCTCCCTCAGTGACAAGTGGACACACCCCTCCTCCTCCCTGAGTGACACGTGGACACGCCCCTCCTCCTCCTCCCTCAGTGACAAGTGGACACGCCCCTCCTCTTTCTCCCTCAGTGACAAGTGGACACGCCCCTTCCTCCTTCTCCCTCAATGACCAGTGGACACACCGGAGGGAGAGAGAGTGATAGAAACACCAATGATGAAAGAGAATCATTGATCAGCTGCCTCCTATACATCTCCTGCTAGGGATGGAGTCCACAACCTGGGCATGTGCCCTTGACTGGAATCGAACCTGGGACCCTTCACTCTACAGGCCGATGCTCTATCCACTGAGCCAATGCGGCCAAGGCTGTGTGCATGACTTTCAAACACAATCCCTCAAGCACAGACAGTCTGCGGGACGTCATCGGATAGGACATTCTCTTTTCTGCTTTGTTTTAGTTTTGTGTCTACTGTCGCCACCGAGCACCCAGCACACTGAGTAGATCCAAATGAGAGCAGTGCGTGCGTGCTTATTTCTCTCTTCTTACTCCTCCTTGGTCGCTATTCATCTGAACCAGCAGGTGATGGTACTGACTGCTTCAGAGAGTCAGCTCAGCGGCTGCTTCATCTCCCTCCCCAGGTGCCGGGGGCCCTGGTACTGTGCCACATCAGCCCGGCCAAGGGGTGAGCCTGAGTGTCGGTGGTGAAGGCTTAGAAAAGACAGATAAGAGAATGAAAACTGGGTCCCGGTGGGACGCTGCTTCTCTGATGGAGAGACAGCATCACAAACTACAAGCCGTGTCTTTATTTTATAGCAGATGCCACGAGGCAAAGGAAGGGTGTGGACAAGATGTTTACAACATTCTCCTAGATTTCGATCCTACTCAGTTACATACACCTGAACTCTACCAAGCCCACAACACTCAGGTATGTGGGGCCACATGTTTGGACCATAGGTTCAAACTGACAACTGCAGTTGTTGGCTATCGTGGTGCTGAGAGGGCTCTGCCCTCCACACTGGGACTTACACGTGGCCAACAGAGGACTGTGCCCTCTAGTCAGCCTAAGGCTGGCACCTGTCTGAACACGTTGGCTGCTCCCCACATGTACAGGGAGATCTTGGAGCTTCCGTCCTCCTGGCTGAGGGCCTTCATGTTTGTAACCCCAGAACCTCCAGCCAAGTACTGCAGAAGGGAGCAAAGCTACAGAGAAGTAAGCAAGCAGGGCAGGGGAGAAGGGAGGGAGCAAGGCAGAGGAGATGAGAGGAAGGGAGGCAGCAGAGAAGAGAAGGAGCTTTGCTCAGGCTGCAGGAAGCTCTATTCTTGCAGGAGTCTTCCTGCAACGGGTCTCTAGTTTCCATATAAACATGGTCTTTCATGATGGAAAGGAGCCCTGGCTCCTGGGAATGGGAAGGACTGCTTTCAGGAAAGTTTTGTGCCCAATGGCAGTGGGGATGGGGTGGGGAGGGGGCAGAGAAGGACCTGGTGAGACACCTCATCCTGGAGCTGGACCCAGTGGTCACACAGAAGGTGCTCGTGGGTAGGGCTTCCCCCGAGAGGGAGCGGGAGCAAAGCAGGCCTCTCTCTCTCTCTCTCTCTTTCTCTCTCTCTCTCTCTCTCTCTCTCTCTCTCTCTCTCTCTCTCTCTCTCTCTCTCTCTCTCTCTCTTTCTCCCCCTTCAAGGTGCAGGCAGCTACCACATCTGCCCTCCTAGGAAAAAACAGGAACATCAAAACCAAAGCCCTTTGTTGGTTCCAGGAGCTATTGTTTTTTCTTTAAGAAAAGCCAGCAGGGCTGGCAGGGAAGTCGGTGCTAGCTGAAGGCCTTGGAGCTTCTGGAACTCGGCTTTGAAGTTCCCCAATTAGCGCACAGCAGCCCCCATCCTGTCTGTGGGGGAACCAGGCTCTGACCCTGAGCCAGAGGACCCGGAGGGGCTGCAGCTGCCGGCACCCCACTGCCTGGCAGTCCTGGGGGAGTGCGGGGCAGCCAATGGGGGGTTTGAGGATCAGGACCAGCAGCAGCGAGGCGATCCGTGCTGGAGAAGGTCTCAGAGAGATGGCGTGGAATGTTGTCCGATCTTCTATTTCTAGAAGACGTTCTCCCGAGATTTTTGTCTGTTACTGAAATTGTGACACGGAAGTCTCTGAATATTATTGCTGAAGTGTTTCCTTATTTTTGTCTGGTTTTGCTCTCTGTGTGTTTGGTCTTTGTTGTCACTTGTGTATATGTTTATGGTTTGTACAGCGGCCTGGTGGAATGAAGCCGTTATGATTATGAAATGCCCTCTCTTTACTTACTGGCATTATTTTACAGCCCGTTTTCATGACATTAGTCATCTCCCTTGTGATGTTTGCATGGTACATCTATTTTCTAGACGTTTACCTCTATTTAACCTATTTGTGCCTTCAACTCTAAAATTATTCTGTTGTAAGCATCAGACAGGTGGGCCATGGTTTTAATCCATTTCAACAATCTCTTGTTTTTTTATTGGTACATTTAATTCATTATGTTTAATGCAATTACAAACAAAGTGGGGTTTACATCTTTTGTTTTTTGCTTTGTATATGTCCTGTGTTTTCTTGTTATTCTATTCCTCCATCACTACCTTACCTACACTCATAAAAGAGTAAAATGCAAATTGACTATATCTTCGTGATGCCCACCAGCCAGTCAGAAGTGAGTATGCAAATTAACCCACTAAAGATGGCGAGGTAATTTGCATACTCAGGTGCTGAGTGGCTGGAGGTAGGGTGGAAAACTTCCGCACTGCCCCAGCAGCACCCGGCTTCTAGACAGTGTGGGGAGACAGAAAAGTGGCTCTGGGGCAGAGCAAAAATTCACCTCTGGCTGGAGCGAAGATTGTGGTGGCAGCCAGGGGAAAGAAGGCCTATTCTTGCACAAATCTTTGTGCATTGGGCCTCTAGTAATTTATATATCGATATAATCTTATGTAGCTTTTTAATTTCCTACTTGTTTATTTTACTACATATTTTTATTAATTTTTTTCCTCCAAGGATTGTAATCTGAATTTTAAAATAATCTTGCACATATTAATACCAACTTTATTTAAAAATATACAGAAAGTATTGCCCGAGATAGCTCCCTCCTCTCCTCTCCTGTGCTGTTATTGTCAGTCAAATGGCACATTCATACCTTTTATACCCAGCAGCCCTGGGTTATAATTTCTGCTGTAAATGGTTGTATTTTAAATAAGAGAGAGGAAAACAGTTACAGTCAATGTGTCTTCATATTGTTATCATGCTCACCTGTAACTCCTTTACCAGCTCCCCAGTTCCCGGTGTGAATGAAAATTGCTGTGCCTGCACTTTTATCTTGCCCTGAGCAGTCCCTGGTGCTCGTGGGAAGGCAGGACTGCGAGAGACACATCTTCCTTGTGTTTGTTTATCTGGGAGTGTCTTCATTTCTCTTTCATCTCCAGAGAACGGTTTTGCTGACTGTGGAGTTCCTGGTACACAGACCTCCTCTCTCAGCACTCTGAACGTGTTTCCACGTCCCCCTGACTCCCCCTGGTTCTGAGAAGACCCGTGGGTACCCCCACCGAGGACCCTCCTATGTAATGGGTTGTTTTCTTGGCTGCCTCCATTCTGTCTCTAATCTCTGGCCCTGGACGAGGTAGCCATCTTCACCCGGGAAGAGGGTCCACTTTCCTCAAGAACGAAGGCCCGTAGTGAGCGAACACATTGGGGGCTGATAGATGAGATTCGGGGTCACAGTGCTGGGGGCTCCGGAGGGAGACGAGAGGCCACGTGTATAAAGGCAAACGGCAACATGTCTGCATCTTGTCACTCCAGGAAGGACTGCTGGCTGGTTGGCAGCAACGGGCTCCTTCATGACCAGGTGCAGGGTGAAGCTACAGGATGAGGCCATGCCCCTGTGTCCGTGGGGGTGGAGGGGTTGGTCGCTCCAGGATGATGATATGATGATGGCTCAGCCCCGTGCTGAGTAGAGCAGCAGCCTTAGCTTCTAATGCACCTCCGAGGACCCAGGCACAGGGCGCGCCAGCCTCCCTGAGCACCTCTCTCTCTGAGGATGCACATCCCCTTTTACTCTCTCCATCGTCCACTGTCACTGTAGGGGTGGGAGCGTCTCTTTGATCTGCTCTCACTTGAAGCTTGTGACGCTCCTTAGGTGTGTAGATTAAGGATTTTCTCACTATTGGGAAGCCTTGAGCCATTATATTTTCCAATATTCCTCCTGCCTCCTCCTCTCTTGCCTCTTTCCCAGGATTTCACATGCTAACGCTGAGGATGTCCTTCATGGTCCCCTCCTTCCTGATTTGCTGATTTCTGTTATTCAGGCTGTAGACCGTATCTTTCAGTGTACAAGACCTATTTTTTTCTAAAATCGTTAGTCTGAACATCAAGGGGCATCTAATACAGGGAAGTCAGCGGAGGAGGGAGCCCTGCGGGTGCAGGTGCACAGCTGGCCAGACCTTGTCAATCAGGCTTCCTCCAATCACGGCCTCCCTGTCACCGAGGTCAGCTGATGGCATAACGGGAGATGGAGGTGAAGAGCGCGCAGATGCAATTGGACCCCGAGCGTTCTGCGCCCATAACAATGTCAGAAATAAAAAGACAAATACCGGTAAGCGATGGCCTTCCTCTGCAAATTTCAAACCGAATGTCACCTGCTCTGCAAAAGAGCGTGGAGACCGAGCTTCGGAGAGGCATTTGGACCTCCTCCCAGAGGCGGTGAGCAGACGGCGAGAAAACAGAAGGAACAGTCCCGGAAGGTGCCAGAAAAGCAGGAGGCTGAGAGGAGAACCAGCAAAACGTTTACAAGAGTTGTTTCTGAATTTTGTCTTTTTTTATTTTTTTATTCTTTAAAGTATTACAAATGGTAGTGCATATGTTTCCTCCCCCTATTGATCTCCCCCCGGCCTCCCCTTTCCCCCAGCACATGCCCTCACCTGCCCCCCTACCCAGTGCCTTGTATCCATTGGTTATGCTGTTCTTATATATTTATTTCCAGTATGCAGATGCAAGTTTTTTTTAAAGAAAAGAAATGGGGGCGGGGGGAGATTGATACAGAGGCAAAGAAGCATTGAATGTTGGGTTATAAAGTGGAGGCATCTTCTATTCGGAAAAATGCACATTCACTTTCCCTGTAACGGGGTGGAGGGGTTTGCTCTTCTCCCACTGCAAACATGCTGGGGAGTCCCTCCGGCGAGCACTGAGCTTTAGGTGCGGTGTTCCCACGGCAGTGTTTAGAGCTTTGTGTCTTTATCTCGGTCTCCTCGTGTTGGGTCCCACTCGGCATTTGGAAGTGGTGTCCTTTAGGTTACTGAACTTACTTAAATAAACCACTTTATGGTCCTTAATAAGTTCAGCAGCTGCGCTTTGTCAAGAACAGTCCCCATTGCCTTTTTCTCTTCCTTTTTTCTGTGCCTGAGCAGCTTCCTCGCTCCGGTGTGCGGCTGTAATTTTCGCTGAAAGGGGGACGTGTGGACAGTCCGCTGTGGCAACGCCGGGCCTGAGCGTGGCTCTCGTTGCTGCTCTTTGTTTAAGGACCCTGCTGATCTCTTTTAGTCCCTTCTGCATCATGTCATGTGACGTCTCTCACCTCTGCCTGGTGACTGCAGTGGGAGTTCGCTGACGGGACCACCAGTGTCCCCAGCAGCCATGTGCTTTGCCTGGTGCTTTGTGTGTGTGGTGTGTGGTGTGTGGTGTGTGGTGTGTGGTGTGTGGTGTGTGGTATGTAGTGTGTGGTATGTAGTGTGTGGTATGTGGTGTGTAGTGTGTGGTGCGTGGTATGTGGTGTGTGGTGTGTGGTATGTAGTGTGTGGTGTGTGGTGTGTGGTATGTAGTGTGTGGTATGTAGTGTGTGGTATGTGGTGTGTGGTATGTAGTGTGTGGTATGTGGTGTGTGGTGTGTAGTGTGTGGTGTGTGGTATGTAGTGTGTGGTGTGTGGTATGTGGTATGTGGTATCAGTGTGTGGTGTGTGGTGCATGGTATGTGGTATGTGGTGTGTGGTATGTAGTGTGTGGTATATGATGTGTGATGTGTAGTGTGTGCCTTCAGGGCTGTGGGCGTGTGCAGGTCTGTATCAGCCTTTACTTTCCGCTCTTGCACAGACTCAGGTCAGCCAGGCAGGAAGCGTGGGTCCATCCCAGACTTCTACCAGGAACGCCCCTGGCCCCACACTCACATGTTACTTTCCGGACCCCCATGACTTTTTAAAGCCCCACTGCTACCCAATGTCCACGATGTCCCTTTAAGTTATTGAAGTGTTTTGTGTGCCAACTTAGAGAGCTTCACTGTTAGACTATTTCCACGTGTTTGTTTCCACGAGGACTTGGGCATAGAGTCTCTCAGCGAGCACATGCCTGGTGAAGAGCCTGAGTGAATAAATAACTCGAACCCAGGCTCTTCTTGCTCTCTTATCTCTTACCAAAATCCACTGAGAGCAGAGGGCACAGGAGTCCAGAGACCCATCCTCACAGCTCAGCCCCGGCTCACAGAGCCAGGAAGTGTGGGGAGCCCCACAGAGCTTGCCCTGCACCCCTTACATAGCATGAGCACAGCTGTCACTGTGTGCCCGCCCAAACCAGGCCAAAATCCGACCACACAGAATGGAGGGACGCAGGATGACAGAAGCAGAGAGCGTTAATAACATATCAAGTAGACCAAAAACCAAGTTAGGATGAGGAAGGTTGAAGCTGCTTATGTTCATACGATACCAAGTACCAGCATGCGCCTCGCTGTAGGCCTTTATACTTTGTTAGAAAACATGCAAAGGAGAAAACCCTACTAACAATATTTAGTTGCCAACTCAATCCTGACAAAAAATAGATAAATGAGGAAAATTTCACACACACACACTTACACAGACACACACACACCCTGACCTGTGAAGACTGTCCGTAAGCACAGTATTGGAGCACACGACAAAACAATACCTTGGTGACCAAACAGTGTTTGTTCAAGTCAAGAACAGAAGGCAGAAGGCGTGAAGGGAATCCAGAGGTCAGACCTCCAGTGATAACGTAACTAAGTCCTGGGGGTGGGTGTGCAGCAGGCGACCACGGTTCACCAGGCTCTGCTGCCTCTCGGAAATTTGCTAAGAGAGTAGAGCCGAGCAATTCTCATCACAAGAAAAATAACTAGACTGATAGTGATGATCATTCTGCAGTATATACAAATATTGAATCATTATGTAAAAAAGGAAAAACAGAATGCAAGGGTGATTTGGTATATGGACAACTAGATACAATATTTAATGACATAATTCAAATAATTAAATTTAATTTGGTTTCAAAGCAGCAAATACTTCTGTCCAGATGTGTGACTATAATTGCATTATGCATAGTTATTAGACAGAGGGATGTTGCCACATGATTACTGGAACAGATGTAAAAAATGCCCAGGGCAACATTTAACATTGGTGTTAATGAATCTTGGTAGGCTCGGAGAAGACAGGGGCTGAGCAAGGACTCGGCTTTGCCTCTCACTGTTTGCTCTTTCATGTGTATCTATGGTGTCATCCTTCTGAAACAACCCCAAGCATATACAGGGGTTGGGATTACACTATTTTCATCAGTGAGGATAAGAGAATTTATGAAAAAATAGTGATTGTGGGCTCACAGAAATAACTGACATATTCATGCAAGTGGATACAAAATCAATATAATTAAAACATGTAAGATATCAAAGAGAGCAGAAACATATCTATATTAATAAAAGGTGATATGCTAATTAGAACATGAGACATTTCAGATGTCCTTCCAGACAAAACGATGGTGATGGGGCTGAGGCAGAGGCAGTGATGGGTGATCAGGCCAGGAGGGGTTGGCAATTGGGGGTGATCAGGTTGGCAGGTAGGGGAGGTGCTGTTGGGGCCAAGCTGGCCAGCAGGCAGAGTGGTTAGGGGAGAGCAGGCAGGTGAGCAGTTAGGAGCCAGTAGTCCCAGATTGCCAGGGAGTTGTCCAACTGCCAGTTTAGGCCCAATCCCACAGGAGTCCTAGATTAGAGAGGATGCAGGCCAGGCTAAGAGACACACCCCCTCCACTGCCCAGTGCACAAATTTCATGCACCGGGCCACTAGTGTATATACATCCTATATAATAAAGAGCTAATATGCAAATGGCTATTACACTCTCATGCTGTCACACTGTAATGGCTCAGACACTCAACACTGGGGAGAGAGGAATGGGGATCAGCCAGCCTGTGGCCTGGGAGAGGGACAAGCTGCCTGCCCTGTGGTCCTGGACATCTGTGGCTATGGCCTGGGCAAAGCCGCCCACCCATAGTCCCCTGCGGCTGTGGCCAGCCTGGGTGAAGCTGGCTGAGATCCTGGTGCCTTTGGCTGGCCAAAGGGAAGGAATCCTGGGTCCTACATGTAAGACAAAGCAGAGGTGGTTAGGGGCAATCAGGCCAGCAGGGGAGCAGTTAGGGGTGATCAGGCTGGCAGGTAGGCAAGCGGTTAGGAGCCAGTGGTCCCAGATTGCAAGAGGCAGTCAGACATCCCCAAGGGGTCCCGGATTGGAGAAGGTGCAGGCCAAACTGAGGGACACCACCCCCTCTCTGTGCACAGATTTCATGCACTGGGCCTGTAGTACACACACATACACACACACACATACAAAACAAATGCACACACACATATTCTTTGGATTAAAGGTCTATTAATAGTAGTAAAACATATAGAACATATAGTACCTATTATCAATCATGAATTATTCCAATTATTCTAAGGACTTTAGCATTAAAATTACTCAGTGTCTTTTAGATGGATACCGTTGGTAGCACAGATCCTGGGGAAACGTTCATAAATGATATGAATTGCATGACAAGTATCACAGCGTATTCTCTTTAGTGACCACAGATTTATGCAAATCAGTGAAGCAAAAGAAAAGGCTGAACGGGAAACTGAGCAGTCTGTGTGACTGAAAGGTCTCAAGGCAGACAGACAGACAGACGCCTGATGGACACTCGGAGAGGAGCCAGCCTCAGGAAGCCTGGTCTCTGGGCACCAGCTAGTGCTCACCTCTGCCCACAGGCAGGGGGCGCCGTGAGTGGGGCCAGCGCCACGCCCCGCACTTCAGGCAGGAAGCTAAGCTGGCCGGGCGCTGCCATCTGATGGGACAGCTGCCATCGAATCTCTGCCTCTAAAGGCGCATTAAACTTTGATGAGCAATCCGAGGATTAGGGATTTAAATTATGGATACACTTTTCAAAAATCGCAAGATGTGAGCGAGGGTGTCAGTGGAGCCCTGGTGTTGGTTCTCAAAAGATAAAAGCAAAGTAATGCCCATCAAGAATCAAACGGATTTAAAGAGTGTTTGCCCTGAGATGGCATAATAAGAAATATCATGCCGATGTTAAAAACAATAAGGCAAAATTTGATTCAAGGAGTTTGGAACTATATCAGGAGGAAATGAAGACAAGGCCAAGGAATGGTGTGTGTTTGCGTGTGTGTGCACATGTGTGTGCATGTGTGTGTGTGCGTGTGTGGCTGGGGATGCACTGTGAGTAGGAAGGTGTTATTGTTTGAGTTTCTCATGCACATACTTTCCAACTATGAGCCCATGAAATCATTGAACATGTTTTAGGGCCCCCACCTAGTTTTCTATTTTTAAAAATTCTATGTCTATGAAGTGGGTGTGGCTCAGTGGAGAGAGCCTCGGTCTGTGGACTGATGAGTCCTGGGTTTGTTTCAGGTCAGGGCACAGGCCCGGGTTGTGGGCTCAGTCCCCAGCAGGTAGTGTGCAGAAGGCAGTGGATCCCTGATTCTCTCTCATCATTGATCTTTCTGTCTCTCTCTCCCTCTCCCTTCCTCTCTGAAATCAATAAAAACATATATTAAAAATAAATAAATAAAAATAAGACGTGTGAGAAAATGAGATACAGAGTAACCCGTCAGCGGTAGGACAGCCCCGTCGGACTGGGCCGCGTGTCAGGGCCCCCGGCCAGCACACCGGAGCTACACACCATGCGGTCCCGGCACCAGCCCAGCGCTCTGTGCCTCCTACCGTGATCCTTTAGGAACATACATGTGTCGAGAACGCTGACCCGCACAGACACGGGTCCTGTCTAAGGTTCTGGACAGAGGAAACCTTCGTGCCGACGGGTCTGTGCCACCTGGGAGCTCCTGTGACCACGACGACCTCCGCTGGTTCCCCCCTGGGCTCGCGTTGCCTGACCGTGGGGCAATGGGTGTGGAAGGTGCCGGACGCAGATGGAGAGACGTTAGGGTGCGGTGATGTGGGCGCGGGAAGGGCAGCGTGGAGGGTGGAGGTGTCTCGTGTCTGTGTTGGTTGGAGTGAAAGCCGATCAGGGTTGGATGACAGGAAAATCAAGACAAGAACCACATGAGAAATCCCATTTTTAGGAAAAGTTCAGAGTCTTGATAAGTAACAAATCATCAGGCCTCACATTGGCATTCTATTTCCATTTTCATTCACACGTTTCCGCCTCCCGCTAACTCATCTTTCAAACGCTCGTCATCATTGAAATTCATGGAGACGCGCCAGGTGTTTCCCAGGCCGGGGCAGGGAGCGCGGCTGTGTCTCTGTCCTGCTTGCTCTGGGGGAGCCCCGTGTCACTGCCAACCCCGCTGTTTGCTCACGGCCCGTCAATAATAGTCGATAATAGTATTTTGCCATGTGAGGCTTGATTAAATTCCTATTTTATTTTGACCATAATTCTCCAAAATATATATATTTTAGACGTTGTAGGCTTTGCAGGAGAACACTGCATGTCTGTGCTTTTACAAGGAAAAGCGGTTCCAGTGACATCTGCATTCACGTTGCCCTCTCGGCACTGCAGACAGATGCCAGATCCATTCCAACGAGAGTGCCTGCACTCGGAGTGTGGAACCGTCACTTTCCATGTAAATGTTTCAGCTCGTTCGTTCCCCGTGGCTCTGACTTGGCTTGAGTTTTCCTGGCTAGTTCCGGGTCCCGAGTGAGGTTCCCGCCGCTCCCTGCACCCCAGACATCGGGACAGAGGCAGCCCCGACGCAGCAGGAAGCTGTGTTCTCCAAGCGTTCACGTGTCTTAGGGACTGAAAACACGCCTCCTCCGGGTCTGTTCCTTTCCCTTCTCATCCCCATCTCCTCCCTTCCTCTCCCCATGGGCCATCACGGCCATCACTGTGGAGGCCAGATCGTGGGTGTAAAGGCTGGAGTTCAGAGCCGGCTCTGTGGGGAGGTGTCCACTCTGGGAAGGTGTCTGACCCTCATGGGGCCAGGGCTGCTCATTCCCATGTTCCCCTGAGGACACTCCTGGTCCTTTGTCTTCTGGGTGGTGTCTGCCTTTTTCCGTCCCCCCTAGATACCCCTGATTGGAGATGGTCCCCCCTAGACACCCTCTGATTGGAGATGGTCTCCACTAGACACCCCCTGATTGGAGATGGTCTCCACTAGACACCCCCTGATTGGAGATGGTCTCCACTAGACACCCCCTGGTTGGAGATGGTCCCCCTAGACACCCCTGATTGGAGATGGTCTCCACTAGACACCCCCTGATTGGAGATGGTCTCCACTAGACACCCCCTGATTGGAGATGGTCCCCCTAGACACCCCTGATTGGAGATGGTCCCCCTAGACACTCCCTGATTGGAGATGGTCCCCCCTAGACACTCCCCTGATTGGAAATGGCTCCACTAGACACCCCCTGATTGGAGATGGTCCCCCTAGACACCCCTGATTGGAGATGGCTCCACTAGACACCCTCTGATTGGAGATGGTCTCCACTAGACACCCCCTGATTGGAGATGGTCCCAACTAGACACCCCCTGATTGGAGATGGTCTCCACTAGACACCCCCTGATTGGAGATGGTCCCCCTAGACACCCCTGATTGGAGATGGTCCCCCTAGACACTCCCTGATTGGAGATGGTCCCCCCTAGACACTCCCCTGATTGGAAATGGCTCCACTAGACACCCCCTGATTGGAGATGGGGTCGGCTCCTCCTTGGTCCTCACTCCAGACAGCAGTCTCCACCCCTCCGCAGGGGCACGCCTTCCTTCTGAGTCCCACATGGCCAGGCCCGGCCACACTGAGAAGCCCATGCTGGGCACAGTCGCTCCCCTCCCCACCACGGCCCTTTCCCCTGCATCCCCCCAGTCTTCTCCCTCCTCCCTCCCTGAGGGTTCTGGAACTGGCCAAGCCTTTGTTTACCACCAGGTCTGCTGTCCTGGTTGGGGGAGGCAGTGGCCCAGCAGACAGCCTGTCTCACCCAGGCCTTTTAGCTCCCTGCCCTGCGCACTCCTATCGATTCCGTCTTAAGTTCCCCTCTCCCAAGGGCGAACCTCAGAGACTGTATCCGCTCTCCAACCCCCTCAGCTGCCACAGAAAGGATGGCTTTCCGGCTGCAGCCTCCTGCCCTCACAGACACTCCACATGTCCCTGATTCCAACAGATATTTCCCCCGCAAAGACTTCCAGCCCACTGAGCAGTCTGCCTACTCATCTACTTTCTCTCTCTTTTCAAAAATATATCTTTATTGATTTCAGAGAGGAAGGGAGAGCGAGAGAGTGAAGAAACATCCATGATGAGAGAGCATCATGGCTCAGCTGCCTCCTACACACCCCTCACTGCGGATGGAGCCTGCAACCCAGGCCTGTGCCCTGACAGAGTATCGAATGGTGATCTCCTATTCATAGGTGGACGCTCCACCACCACGGCACACCAGCTGGCAATACCGGCATTCTTTACTCACTGCCCAGGCGATGCCAGTTCCTCTCTACCCAACCGGGCCTCCAGGATGTGTACCTTGTAGGACCCTCTCTTTCCATCATCCCTGAATGAAATCGACTTTTGCCAATTGTGTCTGCATTGAAATACCTGAAAAATGGTTGGGGGGAATGCACAACAGTGCTGACTGCACTCACATGTATGACACACGGCTCACCGGCACCTCGCTGTCTGCCTGCTTTCCTGGTCGTCTTCCCTCTGACGTGACTGTTTCACCTGTTGTCTCTCTCCTAACGACCAGCACCCCTGTAGCTCTCCCAGCAGATGGCCATCTTCTTCTTCTTTTCCCCCCAAATCTTTAAGGTTGGAAGTATTACATATGCCCTTTCCCCCTCCATTAGCCCCTCCTGAGAAAATGGGACAACAAGAGCATTCCGATCACTCATTTCCTTTCACCTCTCGGCCTCCCTCTTTCACAGCAACTGCTTGTTTATGCAATTGCTTCCTAATACTGGATCAAACTGCACACAAGTTTACAGGGCTGGGGGGAGGGCGTGGCAGGGGATGGATTCCTCACACCAACAAGATATTCTCTGGCCACCAGCTGGTGGCTGACAGTTCAGCTCCATTGGGACCATTTACCCAGATTCTGCAGATGCAGGGCAAGCCCCACCCCCTCCTGCAGATGCCAATCACAAGTCCAGGGTTAGCCCCACCTCCTCCTGCAGATGCCAATCACAAGTCCAAGGTTAGCCCCACCCCCTCATGCAGATGTCAATCACAAGTCCAGGCTACCCCCACCCCCTCCTGCGGTTGCCAATCACAAGTCCAGGGTTAGCCCCAGCCCCCCGCAGATGTCATTCACAAGTCCAGGGCTAGCCCCACCCCCTCCTGCAGTTGCCAATCACAAGTCCAGGTTTAGCCCCACCCCCTCCTGCAGATGCCAATCACAAGTCCAGGGCTAGCCCCACCCCCTCCTGCAGATGCCAATCACAAGTCCAGGGTTAGCCCCACCTCCTCCTGCAGTTGCCAATCACAAGTCCAGGGTTAGCCCCACACCCCCCCCCCCCCCGCAGATGTCAATCACAAGTCCAGGGCTACCTCCACCCCTCCTGCAGATGCCAATCACAAGTCCAGGTTTAGCCCCACTCCCTCCTGCAGATGCCAACCACAAGTCCAGGTTTAGCCCCACCCCCTCCTGCAGAGGCCAATCACAAGTGCACGTTGTCACCTGGGCTCCTGACTGACCCTGCAAATGGAAGGCTCAGGCCCCACTGGCCTTGATTACTCGTCTAGAGAGGCTCCCAGGACTCAGGAAACCAGCTGTTCCCTGGTGTGCCCGCTTATGATGGAAGGATGTCACTGGGAGCAGTCAGGTGGAAGAGGTGCTCAGGGCAGGGTGTGGGCACAGGGTGGGGTGCAGAGCTCCCATTTCCCTTCCTTCTCTCCCAGCATCTTCACAGGCCCCCCAACCTAGGAGCTCTCAGGCCCTCTTTTCTGGCTTTGCTGGAGGCTTCGTTGCCTAGGCAGCACTGCTAGGTCATTGGCCACTAAAGATTAGTTATAGCCCAGTGGTCCCCAACTTTTTTGTGGTCACGCCCCACCTAAGCATCTCTCAAACCCTGATGTCCTCACTCCATGACATATAGTTCTTATTCTTCAAAAAGTGAACTCCTATTTCCATGGAGGAAGCCTAAAAGGCCATGAACTTGGTCTAAACAAGCTTCCAAAGAACATGGCATCCACGAGAGAGAAAAATAAAAGAACAAAAGGATAGCTGACGTACTGAGGAAGAAATCACTAAGAAATTGTTTTTAAAAAATAGTAACATGAAGTGATATGAAAAAACAGCAAATAAAGTCTCAAACCATATAATAGAGAACTAAAATGCATAAATATGTCACAATATATATTTATATACTGTATATGATACTCCTAGAACCATTAGAAATGCAAAAAATTCACTGTGAATAACTAATTCTCCAATTGCCCCCTTAAAAATCCAGTTTCCCCCTGTGGGGTTTGTGCCCCATGTTGGGAACCACTGCTCTAGCCCCTCTGCCATCCCCTGGGGTCCTGGGAGTGAGACTGACAGTCTGATCCTCCAATCACATGGTTAGATCCCAGGGCAACCCTCCCCATCCTTGGGTGCAGCCCCAAAGCCAGTTCATTAACACAACAAACACACCTTTACAAGTTAACAGGAAGGAAATGCAGGTGGTGTTAGGAGCTCTGGGCCTGATAGGGATGAAGGCCACACACATATTTCTTACAAATCACAGTCCCCTGTGTCCTCTCCAGGCATGGCTCCTCCCACACGTTCCTCTTCTCTACCATCAGCTTTTCCTGTCTAGCGGTTTACCCCACAGCCCTGCTCCCATAGCTACAGAGTTAAGAGCTCCTGTGCCCAGATACCCCGGAGGCTGGGACCCTATTTCCTTTTCTCCTTTACAGCAAAGCCTTTCACCCCAGGTGCCTAGACTTACTGTCTCAAGGCCTCTGGGACTCACACCAATCCCCATTAGGGTCTGACCTTTCAGTTCCATGGAGAAACCTGTTTCCCAGGTCACGGAGAACTGCCTGTGGTCAAGTCCAAGGGTGAATTCTGCTTTTATTTCACTCTGCCTTTCACTTAGGGATGCGGGGAATCACATGTTATTTTCTTGAAAGACGTTGTTACCCTGTCTGCTGGGACAATATACCTTCTCCCCGTCTACCCCCTGTCTCCCTGCCCCTACCTTCATGGAGAGGTGCCCCTGGGCTCTTTGCTTGGTTCTCTGTTCTCTCATCTGCCTGGACTCTTATTCTTTGTAAGCCCAAAGCAATACTGAGGCTTTCAATACCATCTTCACGCAGACAACTCCCGAATTTTTGCATTTTACATTTCCATCCGTTTCCTAAATTTCACGCTAGACATTCCAGTTGCCCACCAGACATCTCTAGCTGGATATTTAAGAGGTTTCTGAATGATACCTCGTCATCAAGTTCAGCGAACCATCACCCCACCAATAATATGAATGGGTTTGAAGGTCTCCCTGGGGGCTCCCTTCAACTGAGCCAGAGCCCCTGAAGCCACCAAAGACTGGGCATCAGTGAAGCTCTGGCTCACCATTCCCAAAACACATCCCTCTCCATCCATTTCTTCCCTTGCACTCCCCTCACAGCTCATCATTTCCTTCATGATAGGCTCTGTCACCATCTCAACAGCCTCAGAGGTAAGGCGTTTCTTTCCATTCTACAGATGGGAGGACTGAGACCTCAAGAATTTTACCCGGTTGCCTCATTTCTGCAGCTCATTAGTGAAAGGGCAGAAAGAGAATGTGGCTCCTGCTGACGGCTTCCAGGCCCAGGGTTCTCCCCACCCCATGGCCCAGTGGTTCTTGCTGGGGTGGACTTTGTGGTGGGAACTTCATGCTGCTAGATCACAGGGTCAACCCAGCAAACCCCAGGGTTTCCCCTCGCTGACTCTCATGCAGCAGCCAGATTCTCTATCCTCCTCCTTCATGATGGAGTCCCATTGCTCCCAACAGAGGAAACCTTCAGACACTGCAGAGTGACCATTTTGAGTGACTGTATGACCTGAGGAAAGAGCTATTTCTTTGGGGGCTTCAGTTTACCCAGCAGTAGAAAGAGGTGAGATGAGTGGGTGGGTAGACAGGTGGGTGGGTGGATGGATGGATAGGTGAATGGGTGGGTGGATGGGTGGGCTGGTGGATAGATAAATGGATGGATGGATGGATGGATGGATGGATGGATGGATGGACGGATGGATGGATGGATGTGGGGATGAATGGATGGGTGGGTGGATGGATGGATGAGGGATCTCTGAACTTGGAAGTCCTTTTGCTCAGCTCATGTTCTTGAGGTTGTTCAGAGTCACTGGTTGCTGACAAATGCAGACATCCCTTCCTTATTCAGCCCCATCTGGCCCCATGTTCTACTTGGCCTGAGGATCTTGACGGATCTCATCTCCTGTCCCTCTCACCCTTGGCCCTCCACCCGCCTCACCATCAGCCTCGTCTGCCTCGTTGGTCCTCACTGGTTTGAAGACTGGGCACAAGAGGCCTTTTGAACCTGCTCTGCCCTCAGGCCAGATGCCCCCGGCTGGGGAGTAAATGCCACTTCATTCTTCAGAACATTCCTGCTCCTGGTCAAATATCATCTTTCTAGATAAATCTTTGAAAATCTTACTTAAAAAAGCACTCCTGCTTTCTTTAAAAAATATTTCTTCATAGCATTTGTAGCTACCATAACTTATATATCTGTTTACTTTTTATTGTCTGTCCCTTTTTATATCTTTCCATAAACATAAAGTTTTTTATTTTTATTCTCAGCTATTTCCTGAAGAAATTCCAATAACTTCTCAATAAACATTTGTTGAATGGATGAATAAATATTAGAGCCCCTACTGACCTTTACACTATTCTGTATTCATGAAAATTAATCTGGCCGAGCACAGATCAGAAGGGAGGAGGGGATATAAGCAGGGTCCAGTTAGAGGATCATTGCAAACACAGTGATATAGATCGACCAAAATAAGAATGGGAGGAGAAATAATGTCAAAAAAAGACCCGGGATTTTTTTTTTTTTTAATGGAAGCACAAAGATTTCTGTTGGTTTCATTTTATTTTTTGCTTTTTACTTCATTCCTTCTTCCAAACTGAAAAAAAAAAATCAAAAGAGAAAAATAACCTCTTTCTTCTGCGAAAAAATTGGATCTGCCACAGCTCCCAACCACCGTGATGTGTGTCTCCTAATCATGTGAAATGTGGCCCTAAACAAAGGGTACCGCGATTTAATTGCTGAATCCTCAAACCTCAGGCCAAGTAAAACGCATTTATTTTAAAGAAGAACCGAAGTTTTAAGGCGATCTTCGGTGAAAAGTATCTTAATTTTATGGAGAGAGCTTGGAAGAAAGGTATGTTTTCCCTCCTGAGCAGGGTGGGAGCATCCAGCCTTTGGCCCTAGAAGGCTGTGAAATTGCTTGGTCTGGTCTGGCCCTGCCCAGACTTTCGGGAAGTAATGAATGTCTGACCAGATAGAGCAGGCTGGCTTTTCAGCTGGTAGTTGTGTGCGGCCCAAGAGTGATGTTATAAATACCCACGTGGCCCTCGGCAGAGCAGGTTTCCACCCCTGCTCCAGAGTGTGACGGGGCCTCTGGAGTTTGACTGAGACTCAGGGAGAAGGAAGGTCACTCCACATCCACTTTAAGGTTCTGACACCTGTTAATGAAAAAACCATTGAAACCTGTCAAGGATTTTAGTGAGTTTATTTGAACCACCCTGTCCACATATGCTGGGAAGCAGAACCTCAAAGAATTGAGATAATGCTCCGGAGAATGGCGGGTTACATCGGTATGTATACATCGCAATCAAAGGAGGGACACAGGTGGGTTCCATGAAATTCATTGGTGATGGATTTAGGAGGAGGGATAAGCAATCCCACCTGGGAATGGATAAAAAGTAAAATGATGGACAGGTACTTAGGTGAATGCAGGAACAATTAACATGATAATGGAGGAATTTGTGGTCTCTTGCCCTGGTGCCCTGGTGCCCACCACATTTGGTTGTGCCCCAGGGGCTCCAGAAAAAAAGGAAGTTACAAGTTACCCAGACATCTCACAGATATGTCATCTTAGAGGCAAAAAGGCAAATGGCTCAGTAAAGATCTAAGTTCATCTTTGTCAGGGAAAATACAGGCCTAGGACATGACTATCCACTATAACCTGTTTGTAGTTATATTTAATTTCCAAACCATCTTTTGTGGTTATTTTAGGTCTCTGAGTTTGCAAGACCGCCACACAGGCCTCCCCAGAGCTGGTCAGGTCAGCATGTGGCTCCTTTTGTCCACATACTGCAGCCTTTAGGCTCGGGGAGCGTCCGTAGGCCCAGCAATGTGTTGGGGAAGATGCACAGAAACTAGAAGGCCTCAGTCCCTTCCTCAAGGGGCTTTGCCATAAATAAACCTTACCTTTCCTTTTTTAGGTTTAGAGTTTTTTTAAAAATAATTCTTCCTTGTTGAAAGTATTACATGTATCCTCCCTTTTCCCCCATTGGCCCCCTCCAGCCCACCCGCCCCCGCCCTAGGCTTTCACCGCCCCATTGTCTGTGTCCATGGTGTAAGCATATAAGCATACAAGGTCAGGTTGACTCCCCTCTCCTCTCCCCCCTCCCCGTGGTCGGCAAACTCATTAGTCAACAGAGTCAAATACCAACAGGACAATGACTGAAATTTCTTTAGAGAGCCCATTTTTTTAAAAACTTTAACTTCTTTTAATGCCACTTGTTCAAATAGACTTGCCCAGGCCGTGGTATTCTGTGGATGAGCCACACTCAAGGGGCCAAAGAGCCTCATGTGGCTCTTGAGCCACCGTTTTCCGACCACCACCCTCCCCTTTCCCTCCCCCCTTCGTCTTCCCTGTGAGATTCTGCACTTGGCCCGCCCATGCTTCCATGTCTCTGGATCCGCTCCGTTCGTCCATCAGTTTATTTTGTGGCTTAGATTCCACACATGAGTGAGACCCTGGGATATCTGTCTTTCTCTGAGCAGCTTGCTCCACCTCTCCTGGTCCTGGGCCTGTGTCCTGGCTGCTCAGGGTTCCCCTCCATTAGACAGGGTGACGGCGAGTCTGGGGGTGACTGTCTGGTTTTGGCTGCTGTCTCTGGAAGGGCGGGGTATGAATAGCTTTTCTGGAGGGCCGTGGGCCGGGCCTGTGGCAGCAGGAAGCACACAGGCATCTCTCCCTGAGACCGCTTTCCCACCTGCTGGACAGGAAGCCCATTCTGGGAGCATCAGGGAGAGCAGAGGGGGCTCCTGCTCTCTCACATCCGCTCGCAGGCCTTTCGAGTGCGTTTTCATTTTAGCGGTTGATGGAGGCAGCTCTAGGACTCCTGTTTGACTCCTAACCTTCCTACCTCTGTCTGTTGATCTGTCCCTGTTGTACACCCATCATTTTTTTTTTAAAAATGTTTTATTGATGTTCTACAGAGTGGAAGGGAGAGAGATAGAGAGTCAGAAACATCGATGAGGGAGAAACATCCATCAGCTACCTCCTGCACCCCCCCCACTGGGCATGTGCCCGTAGCCAAGGTCCATGCCCTTGACCGGAATCGAACCGGGGACCCTTCAGTCCGCAGGCCGACGCTCTATCCACCGAGTTAAACCCGTCAGGGCGTTCAGCCATCGTTTTCATGGCTTTCTATAATCGCTGGGCGATGGTTTTCTTTAACTTTTAGAAAATATGAGAAAGAGTTTGTTTCAAGCCTTTGTCTGGGCTTCTTCAAGGATGGCTTTTGTCCGTTTACTTTTCTTCTTCCCTCAGGCCGTCTCCTCTCCCGTGGGGGCGTGCTGTGTGGCTTTGGGCTGTGGCTTTTGAGCCGAGGTAATTCCGTGGTAACTCTGTAAATCCGGCTCTGCCCCTCTGGACGGTGGAAAGCTGACCTTTTGTGTAACCAGTCTAATGTTGAGACAAAGATTTCCTTCAGTACCAAGAGCAAAAGACAAAGCAAACAGAGAGAGCGCCGAGAGCCGGAATGCTCTCCTGCGCTGTGGGCTGAGGCCCGGTGCTCCTGCAGATCCGAGGAGTGGCAGGTCGGGTCTTGTCCTGTGAAGTCTGAAGAACAAAACTTACCCACAAAGAGATGATAAGCGAGCCCTAACCGGTTTGGCTCAGCGGGTAGAGCGTCGGCCTGCGGGATCAGGGGTCCCAGGTTCCATTCCGGTCAAGGGCATGTACCCAGTAGGGGGTGTGCAGGAGGCAGCCGATCGATGTTTCTTTCTCATCCGTGTTTCTGACTCTCTTTCCCTCTCCCTTCCTCTCTGTAAAAAAAAAAAATCAATAAAATATATATCTAAAAAAGAAAGATGATAAGCAAAAATCTGGGAGTTTGTTGTCAGCACATACAAACTCCCCCTGGGGAGAGGCCCCCTGAGTGGAGAAAGCCCGCTCTCTCCCCAACCGGAGAAAACTGAATCCCTGTGCGTCTCTGTCTCCGGGTTTGCAAATGCTGGAAGCTCTTGTCTCCTCTTGACTCTTTCTAATTGGCCCCTTCCTCACCTTATGTCCCCTGTGCTTTCCCAATTGGCCACTCCCTCCTTTCCCCGCATGGTGTCAGTTTCAAGGTATAAAGCTCACCCAGTGCCCCTTCTTCTCCTTCTCCTATCTTGTAACATCCCTCCCTCCCTCCTCTGTGTATGTAAGGCAGTGAGGTTTGGAGCTGTCTGCGGTCATGTATGCATGCCTCTCCTCAACCCCTCCCCTGAAACTGCCCCTCCTGTCTCTACCGCCTTCCCCTGGGTCCTGATTGGGGCTACCTTACAGCGCACCCTCAACGGCTCTTCCTGCTTGTGCTGGGCCTGGAGATCAGCGCAGGGCCCTCTGGGGTCTTGTCTGAGGGTGGCATGTGGCTGGGCGTAGACATGGCTTTCTGAATCCAGAGTGTATATATAGGCTCTGAGGCCCTGCGTCCCCAGAGGAGGCCTTCCTAACCGCCCTCCAGCCTCCTGCTCTATCTTGCATCCTCACTACTCACTGTCTTCTGCCCACATGGCTGCAGTGTATACATACACACACTCACACACACACACACACGCACATACAAACACATACACACATATATACACATACACACACACACACACATGCACACACAGTGGCCAGATTATTATGTGTTCAGAGATCATAATAAAACTAGGGGCCCAGTGCACAAAATTCATGCACTGGGGGTGGGTGGATGGTCCCTCAACCCAACCTGCCCCCTCTCACACACTGGGAGCCCTCAGGGGATGTCCAACTGATGGCTCACCCCCAGCCTGCCCTACTCAACTCAGCCCCGGCTGCCTGCGACCACCCGGCCCCGGGGGCTGGGCGCTCGCCACCCCTTCCCCTCACAGCTCCCCGGGGGCTGGGTGCTCGCTGCCACCTCCATTTCATCTCCACCCCTGGGGCCCGGCGCTTGTGCCACTTGGCCCCGCCCCCACTCCTGATTGCCTGGTAGCATAGCCAATCAGGAGCGAAGGTATGGTCAAATTTGCATGTTTCTCTTATTATATAGGATAATCTGGCCACTCAGTGTCTATCCCTCTGTGTGTGTGTTTTCCTCCTGCCTAGAATGTACTTCCCCTCTACGTCCATGTGTAACTCTTCTCTCCCTTTGGGTCCCTGAGACATTGGTGGAGCCCATCTCCCCGCAGTAGCTCTGGAGGATGGAGGACAGGGGAGATGGAGAGGAGTGCGGGGGGCATGGACAGGCCTGAACCTCACGCTGAAGCTTCCGTCCTGTTTCTCATCAGTGCTCACCTGACCCAGGACACGTTGACTAGCCTTTGAGAACCCGCATAGATGAATATGTGACACACAGTAGGGATTTTATTGGGCATCTTCCCTCTTCTAACCGCGGGGAAAGGAACCGGCCTCCTGCCCCATGCCATGGTGCTCATTCAGCCGCCTCCACTCTCCGACGCTCCAAGGAGGCTGCGTGGCCGCGGCTGCTGGTGAGGTCAGACCCTGCTGCCATGTGAGTCCCGGCTCCGCACCCCGCTGCGTGAAAGGGGACACCACGCGGTGATGGCAGGCGGCCACCCCAAGGACATACCCGTCGCTTTAAAGCAGTTGTTCCGATCGGAGAGGCTTTGTATGGTCAGTTTCAGGAAATATCCTAGCGGATATTATTTCAATCAATAAGAGAGAAAGGACAATCTTTCAGGGGAAAAATATCAAAACGCATTTAAACTCAGGGGCAAAGAGAAGGCGAGTAGGAGGAAAGGGAACTGACCTTGCCTTTTCTTCCTAGATGGTCACCGCCATCGTAAGAGGGAAAGGATGGATGCTCTGTCAGGGGCTGGCCCCTGGTGTGTGGGGTGCACAGGCTCCGGCAGGAGGGGGAACAGTCAGGCCCCCCATTGGGTGAGCGAGCAGCCGATCTCCCACCAGGAGCCTCCCAGCCATAGAATGGGAACCTGGGCAGCGGATGGAGGAATGAGACAGGGCTTGCGAGGTCACTGCCGAGGGTGTCTTATATGTTCTTGACCTTGGAACGCCCTCCCGTGTACGCGCTTACTCAGCGAAAGGACAAGTAGGTCACAGGAGTTGACCTTCTCATCTCAAAACCCCCACTAGCATCTTCAGCTCATCGGCCATCTTCAACCCCAAACCCTCCCAGACTCACAGGACAGGGCTCTGTTAGGGGCCCTCTGGACAGACGGACACTCACAGAGATCTGGGGTCTGTCCATGGACTGTCCAGAGGCAATCGCACGAGCTGCCTGTCTTTAAGGTTCGTCCACAGAGAAGTGGGCGAGGACGGGCGGAGAGCACGCATCGGTGATGGAGGCAACAAGAGGGTTGCTGAGCGGCCATGTCTCCGGAAGGAGTTGCTGGGCAGTCCCAGGCCCTCCCCTCAGGGCACTCAGAGTTTATGACAGAGGGAGGGGATGCAGACGGGGCTGCTGCACCTCCACCTGGGCCCCTCGCCTACGACAGGTCTGCAGAGCGAGGAGGGGTGACGCAGACGCGTGTCCGTGTTGACAGACACGGGTCCGCCTGAGCAGCCGGCGGGGTCCAGAGACTCTATCCCTCCCGCGTCCCAGAACCGAGACGAGGGAAACGTGGTCCTCGGACGAGGGAAACTGTCCGGTAGGAGAAATGGCCGCCCTCGATGGATGAGAGATCACCCTGCCCTGGGGGTCTGACTCTAAGACATTTCTGGGGGGAAAATTGTGTTCCGGTCTGTGATCGCTGCACAGCTCGCTGACTTCTCATGAGGAAAATAGCAACAAATCAGAAGGCTTTTATTTTACAGATGAAAACACATGCAACAATCTGCACCTAAAGCTACTGCAGAGACCGTGTGCACGCGTGTGTGCATGTATGTGTGTGCGTGTGTTCACACATGTGTTGTATTGTGTGTGCGTGTGTGTGCGTGTGTGTGTGTGCAGGACTGCTCTTTTGCAGCCTGTCCTGGTAAATACATATTTTTCTATATTATAAATTTGGAATGCCTTTCCCTTAAATAACTCCTGAACCTAAACAGAGACATGCAACAGGGGTCCTTTTCCATGAGCGAGGGGCAGGGAAAGGCCGCAGTGAGGAGGTGAGGGGAAGAGGAGTGGCCTTTGGAGGCCGTGCCAACATCAGCCCAAACTCTCTGGGCCCTGGGCGAGGGGGCGGAGCCTGGAGATGCAGGGTTTCCCCAAAGGTTCGTCCACAGAGAAGTGGGCGAGGACGGGCGGAGAGCACGCATACCCCTAAATGAGGAGCGAATCTCCCCAGCTCTCCACTCCCCATCAAGGTCCAGTGTGTGGGCCAGACAGGCCACACAGGGTCCAGTTAGCAATCACGGCACATACCATTTTCTCCAAGGTTCTCACACACGCTCTACGGCTTTTCTAGATCATGAGCATCCTCTTCTGTGCAAAATTTTTAAATTTCTAATTTTAAAAAATATTTTTATTGATGTCAGAGAGGAAGGGAGAGGGAGAGAGAGAAACATCAATGATGAGAATCATTGATCCGCTGCCTCCTGCACGCCCCCTACTGGGGATCGAGCCCACACACAAGCAGGGCCTGAGCCCTGACCCGGAATTCAACTCCTGGTTCCTAGTTCGGCGCTCAACCACGGAGATACGGGTGGGGCTTCATTTCCAATATTATCTCAAGTAACTGCTCCTATTTTGGCTCCCTCCTTGGACGATTTCACTTCAAACAAAGCAACGCTGCCTCCTCAGTTGCAGCACTTCCTCTCTCCAGTCTTACTTCCGCCCTCACAGAATTCCAGGGACAGCCCTTCTTCCCCAGATGCCACACCCTCTGCTTTCAGTCCTACACACACACACACACACACACACACACACACGTCCATCCCTGAGCCTGAGATGTTTCCCTTCCTGCTCAGCCAGACTGGGCCACAAGCAGTCATGCCTGTGCCAGTGCAGGAGCCCACAGGGTCGCACCCGGCCGGGTGGGCACTCCTGGGGCACCCACCTGCTCTGACCCCATTGGCTAAGATGCCTCTCCAAGCCTGGCATCAGAGCTGCCCTATCCATGAGGGCTTTCGCGTTCATTCCAAATCGAGAGGGAACGCCTCTGGGAAGCTGGCAGGCGTTCTCACGCCCCAGCCCCATCCTTACAGGGCATCTTGTGCCCAGGGGTCCTGGGAGGGCCGGCGGGGTGGGGGGCGGGGAAGAAGGGTTGGGCAGGTGGGAGAGGTCAGACCCTCAGCCCCCAACTTCTGTGTAAAGGCCCAACGAGAAAGCCTGGCCACTAGATGGCAGCAGGGCCCCATGCTTCCCTGCAGTTGAACCAACCTGGAGATCCTGGGAAAATACAGCAATATTAATGCAAACTCGACCATGTTAGCAGATCAGAAGGTCTTATTTGACAGCCGCCCGCCCCTCCGCGTGCCTGTGATGAAGAACGCTGGGGCTTCGATCGCTGCAGCTGCCTGACGTCAATCTGGTTAAACACAATGCCTCCCCCCCCCCCCTGCCCCTGGGGGATAATCGCAAACCGGGGTATTTACCTGTTACTTGGGCCATTTGTCTTGAAGATGGGAGGCAAATGGACTCTTGGCACCGCAGAGAGCAGAGGGGGCATCGAGAGGTGACCCAGAGCTGGGAGGTGGCCTGGGCCGGCTGCAGCTGGTCCTGTTTCCCCGCAGGTGGTGCCTGGTTCCCCAGGTGACAGGCACTTCGGATGAGCCCACGGTGGAGCTCACCTGTGAGTGGCCGGGGCGGAAGGGGCTGGAAAGGGTTTCATGGCCCAGACCCTCCCTGGTGACAGGAGTCCTCAGGGAGCCCAGCATTGTTCCTTGGTTCCTCACGGAGACAGAGGCTCAGCTCCTGCAGGTGCTCACTGGTCTTGTCTTCTGAGGAGGAGCTTGAACCGGGGTGCGGGGGGCTTCCTTCATGGGTTTTCAAAGGCATTGAGTTCAGGTGCTGAGCTCCAGAGACTCTCCCCCTGCAGGCCTGGTCCAGCTTCAGGGCGGGGTTCCTGGTGTCCCCCTGCTGTCTCCCTCCTCCACCAGAGCTCTGGAGGTTGGGGGGCGGGGGGCAGAGGAGGGCTCTGCAGATGGAACCGCCTGGCCACCTGCAGGACAGAGGCTCAGAGAAGCCCCGTAGCCCTTGCATGCAGCTCCCTCCCAGCACCGGTGAGTCCTCGTGCACGCAGCTGCTGCTGTCGGTGTGAGATGACAGGGGAGACGGGCTTCGGAGCTGACATTCAAGGTTGTCTGCATTCGCCATCCCCTGAGGGAGCCTAGAGGCCCGGGGGACAGAGGCACTCCAGGAAAAAGACAGGAAGTAACAGGGATGGAACCGTCAGCTGTTCCTCTTGGAGGCAAGACACATGCAGGTGGAGCCTCCATTCCGCCCACGCACCGGGGCTGCACCTCAGGGCGCTCCTGGGCTTGCTCCCTCCCGCCCTCCACCCTCCCAGGGAGTCATGTCACCTTTGAGGGGAGAGTGCCAGGCTTTGCTGTCCCTCTGTGCATGCCAGCTGCACCATGCCTCCTTATCCCCTAAACCACCCTCCCGTCCTGCCATCCCTGTTCCCCAGAGATTGCATCTGGGGAGTGAGGAGGGGGCCACCTCCTCTACTGGGGAGAAGCCTGGTGAAACGGGGATCCTCCCATCAACTTCTGAGGCGCTCCCGTTCTGTTCTGGGCTGCCTGCTTCTCTGCCTCTGCTCTGCCTCTTTGCTCCCGAAGCCTGGCCCACCCCGCATCCTGCAGAAGGGGTTCAGCTCCAGGGTGTGCCAGCACTTCTAGACCCTGGTCCCCATTTGAATGGAAGGGGAGCCTGCGTGTGCAGAGAGCGCCCCCACACCCCAGCCTGTAAGCGGGAAGGCTCCAACTCCTCCTGGCACACACTCCTCTGGCCAAACATGTCCACTAATAATGACGGGATTCACGGCACCTTTCCCCTGGGCATGGAGCGGGTCTGCGCCCTGCCCGCCTGCCCGCCAGGCTAAGTTACGTAGGGACCTCTCTGTGGTCAGCCGGAAACAGAGGTCGGGCGATTGGGGGGACACAGCCCTGCCTCTCAGGCGCCTCCAGTTTGCAGGAGTTGCTTCTCCCTTGTGTGTCTTGGGGGTCTCTGCTTCGCACCCCACAAGTCTGCCTCTCCCAGCCTTGGAGCGGGTCGGCGCCCTGCCTGCCTCCCCGCTAAGTTATGCGGGGACCTCTCTGTGGTCAGCAGGGAACAGAGGACGGAAGATTGGGGGGTTGGGGGAGCACAGCCCTGCCCCTCAGGTCCCTTCAGTTTGCAGGAGTTGCCTCTCCCTTGTGCGGCTTGGGGGTCTCCGCCTCGCACCCCACCAGTCTGCCTCCCCCAGCCTGCGCTCGGTGGCGCAGGGGCGGGATGGGGCTCGGAGCCTGCTCCGGGCTGGGCGGGCGTCTGGGTAGCACAGCGAGCCCGGCCTCTCTTCCAGCTCCCTCTCCCGCCCGCTCCCCCTCTCCCTCTCCGCGGGGAGGGATGGTTGAGTCCGGCCGCGCCGGCAGCCCGTCGCCTGCGCTCCCCGCCTTCCCCTCGCCGGTCTCCGCCCCCCGCCCCTCCTCCCGCTCCCACTCGCTCGCTCGAAGCCGCTGTCTCCGGCTGCCTCCGCTCCGGGCTCCGGGCTCCGGGCTCCGGGTCTCCTGTCTCCACTCGCCCCTCCCGCAGCAGCCCCGGCCGCGGCGGCGCCTCCAGCCGGCTCGCCCCGCAGCCCGCAGCCCGGCGTCAGCTCCCGCAGCTCAGCCCGCAGCAGCGACTCGGACCGGCGATGCTATGAGAGCGACGCAGCCCGGCGGCGCCCAGACCTGCGGGAGGAGGCGTCGGCGGCGCGGGGCCGGGGCCGGGGACCGGGCTCCCCGCGCTGCCCGCCGTGCCCTGCGGTGACTGCCGGGCTCCGGAGAGCGGCGCCTCGGAGAGCCATCGCCCGCGCCGCCCGGGGACGATCTGCAGCCATGACGGCGCGGAGGGAACGCCGGCCGCCGCGCCCGCTCCGGCTCCCGGTGCCCGCGGTGCCCGCGGTGCTGGCGCTCTGCGCGGGGCTCCTCGCCGCAGCGAAGGGTAAGGAGGCGCGGGCCGCGGGGACCCGGAGCCGCCGCGGAGGGCGGGAGGGGAGGCTGAGGGAAGGGAACTCGGGGGTCCGCCTGGGAGGACTGAGAGCTGGCCGCGGGCATGCAGATGCCCCATGTTGGGGAGACACTGTTGTTGGGGAGGCAGTGATGTTGGGAGGTACTGATGTTGGGGAGACGCTGATGTTGGGGAGACGCCGATGTTGGGGAGACACTGATGTTGGGGAGGCACTGATGTTGGGAGGTACTGATGTTGGGGAGGCAGTGATGTTGGGAGGTACTGATGTTGGGGAGGCAGTGATGTTGGGAGGCAGTGATGTTGGGAGGTACTGATGTTGGGAGGTACTGATGTTGGGAGGTACTGATGTTGGGGAGACACTGATGTTGGGGAGACACTGATGGGAGGTACTGATGTTGGGAGACACTGATGTTGGGGAGACACTGATGGGAGATACTGATGTTGGGAGGTACTGATGTTGGGAGGTACTGATGTTGGGGAGGTACTGATGTTGGGAGGTACTGATGTTGGGGAGGTACTGATGTTGGGAGGTACTGATGTTGGGGAGACACTGATGGGAGGTACTGATGTTGGGAGGTACTGATGTTGGGGAGACACTGATGGGAGGTACTGATGTTGGGGAGGTACTGATGTTGGGAGGTACTGATGTTGGGGAGACACTGATGGGAGATACTGATGTTGGGGAGGTACTGATGTTGGGGAGGCAGTGATGGGAGGTACTGATGTTGGGAGGTACTGATGTTGGGGAGGTGGCTGCTAACCCCCTCCGTGCTCCTTGGGGCCAGAGGAACCTGAGGAAAGGCGGCTCCTCTAGGGGTGCAGGCTGTCAGGAGGAGGAAGCGGACCTCGGGGCCCCTCGCCTCCATGGAGATGTGTGCACAGAGGGGCGGGCAGCAGGCCGGTGCCCAGCACTTTCCAGACCAGGACCTGGACCGGGATGGCTGGGAGCCGGATGCCGGGAAGCCGGCTTTTCAAGTTGGGGCTCCTGGGGGAGGGGTGCCCTCCTGCGGTTCAGCAGCAGCTGGCCTGGCTCCCCATGCAGGCCATCACCCCTGCTGTTGCTCCCAGGGCCCCTCAGACAGCCTGGGGACAAGGGTCCACAGTGGGAGGTCGCCCGGGGCGATGCCCGCACTCTGCTCCCTTTGAGTCTGAAGGAGCTGGGGAGGTGCCTGCAGGAAGGGGAGATCCAGAGGGGATTCCTCCTGCGGGGCTCACTGTTCACCCGGTACTCTCCTCTTGGTTTGCTGCCTCCGCGAGGGGCGGGGGGTGCCCGGTCGCCCGCGAACTTGGTTTTCTCCTTGAAATGAGTTGGGGGGCTCCCCCCTAAGGAGCCCCCAGGCGCGAGCGAGCAAGCTAGCGGGCTGCAGCAGGGCCGGATCAGCCATTCTCCTGGGAAAACAAGCCCCTCTTGATCCAGGGGCGGAGGAGGGAGGGGGTGGTTGCTGTGCACATTGCAAAGTGGGTGCCCCTCCGAGGGCCCTTCTCTGCTGGCTCCCCACCTTCCGCCGGCCCCCACCCCAGGGCAGCTGTCTGGGTGGTTTGTCTTAAGGCGTGTGTGGAGCTCAGTCCTGTGGTCTGGTCCCTGGTCATCACTGCTCCCCATGAAGTTGCAGTCTTCTTAGTTCTCCCATCCTCTGCCTCTCGTGTTCTACCCAGTCTGTGTTTGGGGTGCCCGGGGTCTAGCCTAAGGGCTGTCCCGCTGGCTGGCCTCCCCGAGGGGTTGGAGACGGGCGGGGTGGGGGGGGGAGTCAGGAGCGCGGCCGAGGCGTACCCCCTCTCCACTGGGCACAGGCCTGCATGCCTGCCATCCCTCAGCCTCCCTAAGGGCTGTCCCAGGGAATCACCTGTCCCAGGCCCCCAGCATCCTTGGGAGCAGATGGCTGGGGTGCCTGACCAGCCTGGAGGGTGGATAGGGGGTGGATGAGGCGTTCCCTCCTGTGGCTCCTCTCTGGGCACCGGCTGCAGAGAGCTGACCTCTGGGGACCCCCTCCATGCCATCATCGCTCAGCCTCCCTAAGGGCTGTCCCAGGGAGCCACCTGTCCCAGTTCCTCAGCCTCCCGGGGAGCAGAGGGTTGGGGTGCTGGGGTGCGTGGCCCGTTCCCATTCCACTGGGATTAGGAGCTGCGTGGACACTGGCTCTCTGCCCGCCCACCTGCTGGGTCCCCATTGGAACCTGGGACACTGGCTCTGGAGTCACCAGGAGGCACAAAGAGCACAGCTGGGGAATGGGGGGCGGGCAGGACCTTGGAGAGCTCCCTCCTGGGTGGATGGAGGCCAAGCTGGAACCTGGAGTGCCAGGCAGGTTGTCCAGGGGAGGGGCCCAGGGCTGGGGATGGGGCACCAAGTCCAGCCCCTGGTGGAGAAGAAACACTTGAGAAGCAACTGCAACTGCACCAAACTTCTCTCCCCTGCCCTGCACCGGCAGTAGCCCAGCCTGGGCCTCAGGGCACCCCCTGTCCCAGCTGGTCCTGCTCCCTCCAGAGCACCTTCCCCTTCAGGTAGCAGGAGCTGCTGCTGGAGCAGGCAGGTGCCTCACTCCCACCCCCCCTCGCCAGGGCTGCTTAATAATCCCCTGGGCTGTGTAAGGAGGATGCTGCCCCCTCGAGGGTGGGCCCAACACTTCCTGGGCTGGCTGGGGTGGGAGCAGAGGGGGCGAGGTGGGGGGCTCTCCAGGGCCCACAGAGCAGGGGAGGCAAAGTCCTGGGCTGCCCTGGAGCCTGGAGGGGCAGCTGCAGGCAGAGAGCACCCTCAGCTCTGGGGAGTCCTGGGCCCAGGCGGCAGGAGCCCTGAGTGCATCTGGATGCAATAGCAGGGCATGTGTGTCTGTGCGTGTGTGTGTGCACGTGTGTACGTGTGTGTGCATGTGTGTGTGTGTGTGTGTGTTTGCGCTAGTGCCTGGCCAAGGCTGAGGTGGGTGTGCAGGGTGCCTTCATCTCCTGGTGATGGGGGCTGGTGTCTGCTCCCCCAGGTCCCATGGCTGCAGGCGGGAGGCTAGTGATGCCAGCACATGGGTCTCCCCTGTTCTCTCTGGCTTTGGGGGAGGGCTGTATCTGCTTCAAGAATCCCTGGCGACTTAGGTTGGGCCCTGCTGGGGGCTGGGGCCATGGGCAGTGCCCAGGGGTTGGGCCTGCAAGCACAGGGCTCACAGGGGGTGGGGAGGAGGCTGGGGGACTGCTCAGGCTGCAGCCATGGCCACAGGAGCTGAGCTGCGCAGCTTGGCCTGGGTGGCAGCTCCCCCAGCGGCAAAGGCCCTGTCGAGTTTTTGGTGCTTGGGGCGCCCTTCGCGATCTGCTGGCCGAGTCCCGCGGGGCTGGAGGCAGCTGCAGCCGTGGCCACTGGAACCTGTGCCCTCCGTGCTTGGCCCTGGCTCCAGTTGCTGGTGCTTTAAGCTTCATTTCAGCTTTGGGGCGCCTGGAATTTGCTCTTGATGTTTTTTCTTTTTGGTGTTAACGCTGTCGTAAAGGTTGAGTCTGGAGCACATACTAGCACTGCCTTAGCAGGGCATTTGCAGCAACAGGGAGAGGAAAGGAGGCGGCCAGCAGTTCCCTCTGGTTAACGGGAGGGGGAATTCTCTCCCAGAGCTCAGAACTGAGGCTGATCTGAGGAGGCCTGAGGCCAGTTGGGGAAACTGCTTCTCAGCTTTGGTGCAGGGGATGGTAAGGGTCCAGGGGGTGGTGAGGGTGCAGGGGTGGGGAGAGTGAGGGTGTGGGGTGCAGAGGAGGGTGAGGGTGCAGGGGATGGTGAGGGTGCAGGGGATGGTGAGGGTGCAAGGTGCAGGGGTGGATGAGGGTGAAAGGTGCAGGGAAGGGTGAAGGTGCAGGGGAGGGTGAGGGTGCAGGGTGCAGGGGAGGGTACAGGGGTGGGGAGGGTGCAGGGGAGGGTGACGGTGCAGGGGAGGGTGAGGGTGCAGGGGAGGGTGAGGGTGCAGGGGGTGGTGAGTGTGCAGGGGAGGGTGAGGATGCAGGGTGCAGGAGAGGGTACAGGGGTGCGGAGGGTGATGGTGCAGGGGAGGGTGAGGGTGTAGGGGGTGGTGAGGGTGCAAGGGTGGGGAGGGAGAGGGTGCAGGGGAGGGAGAGGGTGCAGGAGATGGGGAGGGTGCTCCAGTTAGCAGCACCACTCAAACAGCCTCCCAGAAAGGACCAGCAGTCCCCAGGCAGCCTGGACAGAAAGGTGTGTGTCACGATTCACAGTTCCTACATTCCCAGCCTCCCAGCAAAGAGACATACTCATGCATCTCCACATTTCCACAGAAACCAAGTAACCCCCCCCCCATACACACACACACACACACACACACACACACACACACACACACACACACACAGAGAGAGAGAGAGAGAGAGGGAGAGAGAGAGAGAGAGAGAGAGAGAGAGAGAGAACATGCAGGCAGCCAACCAACCTACGTGCCTCCACATGTCACCTTTGAACAATTCCTCTCTCCCAGGAGATCCCAGACCCCTCAGGGGCCACCCCGATTCCTCATGCCGGGCCACATCACACGCTCCCTCCCCTGGGGTAGCCGGGAACCGCTCATAAGTGTCTTTCACGGAAAACCCCTAATCCATCGCGGGCTAACGAGGTGGGCCTGCTGGGGAAGGCAGAGCTTCTGCAGCCATGACTGACTAGGCAAGGAGTTTTGATGGTGTGTCAAGGGGAGTGTGTTTTCGGAGCAGCTTGCGGGAGGGGGGGGCGGGCGGGGAGGGGGGAATACACTGGTGTAGCCTCGGGGCACCTCTGCGGGTCTGGGTTTGGGCTTTTAGGTCTTTAAAGGGACAACTGGGGGAGGCTTTCTAACCCAGCGGCAGGTTTTGTAAACAGAACCCTGTGACTGTGGGTGGGGAAGAGGCCTGTGGGAAGTGAGGCCCTGGCAGTGGACTCCCCGATCTCGGCCTCTGGGCCAGCTCAGGCCTGGGGAGAAGGGGAACCCCAAATTCACAGGGTCTCTTCCGGCTGCCAGCCCCAGCTGTCCGGCCACAGGAGGGGGACTCAGAAGGGAAAACAGCCCCTTCCTGGCCTCAGGGGATTGTCGGATACGAACAGGGCTTTGAAACATCAAGAAAACGTGTCCGCTTCCTTTAAGAAACAGATCAGCACTCACTCAGGGGCTGTGCGGCTCACCGCAGCCTAGACAGCAGCGCCCGTGTAGACATCCCTGAGCCGTCCACATGCAAATCGCATATTAAGTGCTCTGTGCGTGCGGGGCTGCAGGCAGTGTGCCTCCTGCAGGCTTTCTGCTGAGCTCATGGTGGGACTCGGCCACAGCCCGTGCACACCTGCAGTTTTTTTTTTGAAGTCAGTCCCCAGCCGAGGCTGTTTTCCCATTGATGTTTAGGGAGAGTGGAGAGAGAGGGAGAGACAGAGAGAAACGTGGATGTGAGAGAAACACAGCGATGGGGTGCCTGCTGCGTGCGCCCCAATCAGGGCCGGGCCGGGCCGGGGAGGAGCCTGCAATCAAAGCACGTGCCCTTGACAGGACTCGAACCCAGGGCACTTTGGGCAGCAGGCTGGGCAACACCAGCTGGGGCTTACATCCATGCTATTTGAACGCGACGTCCCCTCTGGCATTTTGTAGGTACGCTGCCTCCTCCTATTCAGTAGCTGAACGGTACTCCTTGCTCCGAGGAGGCAACACCCTGTGCCATCTTTGATGTTTGCAGAACTTGTTTAGCTCGTCAGTCAGAGGGAGACGCGTGAGCAAAGGCGCAGACATCCCAAGGCCTGCATCCTCACACCTCGAGTTGCCAGGGACTGTGTGTCGGCCTCGGCCCCTTTGAGACTGGGCTCCAGCCTCGGCCCCTGTGGTTCTGTGCGCCATCCTCCGCCCCTCTGGTTTTGTGTGCCGGCCTCGGCCCCTGTGGGACTGGGCTCCAGCCTCGGCCCCTGTGGAAGTCTGCACCAGCCTCGGCCCCTGTGGTTCTGTGTGCCGGCCTCGACCCCTGTGGGACTGGGCTCCAGCCTCGGCCCCTGTGGGACTGTGTGGCAGCCTCGGCCCCTGTGCTGGTGGCCTAGGAACTCAGTGGTGCCTAATGAACTCAAACCAGCACCTCCCTGTGGCAGGGCCTCTACAGGAACCAGCGGCAAATCTTGTTTCAGACTTGGGACTGGCTGGGATGCATCAGCTGAGGCTAAGAGGGCAGCTATTGGGCTGGGCTGTGGGCACAGGAGTCCTGAGGGCAGTCAGCTCACCCTGGCCTTCAGTCCCAGCCCTGTGCTCAGTCCACCCACCAGATGTGCCTCGCAGAACGGCCTCGCAGTGTGAACCCCGTCCTCTTAGGTGTTTGCCTTCGTGCAAGGACATGACCCTCTGCCACAGTTAGCTTTCAGGGACTAAGTGACCTCTGACCAATGAAGATGTCTGTGTTGAGGGGAGAATTCCTTCCTTAGCACTGTGGTTGATAAGCGACGGAAGGAAACATCCCTTTATATGAACAAACTAGAGGCCCGGTGCATAAAGATTTGTGCAGGAATGGGCCTTCCTTCCCCTGGCTGTTTGCACCACCTTCGCTCTGGCCCAGGTTCACCTTTCCGCCTTCCTGTTCTGCCCAGAGGTGCAGAGTGGCCAGGACAGTGGGGAACACCTAACCCCACCCTGGCCGCTAGGCGCCTGGATATGCAAATTAACCTGACATATTTGTTGGATTGATTTGCATACTCACTCCTGATTGGCTGCTGGGCATCACGAAGGTACAGTCAATTTGCATCTTTCTCTTTTATTAGTGTGGATAGGTGAGAGTTGTTTCCTTGGGTTGGCTAAGAAGGGCATTGGAGGAGTTTGAGGGAAATAAGTCAGATCTTGTAGGTCAATGTTTCCCCCCCAAAAAGATCAGCCTTCGTATTGCAGAGCATGAAACATGTTTCCCCCTTTCTGAGTTCTGCTGCAACGTCTTGAAACCCTGTGAATCAAACACTAATTTTTGAAGAGGAGATGCCATCAGCTTTAGGGAAAACGCACGATCTTCCTTTCCTCTCAGGCAGGCAGCCAGCTGAGAGGTTCATCCTACACACACACACACACACACACACACACACACACGGTCTCATGTACCAAACCTACTCCTGCACATGCCGAGGAGTGAGATTTCAACGTGTTCTCTGGATTCAGAGCCCGCGTAACTCTGACCCACCCTGGCAGCTTTTATCTCCACTAGCGCTTCTGTTGTGAATGGGGAAACTCGCAGGCATGAACACCTATTAAAAATAAGTACCAAGTCCTTTATTTCTCTAAAACATTTTGTAATTTACTGATAGAAATCTCCATGTTTATCTTATACTGGTGTTAGCTGGGAAGGCCGTGAGAGGAGAGGGATTTCAGCACTGCCATTCTCTCCCAAGGTAAATAGAGTGAAGGACATACTTCCTTCTTATGCTGGTCATCTGAGTGGAGATTTGCCCACGTTGTTTCTAAAGAAGTAAGCCTTGAATAATACTTTGGGAGTTAAGCATCATTCTTGTTGCTAATATGAGATAAAGGGAAATATAGGCATGAAGGAGTCAAGTTGTTGGTGTCACTTAGTAGTTTTATCATTCACGAGTGTCTTCTAGTCTATTGTTGAAGCCTGAGATGTAAATGACATAAAATAGTGGCTCAATTCAAGGTACGCTTTACTTTTTTTTTTTTGTTTTGTTTTATGTGTTTTGAGGACCCTTGATCTCAGAAAAATTCAAGGAAAATCTGGATATCATCAAGGTGAATCTGAATTTCTATCTGAATTATCCAGATAATTATAGCCATAGGAATCTCAACAGAATCCAGCAGGTCCCGCTGAACCGGTTTGGCTCAGTGGATAGAGCATCAGCCTGCGGACTGAAGGGTCCCAGGTTCGATTCCGGTCAAGGGCATGTACCTTGGCTGCAGGCACATCCCCAGTAGGAGGTGTCCAAGAGGCAGCTGATCGATGTTTCTCTCCCATCGATGTTTCTGACTTTCTATCCCTCTCCCTTCTGCTCTGTGAAAAATCAATAAAATATATTTAAAAAAAAAAAGAATCCAGCAGGTCCCCTGTGTATGGTGGTGACACTCCTGTCTTCTGTACTAACCATGTCCCCTGTCAGTGTAGATGTTGGCATTGTGACCATGGTGTAAAGTCTTTGAATACACGTTTGCAAACTGTGTGTGTGTAAGAATCACTTGAAGCTTGGCCAGTGTGGCTCAGTGGTTGAGCATGGACCTCTAAAACAGGAGGTCACAGTTCAATTCCTGGTCAGGGCACATGCCCAGGTTGTGGGCTTGGTCCCCAGTGTGGGGTGTGCAGGAGGCATCCCATCAATGATTCTCTCTCAGCATTGATGTTTCTTTCTTTTAAAATATATTTTATTGATTTTTCACAGAGAGGAAGGGAGAGGGATAGAAAGTCAGAAAATCGATGGGAGAGAAACATTGATCAGCTGCCTCCTGCACACTCCCCACTGGGGATGTGCCCTGTGCCCGCAGCCAAGGTACATGCCCTTGACCGGAATCGAACCTGGGACCCTTCAGTCCACAGGCCGACGCTCTATCCACTGAGCCAAACCAGTTCGGCAAGCATTGATGTTTCTACCTCTATCTTCCTCTCTCTCTCCCTTCCACTCTGAAATCAATGAAGTTATATTACAAAAATTTTAAAAAGAATCACTTGAGGTCTTGTTTTAATGTAAATTACAAGGCCTTTTTCCCAAGTGATTTTCAGTAAATGGGTTTTAGATGGTCTTAGACATCTGGTTTTATATATAAATCTATCCATCCATCCATCCACCCACTTATCCACCTATCTATACACCTATCCATCCATCTACCCATTTGTCTCTCTACCCATCTACCTCCTCATTTATCTTTCCATCTATCTATCTCTAACTCCCTTTCAATAAAAGTTATCAAAATCTAATGCCCTATTTATTGAGCCTTCACAGGCTAATTTGCCCATGTTGATTTCATGATGAATGTACTATATTATGAAATTGTGCATTTATTTCCAAAGACTTCTTCATTATCATTAGTGCCTTCATTATCAGTGTTCATCATTCTATGCTACTTAATCTTTTTTTTTTTTTAAAGGGTTTTAAAACAAAGTTGAGATTCAAACTTCTCTGCCCGTAATGCTTATATCTTAGGATGATTTCAAGGGATAGTTATGCGCTTTCATATAAATCCCTGTACCAATGAACTTTTTCCCTTTTCTTTTACTGGTTAGTATACTCTGATGTGATTAGTGTTATGTAAAGGAAGAGCTAAATGTGGGATTAAATTTATAATTATTTGGGGAGTGATCGCTAATGAATTGAAAGCCTTTGAAACTAATTGTGAATTCTAAGCTGTCCTTTCCCAGCTGCTGGGTGGATTCCTAGGCCCCGATTCAGAGAAACATATTCATTTCTCCTCTTGTCTTCAGTGGAAACATCTCTATTGATCTTTCACAGGAGAGTGATTTTCTACATGAAGCTGACACTCATGTACAATGTCTGGGGGAAGCTCCTCACTCCTGTTCCTGTAAACTCCCACGCCCTGGCCATGGCTGTGGCTCTTGAAACCTCACTCCTTGCCTCTGGGGGTGAACGTTCGCTGTTCCCTTCTTTTGCTCGCGGTGAATGGATGGTGGACACCACCAACATTTGACTTCTGGGCCCAGGGTCATCGTCAGGGTCACCGAGCGTTCAGCACAGCTCCTTCCGAGGAAAGAGTGGGTTTTCCGAGCGTCACGACACGCCGGGTCCTTTCAGAGAGCGGAGAGAGCGTGTTCAGAGGCCGTCTGCCAGCGTGTCTCCACGTCTCACGCCGTCTCTTTTTAATTTGCTGGTGAGGGAAGCGTCGGCTTTGATGCATAATACAGCTGTGCACAGTTAAGGCTTGATTGACGCTTCCCACCGAACAGAAAGGACCCTGACCACATAAAGAAGGTCGTGTTTCTGGGAGCTGCTAACTGCATCGGGCGGATCCTTCTCTGTGTGTGGAAAGGGAAATTTCTTCAGCGTCCAACTTGCGTGTCTTGTTCCAGCACCTTCTTTTCCTCCTCTCTTTGCAAAACAGGAGCATTGTGAACAGCGTAAGACAGATGTGGCCGTTCAGAGTTGCTTTTTGTGCCGTTGGCTACAGACATGAGGTGGCTGGTGACTAGCTCCTTACACCAGCTCCATTTTACGTGAAAACCGTGGGCAATTTTTAAACATAAACCGTAATGCTTTTAATAAAGTCGTAGCTAATAGCAAGAGAAAATCAAGTGAGAAAAATAATCTTGTTACCGTTCAGTGGGGTTACTTCTATGTAGTGATGATCCATTTGAGTCTCTACGTTGAGCCACTATCATTTGGAGGAAACAGACATCTGTTTAGTCTCAGCATCCTTACCAGTGAAGACCTGGGAACCGCAGGAGAGATCTGGGAAGTCTTAGACATTTAAATATGAGTGTAATCACCTGCTCACCTGAAGAATTAGGCCAGGGATGCCCAGCCAGTATGGGACAGTGGTTGAGCATTGACCCATGAACCAAGAGGTCAGGGTTCAACTCCTGGTCAGGGCACACACCAGGCTTGTGTGTTTGATCCCCATGAGGGAGGATGCAGGAGGCAGCCGATCAATGATTCTCTCTCATCATTGATGTTTCTCTCTCTCCCTCTCCCTTCCTTTCTCTCTAAAAAGCAATCAAAACATACTTTTTTAAAAAAAGAATTATGCCTAGGACTTACTAGAATCACTCAATTCAGTAAAATTGCCATTTGACATCCCTTACTGTTTTCCTATATACTTTATAATAAAGAAGTTGACATGTGATTTCATTCTTCCATAAAACAAAACGAGACAACACGTAGCCACCTGACTTAATTTAGCGTTTATAAGGAGCCTTTGTTGCAGTACCAGGCTGTGAAGGAGATGTTGAATGCCATGAGATGTCGGAGAGGAGTTCCTGTCAGCGGCGCCCACCTGGTCATCCAGGGGATGGAGGAGACGGGGGCAGGCGCGGCGAGCAGGAGAGTGTTGATGAGAACGGGCCAAGGACAGATGGGGGGGTAGGTAAACCTGCAGACCCTTCCTCAGTGACCACCTGGGCCCTTTCCTAAGGCACTCCCTCCCACGTGCCCACCTGCCCGGCCTGCCCTCCTCCCCTGCACAGCAGTGGGCCACACCCACTGCTTGCTTGGATTTTGTCGCGCGGAACTGTCTTTACATCCCACGCCCTTCCTTTCCTCTTGGTTGCAAGGAGCTCCAGAACGTGGCGCTAATGGAAGGAACACACACACACACACACAACACACACACACACACACACACACACACACACACACAACACACCACAGGCAGCCCTCCCCGGGCTCCGGGTGCTGTATCCCTGCCTTCCGTGCAGGGTGCCTTGTACCCGGTGCAGAATCCCCATGCTTCCTGGCTCACCTTCACAGCTCTCCTCACCGGGCCCGCCTCTCCTCCAGCTCCAGCTCCAGCTCCAGCCCCAGCTCCAGCTCCAGCTCCAGCTCCAGCTCCAGCCCCAGCCCGAGCTTCCTGCTGGTGACACACCAGCTTCAGGCTCCCCCTCCACGCACTCCTCAGATCTCCAGGTCTCCACGAGGGAAAGACATTCTGCAACCAACCAAGTGTCACAGGGCTTCCCTGCCCGGTCAGCGGCTCCTGCCCTCGTGACCTGCTTCTGTCCCTTCAGTGAGCCCACGGAGCGTGCTGGGGACGATTTATGGGAGATTCGGAGAGATGGCCTGCGGAGGAGGAGGCAGGAGCGAGACCTGCAAGTCACTGTTTGTGACACATTTATTGATTCCCTCTCCGGGGCGAGCACTCGATCGGCTCTGAAGCCTGTATCCAAGTTATTAATCTGCTGTGCCTATCGGACTCATTTGCATGTCCTTCTCCCAGTGAGTTTTGGGGTTTTTTTTTGGATAACAAGCAGGGTACCTGGGTGTCGGCGTTTTCTTCTCGAGAGGATGATGTCACGCTATCAGAACTGGCTCAGATGGGCCGCCCGTCCTGCCCCTTGGATCTTCGTGACGGCTTTATCTCGCAGCTTTTAATTTAAGAGACTTACATAAGAGGATTATGGGACAAAGAAGAACTCATCAGTCTCTTTCTTCTACCCCTGCAATTACAAAAATTACCTTTCCGGCTTTTTTTTTTTTTTTTTAAGCGGCAATGGGAGCCGGAGCCGGGACGGGCTGTCCAAGGGTACACCCGACGAGGGTCTGCTGACCCGGGGCACACGGGCTGCATGCCCAGGCGTGATGGATGTCTCGTGGCAGAGGTGTTTTCTCTCCCTTTTGGGGATGGATGGGCAGCAGGAGGCCTTTAAAAGAGGAGGGTGTCACAGAACAAAGTGTGAGAGGGCAAGGGGAAGGGCTGTCATGCTCACGGGGTGGTGGGCTCCCTTTGACACGGAGGAAAGGGACGTGAGCAGGACGAGCACAGAGCTGCCCGCCTGAGAGACGGGGAGTCGCTGACGGCAGCCTTAACCCTTTTCAGGCCTTTCCATGGCCGCTGGTTTTTTGCCCCACATGGAGGAGGGGGAGGGAGGGCAGGAGCCAGAGGCGTTTGGGGCGGGATTGTGTTGGTCTGTCTTCTGTTCTTGCGTGGACCCCCTGCAGGAGCCACTGTCAGGCTGGGTCAGTGGTCAGCAAACTGAGGCTCGCGAGCCACATGCGACTCCTGAGCCGCGGTTTGCCGCTCTGTTGACTAATGAGTTTGCCGACCACTGTCATATACTACCCTTTACCTCTTTGCACACAAAATGCCACAATTATTTAATCCTCACAGCTTCCACCTACATGGTAACATTTAGTCTACCAGCGGTCGGCAAACTCATTAGTCAACAGAGTGGCAAACCACGGCAAGCCGCAGTTTGCTGACCACTGGTCTAAGTCACAGTTACAGGAGAGAGAAGGGGCGGCCTTCATCTGGTGCTGTTTGTGCTAGTTGCCTGTTGCTGCTGCGTAGCAACATACACCGGCTGCCAGCAGCGCACAGTAGGGCCTCCCGGATGCTGTGTGTCCTTTGACTCCCCTGCTGCTGGCCTCCCAGGACCGGCTGGGACCTCATTCTCACCCAGAGCTTGGCTGGGAGGGACCCACTCCCAGGGTGCCTCATCTCCAATGGTGGCAGGAATCCCAGTCCTTGTGGCTGGAGGACTGCCAGCTCACACTCAGTGCTTGAGGCCACCTCATGTCCCTGATGGCCACCCACACGTCCTCCCACTGGGCTCCCATTCCTGGACCGAGAGAGAGATTCGGGAAAGTCGAGAGGCACAGTGTGTTTGTCATCACGAGATCCTGGGCACATGATCCTGTTACCCTATCCCAGTGGTCGGCAAACTCATTAGTCAGCAGAGCCAAATATCAACAGAACAACGATTGACATTTCTTTTGCGAATCAATTTTTTTTTAAAAAGAGCCAAATTTTTTAAACTTAAACTTCCTCTAGTGCCACTTCTTAAAAATAGACTCGCCCAGGTCGTGGTATTTTGTGGAAGAGCCACACTCAAGGGGCCAAAGAGCCGCATGTGGCTTGTGAGCTGCAGTTTGCCGACCACGGTCCTATTCTATTGGTTAGAAGCCAGCTGGTATGGCTCAGTGGTTGAGCATCAACTGATGAACCAGGAGGTCATGGTTTGATTTTCCAACAGGGCACATGCTCAGGTTTCCATTTCTATCCCCAGTAGGAGGTAGGCAGGAGGCAGCTGATCCATGATTCTCTCGTCATTGGTATTTCTATCTCTCTCTCTTTCTCTCCCTTCCTCACTGAAATTGTTAAAAATATATTTAAAAAAAAATAAAGATGCAAGGCCCGGGTCCTGCCCACCTCAAATGGAGGAGAGTTATGGGGTGTGGCCATTGGGAGGGAAGATTGTGGGGCCACCTGCCCACACAGCCATCCTAGAATGTGTGAACATAGAAAGAGCATCAGAGTCAGTAGGGAAAGGGCCCAGAATCAGAGTGAGAACGGGCAGCACAGTTAAGTTGTATTTTATAGAAAGCACAAACACGCCCTGACCAGTTTGGCTCAGTGGATAGACCGTCGGCCTGCAGACGGAAAGGTCCCAGGTTCGATTCTGGTCAACAGCAGGCACAACCCCAGTAGGGGATGTGCAGGAGGCAGCTGATCGATGTTTCTCTCTCATCAATGTTTCTAATTCTCTCCCTCTCTCTCCTTCTCTGTAAAAAATCAATCATATATATATGTATGTATATGTACACACACATATATAAAGAAAGAACAAACATAAGCAATAAATGTAGGAAAAGATCCCCAAACTTATTATTTATCTAAAACTTGTAAATGAAACCATGCTATTTTTTCTCCGATGCAGTCATGCCACCATTGATGCATCAGGTGTTAGCATGTGTGTGGGAGGTCCCTTCTGCACGGTATTGTTGTGTATCTAGAACATGTGTGTGTGAGAGGAGGTTATTTGTCCACGCCCGTAAGTATTCCACACAGTCACATGTATTAACCCAGACACTGGTATCGCTGGCAGACACCGATGCTTATTCATGGCAGCCCTCTTCCTCGTAGTGAAAAGTTGGGCAGAGCTTAAATGCCCATCATCCTAAAACAGCCAAATAAATCATGTAACACGCTGCTCTGCCCATAGGAGAGGGCTTTCCTGGCAAAAGCTTGAGCTGAACATTCACACTGGTATGTATATTTCATTTGCAGCTGTAGGTCGGGGAAAGGCAAGCTACGTCTATGCATAGGTAAAACCATCTCTGAGGTGGAGATAAAACCGTGGCGTTTGGACAGGATCAAGCCTCAGACTGGCTCGTGGCAAAGCCACACGCAGGTCCCGGGTTGGAGGGCAAAGCCCTTCCAGCACAATTACAGCGAAAAGGCTATGGTTGCCGTGACCAGTTTGGTTCAGTGGATAGAGCGTTGGCCTGCGGACTCAAGGGTCCCAGGTTCGATTCCGGTCAAGGGCATGCACCTTGGCTGTGGGCACGTCCCCAGTGGGGGGTGTGCAGGAAGCAGCTGACCAATGTTTCTCTTTCATCGATGTTTCTGACTCTGTATCCCTCTCCCTTCCTCTCTGTAAAAAAATCAATAAAATAAACAAAATTCAAAAGGCTAGGGTTGTAAGTTGACCCTATAGTCCGACCCTAGAGTCCTAGGTAGCTGAGGGGTGTGGTCTGTGGGAGGGGGGCAGCCAGTGCCGCCTAAACAAGGCTTGATGGAGTTCAGAGAATGGCGACAACAGGAAAGAAGCCGATGTGAAAATTGCAAGAACATTATAAACATCTTGCCCTTGCGGTGCTCCGATCTGACTCTAAATTAAAGATCCTGCTTACAGGCTACGTCACTGTGCCCTCGTCCAGGCCTGGGGGTCCACCCAGCCCCAACCGTATTCTCTTGTGTGCCTTCTTCAACCCTTCACTGCTCCTTTTTCTCAGGCTCACCCCTGGCCTGGCCGTGCTGGATGAGGTTCGTAAACCTAACTTCATACACAAGGCAGCTTCGGCATTTCGGTGTGTTCTATCCTTTGAACAATGGTCCTACTTTTCTACCTAAGATGATCGTTCTTAGAAAGGGTTCCCAGAAACAACCATGGCAAGAAGCACGGTGGCTCTCGGCGGAGCGTGGTGGTGCGCAGGCCATAGACACGCGACATGGTTTTGAACTTGCAGGGACCCTCAAGTTTCTAAGTCCGACGGACTCGTTTTACTTGTGTCCAGGGGAGTGGCGTGTCTTGCACAAATACTTTGGGGAAACGAAGACCGAGCTCAGCCTAAGTCAATGGTCTTCTCATGGGAGCCAGGATGCCTCTTAAAAAAAAAGTTTGTATTGATTTTAGAGAGAGAGAGAGAGGAAAAGAGAGGGATAGCGATAGAGAAACAAGGATGAGAGAGAAACATGGATGGGCTGCCTCCTGCATGCCCCCTACTGGGGACCAAGCCCGAAACTCAGGCGTGTGCCCTGACTGGGAATCCAACCTGTGATTGCATGAGAGGATGCCCAACCACTGAGCAACACTGCCAACCAGGAAGCCTCTTGAAGACCCTCCACACCTGCCCCCAGGGGCCCAGCTGGGCCTCCTCTGCCCCCCTCAGGACTCCCCATTCCCTCTCTGCTGCAGCCCGAGTCCTGGGAAGGCGGGGTGGCTGGGAGAGCACTGGGCGCCCATTTCAAGCCTAAAATCCTGGCAGCTGGAGAAGTGCAGATGGCAACCTGTAAGCTTCTGAGATGGAGAGGACCACGTGGCCAAGGACCCTCAGGTACGGGAGGTTAAGGACGCGCTGCTTGCTACATGAGCAGCTGCAGGATTTTCCTGGGTGCTGAGAAGCACAGGGTGAGGGCCTCTTGCTAACCAGGCACTGGCTGTATTTCACATCCTGTGTTTCGGGTGGTGTATTTGTTGCCGTGGAATACTCTGTCAAATGGGTCAACACCAAGCGGTTTTATGCCTCACGTTAGGACCCCCAGCTGCTGCAGGTTCCTATTTCTGAACGATGGCAGACCTTGGAGTAGGAAATAACTCCCAGGAGGGAAACCGGCTCGTGGAGAGCACCGGCCGCCTGTGTTAGGAGAGGGAACGATCCATCTTCGTGGTCAGGAGCTCAGGGTTCGTTTCGGCCAGGACAGCCCCCTCAGAGTCGCTGCGTTTTGTTGGGTTGGAGGCCTCCCTGGGGCAGCTGAATGTCAGGTGCGGTTCCTGCGTACGCCGCTCACCGTGGACAACACAAAACTTGGAAAACAGGAAGCTCTCCGCACAGGGCCGTCTCCTCTTTGCCAAGCGCTGGCTCACCGGGCCCAACGCGGTGAGCCCTGGATGAATCGGCACAGGGAACGCCAGCACTGCGGCTGCTGCTGGTGACCAACCTTGCCCACGTCATCAGCCACCCCATGTGGCGACTGAGGAATCGGGCCACCTGGTCAGCCGCCCCCCGAGATGTGGGAGAAAGCCTCATTCCGACAGCCAGGCATGCACTTGGATACCCATCTTTCTGTTGGGATGTGACGAGTGTCTCGTGTTTGTCCGATAATCCTGACCCTCGTCCCTAGAATTCCGTAGGATGTGCAGAATGTCTTCGGGTTCCTCACTTTGTTTGCAGATAAAAATAGAGATTGTCCCGCAAGGCCGAGTGATAATAACATCAAAACCATCCTTGATGATAACATCAAAACCAACCTTGATAATAGCATCAAAACCAACCTTGATAATAGCATCAAAACCAACCTTGCGGGTCACATTTGGTTTCAATGCAGTTAAATAAATGCTCAATCATGTCATCTGGTGAAGGTGCCGCTTAAAGTCCTTGAGGGTAGGCGAAACCAATTTGGCTCAGTGGCTAGAGCGTTGGCCTGCGGACTCAAAGGTTCCAGGTTCGATTCCAGTCAAAAGCATTTACCTTGGCTGCAGGCACATCCCCAGTAGGGGGTGTGCAAGAGGCAGCTGATCGATGTTTCTCTCTCATCAACTTTCTATCCCTGTCCCTTCCTCTCTGTAAAAAATCAATAAAATATATTTAAAAAAAAAATAGAGATTGCCCCGTAAGGCCGAGTGATAATAGCATCAAAACCAACCTTGGGGGTCACATTCGGTTTCAATGCAGTTAAATAAATGCTCAGTCATGTCATTTGGCGAAGGTGCCGTTTACAGTCCTTTAGGGTCAGGAAGCTGGGGGCATTTGAGGTGACCCTGGGCGGGGGGGAGGGGGCAATGGCAGGAAACAGAAGCTTCCACAGGGAGGTTGCCCTGGAGAACACGCTGTCTACGCCACCGGCGTGCTGGTGTGAGCGTGCTCACAGCCTGTGGTGGTCTAGTGCCCGAGAGAGTCCACCTGTGCTTCTAGCGGCTTCGTGTCGCCCAAGAGAAGTGGCCGCGGCTGTTTTAGGAAGAAGGCTGGATGGTGGGACCCGCAGCCTGAGCCGGGGAGAACGGCTCCATGTGCTCACTGGGCGTGATGTGAGCTGTGACCTCTACCTGGGCAGGTTGGTGGTTGGAGAGCCTGGCGTCTTGGAACCTTTAAGTGGGAGGGCCTGACCTCAGCTCCCTGCCCGTCCCGCTGACGCTGGTGTGTCCCTCAGCACGCAGGCAGAGAGGCGCCTGGCATTCTCCTGGTGTGGACGTCCCGAATCTGTGTCTCCTGACTCAGGGGCAGTTGACCTTGGCATTGAAAAGCCGCCCATCCCGCAGCTCACAGGAGTCTGAGCTCCTGAGTGGAGATGGTAAAAGGCAGGGCACACACGTGTGAAATGCCACGTTGTAGTGTCAAAAAGAAATCCCCAAATCGTGACTCTAGAAGGAGATGTACCTGGAGGCTTCCCGTGGGAGAGATCGGGAGAGTGTCAGAGCAGCCGGCCCAGAACGAGGGCAGCAGCCAGTGCAGTCTCTCCAGGCCCAGGATCGGGGCGGGGGCTCACGTGGGTCAGGGGTTGAGCATCGACCTATGAACCAGGAGGTCACAGTTCAATTCCTGGTCAGGGCACAGGCCCGGGTTGTGAGCCCGATCCCCAGTGTGGGGTGTGCAGGAGGCAGCCGATCCATGATTCTCTCTCATCATGGATGTTCCTCTCTCTCCCTCCCTCTCCCTTCGGCTCTCTGAAGTCAGTAATAAAAAATAATAGTGTGAGACAAGGGATAGCTGCCCCTTGGGAGGCAGTTGGCACAATATTTGCAGTGAAATTGTCAGAGAGAAAACCAGGGTTCGGAAGCTCCGTAGAAATTGGGGACTGATGACTCACCCTGACATGTGAGAGATTCCTCCCTGAAACGGAATAGAAGTTCCGTTTGGGCCACTCACAGGCCCTTCTCTGAGCAGATTCCTGGTTCATGCAGTGACGCTGCTCAGAGATGGCCAGTCTGAGCCCATCAGGAGACAGCATCCATCCTTCCCATCAGCCCACCTCCGGCTACTCTGGGCGCCCCAGGCAGCACCCACTCTCCCCCCCTATTCTGTGCACAGAACACGCACAGGTCGCCCTGGTGTTTGCTCCTGGACCCGTGGCTGCTGTCCTGTCAGAAGGAGCTCCCAGGAGCCCAGGGTCGTGGTGCCCTTTGGCCCACATCTCCAGTCTCTGTCCATCCCCCGAGTGGCCTGGGTTCCCCCTCTTCCAGAGGAGCCTGCAGGGATGTGTGTGCGTGCATGTGTGTGTGTGTGTGTGCATGTGTGTGAGAGTGTGAGTGTGTGTGTGTGGGAGATTGTGAGTGTGTGTGTGTGTGTGCATGTGTCAGTGTGTGTGAGTGTGTGTGTGAGTGTGTGAGATTGTGAGTGTGTGTGTGTGAGATTGTGAGTGTGTGTGTGTGTGTCCGTGTGTGTGTGTGTGTGTGTCCGTGTGTGTGAGATTGTGAGTGTGTGTGTGTATGTGAGTGTGTGTGTTGGGGGGCGGAGTTCTGGTCCGGGCTCTGTTCCTCTCTGGGTCAGAGACAACCTCGGTGTGAATGTCTTCATCGGAACAGGAAGTGGATTGGGCCTCTCCCTCCCGCCCTGACCCCCTTTGACTCCAAAGCCCAGCAGCGATCAGCTAATCGATCCACACTTAGAGGGTCACAGCCGAGTGGCCCCAGATTCAATAAGGCCACTGGCCGCCAGGAGGGAGCATCAATCCGTTTTTTGTGTGTGTCCGTGTGCGTGTGTGTGTGTGTGTGTGCTCGCGCGCGCTTAATTTTTCTTTCCCCGTCCTTGTTCCCAATGCTCTGGCTTCGCACTCGGCAGTTTTTTTCCTTAAATGACATAAAGTAGATACTTCTTTTAATTAGTGGAAGTTGAAATTAATTACTCTTGGAGCCTATTCCTCCCGACAGTTCTCTGCAGCTCCGCACGGTAAGTCACCTTGGTGTGCGACGGCATCCTCTCGATTCACAGGGCCGCGGGGTCCCGCGGATTATCTTTATTTCTGGGCTCGCGCCCTTCCAGGAAGACGAGCGTCACTGAGCTCTAGGGAGAAGCTCCCGTCCGAACCTTATCGCTTACACGCGAAGATGCGCTTCGGGAAACGTGTCTGTTTTCTCCAAGCATTTGCCCTCCATCCGTGTTGGAGTTGAATCTACCGTCGAATAACGGTCTTCGTCTGTCCGGAACCCTGGTCCCAGCATCAGCCGCTGCTTATTCCTTGGGGAAGGTTAGCACGGAGGCACAGTTCTTCTGCTCCTGAGTGGCACTCGGCATCTCAGGGATAGCTGGGTGCTGTGTCTTGGCTAATAGTCTCCTGACGGGGGTTTGCAGGCACCTTGCCATGGGCTTCGTGTTGGAGAATAAAGAGTTCGGACGCTAGTCCCAGGCTCTGACTCAATCGTAGGTCTGAGTCTAATGACTCTTCTCTGGACTGTCCACATGCCTTCCCCCCCCCCCCCCCGAGAGACCTTGGACCTGTAGGGAGTGATCACAGGAGTTTATTTGGGGCAAACAGGTCACCTGCTGGGGAGCAAGTTCTTGAAAGGGTCAGATTGGCAGTTTTGCAGCTTCTTTTATGCATTTGAAATGAAGGAGGGAACATAAGGAAGAGGAAGTGAGTGTGGGAACAAGCAGGGTGGGAGTGTGTGATTGGATGGATGGCAGGCTAGGGTTCTCTGTGATTGGATGGCAGGGTGGGGTTTCTGTGATTGGATGACAGGCTGGGAGTCAGTCTCTGTGATTGGATGGCAGGCTGGGGGTCTCTGTGATTGCATGACAGGGTGGGGTCTCTGTGATTGGATGGCAGGCTGGGAGTCAGCCTCTGTGATTGGATGGCAGGCTGGGAGTCTCTGTGATTGGATGACAGGCTGGGAGTCTCTGTGATTAAATGACAGGCTGGGGGTCTCTGTGATTGGATGGCAGGGTGGGGTTTCTGTGATTGGATGACAGGCTGGGAGTCAGTCTCTGTGATTGGATGGCAGGCTGGGGGTCTCTGTGATTGCATGACAGGGTGGGGTCTCTGTGATTGGATGGCAGGCTGGGAGTCAGTCTCTGATTGGATGGCAGGCTGGGAGTCTCTGTGATTGGATGACAGGCTGGGGGGGTCTCTGTGATTGGATGGCAGGTTGGGAGTCTCTGTGATTGGAGGCCAGGACCATCAACAAGCTCTCGGGCTGTCTTGAGTGGTTTCCCTTCCCAGGGGTCTGAGAAAAGAGGCATTTCAAAGGGGGTGTTGCCTGGCTGTGCAGAAACCGTGGTCATGCTGGCTCAAAGCAGAGAAACGCTCTCTAGGCCTGGGGTGGGACTGCACGCCCAGCCTGCCCAGCCCGGCCCAGTGAGGGATTCCGTGAGTTTGGCCAGCTTTATCACAGGGTCCCTTTTTCTCCCCATAAAGACGGTAGAGCTCTACGGGGTTGGGTTTGTTTGTCAGACAGCGAACTACACAAAGTTGCCTGGGGTTTTCTTGAAGAACCCGTCCTAGAGAACAGCCTTTCGGGCGAATTCATTGTTCTTTGTGGAGATTGATTCCCTTCAGACCGAATGGTGTGTGGACGTACATGTAGAACGTTCCAATGCCCAATCCCAGCTGTAAATAGCCCCGCCGGCGTGGCTCAGTGTCTGAGCATCGGTTCGATTCCTGGTGAGGGCGCCTGGGTTGGGCTCCATCCCCAGGGAGGGGCATGCCGGAGGCAGCCGATCAATGATTCTCTCTCAACATTGATGTTTCTCTCTCTCTCCCTCTGCCTTCCTCTCTGAAATCAATGAAAAGATGTATTTTTTTTTAAAAAACTGTCAATATGTCTAAGTTCTGACCATGCAGGTTGGACCTTGAACACCACGGCTCATGGGCCGGGCTCTGGCATGGAGCGTGTCCCGACAGGAGTATCCAAAGCTTCCCTGGCCATGGCGGCTTCATGCTGAATCCTTAACCTTTTCAAAGATTCCATTTCCTTCTATTTCAGGAAACACAGACTTTGGGACAGAACGTCTGGGCCCTGGGTCGGGTTGATGGGGTTGGACTTCCTGTTTTGGTGGGAAAGGCAGAAGGTTGCACCTCCCTCCTCCTGGAGCCCCCACAGTCCCAGTTCTATCCCCTGTGGGGTGCAGGATGCAGCCAGCCGTCCTCGAGGCTGAGGTTACCGGCAGGGGAGAAGGGGCATTGCATGCCCGCCCAAGAGAGAGCTCCGAGAGGCCTTGGGGAGACCTGGGACACGAACGAAATACTTGGCCCCTCTTATGGCTGATCTCAGAGGCGCTTTGATTTCGCTGCGTTCGGCAGGAACGGCCCTCCAGGTTTCTGAAGTCACCTGTTGGCACGTGCTCACATCGGTGTTTAAAGCCCCGTGTATCCCGTCGGTGCTAGAAAGAGTCCCGTAATCGGAATGGGGAAAGGCGATGCTTCAATACAGCCAAATCTCATTTTCCCTGCAAGGAAGTTCCCTCGGCTGTGGAATTAATTTACATATTGATTCAGTTAACCTCGCCGAGCACCCCTGTAAGTCACGTCCTCTGCTCCTTGCAATAGATCAAACCTGAATGAGGGAAGTCCCTGCCCTCTAGACATTACAATTACAACAAGGAGGTTCTTTTTTTCTTCTTGGTAAAACGATCAGAGCAATCAAACAAACTCTAAAAAGATTATGAAGTGCGCGGCAAGAGAGCGGCTCTTCAGAGTCGATGATGTATCTCTCAGTGGGCTCCGGCGCCGAGTAAACAGGACACAGCCTGGAGGCCTGTGACTGCGGAGCATCCCGAATCCTCTAGGCTTCAGGTACCCCTTTCGCCTCCTCGGCGACGTGCTTTGTGAAGAGGTACGTTGTGGACCCGTAGGATCCAATCCTATAGGAAATGCAAGCAATTTTTAATGTTTAACAGTGACAGCTAAACGGGCGAGTTAACCGCAGGACACTTACAAACATCTCCTCCACAATTAGGCGTCAGTTTCCTACGGATGGAGCAAACATTCATGCAAGGTCATTTTCCCCCAGACATCGGGGACAAAAATTTCGGGGGAGAGTGTGATTAACAGGGAGGCATGGAGCTCCTGACCTTACGTTCCTGTAAAGCTGATAGTTAGAGGGTGTCTCATAATCACGGCTTCTCAGGAACAAAACTCCCTGAGGCCAAGCTCTCCTCCCAGTCCTGTGACCCCTGCCTGCCTGCTGGGGTCTTATTTCTGCTGCAGAATACACTGATGCTGCCTTTTCCATCAGATAGACCCCCCAACATCTGGGAACAGTTTGTCTATTGCTCACCCACCTCCTCTTAGCTTTTTCTCTTCTTACATTCCCCCCCCCACACACACACACACACACATACACACACCAAGTCCCTTCAGACACCTTCCCATCTAGGCTCCTGCTCTGGAGGTCAATGCTGATCACGAACAGCTCATTATAGGATCAAGGTCGCAGCCTGTCTGCTCCCAGGGCATTGCTTTTATGGAACATGCGTTGTAAATAGCCAAACATTCACGTGTCTGACTTAACGAGGGTTTCAAGGCCACTTCCTCCCTAATGGGAACCGATGGAACGCGTCCCCTCGCATCGGAGTCCCGTGTGTCCGCGTCCAGTAACGGCGATGCCCTGGTTCCAGAGGAAAGATGACGTGCAGACATCGACAGCATGTGAGCAGAGAGTCTAATCACAGAGCACCATTTGTCTCAACAATGCTCTTCAGCCAAAGCTGTGCAAGGAAATAAGAAGATTACTATGGCCCTAACCGGTGTCAGCCTGTGGACTGAGGGGTCCCGGGTTCGATTCTGGTCAAGGGCATGTACCTCAGTGGCGGGCACATCCCCAGTGGGGAGGTGGGCAGGAGGCAGCTGATGGATGTTTCTCTCTCAGCGATGTTTCTGACTCTATTCCTCTCCCTTCCTCTCTGTTAAAAAAAATCAATAAAATGTAGTTTTAAAAAAAGAATAATACCATATGTACTTTTTCGATGCACGCCTTTGCCATTAGGAATCACGGTCTTAAGGGGTGATTAGCATGGCCTCCTGCTAAAGCCATTGCTGACGGAAAACTCGAGAAAGCGTGTCAGACAAAAATAAATCTCCCTCCCTTTCCTTCTTGAGTTTCATAATTATGGCCGCGAGCACCTGCCAGCCAGCCCCACTCCGAAGACCAGGATTACGGCAGTTTGAGTCACTAGAGCACCTCCTCTGTGAGCCCTCTGGGGGTGTCCACCGGGCGGTTTTGTGGGGTCAGAGTTAATTCCAGATCCAGGACGAATGTGGAGGCAATCCATGTGGCAGTTATTCCTAAGAGGTTTATTAAAATAAGTTTTAATCACTTCACCCATGTATAGGTAGGTGATGGCATTCGATCTCTCTCTCTCTATCAAATATCAGAGAGGACGGGAGAGGGAGAGAGGGGAGAGGAACAGCCATGATGAGAGAGAATCATGGATGGGCTGCCTCCTGCACGCCTCCCCTCCTGGGGATGGAGCCCACACACCTGGCGTGTGCTCTGACCGGGAATCGAACCCTGACCTCCTGGCTCCTAGGGGACCCTTGGCCACGGAGCCTACGCCCGCTGGGCCCAGACTCAGTTGTCAAAGATCCTCCTTCTATGAGGAACTGTTTGACACTGAAACCGGGACTCGGAACTGTTGGACGTAGAAACTGAGACTCGGACATTTTTTGTTCTTATATGTTTATTTCGAGTCCGCAGAGGCAAGATGTTTTGAAGAAAAGAAATGGGGGGGAAATAGATACAGAGGCAAAGGAGCATTGAACAGACTGTCAACCTACAGCGGGAAGGCAGGGGATGGTGGGGGGCGGGGGCTGTAAGAGATCAACCGAAGGACTTGTGTGCATGCATGTGAGCATCACCAATGGCTACAAGACACTGGGGACGGGGGGGCAGGTGAGGGCATGTGCTGGGGGTAGGGGAGGCCGGGGGGAGGTCAATGGGGGGAAAAAAAGGAAACATATGTACTGCTGTTTGTAATACTTTAAACAATTAAAAAAGTTTGTTTTTTTTTGTTTGTTTTTTTTTTAAGATTCTACTCCTGTGTCACCATATTCTGGGTTGTTTAGCTCAGAACCGAGGTGAGCGGCCTTGCGGGGCTGCTGATTGGTAGCCTGGTCCCCCTTTGTGGGGATACAGCAATCGGCAGTCACACACGCCCCATCATCTCATGCACTGGGGTTGCTGCTCAGACAGTCAGAGTCTCTCGTTCTTATACACGTTGCGTGTTGCTCAGCCTCCGCGTCCAAGGACTTTTCTAATTGCACCAAAGAGGGCCCGGGTGGGCCCTGAGGGCTCCCTACACGGGGTTCACGTGGGCAGGGTGGGGCGTCCGGCCCGAGGGCCGCAAAGGACACGCAGAGTCACTCGGCTGGCCCTGCAGAGGCAGGAGGGGGAGTTCGTGGAGTGTCTGACCCCACAGAGCAGCGAGCGGCAGGTGGATGTGAATGCCCACAGGGCCCTGGGTGGGAGGGGTCCCCCTGAGACAGTGTCCTTCGGGACTCCTGAGGATGAGGGGTGAAGGAACACGTCGGGATAACACAGCAGTGTCATGTCGGACGTTCCTCTCTGCACCTCTGTGCGTGGGTGCTCAATGCTCAGCCAGCAAGGCTGCCTCCCTCCAACCACCACCCCTCCCCCCTCATCCTTCACCCCTATCCCCCGAGGAACAGGGCCCTGGGGCTCCAGGACTCCCCAAGGCCCAGCTCACAGAACGAAGGAGGGGCAGGACCAGGGCAGGCTCCACAGGTGGGCAGCTGGGCTTCAAGGTCAGACTCAGCTGCCCCAGTCCACCCTGCCCCCACTCCACCCTGCCCTCACCCCAGGCTGTCCCCAGCCCCCACTGCCCCCACCTTACACTGCCCTCACTCCACCCTGCCCCCACTCCAGGCTGCCCCCAGCCCCCACTGCCTCCAGCCCCCACTGCCCTCACCCCAGGCTGCCCCCAGCCCCCACTGCCCCCACCTTACACTGCCCCCAGCCCACTCTTCTACCACCCTAGGTTGCCCCCAGCCCACGCTGTTTCCCCGCACTCTGCCCCAGCCCAGGCTGCCCACATGAACCCGGACAATTCCTTCCCACGCCCCTGTGCAGGTACCGATTTCCCACAGTAACTAACATTGTCACTTCCTTGCCCTGTTACTGAGCGTTAAAGTATTGAAGTCATGCATGTGCCACACAAAAAATGGAAATGCACATGTAACCCAGTTGTGACCAAAATATACTGACCAACAACACCCTCAGCGAGGTGTTGCTCCTCCCTCCCTCCCTCTGTCCCCCCTCTCTCTGTCCCCCTCTCTCTGTCCCCCTCTCTCTGTCCCCCCTCTCTCTGTCCTCCTCCCTCCCTCCCTCCCTCCTTACCTCCCTCTTTCCCTCCCTCTCTCTCCCTCTCTCTTTCCTCCTCCCTCCTTCTCCCTCCCTCCCTCTCTCTGTCCTCCTCCCTCCCTTCCTCCCCCTCCCTCCTTACCTCCCTCTCTTTCCCTCCCTCTCTCTCCCTCTCTCTCTTTCCTCCTCCCTCCTTCTCCCTCCCTCCCTCCCTCCCTCTCTCTGTCCTCCTCCCTCCCTCCCTCCCTCCTCCCTCCTTCCCTCCCCCCCTCTCTCCCTCTCTCTCTCCCACCCTTTCCCCCCTCCCTCCCTTCCTCTCTCTTCCTCTCTCTCTCTCCCCCTCCCTTTCTCCCTCTCCCCCCACCCCCCTTGCTGGCTGGTCAGAGGGAGGCGCATCCTGCTTGTGGAAGGGAGATGGTGGGCTGCTGTCACAGGAGGCGTCTGCAGTCGACGGTGTGCAGGCTGATGGAAGGCTGGCTTTGTTCTGCTCCCCTGGAATCCAGCGCTGTGGGGACAGGGCTCAGCATGGAAGAGAGAGGAGTGAGCGGTAGGGGGAGCTCTCCTGGGAACCGTGTTCCAGGCACACGTGGCACCCTGCGTCCCCGTTGGAAAGCACGCCAGGGACCATGGTCCTGGGAGGAAAGGTGAGCTGGCTGCTTGGAGAGGCAACAAGACCTGATGTCCCAGTGGTTTGCTTTGTCCCTGCTGGGAGGAAGGGAGGTGGAGGGAAGGGAGGGAGGGAGGAGGGGAAGGGAAGGGCAATGAAGGGAGAGAAGGGGCGAGGAGAGGAGAAGGGAAGGAAGAAAAGAAAAGATGTTTTCGCCTGGCCAGTGTGGCTCAGTGGTTGGTCGTCAGCCTATGAACCAGGAGGTCAGGGTTCGATTCCCGGTCGGGGCACATGTCCAGGTTGCAGGCTCCACCCCCAGTGGGGGGCGTGCAGGAGGCAGCTGACCCATGGTTCTCTCTCATCATGCATGTTTCTTCTCGCTTTCCCTCTCCCTTCCTCTCTGAAGTCAATAAAAAAGGCATTTTTTTTTAAGAAAAGGAAATTTCTCGTGACCTGGCTCCTGAGTCCGAGAGTGCTAAGCGGACCCAGTTGGGCCTTGGGGTGGTACCCCATCTCGTCTCGTATGAGGGGTGATGGGGAAGGAAGAATCATGTGAATAGCAGCATCCAGATGCTCAGCCATTGCTTATGTAGAACTAGTGGCCCAGTGCATGAAATTCATGCACATTAAAAGGGGATTAATCAGAAGAAATAATTTAATATTGCTATTTGCCCTTTGTCTATAATAGAAGTGTCAGGGATGAAAGAAAATTAGTAACATTAGTAAAATGTATATGAAAACCTTCCTCCTGTCAAAGCCTGGGGCACACCACAGGACCCAGAGTCAATTCCCCGCCCACCCACATGCACCTCAACATCGTGTGAGACCCAGACCCAGCCAGCCCACCCCCATTTGGCTAGATCCAGACCCGGCCAGTCCCACTCTTGTCAAGCGCTGCCGAGCAGGGGGTGTAGCCTCAGGTCCCCTGTCAAGCCCCACCTGGTGGGGGGCATGCTTTGTGGTCCCCGAACCTGACACTGGGGTGGGGGAATCAGCCTGAAGTCCCCCAGCCTGACACCAGTGTAGGGGCCATGGCCTGAAGTTCCCTGTCAAGCCCCACATGGGTGGGGGAGGATGTCGACTCAGGTCCCTGCTGATTGCTCGTTAAGGCTCCTTAAGGGAACTTGGCCTCAGCTGTGGGTGCAGCCATCTTTGTGAGGGAGTGATGGTCAGTTAGCATAGCCCCTCTTTATTAGGCAGGATGACTGTCACTGGCAAAGCAAAAACTCCCAAGTGTCTCCTGTGGAACCCTAGCATGCTGCGTGTTACTAATTTCTTTTCTCTTTTGAACAAGTCCCTCGTGTGGAGGCGGCCAGGGAGACCCACTTACAAACACACAGCACCCCCGATAAGGGCTGCACTAGGGAGGGTGTGCCAGGGGACCTGGGAAACCAGGTGGGGGCGCAGGCTGGAGCTGGGCCACACTGTGCAGACGTGGTGGGTCTGGAGACAGAACATGCCTTCCCAGCAGAATCGGTGCTGGTGTCGAGGAAAACACTAACCACGATGGTCTTGGTTTGAAAAACACCAGCGCCATGTTGGACTGCAGGGAGGCCTGAGGTCTGGGGCCGTGGGCGTGGGCGTTGGGCTGTGCGTGGCCCGGGTGGTGGCGGAGGTCAGGGAGGTCAGGGAGGTCACAGAGGTCAGGGAGGTCTCCAGGGGGGACTATGTGTTTTGTGTCCAGGGCATAGAGTGGAGTTTTCTTTCAGCAGGAGGGGAAGGAAGGAGGCATGGCCAGACCACTTTATCCCAGGGGGAGACACGATCCTGTTGGTGATACCAGTGGCCGGCAAACTCGTTAGTCAATAGAGCCAAGTATCAACAGCACAACGATTGACATTTCTTTGGAGAGTCACATTTTTAAACCTAAACTTCTTCGAACGCCACTTCTTCAACATAGACTCACTCAGGCCGTGGTATTTTGTGGAAGAGCCACACTCAAGGGGCCACAGAGCCTCGTGTGGCTCACCAGCCTAAGTTTGCCGGCCACAACTCTATCCACTGAGCCAAGCCGGCGAGGGCTAGTAGGAATTTTCCTCTTGCGGTGGGCAAGAGCATTATTCTAAGATTTAGGTACAATGATGGGACGATCATCGTGTGAGACCGCGTTCAGAAAGCCCCCGGGGATTCCCTGGCCTGAGCTGGGCTTACAATTAGGCACACGACCATAGCGTTGTGCAGAGCCTCGGTGTCAGTGTGTGCTGTCGCCACGTGGCTTTGTCACGGTGGAGACCGGGGCTGCGTTCTCCGAATGGCTGTGCCATCTCATGACCGACTGTCTCTGGAGGCTCCTCTGAAAATCATCACAGAGGCTCCAGGGGACCCCGGAATCGATCCCAGATCTCAGAGTGCTCAGCTCTGGTTCGGCCACATGGCCGTCTGGGCCCTCTCTTTGCACACAAGTGAGAAGGAGCAGTCCTTGGTCTTTGAATCCCTCAGGGATACAGCCGTGTCCTGCTATGATTGATTCCACGTGTTTCTTTGGAAGGCAAGTTCATCGGCTGGATCACGGCCAATCAATGGCGGATCGAACGTGCCTGCAGCTCCTGGAGAAGGCAGGTGTCTGCTCGGTGTCTCCCCATGCGACGGCGTCACAGGCACAGAACCACATGGAGCGAACGTCATCCGGGAAAGGCAGCACCTTCTCAGCGGGACTGGCCACGGATTGCTGCGGCTCCCTCACTCGAATTGGCTTTATTATCTCCTGGCGCATCGGGGAAAATGCTCGTAGGCCATCCCCTTCCGTAATGTGCAGGGCGTGCTGACCGTGTACCATGCATTCCCTGCATATTCTACAGTCTAAGTGCATCTGAGCTGTTTTTAATCAAGGCCCGTGTTGCAGCCAATTCTACGGTTCCTTCTAGGTTTTCTTCCAAATACAAATCATTGCAAGGATAGAGTGTGGTGTTGGGGTTTTCCTCTCTTCTCCGCAACCAGCTTGGAGAGAGTAGCAGGGTCCAGTTACTGAATAGAGGGGCTGGGGATTGAGGAATAATAGAAAAGAATAGATGACACAGAAGTAGAAATAAAGCTGGGGCTGGGTGGAATCTCTGCTGTATGATGGAGAGACAGGAATTCCAACCCAAACGCAGCGTGTTTATTTATACTAAAATAGAAAGGGGCTTCACATGAAAAGACTTAAAATCAAAGGAGCTTAAGTGGGCCCAGGCCCTTCGCATTCCCTCATTCCCGGGGCTCAGCTGAATCTACATCTCAAGGGCTCTCCCCCTGACACCTGAAGCAAATTAAAGTCAGTACTAATAACGCATTCAACCCTTTTAGTGGATGCTCTGCCTGGCGCCTCAGATTCAGCTGACACTGATTTAAAAAAATGCCCAGGTGTCTTCCCTGGGCACCCTCTACCTCGTGGGGCCTCTGTTATAACTTTGTACTAAGGACATCTATGTTGGTTGCTTTTTCACAGCTCTTCTGTTTCTGCAGAGTGCCCCTGGGACCCCGTCTCTCAATTCCAAGTCTTGGTGTGTGAGCCTGGGGAGTGTCCCCCTGGGGTCTGGGAAGGAGAGCTCCTGTGAGTGTCATTAGCTCCACAGGGAAACTTGGTCCACGTACCAGACTGCCGGGCTCTCTCCGCTTCCGATCTGGGTGATTGAGTCACAGTCCGGTTAAACATATCGGAGTCATCATGGTGTCCATCAGCCTGGCCTGAGTCCGGACATCAGGCTGGCAGTGAGCTGCGTGCACGGGGCCTGGGGGCAGGCTCACGTGACTTGTGGTCCTGGGTCAGGGTGCAGTTGAGTGTGTCCACATGTTCAGGATGGGGCAAAAGTACGTTTCTGGTTGTGAGTGCAGGAAGCACTGTGTGTTCCTGTGTTGTTACTGTTAATGAAAAACTGTCGAAACCTGTAAGGAATTTTGTGAGTTTATTTGAGCCACCCTGTCAACATATGCTGGGAAGCAGAACCTCAATGGTTGAGATAATGCTCTGGAGAATGGCGGGTTACATCCGTATTTATACTTCACAATCAAAGGAGGGACATAGGTAGGTTACATGGAATTCATTGGTGATGGATTTAGGAGGAGGGATAAGCAATCCCACCTGGGATTGGACAAAAAGTAAAATGATGGACACATCCTTAGGAGTGGGCAGGAACAATGAACATAATAATGAAGGAATTTGTGGTCTCTGTCCTGGCGCCCACCACACCTGGTTGTGCCTCAGGGGCTCCAGGAAAAGGGAAGTTACAAGTTTCTCAGACATCTCACAGGTATGTTATCTTAGAGGCAAATGGCTCAGTAAAGATCTAAGTTGATCTTTGTCAGGGAAAATACAGGCCCAGGATATGACTACCCACCTTAACCTGTTTGTAGTTATATTTAATTTTCAAACCATCTTTTGTGGTGACGTTAGGTCTCTGAGTTTGCAAGACCGCCACGCAGGCCTCCCCTGAGCTGTCAGGTCAGCCTGTGGCCCCTTTCGTCCTCAGTACTTATGGTTATTGTACTGTTTTGCACGAGAACCACAGGACACCTCTTGTTGCCCCGCCCTCACATCCTCTCTATTTTAACCTGTGGCTCTTCTAGCAAAGGGGCAGCTGCCTCTATTTTGTCCTCGGTATCTATGGAAGCTTATAAAGATGGGTTAACTTCCGGGCACTTTTCCTTCCTACATAGCCATCAGGTTAGGAAGTCCTATGTTCTCGGAGTTTCCCAAGGACCTTCAGGGAGAACTTTGGGCCTGTGGTTCATCCTTTTATACAGAAAACCAAAGGGAATCGCAGGAAACCACAGGGATAAACGCAATCCTCTCACTCACGGATGAAAAACCAACCAACCAACAAACAAAAAATGGAGTCCCAAATGAATTAAGTAGCTTGGCAGGACCTGTGTGGTGGGACAGACACAGCGATACCCGTGGCTCTGAAGGCTCCAATCTCTCCCTCAGACAAACCCTCTGTTTTCCGAATTATTTGGGTGGATAACCAAAGTGATTAGATAGGCGGGTGATGTTTCAATTGTCTTAAGTAGAGAGAGACGGCTTGATAGCAGTTATGTGTGTAAAGCATGTGTAACTGTGTCTGACACACAGTAGACACCTGGTCCGTGTTAGCTCATATTTATCAACTAGAGGCCTGGTGCACGAAATTCATGCAAGAGCAGGCCTTCTTTCCCCTGGCTGCTGGCAGTGGCTTCCCTCACAGCCCCAGCTTCACCTTAATTTTTAATTTTTTTTATTATTATAGTTGGTGGCTTCATTGAACTTGAAATATTTTTAATCCTTTTTTTTGAGACTACACACACACATACACACGCACACACATATAATTGATTTCAGAGAGGAAGGGAGAGGTAGATAGAACTAGAAACATGAATGAGGATAGAGAAGCATTGATTGGATGCCTCCTGCATGCCACACTGGAGATTAAACCCACAACCCATATGTCCTGACCAGGAATTGAACTCTGTCCTCCTGGTTCATAGGTTGAAGCTCCATTCCTAAGCCCACTGGCTGGGCAGCCTTTTGCTGGCATATCTATATTTAAGTCAGGTTCATAACTCATGATTTTCTGTGCACGATATAAAAATGCTTGCTAGTGCCCAATGTACACTAGCTCCCATGACTGTCTATTTCCTGACAATATACACTTTGGAGGCGACTGACACATTTTGGATTCCTTATCCTATCTAATAAAAGAGTAATATGCAACTTGACCATACCTTCCCTACACCCACAAGCCACGCCCACAGGCTGATCAGAGCGAGCATGCAAATTCACTCAACCAAGATGGCGGTTAATTTGCATATCTGTGCACAGAAGATGGCATAGAAGGAAGCCAAGCATTGCCGAAGGTAGCAAAGCTGTGGAGAAGTAAGCAAGTGGGGCCAGGGAGAAGAGAGGGAGGGAGGCAGCAGAGAAGGAAGGAAGCTTTGCTCAGGTCAAAGGAAACTATTCTTATAGGAATCTTCCTGCAACAGGTCTCTAGTTTGAAATAAAAGAGAAGGCATGTTGTGGGAGATAGTTTTCTGAGGTAAAAACAACCCCAAGGAAGCCAGGAGGTAACTTGTGGCCTGATGTGAGGAGGGACAGAGAAGGTTTGTCAAGGCCCAGGTGAGGGGCACCCTGGTCCCCAGATGCCACATGCCCACAGTCCAGAGCTGCTGGTCAATCAAGTCAGACGACACTGGCATTGAACTGAGGTGGTGCTGAGATGATGGAGAAGAATTATATTCACGGAGTGGTTTTTTTCTCTGATTGAAGGACAATTTCTTTCTTTTTTAATTTATGGATTTCAGAGAGGAAGGGAGAGGGAGGGAGAGATAGCAGCATCCAGGATGAGTCAGCTGCCTCATCCTTAAGCGGCCTCCTGCACGCCCCCTACTGGGGATCGAGTCTGCAACCCGGCAAGGGCCCTGGCGGGGCATCGAACCTGGTGCAACGCTCAACTGCTGAGTCATCACCGCTCGGCTCTCTTTTCTTTCTTATCGTGGCGTTGGGGGTTCTAGAGCCCAGAGAATGGGGTGACTCTGAGGAGACTTTCCTGAGTGCCAGAGACATCTTCTGCCGGGTGCCAGCACCTCAGAGAGCTCTGTGAGCAGGAGGGTCCCGCCCAGCACAGGGGCGACCGGGTGGCTCACTCCTTTATTTCCCTTGAGTCTGCATCTTGGTTCCCGTCTGGGAAATCCAGAGAAGATGCAGAGAAACTGCACCCCTGGAGCCAGCGAAGAGCCAAACCAAACCACTCAGACACGAAGACACGACTGCAGATGCTCCCCAGAAATGGTTATTCTTAGTGTCGGCCACCGGGGAGCGGCCACCGGTAATCACAGAGGGCTCCTGGCCAGGCCTCCTTCCTCCGACCTCAGGAAGGTCAGGGTGGGGGCCATTCAGGAGGAACTGGAATGTGGAGAAGGCGCTGTAATCTTCTGATTAGGTCGGTCCCACCCCGGGCAGGGAGGGGACCCATAATTAGTGGCAAATTCGTTAATTAGATTTCTCATTATTTGGAGATTGCCATGCAAATCCTGTTTTTTTTTTTTTTTTAAGTGACCAAAGGAAGCTTAGTTGAGTATTAAAACCATCTGGTCAAGTAAGTGTTTTCTGAAGCTCATGGTGACACACAGCAGTTTCCATAGGGACACGAACTGTACATGTGCACTCTCACCCGAGACCGCTACATGAGAGTAAACACATGATAACAATGAAAATACGTGTGGGAACTCACAAGCACAAATGAACTTGGGTAGGAAGAACAGCCAGGGCAGTTGTATTTCAGGAAGGTGGAAGGTGAAGGAAGGACTCACAGCATTTAGCAAGCATATGGCCAGCGATGACGTGCCTGCAGGTGGGGACACCCTGGGACTAAGCCTGTGACTCCAGGGAGGTCTGGAGATGCTCAGCAGCCGGAGGGGACTGGTGAGTGGCAGATGCGGGAGGAGGTGGAGACTGGTGAGTGGCAGGTGCAGGAGGAGGCGGGACTAGTGAGTGGCAGATGAGGAAAGAGGCAGATATTGGTGAGTGGCAGGTGACAGGAGGCGGGACTAGTGAGTGGCAGCTGAGGAAAGGGGCAGGTACTGGTGAGTGGCAGGTGACAGGAGATGGGGACTGGTGAGTGGCTGTTGACAGAGGAGGCGGGGACTGGTGAATAGGTGATGGAGGAGGCGGGGACTCTTGAGTGGCAGGTGACAGAGGAGGCGGGACATCTGGAGCTAGTTGGGTGGCCAGATCCTGGGCCTTCTTCCCCACACATGCCTGTGCTGCTGCCCATCCCTCAGCCTACCCTGCGTGCCTGCAATGTGGAGGTGTGTTTTCCAGAGGCGTTAAATGACTGTGCCTCTGGATTGGGATGCTAAGCACAGCGGAGGACTAATAAGTGAGAAGATCGTTTTTCATACTAAACAGCAGAATGCTCATGCCTTTTCTCTGCCTGAACTCCAGAACATGGGCAGCCAGACATGCCCCCTGCCAGGACCACCCTCATCCTCTCCTCCCTTCCTGGGCAGAGAGGTGGGCAGGGCTTTGCCAACCCTGCAGCCAGCTCATCAGCAGCCAGGCCCCCCCTCCGGAGCGTGAGAAGATGGGGCCCCTTTCTCTCCTACCTGTCTCCCTGGAGAACTGGGGAAGCCCTCAGTGGTAAAGGCAGGAATAAAACAAGCAGAACAAAGACGACAAATACGTCGAAGTAAACAAGAGTACTTCCAAAAAGCTTATTAAGAGCAAAAAGCTTATTAAGAGCTAAAAGGACTCTCTATCCACGAGAAAAACTGGACACAGTCACGGGATGGTCAGAACAGGAAGCAGTCGAGAGATAGGAGACAGCAACCAAAGAACTCGCTTTGATGGGACATAGGTCCTTGGAGAATGAGGCCGTGGGCGGGTGGTGAAGGGTGGAGAGGGCCTCAGAGAGAAAATGTATTGAAATTAAATCAAAGCATGTAAAGAATATGAGCTAAAAGAAGAAGGAGGAGGAGGAGGAGGAGGAGGAGGAGGAGGAGGAGGAGGAGGAGGAGGAGGAGGAGGAAGAGGAGGAGGAGGAGGGGAAGGAGGAGAAGAAGAAGAAGAAGAAGAAGAAGAAGAAGAAGAAGAAGAAGAGAAGGAGGAGGAGGAGGAGGAGGAGGAAGAGGAGGAGGAAGAGGAGGAGGAAGAGGAGGAGGAAGAGGAGGAGGAAGAGGAGGAGGAAGAGGAGGAGGAAGAGGAGGAGGAAGAAGCGGAGGAGGAGAGGAAGAAGGAGAAGGAGAAGGAGAAAGAAGGAGAAGGAGAAGGAGAAGGAGAAGGAAGCAAAAAACACCAAAAATGAAATGAGGGAGCAGACAGCAGGGAGGAGAGTATGTGAGATGGACAACGTTAAACAAATTGATGGCACAAACAGACTCAGCACTACGGGACAGAAAGGACCATGTTGAAAATTTCATCTGAATGAACCCAAAATATGCCAGCTACCCAGAACCACACTGCATACAATTTACAGAACTGAAGAGAGTCGTGAACGTGGATAAGAAAAAGCTAGGCAGACCTGGGGGTATGGGGTGCCAGTGGCAGTGGCCTTACGACAGAGAGGGAGCACCCCGTGGCGATGCGCGGAGCCATCGACACCCCATGGGGACTTACAGGACCCAGAGGAGCGCTGCTGGGGGGCACACACAGGAGAGTTCTGGAGGACGCCTCCCATCGTGCTGATGGGGTGCAGACTGGAGGGGGACCTTTCGGATACAGAGCCTCCAAGGGGCATAAACCGTGGCCTGGGACACGTGTGTGTGTCCCCGTGTGCCGAGGACGAAAGTGTTATTTAAAAAGGACAGGCCAGGGCAGGAGAAGGGGATTGTGGGGGTTTTCTCTCTTTTCCATGTCCAGCATGGAAAGAGAATGGGTCCAGTTTCTGAGCAGAGGAGCGGGGGATTGAGAAATTAAAAAAAACAAAACAAAACCAGAAGACACAATGCAGTAATAATAGCTGGGGCTAGGTGGAATCTCTGTTCTCTGATGGAGAGACAGGATTTACGAGCCCACTAAACCCTGTTTGTTTATAGCCCCACAATACCAGGAAGTTACACCAAAAGTTAAGATCAAAGGAGATTGGGTGGGCTCAGGCCCTACTCATTCCCGAATTCCAGGCTGGGCTGAATCTACATTTCAAGGCTCTCTCCTGGACACCTGGGGCAAAGTTAAGAGTCAGTACTGATAAGGCATCCAGCCTTCTTGGTGGATGTGTTTGCCCAGCGCCTCGGATTCAGCTGACACTGATTTAAAGAATGCTCGGGTGTCTTCCCTGGGGACCCTCCACAGAGGATGGTTGTGATTTGAATGAGGCAGGTCATCGCTCTGGAAAACGGTGTAACTGAGATGTCAAGGTCACGTGTGTGGTGCTGCCGACACCGAACAAGCAGCTTTCCGGGAGAAGCGGCTGCCACAGCGAAGGCCGCCTGCAGAGGCTGGTGCCAGGGTGTGGGATCCCATGTCCATGGGACTGCACGCGGCCAGGGAGGGCTTCAGGCAGGTCGACAAGATGGCTGAGTGCGGAGAGCAGCGTATGGCCTGAGGCAGTGGTCCGCAAACTCATTAGCCAACAGAGCCGAATATCAACAGGACAACGATTGACATTTCTTTGGAGAGCCACATTTTTTGAACTTGAACTTCTGCTAATGCCACTTCTTCAACACAGACTTGCCCAGGCCGTGGTATTTTGTGGAAGAGCCACACTCAAGGCATGTGGCTCGGGAGCCGCAGGTTGCTCACCACTGGTGTAAGGAGACCAGGTGGACTCCCGCCCCCAGGAGCCGTGGCTTCTAACTAAACGCTGAGTGACAAGGCCCGGAGAATCCTGCCGTGGTGTTTTCCTTCAGCTCTGCTAAACATTTGGCCTCAGCATGCTTTCAAAAAGGACTCCCGTTCTCTCTCACATGGAACGTTTCTCTCTGCCTCCCTCCCGCCAGTAAACATACACTTGGGTGAGGATTAAAAACAGGTACCTGTTCTGTGGCGGCACTGACGTTGCACAGACCGTATTTGGAAATGCTGCCATAGCAACCAAGACACATGCGGAAGGAAGCGTGGCCCCGTGTCTGTAGAAGCGTGTTCCGTGGGGTGGAGCTAGGCAGTGGAACACAGCTCCGTAGCTTCAGCAAAGCATGCCACGAGGATTCCACATCTTCTTAAATGTAATTTTGTAATTCTCCCAAGACCTGAGGAGGCCAAGGACTGCTCTTCATATATATTTTTTTTCCTAAAAAATATTGTTTTCTCTGGATCAAGTGACTGAGCAGTTGCTATGTGATCTCCTTTCTTTGACTAAAAAGGACATGCGTTTTTCAGATACTTGTCAGGAGCCCAGGGTATTTTTTTTTTTTTTCTTCCTGCAGGGCAGCCCCACCTGCTTCACTTCTGGTTTAAAAAGAGGATAATGACGGATGGCTCATAAGAAGTTCCAGTTGTTTATTGAGTCACTAGATCTAATGCGGTCTATTCTTCTTGGAGACTCCATGGTAACCCACAGCAAGGGGAGGACCGACTGGGGTGGATGCTGGGCTCGAGCACTGACCAGGCTATCCAGTAGCTATCCCTCGCCGGCCAGTAACATTAGCCATGGGATTGTTCTGGCGGCTGGTTCTGAAGGCCTGGCTCTCTCCAGTTCCTGCTGCCTTTTCCCCTGAATGCTCTCTTCCTCTGCGGGCCTTTACCACAGACCCACATCCCCTGAGCAAACTCACCCGCCACCAGATTCATTATCGGGGGTTTCCAAGTCAACGGATGCGGACCAGCCACGTCAACCTTGACCTTGGCGGCCACCGTGGGGCGCGTTTCCAGGAGGTGACATGTCAGGCCGATGGGTCCGATGGTGGACTTTGGCTGACCTCGGCTCCCTGGCCTCTGTGCGAACAGGCTGGCTGTGGACGGGCGTCAGAAAGGGCCCGGTCTGGAGACGGCAGGGGTAACCCAGCGCAGACCCGAGGGGTCCTGTAGACGTGGCGGCATGAGGTGATGGATCAAGAAATCCCAAGTGCTCATGGTCTGTGGTGACAAACGGGGGCGAAGGAGTCTTTCTCTCCAACGCCGTGACGCTGCCATCTGTTGGCAGGGCCCGATGATGGGAAATAGTCTCGCACTGGGAGGGGGGAGCGGAGCCCGCCTCATCACGGCGGCACACGTGTGCTCCCCCCGGCGCTCAGCACGCGTGTCCTGTGCGGTTGGCGTGTGAGTTTCACTTTGAGCGTCAGCAGCCCTTCCACGGAAGGAGGTGGGGAAAGTAGGTTTGATAAGTAAAGGAACGTAACCCCGATGTAGCAGTTACTTCTCCTGTATTTATTATATTCATTTTACCTCTAGAAAGCCAAACATAATTTATTTCTTCATGCATTTTTTTAAATCCACATGGGGATTTAAAAACTGTTTCTGTTGACTCAAGAGAGAGGAAGAAGAGAGAGAGAGAGACGTCAGTGATGAGAGAGAACCATGGATTGGCTGCCTCCCGCACGCCCCCTACTAGGTAGGGGGTCAAGACCGAAACCTTGGCACATGCCCTGACCAGGAATCGAACCCTGACCTCCTGGTTCATAGGTTGAAGCTCAACCACATGAGATTTTTCAAAACTTTTTGCAAAGACATCACCCTCCCAACCTACTTCTCACAGGAAACACTAGGAACAGTGAGGCATTGTGGGGTCTCTACTCTGTATTTTCCTTCCCTCGAGGTGTTCAGGAGCCGCGGGAGAAAGCAGAAAGCACCTGTTCTATGCGACTGGTGACCGGGCCACTTTGGATTGAGAACAATTCCCTTTAAAACAGCCAATTCTGGTGACCCTCCCATGTTCCCTGTGCTGCCATGCCTTTTTTTGGAGTAAGAATCCTAGGGCTTCTGGACCGGCTTGGGGCAGGAGTCCTCCCCGCCGCCCCCCGAGGCCTCAGCCCCTCGGGGATCGGGCCCAGCTGTCCTGAAGGGCATTTGTCACAAAGGCCCGCCTTCCTCCACGTGTGCAGCTCTGCGTGATTCTGTTTTCAAATGGACGTTTTCAGCGTATTCGGCAGCAGTCACAGTCAGCCACGATTCTCCCCGAGGTAGAAGGGTGGCTCCCTGCCATCAGCTCAGCATCCTCATGCCCAGGTCTGCGCTGAGGGGGACAGATGGGGGTGTGGGGTTTAGGGGGGGCAGGCGACCCACCTGCTGGCCGCTTCCACTGAGTCAGATGCCAGGGGTCCTGGAGGGAGGTAAGGGCCGTGCTGGGACCCGCCCTTGTTGGCTGGTGGGGTGTAGATGCAGGGCAGGTGGGTGGAGAGTTCTGGGTCACAGAAAGCCCTGGGCCTTGGAGAGCCCTGGGCCAGGCGCCCACCCTATCGGCCCTGGAGGGCAGAGCTGCTTCCCCATGGGCAGCTGAGGGGCAACCTGAGCGGCTCCTGTGGCTCCATCCCGTTCCCTCCCGTCGTGCCCCCGCCCCCATCTTTCAGTAACCGAGTGAGCGCCCATCTTTCCCAGTGCCGTGACTGTGCCAGCATCTACCCGCGTGCATTGGCCGGGAATGGCATCCATATTTCTACCGGCTTCTGTGAACACAGAGGGTCTGCGCTCTGATCGGGGATATGAGTGTGTGCAATGGATGGTGAGGAGGTCTGGGGAGCATGAAGGGCTCACACACCTGGGACACGTGCTCATGAGGGTGGGAGCGGCTTTATCTGGCCACCCACCAGGCTCCCCTCCCTTTCGGAGCCGAGGGCGAAGGGAGCAGAGTGGGGTCCCTCCATCACGCCCTCGGCCGTTCATCAGAGAGATCGCCGATGCCCCCAAGCACCTGCCCGCCGCGGGTACCAACTCGCCGACTCCCAAAGCAGGAGGCACAGTTTTCTGCTTCCAGTCGGATCTGGAAACCAGAGCCTGCCCCGCACCCACTGCTGTCACCGCTCCCCTGATCCCGCTCCCCGGGGTCCCAGGGCGCCTGGGGTTCCATGTGGCTGGGAGGGTGCTCACTGGTCACACGCACTGACTTTGAAGAGATGTCGTGTAGAAACAAACCCACTGTGGATACACAGGGGTTACTCTGCACTCTGGTTTTTTTTTTTTTTTTTTTTTTTTTTTTTTTGCAAAGCGAACGGATTTAATCATCATCTAAGTCACAACACGAAGGCGACCCCCTTGGAGAAACCCAACAGCTTCCCTCAGAAACAGACAAACCCAGGGACAGTGGTATCTGCAGGCACTAACGGAAATGTCACCTTTTGTGCGTTGTTAATTTTTGGTAACAAGCTCCCCTATTTAGAACTGCGATTGGCACGTCTGTGTCACACTTACAGCATCCACCATCTCCCAACTAGTCATTGTTTAAAAGTCAGCCCTGCAGCCATGACTCCTGGGAACATGTCACGCGTTTTCTGTTTGCTCATTTTGCTTTTTCTCGCCAAATATTGTGTTCTTTTTAAATATATCTATCCTATCTAATAAAAGAGAAACATGCAAATTACTGTACCATCGCTACACCACCAGCCAATCAGGAGCGGGGGGCGTGGCTGGAGGGGCGTGGCCACGGTGTACCTGGATGCCAGGGAGGAATGCTTCGTTTTACTCTGGTGGGGGCAGGGAACGAATCGCGGACCACGCCTCTGTGCACGATGCTTTCGAGGGCCTAGCGAGCCAGCAGGAGAGGCTCAGTCCTTGAGGCATCCCTGGTGCGGGGAGGGCTGGGCCAGAACACCACCATACTTTCAAAGCAAGTTGCTTCCCACTTAAATATCCTCTGATGAGTATCTTTAAAAACGAAGTGAATATTCAGCCATTGTCACACCTTGGAAAGTTAAGGTAGTTCCTTAACATCACCTAATATCCACTGTGCGTTCAAATGTCTTTGTTTCAAAGATGCCTTTTACTGTTGGTTTGTCCCCTCTGGAGGCTACCCAAGGTCTTATTTCAGCCCTAATCTTGGGCTGCTTCCCCCGACCATAAGTTCCCAACGCACTTAGAGCCAGAGTTAAAGGGGGCTTCTTCTCTTTTTAAGGCATCACCATATCCAGTGCCTACCCAGCCCCTGTGAAAACACTACTCCTTAGGTCCGGGGTGCTGGGAGCTGAAGCAGAGAGGCTGTGAGGCCCAGCTCACCCAGGATGCTGGCCCTCCATCATCCCCTCCCAATTATCCTGGCCCAGCCTTCCCTATGCAAACCTGCTCATAGAGAGCATTAGGTGGTCCTGGCAGCAGGGGGTGTGGCTGCAGCTAGTGGGATGGGAGGTCTACACTTTCCCCCAATCCAGAGGGGCTTGACAGGGGACTTCAGGCCTCGACCACCACCCTAGAACCAGGCCAGGGGACCTGAAGCCATGTCTTCCACCCAATGGGGCTTGATGGGGGACCTCAAAGTGTACTTCCCATCCTGTTGCTGAACTAGGGGACCACCGGCTGCTCCCCCTGCTGGACAGGGCTTGACAAGGAACCACAGGCCATACCCCCTACCCAGCAGGGCACCCCTGGACGCCTGCGGGAGCCCGTGAGGTGGAGCAGGCCTGGCGAAGGTGTCCGAGGGGACTGTCTGACGTGAGAAGGCCGCCCTGTCGTGTCCATGTTGTGGGAGTGCGTGCTACCCCGTGGGCCGCTCTTTTACCGTCACCGTGATCAAAGCAGTCTCCACATGCTCTTTCTCCGAGGGTTGGGCTATTTTTCAAACTGACCAGCGTGCCCCGCCGGTATGGCTCCGTGGTTGAGTGTCATTCCATGCGCTCAGAGGTCTCGGGTTCGAGTCCCGGTCAGGGCACATGCCCAGGTTGTGGGCTCGATCCCCAGTGAGAGTCTGCAAGAGACAGCTCTGATCCATGATTCTCTCTCTCTCCCTTCTATTTCTCTCTCTCTCTCTCCTTTCCTCACTCTCTAAAATAAATAACAACATACTTGAAAATAACTAAAAAACAGAAATGACAAGCATTACCACAAAAATGATGTCATTTCCCCCTTAAATCCAGTCATGTGCTTTAGAGTCATGGGAGTTTTACTTTAAAAAGTACAGGTTTATCTTAAAAATTATTTGTGTTTAATAGGCTGAAGATGATTGATGTGTTTTATTACTACTGCATAGCTGTTTTACATTTCAATCAAGCTGAATTGATACATCTGAAATTATAGAATTCTAAAACTTAGTTTTATAAGCTACATCGGCTTTCAATGAGCTATTTTTCTGCTTAATTTTTTAAAAGCACTTCCTTTGTAAGACAACTGCAGATACCACCCCTTTCAGACATTCCCTCACAGATCGTAATTAACAAGGAAACAATGGGGATGTTTGGGTAAACTCTTGATTTTGTGTTTTTAACTCATTTTTAAAAAAAACCATCAAAGGCCACTCAGGACACGTTTGCACAGAAAACGGTGGTAGCACCGTTCTAGCCCTAAGCAGCCTGCATGCCAGGAACCTGGACAGGGAGAGCTTTTCATGGTGCGTTCTTACCTCGGGGGGCCTTGCTGTTGTAATGCTTCAAGCCAGTTGCTCAGTCATCCCCTTCCTGACGAATAAAGCAAGGCATTCCCCACCAACTGTTTGCAGGACTGAGGACTTATTTGATCTATTAGAGGCCCCACCCCGCCTCCCTCCAGGCAAGGAGGCACCCCACGGGGGAGTCGAACCCACGCCTGACCCGCGTCTCCCAGGGCCACCACATTGTGTCCACTGGGGTGGGCAGGCACTCCTGTGTCTCCGCTCCAGCTCCGCTCCCAGCCCCAGCCTCCCCTCGGCCAGCGGGGCTGGGGGCGGCATGCAGTCCCCTCCCGCCCATCTGCACACGCAGCTCCTCCTGAGCGGTCTTGATGCTCTGCTCATTAGCATATTCCCTGTTTATAGATATAAATAGTGCAATAGTGCTGTGAACAATTAGTGGGAACATTTAGACCGTCTCACATCAATTAGTGCAGAATTTTCCGACCCATGGACACCTCGGGCCACACTTCCACAGGAACTTAAAGCAGAGGCTGACCATTTTTTTTTCCCTCACAAAGAAAACAATATGCCCTAATAGTTTTCTCGATTTATTTCGACAAATGATGAGGGTGCAGAGGACTGCAGTTTCATACAAACACGTCCAAAGGATTGAGAAAGAAATGTCGACTTAGGAGGTCAAGATCACTTCGATACCAAAATGACCATGAGTGGCGTGACGAAGGAACTAGCTCAGCCCCCTGTCTGCTGTGTGGGCCGCGCAAGAATCCTGAGCCAGGTTATTTACAAGCAAATGCAATGGGGTCTGAGACAGGGTGGCACAGAGAGTTAGTCCCCCAGATGCAAGCAGGCCTAATCCTAGACAACAATTCTCAGGGGGAAGAGGATATGAGGGGTATGGGAAGAGACTGGGCAAAAATCTTACACCTATGGATGAAGACAGTGGCAGGGGGTAAGGGCATGGGGTGGGGTGGGGGACAGGGTGGAGGGGAGCTATGGGGAAGCAAAAAAAAAAAAAAAAAAAAAAAGAGGAACACCTGTAATAGTCTGAACAATAAAGATTTATTTAAAAATAATAAATAAATGTAATGAGTAAATGAAAATGTATTAACATAAAAAAAAATCCTAGAAAACAATGAACAGCTCCCACCTGTACTGGTCGAGGCAGCACACGAAAACCACGCGGCCACTCCCCCCCCCCCCCCCTCCCCAGGAGCAGAAGGGGCAGGTGAGGAGCCGCCACGCTCTGGGATGAAGACATTTGGCAAACCGGGACAGAGGACGCCTCCTTCGGTGATAAATGACCGGTAGATCAGGCTTGCTGTGTGAGTATCTCTAAAAGCGTGTCTACAAATCCTACAGGAAAAATTACTCATCGTAGAAAACCATGATCTTTTCTTTGAAACAGAATAAAAAAAGATCTCCACTATCACCTTTTTAAAAAGTATTTTTATTACTTCAAAGAGAGAGGAGAAAAAAAAAACATATATATATATATATATATATATATGTCAGTGCCAGCGGGTACCTCCCCTCGTCCCAGATCACCCTGTTGGTTGCCCTGCAAATCACCCCTGATTGCTGGCTGGGGCCTAGGGACCCTACCCATGCACCAATTTCATGCATCGGGCCTCAAGTATATATATATATATATATATATATATATATATATATATATATATATAGAGAGAGAGAGAGAGAGAGAGAGAGAGAGAGATATGATGATGATGATGATATGATGATTGCTGGCTGGGGCCTAGGGACCCTACCCATGCACCAATTTCACGCATCGGGCCTCAAGTATATAATGAAATCCATGAAATATTACATCTCTCTCTCTCTCTCTCTCTCTCTCTCTCTCTCTCTCTCTCTCTATATATATACATACATATATATATATATATATATATATATATATATATATATATATTAAGAGAGAGAGAGAGAGAGAGAGAGATATGATGATGATGATGAGAGAGAATCATAGATAGGCTTCCTCCTGCATGCCCCACACTGGGGATGGAGCCCACAATCTGGGCCTGTGCCCTGACTGGGAATTGAACCCTGACCTCCCGGTCCACAGGCTGATGCTCAGCCATGGAGCCCCGGCACCTGGGCAACCATCACCTTTTCTAAACAACCTCATGCTGCAGCCGTCCCAGGCCATAAGGGCACACACACACACACACACACACACACACACACACACACACACAGTTCAGGACTGTAAAGGAAGAAATCAAACCAGTCTTACTCTTAAAGGGTAGTGCTGCCTACCTTGAAAACACAAAAGATCATTCGCTGGTTATTAGAAACAGAAAAGATTTTAGCAACCAAGCAACAGATATGTATTCGTAATTCTGTACTCCAGCAACGACTTCACAATGGCAATTTAATAAGGCACCCTTTCAAATGGCAATGAAACACACGAAGATTACCTCTGACAGTACGTTTACAAGTCTATGGCTTTAATGAAAGTCGTTTAAAAGTCTGAAGAGACGGAAACGTTGCCAGCGGTCTTATACAAGAACGCTCAGTAAGAAAATATATCAGCCAGCGTCGTTCCCTCATTAAACCACCTAAAACCTGGAATTACTTTCCTCGACGTATCCTTGTTCATGCCAGCCGCCCTGAACAACACTCACTGCCTCATTCAGATATTTAAATTTCCCCAATTTGCGTTTATCGCCTCGGGTTTGTCTCTGCAGATGTTCGTCCCGGGGATTCTCCTCTTCACGTTTCACTGGCGCTTTTACTCAGCGTCACCTGTGTTTTCACCTTTGAATTTTCTCCGTGTTTTACTCTGTTACTTAATGTATTTACTATTGACTAGGGAGGGGCTCAGTGCATGAAATCTGTGCACTCGGGGGAGGGGTGTCCCTCAGCCTGGCCTGCGCCCTCCCAGTTCAGGAGCCATCGGGGGATGTCCGACTGCTGGCTTAGGCCCGATCCCTGTCACCAGGCTTGTGGCTGAGCAGCGCTACCTCTGTGGGAGCGCACTGACCACCAGGGGGCAGCTCCTGCATGGAGCATCTGCCCCCCTGGTGGTCAGTGCACATCCTAGTGATTGGTCATTCCACTGTTTGGTTGATTTTCATGTTAGCCTTGTATTATATCGGATTTATTTATTGGTGATTGGCCTTGTTTAAGTTTTGGTAAAATATGCATATCAGAGAAGGCACCATCTGACCCTGTGAGGTATGCTGTTTGGGAGCGGTAAGTGCATTCACACTGTTGGGTAACTGTCACCCCCACCGTCATCTACAGAAGGTGTTCATCTTGAAAGACGGGAACCGGTACCCATTTCATACTCTCCTCTGCCCAGCCCCTGCCAGCAGCCATTCTCCTTTCTGTTTCTGTGGCTGTGACTGCTCTCGACATGTTACATACATGCAATCACATAGCATTTGTCTTTTTGTGATGGGCTTATTTCACTTAGCATAATATCCTCAAGGTTTATCCCTGTTGTAGCATCTGTCAGGATGTTCTTTCCCCTTTAAAGATGGGTAATATTTCATGGATTTCATTATATACTTGAGGTCTGATGTGTGAAATTGGTGCATGGGTAGGGTCCCTAGGCCCCAGCCAGCAATCAGGGGTGATTTGCAGGGCAACCGACAGGGTGATCTGGGGCGAGGGGAGGTACCCGCTGGCACTGACCTTGGCTGGCCTGGGGCCTGCTAGCTGGGGGCAGCTCCCATGGTGAGCATCCACCTCCTGGTGGTCAGTGTGTGTCATAGCAACTGGTCATTCCACTGTTCAGTTGATTTACATATTAGGTTTTTATTACGTAGGATACATACCAGCTTTTGCTTATTCATTCATCTGTAGGGGGTTGTTGGGGTTGTGTCCACCTCTCGACTATTGTGAATAAGTTGCTATGAACATTGGTGTGCAAATATTGCTTCTGGTTCTGCCTTTGATTCTTTGGGGTATATACCCCGGAGTTAAATTCCTGGATCTTATGCTAATTGCATTTTTAATTTTTTGAGAAACTGCTATACTATTTTCAGTGTCTTCACACCCCCCCCAAGTCATTTCCTGTTTATGCTGACATCTTTCTGTGGTTGTGATTGGCCTTCCCTAACGATGATTAATGGTTAGCACCATTTCGTGTGCTTATTGGCCAGTGTCACATGGAGTTTTTAATTTGCCTTTTCACGTATTTATTGTGTTAGTTTTATCCCCTCAGGTGGATTGCAAATGCCTTTAAGTAACTGCCTCTGATCCCGAATCTCAGGTACTGTCTCTAAGTTTGTACAAGCTCAGAGAGGTATTCGGCTAGTCAGCGAGGGTGTCACAAAGGGAGAACAAAACTTTTTATGAGAGCACTAGGGGTCCATTGCACGAAGATTCATGCAACAGGCCTTCCATCCCCTGGCTGCTGGCACTGGTTTTCCTCCGGCTCCTGGGACCCAGGCCTTTGCTCTGGCTGCCACCTTCTGTCTTTGCTCTGGCCAAAGCCTTCAGTCTTCTCCACTCTGGCCAGAGTGCTGTTCCTATAGCTCCCTCCGCCCCCCACCCTCTCCCTCATAGCAAGGATCCTGCCCTGTCCGGCCGTTCTGCACCTGCATATGCAAATAAGCCTGTCATCTTTGTTGGATAATTTACATACTCATTCCTGATTGGCTGGTGAGTGTCATGGGAGTACAGCCAATTTGCATATTTATTTTTTATTAGTGTAGATTTCTGTAGCACCTGACTAGGCTGTGTGTGAGTTGATGACCCTTATAACTGACCTCGGAGGTCACTGACAGGTCTCCCTTGATCTCTGCCGACTTTGTGTTTACCTCCAAAACCCTCCCAGGACTGGGCCTTCTGGGCTCTGTCAGGTCTTCCCTCTTGTACACAACCTCCTGGATTTTAAACCAGGTCAGATCTACTCAGGACGCCCCACGCTCAGATCCTGGATCTGTCTTTTGTGAGCCTTCCTAGTAACGCGGTTGCTTAAAACTCAACAGAACTCTCCTACCCTAATCATCCCCAGGGGTGTCGAACCTTCGCTCGGATGACTCCAACGACCTTATTTTTGTCTCCTAATTCCTGGTTTGCCAGATTAACTGTGGTGCATTCCTACTGCCCCATCAGAGGGTCAGGGCACAGGCAGTGTTCTCACCATTCCAATACTTCGGCCCACATTTGTCAGATGCGTTGTTTTTAAAATGTTAAATGCATTGTGTTATTACTCGAGAAATGAAATAGCCCACAGCTGTGTTCACGTTCCTTCCTTCAGACACTTTCTCTTTTTCCACAATCGAGATCCTGGCCCCGTCCTCTGTGACCTCAATTCTGTGTGCCGTTAAGAGTCTCCGGCTAGTTCATCTATTTTTGGTTGTATCTTGGCTTTGATTTGCTCCAAATACTGCTGCTGCCAAATCTCCCTTCCTGAGGGATGGTGTTTATCATGTAATTTTCTTGAAGAACAACTTAACTGGCGTTCTTTTATTTGCCCATGGTATCGAGATAGAGATTTCAAATATTTTAAGAAGTGACATAGGACAGAGATATGAGACATAGCCTTTAAAGTTCTAGGGCTGATAATTGGATAACAGTGAAGAAATCACAGAGCCAATTTTCACTTGATACTCAGAATTTATTTGGAATTATTAGAGATATTTATCAATGTAATTGGTTCCAGAAGAGGGTACATTTTCGATCCAAAGGCCAGCTGGCCTTGACAAACAGACCGAAGGGAGAGCTTACGGAGTGAAGAGAAGTGGGACCAACCCTTTAAGATTCCTTCAAATGATGAAATTTACAGTCATGCAAGGATGCCATTTATGCCCTCACTGACACCCCCGCGCCTCATAAATCCCTGCCTTGACCCTGCCCAGGGAGAGCCAGATCTGTGCAGAGTCCGGGAGCCCCTTGCCTCCTGGGGCAACGCCTTCCTCACTCCACCCTCTTCTCTGCGTGCACCTCCCATCTGCACGGTCTCACTCTTCAGACCTTCCCAAACACGCCTCCGGAGCAGCGTGGACACGGATCTGGCGCTGGCTCTCTTCGAGTTCTCTTACGCACACCCCAGCATCCTCGTGCAGTGGCCCAGCGCTGTCACATGTGTGCGGAGTTTCTCCCCAGCCTGTGTGTCAGGTCAGCGACGGGCTCTGTATCGTCATGTCAGCCTCCTCCCACCCATCCCAGTCACACACGGTGCCTCCCCGTGCTCCTTGGATGGAGAGACTGAGAGGCATAGCAAATGCACACAGGAACATGCGTGATTAACGACTTGTTGCTCAGAGTGGAGCCGCGCTTGTAAGTAGGTGAGAATGGCAAGTCCTTGCCGACTTTAAGTCCAGGGAGCACACTTTAAAACAATGCATTTAACACTTGTGGGCCCCTGTGTGGGACCTTGGAGAACACTGATGGTTTCCTGCCATCTGATGGGTACAGTGGGGGTGCGTAGGAGGTAATCTGGGGGACCAAGAGGAGCGTCACTAACAATAGCAAGCAAGCGGCGGGTGCGAGGGCAAAGCAAGCAGGGCCTTCCCTGTGTGGGCCTCAGGCACGGATTAAGAGAGAAATGATATTGAATTTAAGGAGATTTATTCAGGTAGAGGAGGGAAGAAGTGACCTCTCTCTCTCTCTCTCCCCCTCCCTCCCTCCCTCCTTCTCCCTCTCTCTCTCCCCCTCCCTCTCTCTCTCCCCCTCCCTCTCTCTCTCCCCCTCCCCTCTCTCTCTCCCCCTCCCTCTCTCTCTCCCCCTCCCTCTCCCTCTCCCTCTCCCTCTCCCTCTCCCTCTCCCTCTCCCTCTCCCTCTCTCCTCTTCCTCTCTCTCTCTCTCTCTCTCATGAAAATAGTGACTTGAAAACCAAATAGGGGATATGTTATAATTTTGTTACGATTATAATCTTGGAATGGAGTATTTAGGAGGTTTGGAGGTGTTAACGGCGGAAATTGGCAACAAAGAAAGATGTTTAAAGTAAACGAGTGGGGCTTCTTACATGTGAGAATGACCGGAAAGAGTCCCGCACCCCGATCCTGTTTGTTGGGGATTTAAAAGCATCAGGCAGGACACGCACTCACACGGGCACACAAGCAGCTCTCGGTCGGTCCTGTTTGCTCATTCGGTGCGATCAGATTTTGGTGGATTTCATAGGCAGAACAGAAATGAGACAATGAGAAAAAGGCTGCAGAAAAATAACTCATACACACGGACGGCTGATTTAAAAAAAAAAAACCTCAGGTGTTCCCTTTTGGAACGGTGAGAAGTGCGTTGGACAGCATGGCTTGCACTGTGAGTCTGGCTGGTACCGAAACAGCTCCTGCCTTGGCAAGAAGGTGGTTTACCGGGAGTATCCGGGTGTAGCCTCAGCGCAGCCTGAGGCTGAACCCTCTGCCGAGGGCACCGTGCCTTGCCGAAACAGGCGAGAGCTTAGTGGTTTTCAGGACTCTCTGTCCGTATTTAATTATTGGGTAATAGGAGGTCGTAGATTATAATAGCAATTAAGCGCAAGGAACCGTCCCCACTCAGTGGCCTCTCTGCTGTTTCCTCTTTTGTCCTTCTCAAGCCTGCTCTGAACAGGGTGGCCAAGGATTAACTAGATGAATCTTAATTGACTTAAAATATAAAACAGAATAATTCGGCTCACTGACCTCACAAACAGGTACTCTGTGCTCAACGTGGCGACTGACTGTGAACTTCTCTCTTCAAAGGCTCCCGCGGCCCCCGTGACCTCGCTGAGATCCAGGCACCAGCATGGATGCTCAGTCCGGTCTCTGTAGGTTCTCTCCTCCTCCCGGCTCCCCAGCCACATCTCCCAAACCTGCTTTCCCACACGCCTCTCTGAGAGTTTTCCAGGTTACCCCTCTTCTTGGCACATGACTCATCTCCTCCCTCCACATGCTCAGGTTCATCTCCAAGACCCCCCAAGAAGTCTTCCCCCCACCCCTGCCCTCCATGATTACACCTGTGGGGTTGCGTAAATTTATGGGTAAGCGTTTCTTTAAATATGCGTGTCCCCCACAAGACTGGACATCCTAGGGCAGTGATGGGCAACCTTTTGAGCTTGGTGTGTCAAAATTCGCCAAAAAAAAACCACAAGCATAACTCGGATGGTGTGTCACTTCCAGAAAAAAACCCATAATTTCGCGATATTTATAGTTTTAACAAAAATGTATAATTGCAATATATAACTGTATTTAATACAACAAAAACTAATTATTTAACTTACCTGCTTAGTGACTTCTTTGTTCATCTGTCAGTCGGTTTCTTTAGTTGCTCTTGATGTTATTTAACTTGTGTGGGGAGCCGTGAAGTAAGATAAGTGAGGGGGAGGGGAATTCTTTAACTAACCTGCCTATTAGTGACTTTTTTTTTGCTGAATTTCATTGGCTAAACCTTCAATTGAAGGATGGTATTTTGTACCCTTCAAGGCCAAGCAAGCGCTACCAACTTCATCTGCCAATCTGTTTCTTTTGTTAGTTTTGATATTATATAACGCTGAGAATAAGGTCTCACAAAAGTACGTAGAGGGAAAAATTGTGAGTAAAGCCATTACTGTATTTTTCAGTGTGCTAAAAGTGTCTAGTAATCGGTTCCAGGCACTCCAAATTTCCTGTTTGTAGTGGCACTCCCCTTGATTCTCCAAGTGGCACCTTTCCAGATTCTCAAACTTTGACCTCAAGTCGACAAACACCTGAGCCCAGATGCCGTCTTGAAATTCTGCAAGTTGCATCTCCAAATCATCAATTTGCATCCATTGGAAACCATTTAATTCCAAACTACTGTAGACTACTACATCAGGATGCTTAATTATTTTTATGGTCTGTTCTAGGCTGCTAAACTGGTTAAATCTATCACTGAACTGGTCAAGTAACGAGTCTAAAGCATGCTGGTACTTTATATGCAAGGGCTCCGTTTCATTTTGTACAGCTGCACTGGCCTTCTCAAAATACTTTGTTACTCGAGGAAAATACTTGTAAGTTTTAGTTTCTACACCTTGCTTGTACGTGTAGAGTGTCTTCACTACACTATAGCAAATGTTTCATCCTTCTCGGCATGTGGCCCCATACTTCTCTGTATGTGACCACATGCAGCCGCGTGTTGTCGAAAATGGTTATGCGTGTCAGTGCTGACATGCGTGTCATAGGTTCGTCATCATTGTCCTAGGGGGTAGGAAACATCTCTATCTTTTCAACACGGCCGCTGGGGTACTCGGCGAGGATCCTGGTAAGGAATTAACTTTGTGAAGGCCCTTTTAGGAAACAGCCTCTCTGTTACCGGAGCCGCCTCGCATTGCACATGGTGCTGAAGGGGGTCGGCCTGATGTGACGCCAAGTGGACAGCAATGCCGGCCACTGAGGGGGAGGAGCCTCAGGAGGTTTCCTGAGATTTCCCACACGTTAACGTGTGGCCCTCCTCTGCGGGCTGCGAGGGAGACGGTCTTGAGACCCAGGGAAAAGACTGTCCTCGCCTCAGTCTCTCCACGCTTACCCGTAGCTGAGGGTATTTAGTAATACCGCCTGCCTCTGTCTTTCTCCGACAGTGTCTTAATTATGTTTTGAAATTCCTGCGCGAAGGGGAATTTTCAGTTGTTAACCTAAGAATTTTTGTTGCCAGGAAAAGAGGTAGAAGCTTAAGTAGTGAAGACTCCTGCCTTTGGATCTGTGGCTCTGAGTATTTCTTAAAATGAGGTTGCTTTGGGGAGGATGCATCCCAGGTGCAGTGCTGTTTTAAGAAGCACATGGCACGGCCGGGGGAGGCGGCTTCGGGAGGAGCGAGTGGGCATTGGGGCGTGGCCAGGGGGAGAGGAGTGGGGATCCTTTTCCGGTCCCGCACGTCCAGGGTTCCCGTGTCAGGGTTCAGCGTCTGGAGAAAGCCGCACACGAATGAAGAGAGACTGGAAAAGCATCAATTTGGGAATCATGGGGGCCAGGTGTGAGTCTACCTCTAAGGGGAGGACACCACCAGCTCTGGCCTTGCTATCCTCTTTTATTAGGACTAAGTGATACCTCCATGTCCTTTAGGTCAGGGAGTTCCAACAATGAAATCAACCAGCAAGAACTAACATCAGACTAAGAGTGGCAGCTGCTTCAACTACCAATGTCTCACCTAAGCAGAGAGTGAATCGTTCCGACTTACAGAGCCATTAAGGTTGACCAGGTTTCCTGCTTATTCTATTTACATATCTCCTGGTGAGGCCATGACTGGTTTCCTGCAGAGAGGGTCTGGGCGCTGCCTTTGTTTCTGCTGTGAAAGTGGCTTTGCTCTGTTATTCACACGCTTATGTGTTTTGAAGCGTGTGCGTGTGTGTTCACACATGTGCGGGCACCCGCAATGTGAGTGTGCATGCGCACACACATGTTATGCGTATGAACATGCGTGTTATGTGTGTGCAGGTGTGTTGTGTGCATATGCCATGTGTATGCACACGCGCATTATATGTGCACATGTGTGTTGTGCATGCACGAATGTGCTTTACGTGTGCGTGTCTATACCCTGTGGGCATCCTGCTCCTGGTCAGATCACTCCCCGCCCTCTCTCAGGCTGGGAAGTGCGGACCACATCTGTGCACCCAGAGAAGGCGAGGCTGCACTCTGTGGGATGAGCTGCTTCCTGGGCCTCTGCTTCGTGTCCCTCTGGTCCTGCCATGGCCACGGCCAGGGCATGGGGAGGACATCCTCTCTCTGTCTGTGGGCCGACAGTGCAGGGAGCTCTTGCAGAGCCGGGAGCACCGCCTCTGTGCTGCTGAGCTTCCTCACCTCTTCCACCCGCCGTCACCGTCCTCCAGCTGCTCCTCACAGGAAACAGGCCCTTTCCCTTTCCCATGACCCCGCAGTCCATGCCGGTTCCGGAGCCCTGCATCCCGCCGCCCCACGCTGTGCTGGTCCCACAGCACGCACCGCAGGGACTTCCTAGCTCCACGCGTGTGCTCCGTGGCCAGGCAGGGCCACGCCGCCGGGTCCCCTGACCCTGTCCTCGGTGACGTTTGTGAAGGGAACACTGGGACACTCTCTAGTCATGGAGAGGGGAGGGAGCCCCAACGATCTGTGGGGGCCGGGGCTCCTTTTCCCCGTCCGCCCTGACCTGGTGAGAAAGAGAGCCTCGCTCACCTCCTGTGCTTTCAGGGCCGCACGGATGGCCGGCCGCGGTTTTACCTGGTCCCACCGTGCTCCCATGTCGACGGAGTCTCAGGCGCCCCCTTCGCCGCACTTTTGATTACGTTCCATGGCCCGCCATCAGACTGGGCAGATTCAGGGACAATGCTAGAAACCAGCTCAGCGTTCGCACGGAGGCATGTCCTCAGCACAGGACCCGGCCACCGGGACACCCTCTCCCCCTGGCTATGCCGCATCCCCTGCCCAGCGATCCAGGCTGCACCTCCATCTGTCCCTCAGTCCCGCAGGGGCTGCCTTGGGGACCCGTCCCCTGTCCCCTATCCTCACCGAGCATGACTGCCGTCGCCCTGCCTGACCCATGAACAGCCCAGAGCACAAGAGGGCCCCTTCTCCGCGTGCAGAGGCGGGCGCCGTGCAGATGTGTTGAGAGCGAGGCCATCGGTACAGCACACTGCAGCACACGTTACAGTTGTTCCTCTTACTGCCGGTCACTGTGGTGAACCTCTTCGTGCGCCTGATGCAGAAAGGAAAGTTATTAAAAACTAGAGGCCCCGTGCACAAAATTTGTGTGTGGGTTGGGTCTTACGCCTGGCCAGCAATCAGGGCCAGTCAGATTCCCTGCCTCTCTGCCTTCTCCTTCCCTCGCTCCCTCCGTGCCCTGCCACCACCACCTTTGGTCACCCATCATGTTCCATGCCACCCCCTGGTGGTCAGTCCACACCATAGCAAGTGATCTAACTCCTGGTCTCCCTAGTCAAACTCCCGAGGGGACACTTTGCATATTAGCCTTTTATATATATAGACTAGAGGCCCTGTGCACGAAATTCATGCATGGGGGAGGTATTCTGCAGTCCAGCCTGCACCCTCTCCAATCTGGGACCCCTCTCACAATCCAGGACAGCTGGGTCCCAATCGCTCGCCTTCCTGCCTGCCTGATTGCCTCTAACTGCTTCTGCCTGCCAACCTGATCACCTCCTAACCACTACCCTGCCAGTCTGATTGAGGCCTAACTGCTCCCCTGCCTGCTCACTTGTCCCTAACTGTCCTCCCCTGCAGACTTGGTTATCCCCAAATGCCCTCCCCTGCAGGCCTGGTCACCCCTAACTGCTCTCCCTTGCCAACCTGGTCACCCCTAACTACCCTCCCCTGCAGGCCTGGTCCCTCCCAACTGCCCTCCCCTACTGGCCATCTTGTGGTGGCCATCTTGTGTCCACATGGGGGCAGCCATCCTTGACCACAAGGGGTGGTCATCTTGTGCATTGGAGTGATGTCAATCTGTATATTACTCTTTATTATATAGGATTACCAACAGCGTGCCCGGGGCTTTGCACTGTCCGGTTTCAGGCATCCCCTGGAGCCTCAGGACACGTCCCCACAGGCAACAGCAGGGACACTGCACACGGACCACTGTGCAAGGACAGGTTCACTGTACACGGTGGTTTTAATGTTAAGACCCTGCTCCTACGTTCTGTTGGTTTAGGTTTATCCTTATTGTTGAAAGTATGATAGATGTCCCCTTTTCTCCCCCATTGACCCTTTTAGCCTGCTCTTACCCCTTGCCCCAGGCCTTCCCTGCCCCTTGTCTGTGTCCATTGGTGATGCATATATGCATACAAGTTCATTGGCTGATCTCTTCCCATCCACCCACCCTTCCCACCTTCCCTCTGAGGTTCCATTGGGGGGGGGGAGGGGAAGATCCAGCACTCGCTGGTGTGGCTCAGTGGCTAGAGCATTGGCCTCAGACTGAAGGGTCCCTGGTTCGATTCCAGCCAAGGGCACCTGCCTGAGGTTGTGAGCTTGATCCCAGTAGGGGGCGTGCAGCCGATCCATGATTCTCATCACTGATGTTTCTGTCTCTCTCTCCCTCTCTCCCTTCCTCTCTGAAATCAATAAAATTTATTAAAATTAATCCAGAAACATAGACGCTTGCAACAGGCGGTCAGACCTCAGAAGAACCTGCCTTTGGGTTCAAATCCATCGCCTGAACCTCTGAGTGATTAAAATGGCAATGTCTGCAGGGTGGGCACAAGTAGGTTTACGGGAGGGAGTGCGTGAAACAGTTCCCTCAGATGATTATTCATCGATGTGTTACCTTCCACACAGACAACCAGAGGCCTGCTTTTGCCCCGCCCCATCGAATGTGACTGTTTGCACGTTTCCCTTAGCAACGCTGACGATATCCCACCCAAACGGTTCTGTGGAGAGTTGCAATCTGTAAACAAGAGACATAACTGGGAACGATGGCAGACGATGTTTTAGTCTCGTAGTGATTGTGAACTCGGAGCACAATTCTTTCTCCTGTAGTACTTTCTTCTTTTTCTATCCACTGAGCACTTCCTCATTTTGAGGAGACGCCATCTCTGCCCACTCTCACCTCCCAGACGGCCTGACTTAGGACGTCAGTTTTCTCTTTCGTGTTCACTACCTACACCCCGTGTGGACATGCTGAGGACTTAAATTCCAGAGGTGGTGCCCTGTGTTCCCTGTGGGAGAGGCACCCAGGCCAGCTGATGGTTATCACACGGTGTGGATGCAGCCCGCCACCGCCGCTGCCGCCGCCCTTGACTGGGTGGGATGCTGGGTGGAGGAGCCGGAGGGTGGAGGACAGGGCAGGGCAGCCCCCTGTGTATCTGAAACCCCCTCACTGCCTGCCCCTGGGGGATCCCCCTTCACCTCAAGGCCACGTGGTTAAGTTGGCTCCCCTAACGCACTGCCTTCCAAGTTCCGGTCATTGCCCTGACTAGCCCTGTCTTCAACAAGCTGCTGGAGGGGCGAGCACTCCCTGTTCTGAGAGGTGGGGTAACATCCCTGAGCCTTCCCTTGGGCACCCAGGCGCTGTGCCTATACTGGGAGGGATCCCCATTCGCTGGCCTTTGAACCTGAATTTGGTAATCAGTAGACCAAGCCCCTCAGCAGGGGCCACTCCTGCTTTGTGCTTTATTCTCAACCACAGAGGCATTTCTGAGGACTGATTTTTCCCCCCAGCAAATTATCTTCATTTCATTTAAAAAATAATATAAGTGATTCTTATCCTATCTAATAAAGAGGGAATATGCAAATTGACCCTCACGCCATCACAAAGGTGGTGGCTCCCACAGCCAATGAGGGAAAATGCTAATTGGCTGCCATGCCCTCAAAAGATGGTGGTGCACAGTCTCCTCAGCTCCCTAAGGGTAGGTTTGGCTGCTCCACACGCCTGCCTCCAAAGTCCCCCAGTTCCCTCAGGCCCCTAGCTGCCCAAGGCCAGCCCAAGGTGCAGGCAAGCCTCAGATGGTAACTGCCCAGCCACCCAGGGCCGCCCAAGGCTCAGGCAACCAGGGATGGCCAAGACTTGTGCTGCTGGTGGTGGCAACAGCAAGGTGTGTTGCCTTTCCCTGATCAACAGTTTGCCTTCCATGCCTGAGGGCTCCTGGACTGTGAGTGGGGGCAGGCTGGGCTGAGGGACCCCGCTCTCTCCAGTGCAGGAATTTTCATGCCCCGGGCCTCTGTATGTATATACAGAGTATCAGACAGATTTTCAGAAGTTAGATCACGTCTCTACACACATAGACACGTACTTACTTTATTTGTATTGTGGACACTGTTGCAGGAGTCCCACAAACCCCCTCTTCCCACCTCCTCCAGCCTCTAGCCCCCTGCCCTGTAGCCATCACCACACTGTTGCCTGTGTCCATGAGTTACGCATGTGTGTTCCTTCACCCCTTTCACCCTTTCCCCGCTCCCTCTGCTGTTTCTGTTTGGTTCTTCAGTGTATGGTGCTCAGTAGATTCCGCTGTAAGGGATCTCACATGGTGTTTGTCTTTCTTCGGTTTGTTTCACTAAGCACGATAATCTCCAAGATTTCCTTCTGTTTGACAGCCCTGTAGTCTTCCATCCTAGACATAGATGGACACATCGCGGGGCTGACTCCTTACTCCTAATGGTGAAACCATCCAGAGAGTTTGAAACTACGTATTTGAATGTTGGGGTGGGGGATGAGAAGAGCTTACAGCCTTACACTGAAAATATTGAAATGAAGAAAAAAATTCATAACTATGTACAGTTGCATTCTCTCATCCAACAACCCACCTACCCACCATCCATCCACCCATCCTCCCATCCACCCATCTACCCATCTATCCACCCATTGCCCACCAATTTACCCATTCACCCACCCATCCACCCACCCACCCCTCCACCCACCCATCTATCCATCCATCAATCCATCCATCCTCCCACCCACCCACCCATCCACCCACCCATCCACCCATCGATCCACTCAACCAACCATCCATCCATCCATCATCCATCCACCCATCTACCCACCCAACTACTCACCCATCCACCCACCCACCCATCCACCCACCCATCTACTCACCCACACACCACCCACCCATCCATCAGTCCATCCACCCACCCACCCACCCATCCATCCATCCATCCATCCAGCCCATTAGGCTGCCTGACATAAGTCAGGTGCTGCTTAGCTTAGTGGACTCTGGATGCGAAGTGAAGTGGTCCCTTCTGACCACTGGTGCTCCCCACTGGGGACAGCATGGATACAGAGTGGGGGGCGTGGTCTCGCCAGGACCCTGTGGCTCACCACAGTCACCATGCTGCACGTGGGATGTCTAGACTATCCATCCCACGCAGCCGATTCTTTGTGCGTGTTTACAGCAAATATGTTTAGCTGTCAAACATAGGGATTGGCCTCCTGGTGCACTAGCAGACAGAGAGGGGGGACATCTCGGGATCCCTCCATGAGCCAGGAGGTCGTCTCCTCGCCACTCGCCCTCTGTCCCTTCATTCCCCACAGGCTCAGTGCTCAGCAGGGCCTGGGGGGCCCGCCGGGAGGGGCTGGGTGGCCCCTCTGGAGGACTCCTGTGTGGTTTGTAACAAAGTGAGGCTTTGAAAAGTGTTTTTCTTTCTGTCTGAAGGCCCAGAGCAGCTGCTGGCATTTACTTACCTTCTGCGCTGGCAGCTTCCTCCTGGTCGGCTTTGAAATTCATTTTCTTTATCTTGACACAAAGACCCAAAATATGATGATTTTTCCCCAGAGGAACAGACGGTGAGGAGGCAGCAGAGCTTACAGTTTACTGAGAGCGGGGATCCTACCCATACTCAGCAAATTAATGCGGGACCGTGCAGCTGGGCAGCCCTGGGCCTCGAGGGGGAGGGGCTGTCTTTTTCCCAAAATCCACTGGTGCCTTCACCGCAGGCCTAGTGGGACATGCTGGTGGGAAGGTGGGCAGGAAGGAGGAGGAGGAGGAAGAAGAGGGAGGAGAGAAGGGAGGGATGAGGGGAGGAGAGAGAGGTGAGGGAGGGAGGAGAGCAGGAGAGAAGGAGGGAAAGACCATCTTGACTGGACAGTAGACACATGAAGGTGAGGATTAAAGTGGTGGAATACCTCATTCTCCAAAGAAAGCCTGTTCCTCCCGACTCCTCAGAGGGAAACTTGGTCCCTCCTTGGCCAAGGGCAGTGTCTAGGGTTTTAAGGCCTGTATCTCCCTGCGCCTTTGGCTGGGCATCAACGCCCCTGCCCACAGGCCTCTGCCAGGCCCCAGCTGGAGCCGCAGTGGGACTGCCGTGAGTGCCGTGGGGGAGGGCGTGGCTGGCGAGGGTCCGAGCCCCGTGAAGGGAGGAGGGTAAGAGACCCGACTCAGCATCTCCCAGATGTGTTTTCTAAGCATGGAAACCATGGTCACTTAGGGGCGGCACCAGGCTGCTGCTTTGGGGTTCGCCCCTTGTGTGCTGCTGGCGCGGACCCCTCTGAGCCAGGCATCCTGTGACCTTGCCCACAGCCCCCCACCGTGTAGAGGAGGATGTCATCGGGAGACAGTGCACCTGGCCCCCAGCGCTGGGCCAGTGGCTCCCGGCCACACGGAGGGGGGGGGGGGGACACACCGGGGTTTGCCGTCCCTCAGCTGCCGGCCACGCTTCCATTCTCTGTGGTGCTCGAGGCTCAGGGGTGCGGGGTGTGCTTCAGGACGAGCTGGCGGAGAGGAGGCTCCGTCCCCCAGCACCTGGGGCTCCGGTTTCTGCCGTCGGACTCCGGGGCTCGCTGTTCTCTCCCGGAGGAAATGTGACAAGTGCCTGACGACTCGATACCCAGGGTTCCTTCTTAAATCAGTTTTATGTAAAAGTCACATTTCCAACTGGAGACAAGTTCTATTTCAGAGGCTTCCCAAAATAAAATGGAGGCAACGATTCCGTTCGCAGTTCCAATTAGAACGAGCTGTCTCTGCGCTGACGTGCAGGCTCGCTCTGGGTGCAGCCGAGGGGGCTGTTGTTACTAGTGACCCGCAGGATAGCATGTTTTAGCCACACGCGCTGCGTGCATGAACAGCTGTGTTACGGGACCCTGCACATGAGAAGGGTTTGAATGTCACCGTGGCTTTGAAAAGCGAGGACACACCAGGGGCAGATTTGGGGTTTAAGCATCGCAGGGTCCCGGCGTATTGGACACACACAGGTGCCCATACACCAGGCAGCAGACTCAGGGCTTCTGGGACCGCGTCTCACCACTGGGCCTCAACAGCTCCCAGTGGATTTGCAGGGACCTGGCTCCAGTTTGCTGATGTGAGGCTACCAGGAGCAACTCATTCGTGAGCGGGTGGTTAGTGTCACTTCACAGGGCCCTGGGTAGGAAGGTGTACATACCCCCGTCTCTAAGGGAGATGGGTCAGAGGTTTGGGGGAGCACAAGGGAGTGGCTTAGGGGGGAGCAGCACGTGGTCCCCAGACCCTTCAGGTGAGAATGGCCCCGCTGGGCATGTCTGTGTCCCCCAGGAGGCCCAGTGTCGGGCAGTTTCGGGGTCCTGAGTGAAAGGAGCATGGGGTGGGGAGGGACATGGGTGAGGAGATGCAGCGAGAACTCGGTTCACTGTCATCTCCTTGGCGGGAATAAGACACGTGGCCATGTGGGTCCCTCAGGGGATGGGAGGTGTGTCCCTCACTCTGACAAAGGGGGAGGGACCCGTGTCTGCACCCAGGAGCTCGGTCCACACAGAAATGTTGAGCATCAGAGGAGAAACCGGTGCTCAGGCTCTGCTCGGCTCCATCCGCCCCGTGGTTTCAGGGCAGACAAAGGAGAAGAGGAAATAATCCATCAGCAAGGCCGATGGGCCCCTAAGTCCAGGGGTTAATGGCCAGTTCTCCCCTCCTCGTACCTCCTATTGCCGATGCCATATAATCTCAATGGGCTTTATTTTTAACTCAAAGTCTAATAGGTTGGCTGGCCTGCCTGCTGGTCGAACTCCTGGTGGAGGGGACAATTTGCATATTAGCCTTTTATTATATAGTCTATACACTGAGTGGCCAAATTATTATGCATTCAGAGATCATAATAATCTGGCCACTCAGTGTATATGTGTGTGTGTATACACACACATAATTTTAATATCACTATTTTCATCTTGCTAATGAAAAGAAAGTAGGATACCACTGAGGCCTATACATATATGTGCACATATGTATGTGTCTGTCTGTCTATCTATCTATCTATCTATCTATCTATCTAAAAGACTTAAGAGTCAGTCCATCCAACCAGTAGCTATGATGCACACTGACCACCAGGGGGCAGACTCACGCAGGAGCTGCTATGACATGCAGTGGCCATCCTATCTAACAAAAGAGTAATATGCAAATTTTACTGTACCTTTGCTACACACACAAGCCATGCCCACAGCCATGCCCACCAGCCAATCAGGAGTAGATTATGCAAATAAACCCCAACCAAGATGGCTGCCACCACTGAGAGCAGGAGGGAGGCATGGGTTTCCCCAGCAACAGAGGAAGTCAAGCTTCCCGCCTATCATTGCCAGCCTAGGCCTCCACTCTAGGCTACAAAGTTTCAAACAGAAATGGCTGCCACCCCAGAGCAAGCAAAAGGCTTAACTCCACTCCAGGCTACAAAGTTTCAATTGTAGAACATAAATTAATCCAAGATCCCAGGGCCTCCACTTGGGTCTCTGGGGGGCGTGGCCGGCCTGCAAACCTCCACAGGCCCCTCGCCCAGGCAGCCCCTAGCCCCAAGGGAACCCCCACCTTGATCTGTGACACTCATCAAGGCAAACCAGCTGGCCCCCACCCATGCACCAGGCCTCTATCCTATCTAATAAAAGAGTAATTTGCAGATTGACCATCACTCCAACACACAAGAGGGCTGCCCCCATGTGGTCAAAGATCCTGTCCCCATTTGGACACAAGGTGGCCACCACAAGATGGGCAGCAGGGAAGGGCCAATGGGAGGTTCCAGGCCTTCAAGGGAGGGCAGTTGTGGGCAATCAGGCCAGCAGGGGAGGGCAGTTGGGAGGGATCGGGCCTGCAAGGGAGGGCAGTTGGGGGTGATCAAGCTTGCAGGGGAGGGCAATTAGTGGTGACCAGGCCACCAGAGGAGGGAAGTTGGGGGCAAACAGGCTGGCAGGGGAGCAGTTAGGCATCAATTAGGCTGGCAGGGTAGTGGTTAGTGGGTGATCAGGGTGGCAGGCAGAAGTGGTTAAGGGCAATCAGGGAGGCAGGCAGGTGAGCAGTTTGGAGCCAGCAGTCCTGGATTGTGAGAAGGATGTCCGACTGCCTATTTAGGCCCGATCCTACTGGGATCGGGCCTAAACGGGCAGTTGGACATCCCTTGAGGGCTCCCAGATTGGAGAGGGTACAGGCTGGGCTAAGGGACATCCCTGCCCCCCGTGCACGATTTTCGTGCACCAGGCCTCTAGTTTAATAATAAATGGCACCTTGACCACGGACCTGGCACCAACAAAGCAACAGTTGGCTTCCCCCATGTAGCACAGAGGCCCCACCACCACCCTGGAGCTACACACCACCAAATCGCAGCTGACACTGCTGACACCCCATGGTGCAAAATGGGCCCAGCCCGGAAACAACGGCTGTGGGCACCGGGTAATGATGTCACATAGCAACGTGTGTCTTCCTCTCCTTAGCAACAAGCCTTCTTGGAATTTCTTCAGCCCGAAGCCCAACTTGCTTTATAGCCAGGTGCACACATTTTACACTTTAGTGCCCTAGTGGCCGGGACCGGGGACGTGGGCAGGGCAGTGTCTCCGCCCAGTGAGGCGAGCGAAGAGGTGGCCACGTAGTGCACACCGCAGGCGGGGTTTGTGGGAAGAGCTGACGGGACTGAATGAGGGAGGCGTCGGGTGGGCTCCAAGGCGGCTCTCTGAGCAGATGGACGCGTGCCTTCGCGTCGTCCTGTTCGTGTCACCTCCCGAACCCATCCCGCCTGGCACCATCGCCGGTCCCTGCGCGACCTCGCTCACAATCGCCGCTTCCCTGTAAGGTCACCGGCATGCGGGGTCCCTCTCGTCGGCTGGGTGCCGCCTGGACGTCCCCCAGGCACCTCTCTGACGGAGGCCCCCTCTCCAGGCCCCCGGTTCGGAGAGCTGCCTGGAGAGGTGCGAGAAGGTGATGCTCACTGCGCTGCCAGCGGAAAGCTCTACCGTTTCTCCACGCTGCGCGGCGACCCGGGCTCTGGCCACCCTGCTCCTGTGTGTCTTCGAGGTGACCCTGCTTCAGGGGACATGGCGGGTGCCCCCGGGCTGAGAGGTGGTCAGCAGCCAGTGCCCAGTGGGTTCTGTTTGAGGATGCCCCTCGTACCTGGCACCTGGCCTGCCCTGCCCTGCACAGGAGCTGGAAGGGGGGTGAGGGAGTGACCTGGGATGGAGAGAAGGCTCCGTGGGACCTGGTGGCAGGAAGACTTGATGTGGGCAGTAGAGTCACTGCCCCCCCTCCCCCGTGGGAGAACACACTGCTTGGGTGATTCGAGGCTCTGGGTAGTCCCCCTTCCCCTGGGACTTCTTAAGGAAGGGGGCCTGAGTGGTGTGGCTCAGTGGATACAGCGTGGGCCTGCGGACTGAAGGGTCCCAGGTTCGATTCTGGTCAAGGCCATGTACCTTGGCTGCGGGCACATCCCCGGGGCGGGGGTGGGGTGGTGGTGCAGGAGGCAGCTGATCGCTGTTTCTCTCTCGTAGATGTTTCTGACTCTCTATCCCTCTCCCTTCCTCTCTAAAAAAATGAATACCACAGATTAAAAAAATAATAATAACAGCCCTGAGGACCCGGCGAATAAGGTGTGAGGGGTGGCTCTGTCACCGAGGGCCTGTGGGCTGCAGGACGGTCATGCAGATGGTAGCGTGTTAAACAGGGACGGGGCATGACGCTCCCTGTGTGTGCCCAGCTTCTCCCCAGAGCCATGGGCACATCGCCCACAGGAAACAGCGTGGTCTGTCTGCTGGAACCCTGCAGGACGAGTGAGTGTGCGGCCAGTAAATTAAAAAAGGCCCATTTTCAGAAGAGGGAGGAGCCAGGCTGCCCTGGCTCAGCAGTAGAGTGGTACCCAGGCACCAGGCAGTCACGGTTCGATTCTCGGTCAAGGGCGCAGGCCCGGATTGTGGGCTCCATCCCCAGAGTGGGGCGTGCAGGAGGCAGCGGGTCAGTGATTCTCTATCATCATTGATGTTTCTCCCTCTCCTCCCTTCCTCTCTCTCCAAAAATTAATCAAAACATGTAAAAGAAAGACGAGGGCAGACATATGAAACGTTTAATATTAGGTTATTAAATGCTCTTACTGCCGAATGTCTCTGAAGCCTGCAATTTCTAAATTTCTCATGTATGTAACCGCATTAGGGCCGCGATTCGGCGCCTATAATTACCACAGTCAGACACCTGGTGAGCCGGCCGGGGAGCGGTTATCACGGATGAATGTGTCCGTGCGTATGCTTGTCATGCTGGAGCCTGCAACCCTTTTCCGTGTGGATCCTCTGCCGTCAGAACTGAGGGCGAGTGCAGACACACAGCCTGGCCTTCCAGAGTTTCCTGTCCAGTGGGAGGCGGTTCACATCCGTGGTCATTCCAATAGAATGCTGTCTGTCCTTCCAGAGTTTACTGTCCAGTGGGAGACGACTCACATCAATGGTCATTGCAATAGAATGCTGTCTGTCCTTCCAGAGTTTCCTGTCCAGTGGGAGTAGGTTCATGTCCGTGGTCATTGCAATAGAATGCTGTCTGTCCTTCCAGAGTTTCCTGTCCAGTGGGAGGTGGACTCTCATCAATGGTCATTCCAATAGAATGCTGTCTGTCCTTCCAGAGTTTACTGAACAGTGGGAGACAGACTCACGTCAGTGGTCATTGCAATAGAATGCTGTGTGTCCTTCCAGAGCTTACTGTCCAGTGGGAGGTGGATTCAAGTAAACAAATAAGCCCAAACACACACACACACACACTCACACACTCCAGCCTCACTCACTATCTCTGGGAACCACTCAGTTGCCTATAACAGGTGGGTTTTTTCAAAGTCGCCTTCTATTCAGTTATAGGAAGTTTCATTTCTTGGGCTAGTCTGTGTGAGATGGTCTTTGCATTATGTACATGTAACCCACAGAACACATAAAGCACATGTTGCCTGTACATGCAGGTATATGCACACGTACATACATTCTAGAACAAAGCGTGTGTCGGGTCATTCCATGTGTCTCGGACTGCGTGATGAAGTGGGTTTATGGAGCCAGGGACCAGGTCGCTGCTAGGAGCTGTGAGATGGGTGAGGAGAGGACACGCTTGTCCCCGGAGGGGCTGCCTCAGTCCGGCTTCTCCCGGGTCCTGTGAGCCCCGCTCGCGTGTCCGTGTGGGTGGGGCAGTGGGCTGTGCGCTCTCCCCATCTCCTCCTAAGAGAGCCCCGAGCAGGGGTGCAGGTCGTGCAGGAGTTGGGGAAGAGGGTGACGCTGAGGTGGCTGGGAAGGGCAGGAGGGGAGCGGCTCCATCCCTGGTACTTCCCCTGAGGTCAGGCCGCAGTCACCGGTTACCCATAAACACCCCGCTCTGTCTGCTGCTGCCGGAAGCGCATTTCTTGTTATTTTAGCTCCCGCCTATTGTGTTTCACAGCTGCGGGCCCGCAGCCCCGGAGGGAGCTCCACTTTCCTTCACGGCCACGGTTGGCAAACGGCGGCTTGCAAGCCACGTGTGGCGGTTTGCCGCTCTGTTGACTAAGGAGGTTGCCGACCACTGCTTTGTGGGAACATTCTAGGCCCGGAGTGAGCTTCCCGACTTCATCAGCCGCCTGCCGAGGCACCACCTGTCCGCTGGCTTCGCCTCCATGGATTCCGCGAACCAGCGACAACAGGTGCGGCCGCTGCGTGGCGCGGGGCCAGGCTGGGGGCCGGCGGGACGGGGGCTTCCCATCGGGGAGGTGACACTGGAGGTTAGACACGCTTCCCGCCGAGTCCCTGCCCGCTTGGCCCCTGTGGCTCCCCGCAGGGCCCGGCCGTCTCCGATCAGGCCGGCTGCCACGGCAGATGGGCTCAGCGTGGCCACAGTGCCAAGCCCTCTGAGCATCAAGTGTCTCCAGGAGGCGTCTGAGCCCTCCCCGGCGTCTCTGGGCGATGTCTGTCTCCCGGGCATGCTGTGCCTGGCGGGGGAGCCTCACGGTCCCCCGGCGCCAGGCGTGACGTCCGCTTGTTTAAGGGTCCTGGAGGGAAGCCGGGGGACGGCCGGCCCAGCATGGCGTTGGCTGCAGCCCCGCATGCCGATTCTACCTGCTGCCCTTTGCTGCAGGAGGTCCCCGAGCCTCAGAGCCGTGTCCCTCCGACGTGAGTTCTGTTCTCGAAAACACAAGAAAGAACATGCTTGTGGGTGAGGAGGAGGGGGTTGTATGCGGATGTGATGGTTTCTTTCTGTCGTGGATGGCTCAGTGTGGACATTTTGTATGTAAAACGTGGGCAGAGCCAGGGACAGACTGTTGGGGACACAGTTCACCAGCAAATGGCCTTTCTCGTGGCAGAGTCCCCTGCAGGGCGGGCTGCTTTCTTGGCGGGGGGGTGGATTATGTCCATGAAGTGGAGTGTTTTTTGTAAAATATATTTTACTGATTTTTTACAGAGAGGAAGGAAGAGGCATCAATCAGCTGCCTCCTGCACACTCCCCACTGGGGATGTGCCCGCAACCAAGGTACATGCTCTTGACTGGAATGAAACTTGAGTCCACAGGCTGGTGCTCTATCCACTGAGCCAAACCAGTGTTTGTGCTGTATGCTCAGACACACACATACACACATACACACACACACACATACACATACTCATATGCTGACACATATGCACGGATACAGACACACACATGCCTGCACACACACACATACTCCCACACACATGCAAACACATACACACACTCATACGCACACACATTCCTGCACACACACACACACACTCATATACAGACACACATATGTACACACATGCCCGCACACACACAAACACATGCACACACACATGCATACACACATGCACACACACACATACACACACTCATATGCAGACACATATGCACAGATACAGACACACATATGCCTGCACACACACACACACTCCCACACACTCCCACACACATGCACACACATACACACACTCATACGCACACACACATATGCACACACATTCCTGCACACACACACACACACACACACACTCATATACAGACACACATATGTACACACATGCCTGCACACACACAAACACATGCACACACACACACATGCATGCACACAGGCACACACACACCCTATAGGTTTCTTTAGGGCTCACATTCCATAAATCTGGACATAAACGTAATGAGCGGACAGGTCCTCTCTCTCCGCCTGCAGCCCCTGCCTGGCCCGGGAACCCCTGCCTGGGCGGGGACCCAGCACAGCCTCCTCGGCGGCAGGACCGACCGCGCCTTCGAACGTTTATCAAAACGAAGCCGGAAGCTGTTGCCTGGTAACGTGCCATGAAGCGCAAAAGCCATTGTCTTCTCCGCATCAGATGTTCTTGTCGGATTCTCTTCGACTTGAGGGGGGCGACGTGAACACCGCCACGCTCCCGTGAGCCCCATTGGGTGTGTCTTGGGCAGTGGGTCAGGCTCGGCGATGCCCACAGGCCTGGTCTGCACACTCCCCACGCGTGGCTGGAGCGGGAGGGACTCGGCAGTTTCATTTCCTGAGACGGTACCTGAGCTGCGTGTGTCTTGTTCTCCACACTCTCTGTGCGGAGCAGTGTCTGTGGAGAATCTGTGAGGACACCTCACCGGGAAAAGGAGGCTGTTCTCTGTGTGTGTGTGTGTGTGTGTGTGTGTGTGTGTGTGTGTGTGTGTTTTAGGATATTTTATTGATTTTTTACTAAGAGGAAGCGAGAGGGATAGAGAGTCAGAAACATCGATGAGAGAGAAACATCCATCAGCTCTCCTCCTGCACACCCCCTACTGGGGATGTGCCCACAACCAAGGTACATGTGCTTGACCAGAATCGAACCAGGGACCCTTCAGTCTGCAGGCCGACGCTCTATCCACTGAGCCAGAGTGGTTTCAGGCAGGCTGTTCCTTTTCATCTCCCCATTTTAACAACGAAAGAGCCCCCCCCTCCCCCTCCATACACGCAAACGTGTCCCTCTGTGCGGTGTTAAAGCAGATGATCCAGTCGGCAGGACTTCGGTCTCATTCTCTTTTCTTTGTTTTTCTAAAAATAGGTTTGCATTGATTTTGGAGAGGGAGAAAGGAAAGGGGGGGGGGGAGAGAGAGAGAGAAGCATCCATGATGAGAGAGAATCACGGATGGGCTGCCTCCTGCACGCCCCACGCTGGGGATGGAGCCCGCAACCCGGGAATGTGTCCTTGACCGTAAGGGAACCTTGACCTCCTGAGTCACGCGTTGAAGCTCAACCACGGAGCCACGGCAGCGGGCGAATGCTGTTCCTTTAAATGTGTTAGCCTTCAGGCCACGTGTCGGAAGAAGCTCCTCAGGAAACCGAGTCCAGGCGGTGTCCGTAGGTGCCCAGGGCAGAGGTGTCCGTCCGGTCCTCACTCCTCAGGGCTCAGAATGTGTATCAGAGGAAACACCGCCTTGCACCTCATCCGCGCAATGATCACCCCGGATGTATGGTTCGCAGTCTTAATTGGATACATTAATCAGAGCCCACTTTTCACGGATGCCCCTGAAGACCGCGTTAATGGGAGAGGAGTCACAGTAATCGGGTTCCATCCAAACGGGAACTCCGGCTGCTGGCGGAGACACCCTCCTGGGGAGGAGCCCGCAGGCCGGGTGCGGGGTGGGGGGTGGCATGTTTGTTGGTAGGAGCACCTCATCCGGGGACTGTCCCTCACGCCCAGGCTTGTCCGTGGCTCTTCCCAAGGTGAATCACCGCCGGGAAAGCTCAGAACCGGAGTCCTGATCTCGCACTCCGGCTGGCCTGGCACATGGGGCACCCAGGCGCCGCTGAGTATGCGGTGGCCGTGCCAGCCCACCACCATCAAATGTCACCAGTGCCCCTCTCTTTCCCCCATTGGCCCCTTTTCGCCCATCTCTGCCCCGCCCCAAGCCTCCACTGCGCCGTTCTCGGTGTGCTATGGCGATGCATACATGTGGACACGTTTTTTGGTTGATCTCCTGCTCACCCCCCGCCTACCCCGTTCCCCACCTTCCAGAACCCTCTGGATTCCTCAGCCTGTTCCCTGCTTCCCTGCCTCTGGATCTATTTTGTTCGTCTGTTCGTTGTGCTGTTTAGATCCCACCCATGAGTGAGGCCATGTGGTACCCGTCTTCCTCTGACGGGCTTATCTCCCTTAGCACGATGCTCTCCAGGCCCTCCATGCTGTCCCAAAGGGAATGAGATTCACTGAACTTGCAAGTTTGGCTCTGGTTTCAAATTACGTGCTTTAGGACTACCCCTTGTTAAAGCGATAGGTACTATCGAAGTACTACTTGGATGTCTATGAAGTTACATCTGCCACCTCGTGTTGCGTTCATTTCCTGTGGTAACACAAACAAAAGTACGTATTATGGCATTTGTGTAAGACATGAGCCTGGGAATTTTTGAACATTGATTTTTTTTTTTGGTAGGAAAGCTGGTTGTTGGCTTTCTAAAAGTGGATATAATTTCGACTGGTTTCTGATTTTAGATCCCTTTTGATATGTTTGTCCATGAGAGGGTTTTTTTTTCTTTGTCCTACGTAATAAAATAGACATTTGTTTTAAAAAAATCCAGTGTTATGGACATAATATTATATTAGTCTAAGGTGCAGAAGGGAAATGATTTATTACATGTGTACTGGAGGCCCACTGCACGGTATTTGTGCAGGAAGAGGTCTTCCTTCCCCTGGCTTTACTCCCAGCTGCCCGGAGCCTGCAAGTCCTCACTCCCAGCCAGGGCATCGCTCCTGCAGTTCCCTTCACACCCCCCCCCCCCCCGCCCCGCCACCGCCCTGCTCTCCCTGTCATAGCAGGCATCCCGCCCCTTCTGGCCGCTCTGCACCTGCATATGCAAATCAACCCACCATCTTTGTTGGGTTAATTTGCATACTCACTCTGATTGGCTGTGGGTATAGCAGAGGTAGGGTCAATTTACATGTTTGTCTATTATTAGGTAAGATTGTGAAATGATTATCATAATAACCTAGCCTTATATTTTAATTTTCCCTAATTTGCAATTTTTGGAAGATCATTCCCATCACTCACATGCCACGGGAAGATGCTTGATTCTGACGTTTTTCTGCAAGTGTCTAGCACTGCCAGTTGTCACATTCCAATTCCTTTATCCGTAAAAAACATGAAGGGACAACATGGGAGCCGGGATGTGTGACCTAAGATGAGGTGAGGCAGGTGGCATGGGATGGGTCTGAGTCACCCTCTGCATCCCAGGAAAATGGCCAGGGGCGGGCTAACAGGAAGAGGCAGGGCTTGGCAGGGGGCGGGGAGGAGGGGACAGGAAGGGAGGTAAACTACACTGTCATTTAGGAGTTTAGGAGGGACTGGGATGGGGCATGGTGACCGCTGAGACGCAGAGATGTGGCAGGAGGATTGTCAGGGATACACCCGACGTTTCTGTACAAAAACTGACACGTGGCGAGACTGTTCATGGGGATGGAAGACACAGCTCCATGAGTGGCCGTGCCCGTTTTAAAGCGCCAGAGGGAGGTAGCATCTGGGTGGGAGCTGGGTAAGCGGAGCTCAGGTTGGAGCGCAGCCCAGGGACACCTCGGGGGGTCGTTGCCGTCCTGCGCAGCGAGGTCCGGGAGAGGGACCCGCGAGAAGGCTTGTGCATGAAGATCACATGATGCTGGCCAGGGAGGGAGGACGCACCTGCGGAGGCCGCGGAGGTGGGGGTCACATGGACCCGCCATTCGGAGAACAGAGAAGGGAGTGTTTTGAGGAGAGAGATGCTGTGGGGAGGACCAAGAGGAGCCCTCCATTATTTAGCAGCTGTTTGGTGAGAAGAGAACCCCGGTCCTGGGAAAGGCCAGCATCCCAGCTGCTGAAATGTGTGTCTCCAAGGATGCTCCGCCAGGGAACAGGGATCCAAAGACACACCCGTCCACCCACTGCAGGGGGGGCCCTGTGCATGCGTTACAGACCGAGAGAGTGCCGTGCGTGTGTGCTTTCTTCTTCACACGGAGGGGGTGTTCAATGACGTGATTAGACATGCTTACAGCATTGACTTCAAAGTGCATTGGGGAGCCTTAGCCAGGGTGGCTCAGTGGATCAAGCGTCGGCCTGTGGGCTGAAGGGTCCCTGGTTTGAGTCAGGTCAAGGGCACATGCCCAGGTTGTGGGCTCGATCCCCAGTGTGGGGTGTGCAGGAGGCAGCCGGTCCATGATTCTCTCTCATCATTGCTGTTTCTCTCTCTCTCTCTCCCCCTTTCCCTCTCTGACATCAATAAAGACATAGTTTTAAAAAGATAGGAAGTGATTGGAGAGATGATCACATCATATTTGGGCAAAGCTGCAAGTGACACGATCCATCCTGGAAGCTGAGGTCACTGAACTGGGAAACGTAGGCTGACTGTGGAGGGCAAGCAGCCAGGACAGGGAAGCGTGACTGAGTTCCTCTTTCATCAGGAATGAGCCCTGACATCCCCCGCTCGTGTAGGGGCTTTCTCTCTTCTCCATGTCCAGCGTGGAAAGAAGAGTGGGTCCAGTTACTGAGTAGAGGAGCTGGGGCCTGAGAAATAATAGAAAGAAGAGAGGACACAGAAATAGAAATAAAAAGCTGGGGCTGGGTGGAACCTCTGTTCTCTCTGGTGGAGAGACAGGAATCCAAACCCAAAGGCAGAGTGTTTCTTTATATTCCAAAATACAAAGGGCTTCCACCTGAAAAAAACTTAGGATCAAAGGGAGCTTGAGTAGGCCCCAGCCCTACTCATTCCCTCATTCCTGGCTCGGCTGAATCTACATTTCAAGGCCCTCTCCCCGACACCTGGGGCAAAGTTAAGAGTCAGTACTGATAACTCATCCATCCTTCTTGGTGGATATGTTTCCAAGACCCGGCTCTGCCTGGCGCCTCAGATTCAGCTGACAATGATTTAAAGAATGCTCAGGTGCCTTCCCGGGGGGGCCCTCTATAGCCCGTCTTTCCTGTTGGTGTCAGATGCACCTCCTGTTGTAGTTAAGCTGCGTAAATACCAACACAAAAATACTTGTTGTGAGAAGTAGCTCCATATCCCTCTAATAATTCCCAATATTTTAAACTTGATTTTGACGGACACACTCCTCTATGACTGTGAGCCTAGCCAATTTTAGAAGCAAGAAAAAGCAGTGTTATCGATCAGTCGTGCTTTGGAAATGAGGTGTGAAGGGCAATGTCTTGCTGTTTCAGCCAAAAAATTCTTGGAATCCTTTGCCTCCAATGATATGTCTCCCAAAGGCACGCATCTTGTCCCCAACATATAAATGCAACGAAGAGAACAGTGTTAGCCCAGGGCGGCATGACCTTATTATGTGTTCGGCCAAATTACCCTGTCAGAGGTAGTGAGTCATCATGCGTACAGCCTCGGGCAGGGTGTCCCCTCTGAGTGTTTATCCAGAGGAGCTGAGGTCAGGATCCGGGACCCACGTCTCCACCCCCGTGCTTCCTGCAGGATCCTCCCCAGGAGCCAATATGTGGGAACACCTGACATGTCTGTCAATAGGTGAAGGGTAAAGAACAGGGGGGAGGGCGGTGTGGACCCAATACCAGATTATTCTGCCTGAAAAAGGAAGTCCTGCCCTGGCAATGACATGGTGGACCTGGAGGTCGCTGTGCTGGGAGAAGTAAGACAGACATTGTGCAGGCTCCCACTTCCGTGCAGAATCTCTTAAAAGAGTCGAGCTCATGCGGGCCGAGAGCAGAGGGCAGTTGCCAAGGGCCTAGGGCGGGGACGTGGGGAGGGGTTGGTGGAAACAAAGTCGGCCTCAAGAAGGATGGACACGCTCTGGAGGTCTGATGTTCAGCCTCCTGGCCATAAGGGGCAGTAGCATGTGGCCTCCTTGGAACCTGCTGGGGAGGTAGATGGTGAGCATTCACACACACACATGCACACACACACACACACACACACACATGCACACACACATTATTGTTAGTGTGGCATCACCTCGTGACATAGGCACATGTCACAACATCCAATTGTGTATTTAAAACAAGTGCCATGCCCCTGTGCCAATTATAACTCAATAATTCACGCTGAAAACATTAAGTAAAGGACAGACCAGATGTTCTAAAACGGGGCCGTGTATTCAGTGCAAAACTCACACTTTTCAATTTCCAATTAGATATGATTATCCCGGTGTGCATTTACAATTGTATTCTTAGAATAATGACCGTGAAATCTAACTTCACCAAGCTGCAGTGGATAGGTCTTACTTACCCCAAAACCTCGATAAAGGAAACATGCTCCGATCGGTCTTCAGCCCCAGATTTCAGTCATGTCGGTGTAACATATAAACATTTGCTTCCAATTAGTATTTGGTCACTTCCCGCCTCCCTCTGACAATGAGCTGAATTAGCGCTCCACGGAGGGCCGTTTCGAAGGGTGACGGTGGGATCCATTTCCTGCCTGTTTCTCAGGCGGCCCTGCTTGTGTCATTTGACAAGTTTTTCATAAACATTTTCATTCTGCCCACGGTCTTCGCTAGGCATTCAAAACCCTGGGGCGTGCTCCGGGAGCGGTGCCCGCGGGGGCGTGGCGAACACAGGCTCTGCGGCCCGAGGCACCGCCTGCTGGCACTGGGACAGGCAGCCACGGGGGGACAGGCTGCCACGCAGCAGGCGTGGGTCAGCCTCACTCGGCGCACCTGCCTGGCCCCCTGGTGTCGGTCTGTGGGGTGGCTGTGGGGCCTGGACCACTGTGCTTGAACGCATGCAGTGCAGGTGTGTCATGCAGCCGTGACGGTGAAAACTATAACGGACGCTGTCGCTAGGTGATGGGTGTCTTGCATGCAACCTGAGCCACCCGACACGCGTTCACACGTGTGTGTGGTGGTTCTTCTGCGGGCCATGTGGAGAGGCACGCTGGGCCCCCCATTCTGCGTTTTCCAGGCAAAGGACACATGCAGAGAGAGGTGCGGTATGTATGTGCTTATGGACTTATCAGCCTGTGTACTTTGTCTTAACAAATAACCCGTGCCTGCACATTCCCAATGAAGAAGACGGAAATTTCATCAGTTTCCTTTGGCCTTGTAAGCCGGGGGCTGTTCTTTCAACATGGAGCCAGCAGAAAACCTGTTCTGGAGTCATTGAAAACCAGGTGTGTTGTCAGAACAGAGTTACGCCACGTAATGTCTTCACTTCAGTCCTCGTGGTCTCTGGGAGGGGTTGATGTGAGGAGGGCCTGGGTTTAACACCGAACGCAGGTGTTTTAAGGTGACAGGTAGAGACGCCACAGTCCAGATCCTGTGCTGGTTTGCAGCGTTAGAAAGTGAAGTCTCCCTTTCGCCTGTCCATCGCCATGTGTCAACCATCTCTCCCTCTGCGTCTGTCCCTCCTCCATCTTGGATCGGAGCCGCACGTGGAGTAGCGAGTATCGGTGGGCATGCATCTCCTACGAAGGCTGCACAGGTGGCCCACGTTCCCAGGCGGTAATCCAGTGGTCGGCAAACTCATGAGTCCACAGAGCCAAATATCGACAGTACAACCATTGACATGTCTTTGGAGAGCCACATTTTTTTTACACTTGAACTTCCTCTAACGCCACTTCTTCAAAACAGACTCGCCCAGGCCGTGATATTTTGTGGAGGAGCCACACTCAAGGGGCCAAAGAGCCGCACGTGGCTCATGAGCCATGGTTTGCCGACCACCGCACTAAGGTAACAGCAAGAATGAGACTTAACCTGTGTGTGGGACTCGGGATTTCTGAGGACTAGCTGCAGATTGCACTCCACGGGACATCACCACGTGCATGCTGACATTTGGGAGGAGAAGTGACAGGAGAGGTTAGAACCGGGGTACGCGATGCGCCGAAATGGGTTTTCATGATGCTCTTCTCAGTGGGAGGAGCGCAGTTATTTATTCATTTTGGTTTCTTAGTCCTTGTTGTAACTTTATCTTGTTGGAAGGGACTCAATCAATCTCTGTCTTGATCTTGGCCTACAGAATCATGAATATTGGTATGCTTGATAAAATGCTATTTCTGGTACCTTTTAAAAAATGTTCTTTTTTTTTCCTTCCCGCAATAAAGTCTTATATTTTGGGTTGACCTTACCCAAGGGTTTGGACACATAGAGATGGGACAGACCTCATGTGAATGCTGTTCTCCCTCCCTAGGCCTGCACGCTGGAGACAGCAATAGGTCCCGTCTCTGTCATTGATATATAAAATTCCCAACGTCTAGCCTGACATTGCAGGGACTCTGTGAAGACCGGGCATGGGTTTGCTTCCTTCTATCTTTAACTAATGGATAAGCCCTAACCGGTTTGGCTCAATGGATAGAGCATCGGTCTGCAGACTGAAGGGTCCCAGGTTCGATTCCAGTCAAGGTCATGAACCTTGGTTGCGGGCACATACTCAGTGGGGAGTGTGCAGGAGGCAGCTGATTGATGTTTCCCTTTCGTCAGTGTTTCTAACCCTCTCTCCCTCTCCCTTCCTCTCTGTAAAAAATCAATAAAATACATATTTAACAAAACCTAATGGATAAAACTTTCCTTTAAGAGGAGAAGGCGGAGTGTGAGGAAAGGAAAGATCAATTAAATGTTAGGAATATGGATCCAGAGCACCCTGGTCTCTGAGCTCCCGGGGCATCTGGTCGACCCCGTAGGAGAGGCGGCCTGGAGAGCAGAGAGACCAGGTGGTCTGTCACTCCCCGCTGCCTCGCCAGAGTCCCCAGAGCTGCTGCTGCCATGGTTGCAGCTCCCCAGAGACACTCTCCTTCGCCTGCCCCTGGCTCCTGCGCCCCTCTCTCTTCACCCAGTGGGTGGTGAGTTTCCTGGAGCCCGAGAACTGGAGGGGAGCTTGCCACCCCGTGCTTGGCTGGGGTTACCCTCCTCTAACCAAACCCTGAAACCCCGACTCTTACAGATTTAGGGTGGCTTCCGTTCTCCTGTTGAGGCTCACGATGAGTAATTAATTTAATATGCCAGGCCAGCGTGTCTCCATGATTGGGTGTGGACCTCTGAACCAGGAGGTCAGGGTTCGATTCAGGTCAGGGCACAGGCCCGGATTATGGGCTCCATCCCCAGTGGGGGGCATGCAGGAGGCCGCCGATCCATGATTCTCTCCCATCACTTTTGTTCTATCTCTCTCTCCCTCTCCCTTCCTCTCTGAAATTAATGAAAACATATTTTAAAAATAAAGTAACTAAAAGGAATGAAGAACCGTCTGAAAGCAGACCCTGGCGTATAGTCATGGGAGGGAGCATGGGGGTTTGTGTGAGTGAAAGGAAGATAGAGGAAATCCCCCAAAAACCCATCTTCTGGGGAGACAGTCACTGACCGAAGGCCTCTGCACATCCGTTTCCAAAAGTTAATATTTGTGTTAAAATTGAAGTCATTAGCCCTAGCTTGTATGGTTCAGTGGACAGAGCATTGGCCTCCAGAATGAAGGGTTCCAGATTCAATTCCGGTCAAGGGCACATGCCCAGGTTGCAGGCTGGATCCCAGTAGTGGGTGTGCAGGAGGCAGCCAGTCAATGATTCTCTCTCGTCATTGATGTTTCTCTCTCTCTTCCTCTCCCTTCCTCTCTGACATCAATAAAAATATATTAAAGCCAAAACCAGTTTGGCTCGGTGGATAGAGCGTCAGCCTGCAGACTGAAGGGTCCCAGGGTCGATTTCGGTCAGGGGCATGGACCTTGGTTGTGGGCACATCCTCAGTGAGGGGTGTGCAGGAGGCAGCTGATGGATGTTTCTCTCTCATCGATGTTTCTGACTTTCTATTCTTCTCCCTTCCTCTTTGTAAAAAAAAAATCAATAAAATACATTAAAAAATAAAAATATATTTTACTAAGTTAATTACCGGAAGACTAGAAAGGGTATGTAAGTAGCAAAAATAAAATAGAGTAAGAAAGCTAAACCACAGCAACGGAACAGCAGGAAAGAGGATGGCTTTTTGGAAAAAGGAACCTTGACAACCAGGCAACCGCACAACCACACAAGGTGGGAATACAGCCGTGTGGCCAGCCGCTCAGTGCCTCCAGAACCGTCGCGGTGAGTCAGCACGGTGCCTTCGCCACCGGCTCCCTCTTAAACCCGATTTCAACAAAACAACTTCGGTCGCGCGCGCGCGTGTGTGTGTGTGTGTGTGTGTGTGTGTGTGGTCTGTATGTGGGCCAGCACCCGCTCGCTGGTTGTTAGAGAAGATTCCTGTCCTCAGAGATTGGCCAGGGGACTGACCAGGAAGGAAGGCAGCCTCTTGGACAGATGCTAATGATTACAGAGAAAGGGGGTAATTCGGAATATCGGTAAAAATGTAGCCAGGCGGTTGAGATCAGAAATACAAACACCAACACAACCGTTTCGTTGGTTTTATTGGGTTTGCTGCGGCAGTAAGCCCATCCAAGTCCAGGCGAGGCGAATGAGAGGACCCCGCAGGCCTTGCCGCCTGTCACAGGGATGAGGATGGAAAGATGGACGGGATCCAGAGCTGAGGAGGCAGAAGGGGTCGCTGCCAGCGCGCTGGTCCCTGGAAGCCAAGGTCGCAGCAAGGACGGAGATTTGGAAGGCGCAGGTAACAGAACGTCCGGCTGCTTCACTCCCTGGGATCCTTAAGGGGGGGCGTTCACGCCAGGACACCACACACAGCAGCAAGAGGCGCCTGCAGGCGCCGTTCCTGGGTCTAAGGACACGGAGAAGATGCCCCTCCGAGAATACACATAGGAGTGGTTTGTCAGCAGATGTCCGATCACACATGCCGGGACCCAAGGAGATGGCCCAGGAAGGCCAAGCCGAGGGAAGAACCGGAGGCTGGCTTCGGGGGTCAGGGGCCCTCATGTTCTGCGATGTCTTTATGTTTGGGTTTGCTGGCGATTTAGTCAGTATCTATGTACCTAGTCTCAATGCGGCCCCACACCATCATCTCCTCTGCGCTCTCCCTTCCTGTTCTGGGAAAGGAGGGAGGCCAGTGCTGCACTGCAGGGGACGGGGGGCAGACCTGGGCCCCAGCAGACCTTGTGTTGGGAAACCGAGGCTGAGAGGCAGGCCGTGCTCTGTCACCCGCCTCCCTGTCTCCCAGGAGGCTCGGCCGCACCCTGCTTCTGGGGCCACCGTCCTTCTCTGTGTGGGTGTGGTCCGCTGCAGACGCAGAAAAGGAAACTATAACAGTTACCACCAACCAGCGCGTGTGGCTGATCCCTCCTCCTGGGGACGGAGGGCGGCCGGGCTGCCCCCGCGCCCTCGTCGCTTTAGAAGAGCGTGTTTACGGACGGCGTATTTTAACGCCTCGGAAGGCTCTGGGCGCTGCTCCCGTGATGTGGAAACGGAACTGCTTTGTTCAGGGTGCGGCTGAGAGATGGGGAAGCCATACGGGGCTCACATGTGATGGCCGGGAGGAGGGAAATGGCGAGTCCTGTTTCCTCCTGCCTCCCGCACCTTCAGCCACTCAGACGGGGCCATTCCCACGTGGGGTGCTGAGCGGGGTGCTCCCCTCACCCCGTCCCACTCTATTTCGGGCTCCCCTCTTCTGCAGGATAAGTCTAGGAGTGGCACCCCCCCCCCCTTTGATAACCTACCATCTGTGCATTTGCTAATGTAGAACATGAAAGAGTGGATGCGGACGGATGCAACCGAGTGGGTAAGGCGACGTGGCTCTACACCGATAATGTAAGCGGATGAGTGCTGTGGCCTTCTTGGTCTGTCTCTGACGGGGTCCATGAGGCTAAGGTGCCCATCTCTTTCCTGGTGGTGAGGACTTTGAGCGGGGGGGGGGGGGGGGGGGGTAAGGTGGGTCTGTCAGATTTCTCCGCCCTCGCATTCCTTTTTTTCCCTCTTTGCAGTGAATGAAAGCATTCTGGGTATGCGTTGGGACTTCCGATATGTTCCGTTTCATCAGTGTGGGGGTCTGTCCATCCTCAGGTTCCAGGCAAGCTGCATAATATCTCAGTGGTTGGAAACCTCACTACATTTCTTAAAGTGCAAGAAATAATAATCATAATTTGGGAAACTCATAAAGGTGTGGAAATTATACAACACACACCTAACTAACGGATGAAGCCGAGAAGAACTTACCAAGAGAATTAGAAAATACTTTAAGATGAATGCAAATGAAGATGAACTTAAAGGGTGAAGCTAAAGCAAGGTGTATAGGGACGTTCGCAGCTAAAGATGTCAGTCTCTGAGAGAAGAATGGTCTCAAGTGAGTAACCTGACTTTCCACGTTAAGACACTGGGAACAGAAGAGAAAGCTAAATGCAAAGCCAGCAGGAGAAAGGCAATAATAAAATTAGGATATACATTAAAATAGAGAATAGAGAATAGAGGAGATGAGCAAATACAAGCGTTGGTTCTTTGAGCACCTTAAAAAATTGAACAGGAATTGTTGAATAACTGTGAGCTTATACAATACCACACTGAGGTCATTTATCTAGTTTCTGACATTGGAGAGCTTAAGTCTGTAGGCAAGAACCTCCTGTGGGTAAGGAGGCAATGGAGGTGGGTGGGTGGATGGATGGATGGATGGATGGAGGATGGTTAGCTGGCTGGCTGGATGCATGGATGGATGGATTCATGGGTGGATGAATAAACATGAAAAAACAGATACATAGGTAGGTGAATAGAAGATAGGTAGATAGATGACAGATGGTGATATAAAGATAAATGATAAACATACTCTTTCAACTATTTATCTATTTACCTATTTGTCATCTCACTAAGCACTTATCAAGTACCTGTAGAGTATCACTTACATCTCTTCAAAAATGGCAGATGGACAGTCGCTGCCTTATGGAGCTCTCAGCCTGGCAATGAACTCGGAGAGACACAGATATTGGTAATTCGGGGAGAAGCACTACAATGAGGGGGTCTCCGGGAGTGGGCACAGCATCTTATTCCCATCGCACACAAGAGAAATGGCTAAATCCAGCAACGAAAGGGTGATCGGACCCCGACTCTGAGCACCAGTGCTGCTATTCCTGGAGGAAGACCCATCGGTGTGTTTCTGTCTGTCTTTCCCCCTCTCTTCCGCTCTCACTGAAAATCAGTGGAAAACACCCTGGGGTGAGGACTAAGAAGAAAGCCATGGATCCGTCCGTGGACTCGAGAGGACTTGCAGCTAGGTGGTCAGCAGTCCTCTTTGCAGAGCCTCCGTCAATGCTGCTTCCTTTCCTCCTTGGGAACAGATCTGTAAGGCGCCTGACTTCTGAGTTCACAGGATAAAGCTCTTCCCGATGCAGGAGGTTTCCGCCCTCCTACAGCCACACCTAGGTGCGCAGAGCGGCTCTGCTGCCCTCCAGGCCTCACTACGGGTTAGCAGCCCACACAGGCCAGCAGGCAGGGGGTGGGGGGTGGGGGGGCAGAGGGGCCTGAGTGTGAAGGATGTGCCCTTGGAATAGAGGAAGCCTGGAACAATTTAATCCTCCCTGTGTGTGTGGCGTGAGCAACTGGCGGCTGAAACAGAGCTGCTCAAACTAATCCTCCACAAGAGGAGGGCTGGCCTTCCTTCTGTGAAACCCTTTGATCTTTCCTCCCCGCCTTTTCTTCTTAATTTATTTGTCATAGGTTTAGGCAAAGGGTAAGTGGGAGTCTGTGTGAGAATTAGGAGAAAGGAACCTCCCCAGAGCCTGTGTTTTGGGCCTTTGGCTCCTCCTCCTCGCGGTGCTGCTAATTGCTCCTTCCTCTCCTCCCCCCTCCCCCTCCACTCCCTCAGATCTGAGGGCCAGGAAGCCACTCCATCAAACTCAGGGGTGGCCCAGGGGCCTGGAGCCACAGCCCATAGGGCGGTCCCACTGCTCCCTTAGCCACAGCACAGGAGTGGCACTTCCAGACACACACATGCCAGACACACACTGTCCTTCGCGGGGGGGACCGGGGACCAGCGGGCTGGCGACGCGTGGGAAAGGACAGGTGTGTGTGTGTGTGTGTGTCGGTGCAGTGACAATCCAGGAGGCACTGACTCAGGCCCCTTTCTTCCTATGTCCATGCGTCCCCAAAGAAACCTCACTGAGAAAAAATTGAAGCGCAAAAATAAGAAAAGAGGCGGAAACCAGTTTGGCTCAGTGGATGGAGCGTCGGCCTGCGGACCCAAGGGTCCAGGGTTCAGTTTCAGCCAAGGGCACGTGCCTAAGGATTGCAGGCTCGATTCCCAGTGTGGGGCTTGCAGGAGGCAGCCAATCAATGATTTTCTCTCATCATGGATGTTTCTCTCTCTCTCCCTCTCCCTTCCTCTCTGTAAAAAAATCAATAACATATATTTTAAAAAATAAGAGTTTCAGGTCCGTATGAAGTGAGGACTTTGACAGGCCGCTTACCGTCTCTGACAGCGCTCTCCAGGTTTTTCGGAGAGGCCAGTGCGCCGTTGCGGGTAGATCCGAGTGAGCGTGGTCTCCGAAGGCCCCTGGCACCTGTGAGCATCTTGTCTGGAGGGGAGACCCCATCCCATTCTCGGGGACGGGGATGTGGCGGAGGGGACAGGGAGGCTGGCGTGTTCAGGGAGATTCAGGATGCCCCGCGGGAGGGGACAGCCAGGCCCGGTTCCGCCGACATCGGCGCCGCTGAACGGACTGCACTGGCCTTACTGTCGTTGGACTGCGTGCTGCTCCTTTCCTCACGGATTGCAGTGAGTTTTCTGCCTTTAACCAAAATTCCAACTGTCGACCCTTTAGTATGATAATAAAAGTTTATTCAGAGAGAAACACGGAAATAGGGTGCCCTGTGAGTGAAGTACATTCCTCTTTGAATCTTAAAAAAACAACAACAACTTACTTTGATCAACCAGATGCTGTTTTCTTTATAATCCTCACCCAAGGATATTTTTCTATTGATTTTTATATTTTTTATTGTTTAAAGTATTACATCTAATAGTACATGTGTCTCCTCTCCCCACCCCCCCCCTCCATTGACCTTCCCCCAGCCTCCTCTACCTTCTGGGGCGTGCCTCATCCCCGCCCCCCAGTGTCTTGTGTCCATGGGTGTGCTTGTAGGCGTGCATACATGTCCTTTGGTTGGTCTATTCCTTCCTCCCCAACCCTCCCCCGCCTTTCCGCTGTAATTTGACAGTCTGTTCGGTGCTTTACTGCCTCTGTTTCTATCTGTTTGTTCATCGGGTTGCATGTTTTTCTGTTGATTTTTAGAGAGTGGAAGGGAGAGGGAAAGACAGAAACATCAATGTGAGAGAGGCACATCGATGGGCTGCCTCCCACACTCGCTCGACCAGGGCTGGGAGCCTGCAACCTGGGTACATACATGTCCTTGAGTGGAATTGAACCCGGGACCCTTGGGTCGAAGGCCAGTGCTCTATCCATGGAGCCAAACTGGCTAGGGCAAGCACACACTTTTAAATGCCATTCATTGGTTGTTGAAGGCGGTACATCTGTGTGTGTGCATGTGTCTGCGTGTCTGTGTGTGTGTGTGTGTGTGTGTGTGTGTGTGTGTGTCTGAAGATTTACACATACAAAAACCCTATAGTGAGAGTCTCTTGACCTCCCAGTTTATTGGTGTTTTTTTTAATGTGCTTTTGGGCGTGTGTGTGTGTGTGTGTGTGTATGTGTGTATCTTAGTTCCTCTACTTTTGTTCCTCACCCCTTAGGATGTGCAGTATCAAGCGTCTAATCTCTCTTTCCCCCAAACACATTCTGTTGCCAACCGCAGATGCCAGGACACAGGCTTCCCATAGAGGGACCGGCTCCTGTTTCTGTGGCGTGGGCAGCAGGTGGCGCTAGACAGATGCCGAAGCTCCCTCCAGGCCGGCTCAGTGGGAGACCTGGCAACCAAACATGAGAAAGCTCTTCACTTTAATTCGCATTTAAGATTAAACCTGCGTGTCCAGTCAACGTTTTGGCGAAACGGTGGCTTTGGAGGAAGAGAGCGGGTCATGTTTTAATCCCAAAGTGTTCAATCGCTCTCATGTACGTTACGGTGAAATCATGCGTTCAGATGGCGTCTGTGGGCTTGTGGGTTGTGAGGTGACTCGGGGTGATGTTGCTCCGACAGCTCTGATGCTCGTGCAGTCAGCCTGCTGAGGTGCTCTGTGCACAGAGAGGAGCCGCGTTCGAGGCAGGCGAGGGAGGAGGGCGTGGGCCTGGCTGTGAGTTCATACTATCAGCGCAGGCTTCCTCAGGAAGGGAGGAAGGGCGAACGGAAGGAAGGAGGGAGGTAGAAGGAAGGAAGAGAGGGATAGAGGGAGAGAGGGGAGAAATGAAGGAAAACAAAAATAAAGAAGACAGAAAAAATAAGAGGAAAAATTGAAGCTTGTGGAAAGAGTTATCCACTGAAGCTACTGAGAAATTACCAAGGACCTAGGCTCAAACCCTGAATGTGCTTATTTACCGAAAAAACTCAGGTATAACTTGGCAATAATGAGTCACTGCAACTAGCCTTCGTGTGATGTGAGCCTTTCTGGCACCGAATCTCTCCCACCAACCTTTCCTTTCCCGCCGCCCCTCCCTCCCTTTCTCCTTCCCTCCCTTTTTCTCCCTCTCCCCTCCCTCCCTCCCTCCCTCCCTCCCTCCTTCCCTCCCTCCCTCCCTCCCTCCCTCCCTCTCTTCTTTCCACTTACCATTTTGAAAGCCATAGCAATGGAAAAAGATTATTCAACTACACATCTTTATTTGGAATGAACTATTAGGCCACGCCCTTCTGTGGTTCTTCAAGCTTCCAGCACAGCACAGCTTTCCACAGGAGAGGGGCCATTACCTTAGGAAGTTTGCTGCCCCCCCCCCCCCCCCCCCCCCCCCCCCCGCCCAATCAGGGCTTTCGAGCACGTGACTTCTGGAGCCCCGCTGTTCCCTATCCCTGTGGTCCTCACATAGCTCAGCAAGGCGGTGCTGGGTGACGGCAGCCAATCAATGATTCTCTCTCTTCATTGATGTTTCTAGCTCTCTCTCCCTCTCCCTTCCTCCCTCTGATAGCAACAAAATGAAAAACAAGAAAACCATGTTTTGCCAAGGTTAGCAACTGGTTTTCAGAGACTTGATTAATAGTCCAGCATCTGAAATCTTCCTACCATTCAGCATGTTCCATAGGAAATAATAAGAAACCCCAGAATACGAGGGTCTCTGTGTGGAGGAGGGTGAGAATAATCTGATCACGGAGCAGAAGGGATCCTATGTGGGGGCTGCCTCCCTTTCCCTGTCCCGCATGGCCTTCTGCTGGTCGTAGCCGGAGAGGAAGGGCTGAAAGCCGCTTTGCAAAGCATTGTTCGATGCTTTCCAACCGCACAGGAGCTGGTGTGGGGGGCACTTTGTTTTACGCTCAGACCCCATCACAGAGGTGGCATGTGCCAGGGGAAGTGCTTCCGCTTCTCCCGCTTCTGTTCGCTCTGTTGTGAGCATTAGGGCGCTCATCTTGTGGAGCAGAATGTGTCTCCCGGGGAGGAGGAATGGAGAGGAGGGAAGGGGGGAAGGAGGGAAGGAGGGAGGGAGGGGAGGAAGGGAGGAAGGGAGGAAGGAAGGAGGAGGGAGGAAGAAGGGAAGGAAGGAAGGAGGGAGGGGGAAGGAGGAAAGGGGGAAGGAGAAGAAGGGAGGAAGGGGAAGGAAGGAAGGAGGAAGGAAAAGAAGGGAGGAAGGAGGAAAGGAGGAAGGAAGGAGAAAGGAGGGAGGAAAAGAGGATAGAAGGAAGGAAGGAAGGAGGAAGGGAGGAAGGAAGGAAAAGGGAGGGAGGGAGGGAGGAGGGAAGGAAGAAGGGAAGGAAGAAAGAAGGGATGAGGAGAAGGGAGGAAGGAGGAAGGAAGGAAGAAAGGAAGGAAGGGAGGGAGGAAGGAAGAAGGGAAGGAAGAAAGAAGGGAAGGAAGAAAGGAGGAAGAAAGGAAGGAGGAAGGAAGGAAGAAAAGAAGGAGAAAGGAAAGAAGGAGGGAGGAAGGAAGGAAGGAGGGAGGAAGGAAGGAGGGAGGAAGGAAGGAAGGAAGGAAGGAGGAAGGAAAGAAGAGAGGGAGAGGAAGGAAGGAGGAGGGAAGGAGGGAAGGAAGGAGGAGGGAAGGAGGGAAGGAGGGAAGGAAGGAGGAGGGAAGGAGGGAAGGGAGGGAGGAAGGAAGAAGGGAAGGAAGAAAGAAAGGAAGGAAGAAAGGAGGAAGAAAGGAAGGAGGAAGGAAGGAAGAAAGGAAGGAGAAAGGAAAGAAGGAGGGAGGAAGGAAGGAAGGAGGGAGGAAGGAAGGAGGGAGGAAGGAAGGAAGGAAGGAGGAAGGAAGGAAGGAGGAGGGAAGGAGGAAGGAAGGAGGAAGGCACGGGCAGGCTCCTTCGTCACCCAGAGCACCTTGGGGGAGCAAGAAGGAAGCGGGGTCCCTGGGGGACGCCCCTGAAGGGATCGCCCTGTCAGCGCCGTGCTCTGCCTGTGGGAGCAGACCAGTGAGCTCAGCAGACAGTGGTATTGACAGTGCTTGCAGTGCAGCTAGGAGTCCAGGGAGGGCGCTGTTCTGTGCTCCTTGGATGTGGTATCCTTTGCTTGTGTCCTCCGATGTCTCCTGGCCCTCATTTGCTGCGAGATGCCTGCCATTTTGCTGCCTGTGGTGTCTCCCAAGATTTTTATGGTTCACCACTTTCCTCAAGGTCTCCTGTCCATTTTCAGTTTATCCCCATGTTTGGTGTGAGTTGTGGTCTCATTTTATTTTTGTGCATGTCCCTGTGCAATGCGACCTGCGACCCCAATTGTGGAAATACACCCCCAGATTCCTGAAGCACCCATCAGAAAGGATGTATGCACCCCTGTGCTCACAGCAGCACAATGTACAACAGCTGAGATGTGGACACAGCCCGAGTGCCCATCGGCGGACGAGTGGATGAAAAGCTGTGGGACATCTGCACCATGGAACACTGCGCAGCTGTAAAAAAGAAGGGTCTCTTACCCTTTGGGACAGCATGGAGGGACCTGGAGAGCGTTGTGCCTAGTGAAATAGGTCAGTCAGAGAAAGACAAGTAGCACCTGATGTCACTCATGTGTGGAATCGAATGAACAGCACACACTGATGAACCAAACAGACCCAGAGGCCTGGAAGCACGGAACAGACTGGAATCTCAGAGGGAAGCAGGGGTGGGAGGGTAAGGAGTGGGGAGAGATTAACCAAGGGCCTCCTAGGGGCGTATGCACAGCCCATGGGCGCAGACATTGGTGCGGTGAGGCTGGGGGTCGGGGGGAGGCAGGTAGGGGTGGAGGGGTCAATGGAGAAAACCTGGGAATATCTATACTTTATTTTTTTTTAAAAATATATTTTGTTGATTTTTCACAGAGAGGAAGGGAGGGGGATAGAAAGTCAGAAACATCGATGGGAGAGAAACATCGATCAGCTGCCTCTCGCACACCTCCAACTGGAGATGTGCCAGCAGCCAAGGTACATGCCCTTAACCGGAATCGAACCCGGGACCTTTCAGTCTGCAGGCCGACGCTCTATCCACTAAGCCAAACCGGTTCGGCTCTGTAATACTTTCAACGATGAAGATAAATTTTACAAATAGGGAAAATAATTGAGGAAGGAGGGAATGGGGGAATGTCAAGAATTCCTAGGAAATGGAGTGCTTTGTGGAAGCTTTTCATTTGCGTGAAATGGAGCCCATCCACCTCTTCAACCCGTGTTAGGACCCCGGCCGTGGAAGATTTGTGGCTCGGGCCCCTCCCTGGTCGCCGTGCCGTGGGAGAGCGCTTTGGTGGCACCGCGGGCAGGGAGGGCACCTCAGGGCGTCGGTTCCTCGGGGCCTATCCGACAGGGTGCCCGTCCTCTCCACTGAGCTGTGGCGGCTCTGTGACATCTGGGATTTCCCGGGTAAACACACACTGACAGGCCCCGTTCTGGGGAAGGCATTCTCACATTGGCTGCGCGGGGAGATTAAAGGCCTTCATAACGATTTTCCTCCAAGCTTCTGATGGAGTTTTGTGAAAATTAAGTGGGAAGTCCCCTGCCCCAGCCTCAGGGAGGCGAGGAGAAGAGGAAGGGAGGGAAGGAGAGAGGAAGGGGCTGGTGGGAGCCACACTAGGCCTGTGATGCAGCCCACCTGCCTGTGTAAGGGGCTCCTTAAAGCCCCAAAGCAGGGGTACTGCCTCCCAGGGACACGCAGCCCCTCTCCCTGACTTCCTTACTCCTGCCTTCCACCTCTCATAACAACGTGGGGGTCAGGCAGTCACACGAGAAGGGCGATGCCCTGAGATGCACACGGTGGGGCTGGCGGGACAGTGATTTGGGAAGACCTGGGCCCTGGGAGTGAGGCTGCAGGTGGTGGTGGGGGGGATCCTGGCTTCCTGGGAAGGAAATTCGCCTGCTTGGGAGCGGGAGGGAGGGAAGGGCCTGCCTCCACCATGACAACAGGAGTGCCCTTGACCTCTCCGCGTTCATGCGTGTAACGCCGACGCTGTGCCGTCCTCTGTAACGGTGGTCCCTGCCGTGTCGACGGCGGGCGTCATTGGCGGCGTTCTTTTTCAAGTGATTGTTTCACACGCTGGAGCACCGTTTGGTCCGTGGGGAAATCATATGAAGTTGCATGTCCATTGCTCAGGTCCTCCGTGTACCTCCCGGGGCGAAGAAAACGAAGGGATGGTCGCATGTTGTGGCGGTGAGTTCACAGGGAGGTCTCCTCTTCGTTCAGAGGCAAGAGGTGTGTCCTGGTGACTCTAACCAGGCACTTTCTGTCACTGTGAGGATTTTAAGGCTTACAAATCACGGACTCATGTTTATGGGTGGCGAGCTTTTAAGTTCAGGTCACTGAGAGAAAACCAGAATTAAGCAAATCTCAGAGGGAAGGCGGAGGTGGGAGGGTAGGGGGTGGGGTGAGATTAACACAACGCTGACAGGTTCAACCCTGTAATCACATCATTCTACGCAGGGGCGGGCAAAGGCGGGTTTACAGTGACACAAACAAATCGCACACTCACACAACTAATCCGAGAGCACGTTCTGTCTCCTGTGCTCAGGGTTGTCCCCCCACTGCTCCCCACCCTGTGGGCAACGTGGAGACATGGGATTGACTGCCCAGGAAAGGAAAACCCTGTGAGTGGACAGTGTGATGGTATTGAGAAGGGCAGGGATGTATTGGATGGAACAGGAGCCATTTTTGAATAACGCCTTGACATTTATTTCGGGGTCCAATTAGGAAAGAGAAGCGACATCCCGTTTGATTTCTGCTTTTATTTTAATTTGCACCTTTATCAACAGGCAGCTTTAAACGAAGGAAAATCTCTCCTTCATTCCATTTCCCCACAGGGCTGCATAGTCTAGTCACAATTTCCCCAAAGAAAGGAGAGGCACAAAATAACCTTCTTATCCAATGCATCGGCTGTGTGGTGCTTAGGTACATGGATTCAGCGTCGAAGCTGATGAACTGCGATGAGGATTTCATTATTGATCAGTCACGTTCTTGCACCCACACGGGACACTCGCCGAGTGTCTTCAGTGGGACACGGAGGGCGTGTTGCTCGTGGGACTGTGACGTGGCTGGAGACGCCGTCGCCGACGACGGCGAGAACGAGACCGTGAGACAAAAATAGGTGTGCGTTACATTTTTCACTGACCCCTCTGCGGGGCCTGTGTGTTCCTGGACTTTGTCGGTGACTTAGGCCCGATGCTCCGGAACCCGGCGGTGGTTCTAGATCATTACACTCCCGGGAGGAGGGCACCCCCCCCCCCCGATTCCTTAGGGTGGCCCCCGACTTGGTGCGGGGCAGGGTCCCAGGGACTTTCAGACGCATTATGGAGGCAGGCTCTCTGCAATCACTAAGCGGTTTCTATGTTTTCTCTCAGCTGATTCTCAAGGCACATGGCACACTCACTTTCCTCCTGGTTTGGAGGCTGAACCCCTGAGGCGCCCGGAAAGGAAGGAGGTGCTGAGTGTGTGTGGCCGACTCTGAGAGGGACCCAGATCATTTGAGATGCCGCTTGCATGGCCTTACCCCCGCGCTCCTGACCGATCCACACAGCGTCCACCAGGGCTCACGGGTGACCGCCCGTGTCTGGCCCGAGCTCGGGCACCCCCCCCCATTTGCTCTCTGAGAAACACGTTCCCTCCTTCCCGATCTGACGTGGCTTTGAGCCACCATCACCCCTGGCTTCCCTGCTCCATCCCTCACCTTCCAGCTCACCCTCCTCAACTTCCTGACCCCTGAGCAGGTCAAGCCTCTGCACTCAGCATTGGGGAGTTCTCCCCAAATGGAGCTTCTCTCTGTCCCCCCCATAAGTCACCCCATCTCATGGCTTCAAGCCCCTCATCCACGGTCACCTGTCGCATGCTGACACCTGCAGACACACACCTGCCCTGAGCTCTCCCTCCCTCTCCCCCGATCCTCCTCATGCCAGTACATGGTGTCTCAGGGTCTTCCTTCAAGAAAGTTGAATTTCCATCTTCCTCTAAAACCGGGCTTGGAATCTTCTGTCTTTTGTTGGTTCTCACATCAAAACATGCCCATCATCTGTAGCCACTTCTATAGGGTCCCGGCCCAAACCATTACCTTCCATTGTTAATGACTAATGAGCTTTTTATTTGTTTTCAATTACAGTTGACGTTCAGCATTCTCTTGTGTTCATGCCAGGTGTGTAGCATGGTGGTTAGACAATCATACACTTGACAAGGTGCTCCCCTGACATATCCAGGATCCACCTGCACAGTACGCAGTTACTGCCATGTTATTGTCTATCACTGCAGACTCCTGGCCTGTCTTCTTTGAATCACACCCCCTGGTGAGAGGGCTGAGTGTCTGTGCCCTCCACCCCCTGATTTATATGTTGAAACCATAACTCCCATGGTGCTGGTGTCAGGAGGTTCTTTAGAAGGAAACGCAGAAGGGGGAAAGTATTTAAAGGGAATGTTGTTGGGAGGGGTTCTCTCCTCTCCACATCTAGCGTGGAAAGAAGAGTGGGTCCAGTTACTGAGTAGAGGGGCTGGGGATTGGGAAATAATAGAAAAGAATAGATGATGCCAAAGGAGAAATAAAGCTGGGGCTGGGTGGAATCTCTGCTCTCTGATGGAGAGACAGGGAATTTCAACCTAAATACAGTGTGTTTATTTATACTAAAATAGAAAGGGGTTTCACGTGAAAAGACTTAAAATCAAAGGAGCTTAAGTGGGTCCAGGCCCTACGCATTCCCTCATTCCTGGGGCTCGCTGAATCTACATCTCAAGGGCTCCCCCTTGACACCTGAAGCAAATTAAAAGTCAGTACTGATAACTCATCCAGCCCTTTTGGTGGGTGTGTTTCCAAGACGTGGCTTTGCCTGGCACCTTGGATTCAGCTGACACTGATTTAATGAATGCCCAGGTGCCTTCCCTGGAGGCCGGCCCTCTACAGAAGGTTATGTTAGTGATAACAGGTAGCTGTGCTGGGTAACATGACAACGTGGTGAGTAATGAGATTGGGAGGTTTTCGGGCCTGACTGAGGGGACATCGTGTGCCATGGGGAGGTACTCCTGTGTACCCTGAATACAGGGAGGGGCACCCAAGCACGCTCAGCTGTTTCCTATCCAAGGCATCATTCTGGCAGCAGCAGATGGGAGAGAGGAGATTTACAGGGTGCCAGGTAGGAGAGAGTTTCAGTAACACAGGAAATTGCAAAAGAAAGCCCAGATGAAGGACATCAATAGATTTAAGGCACATGGAGGAGGCACATGGGTTAGATCTAGAGGTAGATTAGATGTCAGGAGGGAGAGTAAATCTCTAGGGAAACGAGATGGATTGGGGTCCCCTGGCATGGGGGGAGGGGTGATGAAGAACATGGCCATAGAAAATGGGGACATGCTTTTTTTTTGGGGGGGGGAGGCTGGTGAAATCATTCCGGGATTGGGTATGGTGAAGGTGGCCCCTCTCTGTGACTATGCAGAAAAACATTTAATTGCGCATTTTTTGAGGAGGGATTTCCAAGTGTGTTAATCTTGATGAAGTGACTTAGAAAAATGCCTTCAGAGAACATTCTTGCTTAATCATGTGGATGATGGGCGGAGCTGGTCACTGCAGACCTCAGCACAGGGAAGGAGGAGGGGTGAGGAGTCAATGATGTCAGAGTGGATTGTGGACCCCCAGGTGTAGCTGGAACAGAGATGGAAAGCCCACATCCAGACATCAGAGGTGCCATCTCAGGGTGCCAACTGCCGGGTGTGGCCACCGGAGTCGATCACTCCCCCCCGAGAGTCTGCAGAAGACAGAGAGAACCAAGGAGGGAGACTCGAACATCGTTAGAAACTCAGGGACTAACAAGGGAAGAAGGACTGGGGAGAGTGGTCAGAAGGAGTAGGTAGAGAGTCACAAGGCAGGGCGTGGTCAGGAGTGCCACTGGTTGCATTTTTTAAGAGCAATTTTGATGAAATGTGGTCCTGCTGCTGGGCGTAGAGGTGGATGGAAATTGAGGGAAGGGAATAGCTTCTGTCTGTGTAACTCCTCCAAGGAGAGAGGGAGTTGTTGGTTAAAGGTTTGGCAAATGAAGATAATGTCCTGAGCAGGAGTCATGGATGAGGAAGGGGTGGAGACACAGAGATCAATAGGCAGGTCCTGTGACTCTAACATATGGAGAGAAGTCTGCCCATGGTGAGAAGTGATGGGAGAGGGGAGAAGGGGCAGGGGGAGGGATGGGAAGACATAAGGCAATGACCAAAGCTTGTAATAGATATTGATTGAAGAGAGAGTGGGCTTCCTGGGACAATCAGTGAGACAGAGAAAAGATGCTTTTAACTAAAGCACAAGAAAAAAAATTACAGTAAACCTCCTCCAAATTCAAATAAAATTGTCCCTCAAAGGGTGCCCTCAAGAAAGTACGAAGACAACCACAGAATGGGAGGAAGTATTTACCTGGTAATCGGCTGATGCTCAGATCATAGAAAGAACTGTTGCCACGCAAGAATAAATAAATAAGAAGGCAAATGATGTAATTTAAAAATTGGGAAAGGATCTTAAGAAATAATTCTTGAAGGAAACTCTACAGATGGCTGGTAAGCACACAAAGAGATGCTCGGCATTGTTTGTCATCAGGGAAATGCAAATCAGAACCAGGAGAAGCACCACTTCCTAGCGCCTAGGATGGATGGGTCAGAGAGAGAACAATATGTGTTGACGAGGATGAGGGCATGGGGAATTGAAGCCTCACAATCTGCTGGTGGGAATGGAGTGTAAGAGGAGTGAGGCCTAGGAAAGCAGCCGTCAGCTCCTCAGCTTAAACATGGCATCTCCTGACCCAGCAGCACCATGCTAGATTCATGCACAGAGAAGTGAAAGGAGATAGCCACACACACACTTATTTGGCAAATTTTTAAAGACACATCCTATCTAATAGAAGATTAATATACAAATTAACCATCATTCCAACACACAAGATGACTGCACCATGTGGACACAAGATGGCCACCACAAGATGGCCAGCAGGGGAGGGCAGTTGGAAGGAATCAGGCCTTCAGAGGAGGGCAGTTAGGAGTGACCAGGATGGCAGAGGAGGGGGACCCAGGCCTGCAGGGGAGAACAGTTAGGGGCAATCAGGCTGGCAGGCTGGCAGGGGAGTGGTTAAGACTGACCAGGCCAGCAGAGGAGGGAAGTTAGGGGCAAACAGTTTGTCAGGGGAGCAGTTAGACATCAATCAGGCTGGCAGGGGAGTGGTTAAGGGGTGATCAGGCTGGCAGGCCTAAGGGGTTAGGGGCAATCAGGAAGGAAGACAAGCAGGTGAGCAGTTGGGAGCCAGGAAGAAATGAAGCACTGGCAGGCGTCAGAACATGGGTGGTTGTGCAAAACATTGTGCTAAGCAGAGCCAACCAGTCACAATGGAAGATCCTACACTCCATCGGGTTCTTATTGGGTTATGAAAGGAGCAGTTCAGGAAAATATGCAGACGGGAAGGTGTTGGTGGCTGCCCAGTGTGCAGGATGGGGGAAGAGGAGAATGATGGGGGCTGGAGGCGCGAGGAGCGGGTAATGGAAGGGTACGGTTTCTTCCAGAGTGGATGAACATAGTTTAAAGTTGATGGTGGTGATAGTTGTACCAGTCTGTAAACCGACTTAAACCCTCAAAGTGTAGGGCTTCTCTGGGTCAGTGGTCTGGCTTGTGGTTTATATGGCATTGATGCTGTTAAAAAAAAACTCTCAAGCAGGGGCATCTACTAAAGACCTGGCCAGTGTCCCTCAAACCCGCCAAGGTCATGGCAAACAAGAACATTCTGAGAGCTGTCCCAGCTAGGGGACCCCGCAAAGCCATGGTGCTAAACGCACGGTGGTAACTGATGGAATCCTGAACAGAAAAGAGGAAAATGGGTAAAACACATCTGAATAGAGTGTGGGCTCTAGTTTTAAAATGTATCAGCACTGCCCGGCTGGCGTGGCTCCGTGGTTGAGCATCAGCCTATGAACCAGGAGGTCACGGTTCGATTCTGGTCAGGGTACATGCCCGGGTTGAGGGCTCGATCCCCAGAGTGGGGCGTGCAGGAGGCAGCCAATTAATGATTCTCTCTGATCACTGATGTTTCTGTCTCTCCCTTCCTCTCTCTTCTTCTCTGGACTCGATAAAATATATTTTAAAAAATATTATCAGTGTTGGTCTATCAGCCGTATTACAACATTTCTATGCCAACGTAAGATATTCACAGCAGGGGAAACCAGCTTTGAGGTACGTGGGCATTTTTCTGTAAATCCAAATTTTTATAAACTCAAAAGTGTTCTAGAGTAAAAAGCTTATTTTACAAAAGGTTCATTTTTAAAACATTTTCTGTTTTAAAATGTGATGTTAGAGTCTGTCTCTGGAATGAGGCATTCCAGATCTGCTGTCAGAAATTGCTGTTGCCAATTAATTCCCTTAGAGTCCTCTTCCCGCTCTGCAAGACTGCGTGGTGGTCCACGCTCGAGCCCCTGAGCAGCGTGAGCGCTAACCCATCTCCCGTGGGCGGGCCTCAGAGTCCCTTGCAGGAGAGGCTGTGACCTCTCAGGTCCTTGGGGACTTGCTCCGTATCCTAACGTAGTGATTACTAGGACAAAACTGCCTTTCTGGGAAAGGCGGCAGCACGTTGGACAATATGATAAATATGGACCTTAAAAACACACTCCATATAAGCGGTCTATTTTAGAAGCATGTGCTTTCTAGTTTCCATTAGATTTCGGTATTTTTCCATCGTGTATTAACCTAGTCTAAACACACTAACAGCCAGAGCCGACATGCAGGCGTGCGTATTCCATACATCGACAGGTCAGATAGAATTTTGTGGACACACTTAACTCCCTAACAGACTTGCTTCTGGACCTGGAGGTGTTTGAAATCAGAGCCGGATGACACTCTGACACGGCACCAGTCATACAGGGAGAAGGAGAAGGGCCGGCTCCCAGGCATGGTCCCAGCTGAGCTGTTAGTGTGTCTGCGGCAGCCAGGGCGCCATGGGAGAAGGGCTTGACGGCCCCTGAGAGGGGCACATGGACAAGCTGCCATGTGGGAACTGGCCCCAGCTGGCAGGAGGGGCCTGGCACCGCCTCAGCACAGCCTTTGAGAGCTAAGGAAGCCAAGGGCATCGGCCAGGGCAAGGACCCATGTCTGTGCCCACCTGTTCCTGTGACTGAAGGGCCCACAGCAGGTGACTCCTGGGAGGTCTCCTCTTATATGTTCCTGAACCTGAAAGGAAGGGGTCCCCTACTGCCCCCACCAAATGGGACCCCACAGCAGCTGGAGGTGGGTGGGCATGGCCTCCCCATGGACAGGGCCTGGGCAAGAGAGAGGAATAGTGGCCCAGCGGCCATGTGTTCATTCCATCCCCTCACCTCTTCCTCAGGCAAGTCCCAGGTGGCATCAGATGCCTCATTCTGGGAAAACAGAGAAATGAGGGGAAGACTGTGGCATATCACGTTCTTTCTGATGGAGAACATCCGTGGGGACCCTCTGTCAACGTGGACATGTATGCACATGAGGCCTAGTTCACATGCCAGCAGGACACGTGCCACTGGGGTCACCAAGATGATTGAGACAGGGCACATGCTGTTGTGGGGAAAGCTCAGCTACAAATGCCACTGAGATATCGGATGTGGGTGTCCATTTTCCACAGCTCAGTCTGCCTTCGGGGCACCATCGCAACCAGGTCCTGCGCGGCTCCTGACGGACATGCGTGGCTTCCTCTTCCGAGAACCTCGGGCATGGCGTAAGGTTCCGTCCCAACAGGACTCGAACTGAATGCCGTCCCTTACTCACCTCTGTCGGGACTTGGACGGGAAGCAGGGGCCGTGCTTTCTCAACTCCGAACCCAAAGCTCCTAAAATAGTGCCTGCCATTCAGAGGAAACCCAGCCTGTTTGATCGGTTATTCAAAATCCAAGATGCAAATGCAACCGGCCGCCAGCGTTGAACTGGGGCCACAAGGTGTTGGTGGGAATCTTGGTGTGGAGTGCGATCTGCCACACAAGCTTATTGTGTCTCGTACATGTCACTGGTTGACTCCAGTTCTCTATGAAAATAAAAGGGGTGTAAAAATACAAGAAAGATGACAATGTGCTGTGTGTGTGTGTGTGTGTGTGTACATGTGTGTACATGTGTGTGTACAGGCACGTGTATGTGTCTTTGGGTACATATGTTCCAGTTAGATAGTGTCTGTCTCAAGAAAACCAGCCAGGACTATAATAATTCAATGTTCTTTTTGTGTTAATTCTGAAAGCTCTTGTTTTATCGCATGCGATAGTGACAAGTACTATTACCAAAATATATAGTCAACATGCTTGCGTAATAATTTTTGATCCTTTACTTACGAGACAGAGGCATTATTTCAGTGACAATTTAAGATGCTAATACTGCCTCGTGAGAGAGTTGTATATAGTAGCTCATGTTTCCATGATCTAATAAAATGTATGTCCTACATTTGGAAAATGCAAGGTACTGTGTGAAATATTTTTTGAAAATGCCTTGGGGCTGTGTCTGCGTACGAAGCTTTATAAGTTTCCAATGGACTCCTGTGAATGGCGGGTACAGAGCTGAATAGAACCCCTGAGCCGTGAATATTGTTAAGTTCATGAAACACCCGGTACCCCTCACCATTCTAAGCCTAAAGAGCTACTGTGGACTGCCCCACACATCAGACGGCTTTTGTCAATCCATGGACTTGCATAAAATTCATTAGGACATCATGGATAAAATGTGTGAGTCGAATATTAAAGAATAGTACTACCGTCATTATTCTGTCTTTACAGTCTAGACCCGTGGTCGGCAAACTGCAGCTCACAAGCCACACGCGGCTCTTTGGCCCCTTGTGTGTGGCTCTTCCACAAAATATCACGGCCTGGGCGAGGGTATTTTGAAGAAGTGGCATTAGAAGAAGTCTAAGTTTAAAAAATGTGGCTCTCCAAAGACATTTCAGTCGTCGTCCTGTTACTATTTGGCTCTGCGGACAAATGAGTTTGCCGACCACTAGCCTAGACTAATCATGAGTAAATGCTACTTCTTTTCAGGTCTAAGAAAGACCGTCTTGGGTGTGAGTTTGTTCAGAAGGAAGGCTGTCAAATGGAGATACAGGAAACGCGATCTGTGTCTATCAATGTGTGCCCGCCCCCCCCCCCCCCCCGCCCCCCGCCCCATGGTGCTCTGTGAACTGCCAGGGCATCTCAGCAGGCGGTCCCAGCCTTGAAGAGCAGAGAGCTGATTGAAGCCATTATGAGCCAAAAAGATGGCATTATGCTGAGTAAATAAGAATCCAAAATAAAAGGGGTGATGAGAGCTTAAGCATCCATGTGCAGATCTGCTCATTTCCTTTGGGACCGCCGAGTCCCTGCCCATTGATCTTTTCTGCCACAAAGGCTTCAATCAAAGGCCTATCCGTGCCTGCTGGGGCATTTAGGTAAACACCAAGTCCCCAAATTGCTGGGTTGGTAGGACATGCAACCTTGGAGTGCTACTGGAAGTTACCAGGTGGCCACAATTAATGCTTTTTTTTTTTTCCCCAGCGCCGTATATAGTCGAGCATGATTCATACTTGGTGGGAAAAAATAGAACTTGTAAATCAGGATCATAGATTACATAAACACGGCGTGGCCCCGCTTCTTCCCCAAGGATAAAAATCCGAAGCGTTTATGTGCGCGCAGTGAGCTTCGTCTGCATGCAAAGATCACCTTCCCAGACGCGTGGCAGTCTCACCCTTCCTCGTACTCACAAGAGGCCACCGCTTCCTCTTCCGTAGCCTTTGAAGCTCCCCTTTGTGCACCCCACACACAGCTGGCAGGGGGGGGGGCAGGGGAACTGTGCGAAGGCCTCCTGACCCTCTCTTGGCTCCACACACAGGGTCACGTCCTCCGTGCTTTCCTTCTCGGTTTTCATTTTAGTATTCCTTCAGCAGGTCCTTCCTGGGCGTGCGTCGTATGCCAGCTCAAGGCACTGCAGGAGGCAGTGAGAGAAACAGGGCACCCTACTCAGGATGAGGAAGTAGAACATGTACCCAGATAACCAAGGGATAGGGTGGTAAGAAGCCCCTCAGGCTGGGACGTAAGGGGTGGGAAGCTTGGTTTCACTGGGGCTTCACAGACACCGAGATGTGGGCCTGCAGAGGTAGAGGGGTTAGATGGAACCGTTGTATACAGCTTCCTTCTCTTTCTTGTTCTGATCCACCCCAATGCACTGTCAGGAAAGAATCACGCATACACCGAAAAGCAGCGAGAGTTCGTAAGCTCTTCGTCTTCTCCAATGCATATGTGTTCCATAAGCTATTCGTTGGTAGACCTCAGGAGTGAATCTCTGACGGTAGGAATGCTAGCCCAAGTAATAGGACATGCCGGAGTTATTTCTGGTTAGCAAGACATTACCATAATCCCTGCAATGGCAATGATCGGTGTAGTGGCCTGGGTATTCCTACCGGAGAGCAGAGTGATGGTGTAGCTTTGAGTGTGCTCATTGGTTTCTTTGGCTCTCCATTGCTCACTCCTTTACAAATCAGGAAGGTCCTACTTAGCCCTGGGATGGCAAGCTAGCATCCCCTGTCTGTGTTGCCTCGCCAGGTCGTGGGTTCCTGAAGTGCAGGCTAGGATCTCTGACCACACGGGAAAGGGGAATTCACTCGTTCTCACGCCCGGTGGTTCCATTTCCTGTGCATTTGCTAACCTTGGATTACATCGTGTTCTACTGGCGAGTAGAAAATGTGTTAAATCTATGCTACTTTGAAGAAGTTACTTAACTTTATTGCAACTCAGTTAACATTTATGTTAACACAACTATCAAGTGCTGCTTTTCAAGGTTACTACAAGGGATAAATATCCTATCTAGTAAAAGGATAATATGCAAATCGATCCGAGGAATGACCAGTTGCTATGGCAGACACTGACCACCAGGGGCAGATGCTCAATGGAGGAGCAGAAACCACAGGCATGGAAACATGGGACGGACTGATGAATCTCAGAGGGAAGGGGTAAGGGGGAGGGTGGGAAGAGATTGACCAAAGATCTTACATGCGTACTAGAGGCCTGGTGCATAGATTCGTGCACCGGTGGGGTCCCTCCTCCTGGCCTGTGCCCTCTCGCAACCCAGGACCCCTTGGGGCTTCTAGTTAGTGTATATTAGAGAAAGTTAAGGACAGTGTATACACGGTATTCCAGAAGTGGCTGGCACTTTCCCATCCTTGCTCCCCAGGGCTCCTGTGGGTGCTCTTGGCCACAGAGAGAGGCAGCCATCGGGTTTGGCATGGCCTGAAGCTGCCCAGTCCTGCAGCAAACTGCCTCCACAGGAAACTGCCTCTGGCTCCGACTCCCCACTCAGCAGCTCCCTCAGGAGGTTTCTGTGCTGATCCGTGTAAATAACACTGATATTCATTTCAGTGAGACTTTTTCTCAGCTGATCCGTTGCATCTGGGAACTGATGAAAGGTTAATAAAAAGCAGTTTAGGAGATAAAAATCATTAAAATTGGCTTGTACGTGAAGTTTCGAGGATGGCAAAGGGGTGGGGGTGGGGGGGAGGAAAGCTTCGAAGAAGAGACTTTACGCGAAAGTCAAATATGAAAATCCCATTATAGAATCTTGGCAAATAGCTCTCCAGCCAGGGTGAAAATTCAATCCACTTGGAAGGTTCCATTGAAAGGAAAATTACCTTTGACTCCCTTTCCCCCTCACACTCAATAACTTTGGCATTTTATTGCTGCAGATCTTTTCACATGTCTCTGTCTCGTCTTCCCGGTAACAACAGGCAGGCATGCCTCGCTGTAGTTCATGTCGCTTTATTGTGCTTCCCAGACACTGAGGGCTCACGCGTTAGAGATTTGTGACATCCTTCCATGATGCAGAGGGTTCACTGGGACGGTGTCCAGGTGGGTGGTGTGGACAGGGCAGCCGGGTCTCATGGGAAATGCCCTGCCCTGGCCTCTGGCTGCAGGTGGCACCCACCTCCCGCACCCGCAGACCCTCGCTGCCCCCAGAACCGCATCAGGGGCAGCGTGGGACCCTGTGCCGTGTTTCGGGGCGGGGGGGCGTGGGGCTCCTGTGTTCTGGGCAGAGGAGTGCGAGGGCACCCCGAGCCGACAGCTGTGATGCTTCGGCGTCAGTTCCCAGTGACTGGCTTGTTGGGGGCGCCGCTGGGGATCAACACTGAGTCACAGAGTTCAAGTTCAAGCCTCTCGTGTCTCAATATTTCCACCGTCACAATTAGCACATGCGTGACTCACGGTACCTGCCTGCCTTATTCACGTGGGCCCGGCCGTGGAAGTGTGGGTCATGGGACCTGGACACGCCTGTCCCTGGTGGTGATCACAGCCCTGCTCTGCCCCCTCTCCCCTCACCCCCCCTGCCCCTGAGGTAGGCTGTGCCATCCCCAAGGCAGGTGCGTGCACCTGGGGATGGTGTCTAGCTGGGATGGGGAGGGGGGGTTCATTAGGATCTTAGAGGCTGAGGTAAGGAAAGCAGGTCTCGAGTTACAATTGGAAGAATGAGTCACGGTGGTGGTTAATGAACCTGTCGCTGCCTCGAGATGAGCGAAGCCTGAGTCAGCTCACAATTAGCAGCCGAAGGAGCGCTACTTTGTTTTTGTTTTTTTAATTAGTCAATTTATTTATTTATTTTTAATATATATATATATATTATTGTTTAAAGTATTGCAAATAGCAGTACATATGTTTCCTTTTTTCCCCCCACTGACCTCCCCCCGGCCTCCCCTCCCCCCAGCACATGCCCTCACCTGCCCCCCCCTCCCCAGTGTCTTGTATCCATTGGTTATGCTCATATGCATGCACACAAGTCCTTCGGTTGATCTCTTACAGCCCCTGCCCCTCACCCTCCCCTGCCTTTCCACTGTAGTTTGACAGTCTGTTCAATGCTTCTTTGCCTCTGTATCTATTTTCCCCGTTTCTTTTCTTTTTTTAAAAAAAATCTTGCATCTGCATACTAGAAATAAACATATAAGAACAAAAAAATGTTTGAGTCGCAATTTCAATGTCCAACTCTTCTGAGTCCCAGTTTCAATGTCAAACAGTTCCTTATGTGCACATGTCAGCAATGGTATCTGGATGGTGGGCACATGGTGGGAATGCAGGTTCCACCCGCTCTGGTTTGGTCCTGGGCCGCCTGCAGCGACACACAGCTGCTGACTGCTAGCATGGCAAAGTGTCGTCAGGGTCTTCCATCTCTGGACTGTCTTTGTGGTTGGAACAGACCTGTCAGTTCCTCTCTGTTGCAGGAATCCACATGGTCTTGGAGTTGAAAATATACAAACATATTTGGAAGGTGCCTCGTTAGGCCGAGACGGAGCCTGGGCCTCACATCTTGGATCTCAGGGTCCCTCTCCTGTGTTCCATGCGAGGTGTCCCTCCTGGACCCCACTTGTGGGGAGCCGCACTCCCTGCAAGCCTTTCCCTCCCGAGTGGGGCGGGCAGGGGCTCAGAGCCTGGGGGGCACTTCATGAATGCCCACGAAATGAACTTCATGTGGCTTCTTTACACTCATGGCTTGTGATAAAAATTCCTAAAAAGCACCTAAGAAAAGAAAGAACAAAACGTGGTCTGTAAGCCAGCCAGCCCCTGTGAATGCAGACGTGGTGCTGGCCGAGTCCCCAGGAAGGTTAGGGGGTGAGAGTCACCCATGGTCAGTGTGTGCCCAGCACAGAGCGTGCCCGCTGGGGGTGGTGAGGGTCGGACGACGTAAGCTGACGGCATCGAAGGGAGTCTGTGAGATGGAGGAAGGCAGTTGCTGGTTCATCTTAAGCTCAGACGCCGATGGGAGTCTTCCCTGGGCATGCCGGTTATTTGGAATTTGGAGATTGGTGTTTGGGTGATTTTGAGCCCCGTCTCCTCCAGCCTCACCGTCTCTCAGTCATGCTGCCACTGGGTGTGTATACCCTGTCCATGGGTGTGGTGACTCCCAGCAGGGGAGCCAGCCCACTGACCCCCCACTGCCTGCCAGCCCACTGTCCCTCAAGTCCCCCACTGCCCCCCCACTGTTCCCCACTGCTCCCCCCACTGCCCACCCACTGCTCCCCCACTGCCTGCCAGCCCACTGACCCCCCACTGCCTGCCAGCCCACTGACCCCCACTGCCCGCCCACTGCTCCCCCACTGCCCCCCCACTGCCCGCCAGCTCACTGACCCCCACTGCCCGCCAGCCCACTGCCCATCCACTGCTCTCCCACTGTTCCCCCGCTGTACCCCCCCCCTGCCCCCCCCCCCCCGCCCCCCACTGCTCCAACCACCGGCCTCAGGTCTTGTTCTCTTCCCTCAGTTAGTGCATCTCTTCCTAACGTGGTGTGTCCAGTTATTCCCTGACCCCAGCTCTCGGCCTTCTCTCCACCCCCTGCCCCCGGTCGTGGCCTCCTGCCCCCATCTCGGCAGAGCTCATTTCCAAAGACGTTTCAGGGGTGCAGCCTCTCCTTCCCCTCCATCCCTGCGGAGCAGTCTGTGCCCACCTGTTGTCCTTAACTCGAACCCCCACCCCTCCAGCCCGCCCCTCCCAGAGTAATCTTACCAAAAACTCGACTCCCAGTTACCCAGTGTCTACAGGGCAACCTGTAAGCGTCTTTGTGTAGAATGTCAAAAATTTCATCTTTTCCCCAGATGCTGTTACTCCCCTTTTTCATCGTCCACCCACTTCCCCCACCTCCTCCCCTGAGTCCCACAGTCCTGGCCCTGCTGGGACGAGACCTGCTTCTCCTTCCTCCTTCCAGGCCCCTTTCCTCATCCTCTTTCCCCTTTATTTTTCGCAGCTGAGCTCAAGTTCTCTTCTCCTGAGTGAGTTCTGAGGGATCTGGAGACATGTACCTTCTCAATTGCTTTTGTGTGTTTTTCACCCTGTTGTTGGGATTTGCACCTACATTGATTATGTTCCTCGATGTATTGCTGTCACCCTTAGATACTGTACCTTTAACATCCGGTAAAGTTCTCCTCTAGTTTTTAGTCCCCAGACCCAGGGTGTCCAGTAGGTAATGCACTCCGCCCATGTGTCCTTTACCACTTCCTCTTTCTCTCTCTTCACCAGGAGGAAATCCTGTCCAGAGCCCTCTGTCATTAAATCAATGATCGGCTTCCGGCAGTGCACCCCGCTTGTCTCCTCTGGGATGTAGGTTGGGATCTGGCCTCCCCCTCCGCCCAGCGTTATCTGTATGAATTCGATGTCTACAAATAGGAATCCTTGCTTTGTGTCATTTGCATAAACGAGATGAGAATAATTCATTTTAGGAAGCTCTAGGAGGCCAATGTTAAAATCATGTGGCTGAGGGTGGCGCCTACTGGCCAGAAGTGGAATTGCATCCCGGAGCTATTTTCCTGAAAGTGAGGCCTCAGGACACACCCTCCTGGGCACTGGGACAGGGAGAGCTGTGGGGACTGTGGGGTGAGGTCCCATCAGGAAGGCTCTGCAGAGCCGCACGCCACACCCCCATCTCCTGAGCTGTTGGCACAGCCCCCTTCATGGGCTCAGGTGGGTGGAGGCTCCGTTCGTCCGGCTCAGTTGCCATTTTCCTCCCTGGGACCCTGTTGGGTCCAGGGCAGCCGAGCTCAGTCAGGACTCAAGATAACCAGTGCCTGTGACGAGCTCCCTCCCTCCATGCGGTGCCGGATGCATCAGCGACGCCTCAGGCCCCCCGTGTAACGTCCTGGCTTTGACACCTGTCATGCTACGTGGGACATGGCAATAGACTCCATGGTGGGTCCTGGCTGCGGTGGTTTCTGTCCCATTTTGTCAGGCGGGACCCAGGAGGACTCACTTGCATGTTTATTTTTTTTTATTATTGTTACTTTTTTATTTTTTATATATTTTATTGATTGTTTACAGAGAGAAGGGGAGAGGGATAGAGAGTTAGAAACATTAATGAGAGAGAAACATCCACCAGCTGCCTCCAGCACACTCCCCCCTCCCCCACTGAGGATGTACCCACAACCAAGGTACATGCCCCTGACCGGAATAGAACCTGGGACCCTTCAGTCCGCAGGCCGATGCTCTATCCGCTGAACCACACCGGTCAGGGCTCACCTGTGTGTTTAAATGCAGCGGAATCAGATGGTGCTGTGCACTTTCCACCTGGGGTGGACGATAGCACCACCAGGGGTCATGCAGACCATGGTTTCAGCCCTGAACAGCAGCCTCTTTGGGGAACGTTCCCTGGGCCTCGGTGACCTCTTCCTTCTCTACAACGAAGTGTAATGCGCGGTGCAGTTTGACCTGTGGGCGAGGAGGGTGCAGGTGCCATACTTGACACGGGGCAGGCACCCCTAGTGCCTTCGTGGCATCAGTCAGTGGCAGCTGCTCTCATTGTCACTAACAATGCGGACGCTGACGGAAGGCGCTGCAGCCGCGTGTGGATGCAGCGATAATGGGAAGGAGAGACAGGATGGCGGCTCCGGGCGGGGCCTGCTGCCTCTGTGCCGAGGGCAGGAGCCGTGGCACCGTGAGCGTCCAGACTCCACGCCCTCGTCCATGCAGTGCTGATATGTAATGAGAGCTAGTGGGTTCTTTTGATTCCAGGCCCAGACGGGGTGGGACGGCAGCCACGCCTATGCTGGGTGTGCTTTCGGGGGGCGGGGCCGGGCCATTCAGTTTCCCAGCTGAGACCAGGGCCCTCAATGCTGCCTGATGAGCCGCTGCTTCTGCTCAGCCCCCTCTCGCAGGAATAGTGAGTTCAAGGCAAGGTCACCAGACTCCACTCCAGAGGACGTTTGAGGATGCTCACTTCCCCAGAATGCTCCACCCGTCGGACTCCCTTCCTCCCCTCCCCTCTGCCCACCGTAGGCTCAGGGCAGACTCCCCGGCTGCGGGACCAGCGTTTTCAGTTCTTAGAAGCAGGGGCCCTGCCCTCGGCCCAGCCAGGTGCTCAAGGCCCTGTGCTGTCCTCGGTGCAGGCATGCTGCCTGGGACCCTGAGCAATGGGGCCTCTGGCTGTCACTGTGCTTCCACTGTCTGTCTATCACCTTTCTGTCTGCCTGTCCTCTGTCATCTTGTCTGTCTCCGCCTGCGTGTTTACTCCCAGAGCTCTCGTCTTCCTCGCACGTGAGGCTGTGCCATGTGCAGAGGCTCTCAGGCGCGGCCGCCTCGCCCTCCCATCCCGACAGGCTGGCCCGCAGACAGCTTCGAGGTGACACACTCTCTTGTCACGGTGACCAACTGTCCCAGCCCGTGCAGGGGTGTTCTCGGTGCTGGGGTCAGGGGTTAGGGGGCAGGGGGCAGGAAGGAGCGGGCACCCCCGCAGGTGCCTGGGCCCGAGTCTGAGGCGGTGAGGCTGGGTAGGGGCACTGCAGGAAGGGGCGTTTCCTCTCCCAGCCCACTGGGAAGCAAGGCCGCTGCGCGCCCGATGTGGCGGGTTTGTTAGGACACTCAGGGTCCTCTCCGAAGGCAGCCCGTGGGCGCTGGGCTTTGGGACCCAGAAGTCTCACCGTCCCTCATGCGGTTATCTCACGGGGTCAGGGGCAGCTCCTCACAGAGCTGGGAAGACCCAGAAGCGAGTTGTTTCTCTGCGTTTCTGACCCACATCGCGAGGCCTCTGCATGGGGCCACGGCGACCTTGCCGGCCAGGATGGGTCTGGGAAAAGCCCTCTGCACCCCCTGGCCAGTCCCCCATCCCCAAGGCAGAGAGACCGCCTTTCCTGGGCGCCTCAGCCGAGCCGCATGCATGTGAGCTCCCAGGCTGAGTTGCAACCTCCAGTGGCGAGGTCGGTGACCCCGTCGTCCCTGAGTCTCTGTCTCATGAGCTTTGGCACAGGGCTGCCCCCTGCAGATATTTCACACAGGCCACCGGTGAAAAAGAAAGCAGGTTGTCCTGTGTGGTTGGCGGGCCCAGCTCGTGTGTGGACGTCCTGTATAATAAAAGCCTGATAGGCAAATCCACTGAAGGGCAGAACAAAGGGTGGAATGACCGGTCGCTATGATGCACACTGACCACCAGGGGCAGATGCTCAATGCAGGAGATGCTCCCAGCTGGCAGGCCCCAGGCCAGCCAAGGCAAGTGCCAGTGGGACCCCCCCAACCGCCCCCCAGCCCCGATCACCCAACAGATTGGCCCTGATTGCCAGCCAGGCCTAGGGACCCTACCCCTGAACAAATTTTGTGCATCAGGCCTCTAGATGTAACATGAGCTCTTAGCTGAAAAAAACGAGGATGACCATTGTGCCTGACAAGGTTCTCATCGAACGCCATTGAGAAATCTGTCAAATGATGTTAGGGCGACATTATGTTGGATTCAGGTCTCAGCAGGCAAGACCAGTCGTCTGCCAAAAAGGATACAACATCATCGAGCTGCTAGTCAATCCCTCTGTTAACTCCAAAAGCCATGGATTTGCTACTATTAGTCAGTGTCCACCGGAACCTTAAGGGAATGGATGGTGTTGTTTTGGAGGCGTTGTTACTCCTGAGGCTGATGTTGCAGGAAGCTCCCCAGCTCCACGGTCAGATGCAGTGCTCATCTACGTCCTCCATGACGGATGTCTCTGGCCAAATTCGTTGACTCTCACACACTTGCGTGCGGGCCGGTGGCAAGTGTGCAGGGGCCGCTGTTATCCAGCAGAGCCTCGCACTCCACAAGCGTTCTCACCCCGTTTTAGGGGAAGGAGCCCCCGGCACAGGGATGAGGCTAACTGACCAGGGACAGCCGAGTTGGGGTTTTCAGCCGTGTCACGTGACTTCGGTGAGCTTCCCTGCCCGTGTTTGGCCGAGCCCAGGCCACACGCCCAGGTGGTGCCTGTGGCTTGGAGGAGGCGGCTCAGGGGGAGAGGCTTGGGAGGACAGGTGCAGCGGGGGTCTGGGTGTTTCATTCCTCAGACGGGCAGGGAGCAGCCCTCCGCACGGGCCCGTAGGTGCCCGGGTGGATGCCCAGGCAAGAGGAACTCTGTGGACGGAGGGCACTTCTGCTCTGATTTGACTGAGAGATGACCTGTCAGGTCACTGACTTGGAGTCAGAACTTGCTCACCATTCCCCAGGTGTCTGTAGGAAGAGCATCTAATCTTCCATGTGTAGGCTCACAGCTGGGCGTACGCTGTCTTGTTTTCTTGTGCCTGAACGGAGGACTGAAGTTAACAGAGCTATAGATGGCGGGAAGCCCAGTCCTCACCGACCACTCTGGCTTAGCGTCATGGGGGTCTCGGGGCCATAACGCTTTTTTTTTTAATTAGTTACAATGAAATTTTTTTAAAAAAATATTTTATTAATTGTTTACAGAGAAGAAGGGAGAGAGATAGACAGCTAGAAGCATCGATGAGAGAGAAACATTGATCAGCCGCCTCCTGCACACCCTCTACGGGGGATGTGCCTGCAGCCAAGGTACATGCCCTTGACCGGAATCGAACCTGGGACCCTTCAGTCCGAGGGCCGACGCTCTATCCACCGAGCCACACTGGTTTAGGCTACAATGAAATTTTATTTATTTGTTTTTAACTTAAATGTATTGGGGTGACATTGGTCAACATGAACATGTAGGTTTCATAAGTGGGTTTCTAAGCTGCAAAATCTGTAAGACCCTTAAACGCCCTCCATGTTCATGACTGGATGTCAGTCACCTTACAGAATAACCCGCCGTGTTGAAAACTCAGCTTCACATCATTTCGTCCTGAAAGCTGATGTATGTTTTATTCATACAACACAAACACACACAAAGAAACCCAATCGGCTGCTTTCAAACCTGTCTTAAATATTTAATATACGTTTTGTGATACCAAGTTTAATATCGTGCGAGTGCTGAGATCCTGTGTTTTTATCCCGTACGTTCAACGCCACGCGTAGCACCCGTCCTCGCTTCCTGGGCTTCTGCTGCTTGAGGGGAAGAGGAAGATCTTAGATGTCAGAGCTCACGTCCGGGAAGCACTGGAGTGGCTTTGCCTGGAGTGAGGTGAGAGGACTCAGGAGGACTCCTAATGCTCAGACCTCCGGGCGTGAAGGGAAAGGAGCCTGGGGAGATGCCCCACGCCCGAATTCTCTGTGCAGCTGCCGCCGGGACAGATGTGCCCAACGCAATTCTTTGGTGAACGAGGTGCAGACCATGGGCAGTGCCTCCCGGTGCCCCGGCAGCGCCGCCTCCGAGACGGGCCGAGAACGAGACACGCGATTTCACAGGCAATGAAGGCCCTGATGGGTTCGAAGGCGGCGCTCCCGGGCATCCTGGGAGAAGAGTTTTAGCCTTGTTTGCAAACTCTTCAGCTCCTCAAGGTGCCCCTTATTGGTATGGAGTGAAGAGGCTTCTGCGAATTAAACATCATTCCGTCCTTGGGACTTGCCACGGGCCCTCCAGCTGTGGCGTCCGCACGAGGACCGGGCCTTCCTGTGTCCCAGGAAAACCTCCGGCCTCGGCCTCCTGGGGTGCCGGGCCCCCAGCTTGTTACCCAGTGGAGTCGGTTTTCTGCACGTGTGTTAGGTGCCTGTTAGCAAATTAACAGGCTGGGGAGTTGACCCGTTTTGACTCACGTAGACACGTCTGTGTAAGTGAGATTCAGTGTGCACCCGTGTGACTTCCCCGTTAACCTTCCCGTGTGTGTTACCATGATCTTCAATGTCTACGGACAGATCCTGCGAGTGCGTGCAGTCACCTATTGACCTTCCGGTGCGTGTTACTGTGGTTTTCTATGTCTACAGACAGGTCTAGTGAGTGTGTTGACCTTCCTGTATGTGTTACTGTGGTTTTCAATGTCCACGGACAGGTCTAGCGAGTGCGTGCAGTCACCTGTTGATCTTCCTGCGCGTGTTACTGTGGTTTTCAATGTCTACGGACAGGTCTCAGGGTTCGGGTTCTGGAGAAGGCTGCACACAAATGAATAGAGACTTATAAAAACATTAATTTGGAAAATGGGGGCCAGGCGATAGTCCAACTCTAGTGGGAGGACTACTGCTCGCTCTGGCTTTATCTTCCCTTTTATTAAGATTAAGAACACAAGATACACCCGTATGCCCCAGGCAGGAAACACCAATAAAAGCCAATCAGTGACTCTTCTTAGGACTAACAGGTGGGGGCTGCTTCAACACCAATATCCAGTAATTAGCTCCCACTCTTCAGAGCAATTAAGGTTGACCAGTCTTCCGGATTCCCCGTCCACAGCTCTCCGTCATTAAAACAATGGTCGGCTTCCGGCAAGGAGGCAAGTGTATGTGGTGTCATCAGATGGAAGAATGTGTTCTAGAAAAACCGATTGACACTCAGAGGCACGAACAATAATATTGGCCCCAAATTAAATTATCCGCAGGAAAGCCAACAGGCAGGGAGTTGTCTGTAGTTGATTAAATATTTCCTGGAAACTTTGGGCACAGTCTCTCAAAGTTTCTTCTACTTCCACATTTGTGCATCGCCAAAAGCAAGCTTCCCCTTGACCCTTCCAATGCCTTTTCTCCTGCCAACGGTTTGTGTGCCGGGAGCAGGCATGATGCCTGGTAACCCCCCGTCCCTGCTGATGGGAAACACGAGGCTGAAGTTACAGTGCACGTATGCTGACTGTTCCATGTTTTAAGTCCTCTTGAATTCACATACAGGATGCATGTTAAAAACCGTTAAACCAGCAGAGTGAATGGAGGGTGGCGAGAGCAGTGAGCACGCTTTGTCGTCATACACAGGCTCCTGCGATGCGAGGTCGGCCTGCGGGGGGCAGTAGGTATGGGGTGTGGCGAGGCCGGATGCGTACCTGGCTCTCTCTTCAGCGTTCGCTCTGACGACAGTGAGTCAGGGACCCTCACCTGGCGCAGCGTCCGTTTTCTTTTCGTTTCTGCGGAGTCCTGGACGCCGAAGGGCGTTTCAGGGCTTGCAGTGTTCAACCTGGGAAAGGGGAGGCGGGAGTATCTGACCTTGGGGATCCTCATCCCGTAAAACAGGAAGAGAAGGGGGTTGTCGTGAGCGCAGCGATGGCCAGGAGTCCGTGCGCTGAGCAGCAGTGTTTATTTTACTTCCCACTCGTACCTTTTGAGACCCTTTGTTCCAATGGATTTCGTAAAGAGACCTGGACAGGCGAGCAGATAGGGTGACCTACTCTTTATGGCTGTAGACGCTGCACTGCGGGGTTGTAGGCTGTGGGGCTGTGGGGCTGTGGGTTGTAGGCTGTGGGGCTGTGGGCTGTGGGGCTGTGGGCTGTGGTACTGTGGGCTGGGAGCTGGGGGCTGTGGGGCTATGGGCTGCGGGGTTGTAGGCTGTGGGGCTGTGGGGCTGTGGGTTGTAGGCTGTGGGGCTGTGGGCTGTGGGGCTGTGGGGCTGTGGGCTGAGGGGCTGGGGTCTGTGGGCTGTGGGCTGTGGGGCTGGGGGCTGTGGGCTTTGGGGCTCAGGTCAGCACTAGAGACGGGTCTGGACTCTGGCTGTCTGACTACTCGCCGGCTGCCCGTTATGTAGTCACGCACTCCCTCAGGTTCACACGCCCGGCCCCCATGCCCTGTGAGTGTTGGGAGGCCGCCTGTCACTCATTTCACCAGGAGGCCCCTGTGCTTGGACTGGTCACCGATGTGGCTCTTGCTCTAAGCAATGGATTGCATGGTTTCCTCCTGCAGCACACAGACTCCTGTTGGGGTTGTGTGTGAACTTGCCTGTGTGTCTGGAAAGCAAGGGTTTCGGGAGACCCTGTAGGCATCGCCGCGCTCGCTGGTAATTTCGATGATGATCTGGACCTTATTTGCGTACTGCTTCCCCAGAAGCACTAATGCATGTGCAGTGTGCGTGGGAGGTGAGAAAAAGTGTGTTCTCTGAGCTTGCTGATTGCCTGGGATGAGGTTTTAAAATGAAATCTCCATGGAAACACACAGGGAGCGGCCCCCAAGTGCTTCCTGGGGGCGGCCTGCACCTCTGAGGAGGGAGCTCAGTGCTGATGATGCTGAGCTAATTAACGGGCCTGAGTGCTGATGTGGGGAGAGCAGGGCATGTCCCCAGCCATTCCTGTTCCCTCAACTCAGCCGTGTTTCTATGTGGGCATTGCGAGCTGACACTTCACCCTGATAGCAAGGTCCCTGAGTTCCAAGGTCCCTGAGTTCCTGGAATGTCACATGACCTGGTTACCTGTAGGGCTGAGGTCGCCTGGGGTAGCCCAGCCCTGGCACTGCCGGGCAGTGTACGTTTTCACGCTGCAGGAGGCCCGGCGTGCACGTTTCAGCATCAGGAAAGGGAGCTCCAGGAGGAGGAGCAGGGAGGCAGGCCCCTGGGAGATCATGCAGAGTCCCAGCTGTTACTCTCCAGGCCCTGCTGGTCCCCATCGCCCCCCTGTGGCAGAACAGCTAGCTTCGTCCAGGGTGTGTAAGCAGCCAATCGGGATAAATGTCTGGGTATCTGATCACACATCTCAGCCCTCCTCAATCCTCAGCCTCTCAGCCTTCGTAAGGCACTGGTGGAGATGCTGGAATGGCCCGTGTGAGCAGTCTGGAACATTCTGAATGGTTCCCGGGATCCTCAGCCACGCTTCTAGCTTCCATGCTTTCTTAGCCGGTCTTGTTCGTGTTGACATCTTATCTCATTGCCACATGCCCGTGGCGTCTCCGTGGGCTCTGAGTGACCGGGGGTGGGGACCGGGGAAGAAGGTGACCATTTGACCTTGGCCACGTCTGGTGTGAATTACAGTGTTTCTATATCGCTCTCCATGCCCAGGCATCTCAGGTCGGTCATGCCCATTGGGACTCTGTCTTCTTGGTGTGGCCAGACCAGACCACTGCTGTTCCTTCTTGGAGTGTCCAGACCAGACCACTGCTGTTCCTTTTTGGAGTGGTCAGACCATCTACTGCTGTTCGTTCTTGGTGTGGCCAGACCAGGCCACTGCTGTTCTGTGTCCTTCCGGCTGCTGGAGGGAACGAGAGGCCACGTCAGGGAGTGTGAAGGGGAGTCTGGATCTCAGAGAAGGGGAGGGGCACCCCAACCCTGGCTCGGCTCCCACAGCCCTCTCTGCTAGTTTTCCTGGGGAATAGGCCTGTGGGAAGCTCCCAGCACTCAAGCTTGTGCACTGGGTCAGGCGTCTCTATGAGCCCTGATGGCGATCCAACCAATGTTCTGTCGATCAAGAATCTTTCAGGGTGTTTTATTCCATCTGTGGTCTCTGGGTATCCCGTTCATTTTCACCAATAGCCTACTGTTTTCTCTGGAGTATGCATCGTAACAGTCTTGGGTCTCGTTCCCAGGAAGCCACACACAGGGCAGCCTCTGCTCAAAGTGCTCCCGCCCCCCCGCATCGGCCGCTCCTCTCCTCCTCCAAGTAGACGCTCAGCCCCTTAGCATCGAACCCCGAGCCCACGCGGCCAGCATCTCACACACACTCAGGTCAGTGAGTGGGTATGAGGGAGTGCCACAGGCACATCCCCCGTAGAGGGTGTGCAGGAGGCGGCTGATCAATGTTTCTCACAAGCTGGGCGCCGTGACTTAGGCCATTTCCCCATTCATGGACACGTGTGTGTATATGTGTGTGTGTGTGTGTGTGTGTGTGTGTGTGTGTCTGTCTGTCTGTTTCTCACAAGCTGGGCGCTGTGACTAGGGCCAGTTCCCCATTAATGGATGCGCACGTGTGTGTGTGTGTGTGTGTGTGTGTGTGTGTGTGCGTGTGTGTCTATTTCTCACAAGCTGGGCGCTGTGACTAGGGCCAGTTCCCCATTAATGGATGCGCACGTGTGTGTGTGTGTGTGTGTGTGTGTGTATGTGTGTGTGTGTGCATGTATGTGTGTGTGTGTCCTAAGCCGTCAGTTTCTCACAAGCCAGGTGCCGTGACTTGGGCCATTTCCCCATTCATGGACATGTGTGTGTGTGTGTGTGTATGTGTGTATGTGTGTATGTGTGTGTGTGTGTGCATGTGTGTATGTGTGTGTCCTAAGCCATCAGTTTCTCACAAGCCAGGTGCCGTGACTTGGGCCATTTCCCCATTCATGGACACGTGTGTGTGTGTGTGTGTGTGTGTGTGTCCTAAGCCATCAGATTTTCACAAGCCAGGCGCCGTGACTTAGGCCATTTCCCCATTCATGGACATGTGTCTGTGTATGTGTGTGTGTGTGTGTGTGTGTGTGTGTCCCCTAGGCCCTCAGTTTCTCACAAGCCGGGTGCCCTGACTTGGGCCATTTCCCCATTCATGGACACGTGTGTGTGTATGTGTGTATGTGTATGTGTGTGTGTGCATGTGTGTGTGTGTGTGTCCTAAGCCATCAGATTCTCACAAGCCGGGCGCTGTGACTTAGGCCATTTCCCCATTCATGGACGTGTGTGTGTGTGTGTGTGTGTGTGTGTGTGTCCCCTAAGCCCTCAGTTTCTCACAAGCCGGGCACCGTGACTTAGACCATTTCCCCATTCATGGACATTGTGTGTGTGTGTGTGTCCCCTAAGCCGTCAGTTTCTCACAAGCAGGTCGCTGTGACTCAGGCCAGTTCCCTGTTCACAGACAAAGGTGTGGATGCCCCATGTCACATGAATGATAGGCTTCGGGCTCAGAGACCGAGGCCCAGAGCCGTTCTCTCCCTGGCAACCCGGGCCTTTAGCCCACAGCGCATCTGCCCGACCCCCGCCTCCGCTTGGGGGGAGGCACAGACACCTGCACGTGGTGGGGAGGCTCAGGGTGGGGGCTCTGAGCTGTTGGAGAGAAATCAATCAAATGAAAGGGAGACGTTTCTGTCGTATCAGACCAGGTCTCACTGCTGCACCGGCAGCTCCTTGCCACATGACGATGATTTTTCTGTAGACATTTATTTGTTTACCTGTCACTCTGATCTTTTTCTAAAGATATTACCTGTTTTTAAATCGTATCCCCACAAGCCTTAGCCTGTGTCCTGACACAAATTATTCAAGGAAACATGTATCCATATCTATTTTATTTTTATAAAGTTGATATGTAAATATGAACAACATGCATGTATATATATAATTAAATATGGATATATAGATGCATGTGTAATCCTGTATATTACTTACATATGAATATACAGAGTAAATGAGTATTTTACATGTCAGTATAGATTAAAAATATATATCCATGCACATATTTCATTATTTTGCCATGTACACACATATGTGTGTGTCCATGAAGGTGTTTAGTTGTATTCCCATGTACACATATGTGTGTATACTTGTGCATGCATTTAGTTGTGTTTTCATATGCACATGTGTGTATATGTGTGTATATATCTGGAGATCGTGGCTAGTGGAAGTGAAAACATGAACAAAAATGTTGAAACTTAACCTTGCCGCTAAAAGTGAATCTAATTTGTGTGCTCTGGGTTTTCTGGTTACCAGGATGTAAATAAAAACTCAGTATTATGGGGCATTTATATTTTATTTAGCAAATGCATTACTGCAGGAGAAAATTAACATAGAATTTATTCAAATGGCATTCATGATGTAACCAGCAATGTACAGAACTACAGTTTTGTGGTTTAACTGTGGTCTGTTTTGTAGAGCCATTAGACACTTCTAGAATAAGTCAGGGGCTTACATGAAACCTTGTTAGGAAGTGAGAATGGTTTTCCTGTCACTCTACGTTTAAACACATTTGGTCAGGAGCGTGCATGGTGCTGGGAGATACTATGAACTTGTAAATATCATTTGTCACATACGCTATACTCTCCTGTGAATAGATCGAGCCCTGTAGTCATGTGTTATGTAAGGTCCTCAATTGCTTATGACACATTATTATTCAGATTATTATTCAGATATGGACAAGGCTGGCCACTGGTTGCTGCCTGGATGCTATTATGGTGACTGATGCATACTTCTGGACGTGAAATTTAGCTTTCCAACGCCGCTGTAATGGGAAAGATGACAGGTTAGAATATAGGGTTGGAGCAGACAATATCTGTGGCTGATTGTTCTAATTTTCTTTGCCAACACTTCATCAAATCATTAACTATTTTCAATTTTCACCGAATGATTCCATCGTCATAAGCTGCCTGCATTACCATATTTTCCCTGATGGCTTACTTCTAATCATATTGCGCGCACATATTTAGTGAGAGAGCCGAATTAGATTAATTTGCCTACAAACGGGATGCAATTTAAGATATTGATTGCAGTAGCATTCTCTGTTCCCAAATCTGCCCTGTAATTCCATCAGTTTTGAGTGTGTGAGTAAAATTGTTTGGTTTGATTTAGAAATCGTATTTTGACACGAGGAAACTCAGAATGTGGGACATTATACTTTTTTAAAAAGTAAGTTTTTATTGACTTTTTAAAAAATTCCTTATTGTTGCAACTATTATGCATGTGCCCTTTTTCTCCCATGTACCTCTCCCAGCTCCCCCCCCTCCACCGCCTCTGCCCAAAACCCAGGCCTTCACCCCCCTGTTGTCTGTGTCGGTTGGTTATGCTTATATCAACCCCCTCTCTGCGCTTTCCTTGTGTCTCTGGATCTGTTTTTGGTCATCAGTTTATGTTGTTTATTTTATTCCACAAATGAATGATCATGTGGTACTTGTCTTTCTCTGACTGGCTTGACTCCCTTAGCATAATGCTCTCCAGGTCCCTCCATGCTGTTGCAAATGGTAGGAATTCCTTCTTTGTCACAGCTGCATAGTATTCCATTGTGTAGATGGACCACAATTTCTAAACCAGTCATCTGCTGATGGGCACTTAGGCTGTTTCCAGATCTTAGTTATGGTGAACTGTGCTGCTATGAACATAGGGGTGCATATATCCTTTCTGATTGGTTTTTCTGTTTTCTTGGGATACATTCCTAGAAGTGGGATGTCTGGGTCCAATGGGAGCTCCATTTTCAGTTTTTTGAGGAAACTCCATACTGCTCTCCACAGTGGCCGCCCCAGGCTGAATTCCCACCAGCAGGGCACCAGGGTTCCTTTTTCTCCGCATCCTCACCAGCACTTGTCATGTGTTGATCTGTTGATGACGGCCATTCTGACTGGGGTGTGATGGTGCCGCATTGTTGTTTGGGAGAGACAGAAACATCAGTGATCAGAGAGAAACACCGTTGATCAGCTGCCTCCTGCACGCCCCCTACTGGGCATGTGCCTTGACCAGGAATTGAATTGTGACCCCTTGGTCCCTGTGTCAGTACTCAGCCGCGGAGCCACAGGTCATGATATTTTGGGTTGAGAAGTAAAGCATGCCCACCGAGCTGGAGCAGGGGTTGGCGTGTTGTGTATGACTGGAGTAGCCAGGGCCTCCTGGACAAGCGGCGTCTCCATCGTCCTCTGGGTAACTCTCTTCACGGGGCAGGAGCCGGGGACCTGCCTGCCTGGCTGAGTCCTGATGTGGAAGGACATTTAAACCACACCTGCTGAGTTAACACCTTTTAAAATAAAAAGGGATTATGGATTATGAAGATCAATCAAATCCAGTAACATACAGATAAAACGGCCTTCAAAATACCAATTTATTGAAACCAAACATGGTATGTGACTATGTATTAGCATCAGTTTCCTATTGATTAATATTACTCATCTACTGGTGACGAAGAGTTCCCAACACTGAGATTGGAGGATCTTGATTCAATGAGCTGAAGTTAATGCAGACAGACTTTGCTATTTTAGATTTATTATCACCAATGATAGCTATGCTGGTACAGAATCCTGAAAATACATCGCAGGGCACACCTGGGCTACCTGCAGTGTTCAGCTGGCTGTCCTCTGCTGGGACCCGGCGCCTCATGAATATTTATGAAAGGAATGCAATAATGCATCATTACCTGCACACATAGCCTTCTCTAACACGGATCCTTTGAAACACAGAATAAGTCTGATTTTCCTGTGATTTCCAGGAAACGCATGACCTATTTATTCTAGGAATTAGGCCGAAGCTGCGATCCCTGCCATTCAGATTCTGTGAAATTATTTTCTAAAGGTGATCGCCCTTGAAGCTTTAGATCACGTCCTCCCTAAAACATTGTGGTGGGGCTCGGCAATGATTGGGTGTAATTATAGTCGTCATTGATATGTCATCAGTACCTCGTGGTTACAAACACCTACGACTCCCAGAGAAGGCCGATCGACCGAGTGCCTGCAGACACCCTTCCGAGCTGTGGCTGGACCACGGGAGACGGCCCGTGGCTGCTCTCCATTCGGGACTATGTTCTCCGCCTGATGAAATTCAGTGACGGCCCTGATCGCTTCAGACCAGAGATCTCTCCAGGCACGGCTCCTGCAGGGCTGCGTGTCAGGGTCTGCGTGTCAGGGTCTGCGTGTCAGAGTCTGCGTGTCAGGGTCTGCGTGTCAGGGTCTGCATTTCAGGGTCTGCGTGTCAGGGTCTGCGTGTCAGGGTCTGCATGTCAGGGTCTGCGTGTCAGGGGCTGCGTGTCAGTGTCTGCGTGTCAGTGTCTGCGTGTCAGAGTCTGCGTGTCAGGGGCTGCGTGTCAGGGGCTGCGTGTCAGGGTCTGCGTGTCAGGGTCTGCATTTCAGGGTCTGCGTGTCAGGGTCTGCGTGTCAGGGGCTGCGTGTCAGTGTCTGCGTGTCAGTGTCTGCGTGTCAGGGTCTGCGTGTCAGGATCTGCGTGTCAGCGTCTGCGTGTCAGGGTCTGCGTGTCAGGATCTGCGTGTCAGGGTCTGCGTGTCAGCGTCTGCGTGTCAGGGTCTGCGTGTCAGGGTCTGCGTGTCAGGGTCTGCGTGTCAGGGTCTGTGTGTCAGGGTCTGCGTGTCAGGGTCTGCATGTCAGGGGCTCCATGTCATGGGCTGCGTGTCATGGGCTGCGACCCTCCCCTCTGCTCACGGGCACCTTCTCTCCCAGGAGGAGCGAAGGGAGGTGTTGGACGGGAGGCCCGCTCAGAGGCTGGGCGAGGGCGCCCACAGGCCTGGGCGTGCATGAGCAGGTCCCTCCTGGGTGCGTGGGGAGAGCTACTGCACCCACTTTATGATGAGAATCTGAAGCCGGTCAGAGCCGCTGGCGTTTGGTTTTAGAAGCTCCGTGGAAGCAGGGAACAGAGAAGCAGGCGTGCCTGCAGGCTATCGAGCACATGTTGGCTTTGAGAGAGCGTGGTGGCAGGTTTACCTACTTCTGATTTTTTTTAAGAATCTGAGTGAGTTTTATTTCCCTTCCACACACAGCTTTGTGCGGACGTGGGTTATTTTTTTTAATACTTTTTATTGATTTTTTTACAGAGAAGAAAGGAGAGGGAGAGAGAGAAATATAGATGAGAGAGAAACATCCATCAGCTGCCTCCTGCACGCCCCCCACTGGGGATGTAACCAAGGTACATGCCCTTGACCGGAATCGAACCTGGCACCCTCCAGTCCGCAGGCCGATGCTCTATCCACGGAGCCAAACCGGCTTTGGCCAGAAGTGCTTTTTTAAGGGAAGACCTTCCTGGGCACCCCATTGCTCAGCGTCGCTAAGCACGTTTATTCCTGACCAAACCTGGAGCCCTCCCGCCTGTGCCTGTCGGTGTGTGCGCGGCAGCAGGTCAGGGCTTCCGAAAGAAGCAGCCGTCGCTTTAAAAGCCATCTTCTCCACGGTGCACATCACGCGTCCACATCGTGGTCACCGGAGAGGTCTTAAGAGCAAGCGGCCGCTCTCTCTGCTGGAACCCAAGGCGACGGAGTTTGGGCCGATACCGAGGACAAGGCGATTTGGGGACAGTGTGGAAGCTTGGGGTTTTGTCCCTCTGGCTTGGGTGACGTGCTGTCTGCTGACATGAGCAGCTCCTTCCGCTTCTCAGGGTCTGCAGAGCCCCGGGGAGCCGTCGGTGGCGGAGCTGCCCTGCGGGGGGCTGGGGAATGTGTCTTCTTCTCCAAGAACCCTCCAGAGTAGACCCTGTGGCCTTTCTACCCGGCCCCTTTGGGGAGAAAACCGTTTCTGAAACAACGTTCCTGCAGCAGCGTGTTTCAACACGCCCGTTGGCAAACTGCGGCTGGAGAGCCACACGCGGCTCTTGGGCCCCTGGAGTGTGGCTCTCCCACAAAACACCACGGCCCGGGCGAGTCTGTGTTGAAGAAGTGGCGGTCGAAGAAGTTGATGTTTAAAAAATGTGGCTCTCCAAAGAAATGTCAATCGTTGTCCTGTTGATAGTTGGATCTGTGGACTCATGAGTTTGCCGACTGACCACTGGCTAAGGGACTGGGTGCATGCGGAGTGATTAGGCCCTTTCTCTGCTGGTCTGCGGGGTGCCCAGGTGCGGGGGAGTCCATCACATGGGCCAGAACCCTCGGTCTTCGATAGGGAGGCAGCCGGGACCCCAAAGAGAGAAAGGAAACTCCCTTGCCTCCCACCTCAAGAGATGTTACTCTGTGACAGGAGGACTGAGCTACGGTGGCGTGCGGCTCAGACACGCAGGACGGGGGTCAGAGGACAGTGGGATGACTCGTGTGCACACATGGGGGCCCCCAGAGCCCCTTGCAGAAAACCACAGGCCCTTCCACCTCGCCGAGAGGCCGTCCAGCTGGGGACGAGCTGTGTCAGGACCAAGATCGTGTCAGTGAGCTCTGCCCGGCGTGCTCTGTGGTGAGGGCGTCAGCCCTGAGACCAGAGGGTCACGGGTTCAACTCTGCTCAAGGTTAGGTCCCTCTGTTACAGGTTCCCCAACCCAGATCGGGGTGCGTGCTGGAGGCAACTCATCGCTGTGTCTCTCTGGCATCAATGCATCTTCCTCCCTCCCTCCCACTCTCTCCAGAAAATGGAAACCCGTGGTGGCCCGCAAGGTGCGCCCCAGAGCCCATCAGGGAGTTTTGCTGTGAGAAGCAGCTTACTCCGGGGCAGTTCTCCGGTCGAGGGGGTCGCGGCGCTGGTTCCCCCATGTCAGAGCCACCCAGGCCGGCCCGGGGTGCGGTGACCCGTGGTACCGGAGACCGCCTCTATACAAAGGGTGCCTTTAAGAGGCCGGAGATTACCCAGGAGTGACCAATAGCCGCCCTTTCACACAAAGCCTCCTCCGCACCCTCGAGCCTGCTGGCATTTTAACAGAATTCGGGGCGCCATGCATGTGTGCGCATGTGTGTTTGTGCGCGCGAGTGAACACACATGTGTGCATGTGTTTATGTGCACATGTGTTTGTGTGTGCGTGCACATGCGTGTTTGCGCACACATATGTGTGCACTGTGTTTTGCGTGTGCGCGTGTGTGCGTGCGTGTGTGCACATGTGTGGGCACTCCCTCCCACTGAGTTTCCAGGGGAACATACGGGTAATGTAATTTTGCGTTTCATAGATAACGGACTCCTCCTTACCCACTCCGTGAGTTAATGAGGACCGGTGGGCTGGAAGGCCTCATCATTCACAGGCAACAATGTGTTGACCCCCAGGAAACTGAAAAGGCCCAGAGAAGGCTGTGCACAGCCCCCAGGTAAGAAGCGGGAGGAGGAAGGAAGGATGCAGGGAGCTTCCTCCCTTAGTTCATGGCGTTGAAATGGCGTACAAGGCAATGGTGAGGTCCGGTGGTCGGAACCGCTACCTTCCCGGGGCGGGAAACCAGAGAGGGCGAAGCGGGTCTGCTCTGGAGAGCGAGGCCAGAGGCAGGCATGCCCGCAGACGCCCCTTTCTGGACCGTTCTGCCCAGGGGGATGCGCCCTGGAAGGAAAGGGATCCTGGGGGGACTCTGCCAGTGAGGGACCGAGCGTTTCAGAGCGAGGGGCAGGTGGGGGGGCCTCCTGTGATGGCCCAGGAGTCCCAGGAGCGCTTTGGCTCCAGGACACAGGCAGTTCCCACCCCACTCCATGCCCTTACCCTCCACACTGTCCTAATCCATAGGTATTATGATTTTTGTCCAGTCTCTTCCCACACCCATTTCCCGTTCACTCCGCCTCATCTCTCCTCCGAGTGCTGAGAGGCACAGGCTGAGGGGACGGCGGGCGCCCCGTCCACGCCACCCCAGGTTCGTCTGCTGAGATAGGAAATCAATGACAGTGTTTTTTTAGAAAATGAAAATTCCTGTTCAACGTTTATGAGATGTTGCCCTAGGTCAGTGCCTGTCGGGGCTGAGGGACAGACAGGCTTGGCCGCACGGAGCTGGTGGTCAGGATTGGGGGCAGCACCCACATTGTCAGGGAATCGCTGCTGCGGGGACAGCGCAGCCTGTGGGGTGAGGGTGGAGCGAGGAGGATGCTCCCGCTAGAACGCATCCCGGGGGGCGTGGGGGTGGGTCAGCAAAAACCAGGGTCAGGTCCAACGCAGGAAGGAACAGAAGTATTGCTTTTGTTGTGTTGTGTTTTGTATTGTTTTCTCAACATGAATTTCCACTTCCATCACTTTATTGTTTCGTTTTTTTATTTTTTAAATTAATAAATCTTTATTTTTCAGAATATTACAATAGTTCCTCTTTTTTTGTCCTCATAGCTCCCCTCCACGCAGTTCCCACCCCACTCCATGCCCTTACCCTCCACACTGTCCTAATCCATAGGTATTATGATTTTTGTCCAGTCTCTTCCCACACCCATTTCCCCCTGAGAATTGTCAGTCCACTCCTTTCCTATGCCCCTGATCCTATTATATTCACCAGTTTATTCTATTCATCAGATTTTAAATTGGTTTTTAGATTCACTTGTTGATAGATATGTATTTGTTGCTCATATTTTTTATCTTTACCTTTTTCTTTTTCTTCCTTTTTTTAAAGAATACCTTTCAGCATTTCATATAATACTGGTTTTGATGAACTCCTTTAGCTTTTTCTTATCTGTGAAGCTTTTTATCTGATCTTTAATTCTGAATAATAGCTTTACTGGGTAGAGTAATCTTGGTTGTAGGTCCTTGCTATTCATCACTTTGAATATTTCTTGCCACTCCCTTCTAGCCTGCATAGTTTCTGTTGAGAAATCAGCTGACAATCAAATGGGTGCTCCTTTATAGGTAATTAAGTGTTTTTCTCTTGCTGTTTTTAATATTCTCTCTTTGTCTTTTGCTCTTGGCATTTAATTATGATGTGGTCCTCTTTGAATTTCTTTTGTTTGGAGCTCTCTGCGATTCCTGGACTAGTAAGTCTACTTCTTTCACCAGTGGGAGAAGTTTTCAGTCATTATTTATTCAAATAGGTTTTCAGTATCTTGCTGTCTCTCTTCTTCTGGCACCCCCATACATCTGATGTTAGCATGCTTGAAGCTATCCCAGAGGCTCCTTACACTATCTTAAAATTTTTGGATTCTTTTTTCTTTTTCCTTTTCTGGTTGAGTGTTTTTTTGCTTCTTTGTATTTCTTATCTTTGACTTGATTCTTGCATTCCTCTAGTCTGCTGTTGGGTCTCTGTATAATATTTTGTATTTCAGTCAGTGTACGTTTAATTTCTAGTTGGTCCTTGAAGGTCTCACTAAACGTATAGGCCTTTTCTAGGAAATTCTTGAAAAACCTTGTAACCATGGTTTTGAACTCTGTATCCAGTCATTTGCTTTACTCCATTTCTTTCATTTGTGATATTTCTCTCTCCGCATCTTTGCTGTTTTCCTGAGTTGGTAGAGTAGCTTTGTGTGGTAGGTGTCCTATAGGGCCCAGTGGCTCAGCCTCCCCAGTTACCTGAGGTGGACACTCTTGGTGCACCTCTTTGTGGACTGTGTGCAGTCTTGTGTCTACACTGAGAGAACTACTGGGTTGGAGACACCCTTATGAGAAAGGTCTTGCAAAATTGAAAAAGCCTCTGTGCTCAGTGTGGATGGTGTGGAGTCTCAGGGCTGAACAGACAGTCTTGGCTTCCCGTCAGCCTTGACCTATGAGGTCCCTGGGTCTTAGTGTCCCTAGATAATCACTGCAAGCACCTCTTGAGTTTCACCCACTGCCAGACAGTCCAGTTTCTCCCCAAATGAGGCTGGGTTCCCAGATTTTCACCCAGAACTGGAGTTCAGCGCAGTGGGGAGCTTCCGTCTCCCTCCCGCTAGAGAAAGCTAGCCGTGCACTCAGCAGTCAGTCCTCTCCACGCGCACTCACGTGGGCGTCTCCAGACCTCTGCCTCTTGCAGCTCCCCTGAGTTTCCACATGCTTTTCTCTTTTCCTGACAGTCCAGATTTCCCCCGTGTGAGTCTGGGTCCTCAGGGTCTCGCCCAGACCTGGGGTTCAGTGCAGGCGGGAGCTTCCGTCTCCCTCAGCTGCCAGTCCTCTCTGCATGTGTCTCTGTACCTCAGCCTTTTGCAGCTCCTCTGATTCTTCGTGTGCTTTTCTCTTTTCTTCTAGTTGTTCCCACTCAGCCAGCTTTCCTGTGGTTTTGGATAATGTGCATTTTGTCTTTTAGTTGTAGTTTTGAAATTGTTGCGTGAGGCAGCCATTTAGGTGTTTACCTATGCCGTCACCTTGGTTTCTTGGTAGTATTTATTCTGAATTTAAAAACTCACCCCTAAACTGCCGTCCTGCTGACGACCAGGCGATAGCAGATTGTTGGGCAAGACATTCAGATTCCGGTCTCGCCCCAGGAGGTCAGCCGTGGAGGCCGTCTGAGCGTGCCCGCTCCTGGGCAGCTCCTCCCTTATTGGCTGAGTGTGAAAACACGGACGGGGTTCAGGAGAGGCCGTGTCTGAGGCTCTCGATCGGTGGCGTCACTGCTGTTACGGTGCTGGAGCAGGCTTTTCTGGACCCACGCTCAGAGCCGGTGGGTGCGGAATGAGAACCGGCTCGGCGGGGACTGGAAGCACGCGCTGTCGCTGTCGCTGACCGACTCCCCGTTCACGAGTCCGCGCCCGGGACCAAACACGTTGGGGACGGATGCACTTTGTTCTGCGGGAAGAGCGGCTTTCACGGATGCCTCAGCGTGTTTGTGTGCGTTGCAGCTAGAACGTTTCCTTGAGATGTGTGTGGGCCCACGGCTGCATTGTGCAGCGTGTTATTCTTTAAGGAACACCCAGAAAAGCAGTAGCCATTGGCTCTATCACCTAATGTATTAACATGCTGAAGACTGGCTGGCACAGAGTCATCACAGGGAAGGGACGCTGATCCTGTGGCCACGGCACGTGGCGCCCGGCGGGCCCTGGACGGCGGGGCGGCCGCGGTGTAGGGACAGCACGGTCTGGCCACTTCCTGTGCATCTGACACTCACACACCGTGATGTCCAAGGACTGCTGTGAATAAGACATGAGAAAAGGTTGACGGGGCGACAGAGCAGGCGGGGTCATTAACCGAGTTCATTAGAAGCATGACCCCTTCCCCCCAATTGGCCTCATAGGGAAGCGGCCGGGCTGTGAATTGCCTGGACCTTCCCTGCCCCCCCAGCCCCAGCCTGGTTCTTCTGCCCCCACTGGGAAACCCCTGGAAACCAGGGGTGCAGGGCAGAGCCGGGAGGCCTGGGAGGGGCCTCGGCAGGTGGGGCCTGAGCAGAGTGGACGGGGAAGGCAGACGGAGATTCCCCAGGGTCAGCACGTGAGGGCTTTCTTGTCTGAGCTGCTTCGCCTTTGGTTTTGCTCTGGGCGGTGGAGTGGCGGGTCGGGGGTGTGTCTGGAGAGATGGCAGCTAGCGGTGGGGTGTGATGAAGGCCCTGTCTGGGGCGGCTCCGGTGGCGGCGTGAGCATCCGTGGCCACGAGTGGGTCTTTCCAAGAGCCACCTGCTTAACGTGGGACACATTCCTAGGAACGGAATTTCCAGGTCAGGATGTGATGGAAAAACTCCCGATTCCCGGGAAACGCTGTGCAGGTGTATTTGCCCCAAAGCAGTGGCTGCCGGTGGCGTCCCGAGGTGCCTGGTTGCTGGGGGGCGGCCCGGGAAACATCGTCTGGAACGATCGCGTATAACCGAGCAGGCATGCGTCACGCGGCGATGTTTTAAGGTGCATTTCTCTGCCGGCGCATTAAGGCGAATCTCTTCCCTAGACCTCCCGGCTGATTTATCGCCGCTTTTCAGAATGGGCCGGCTCCATCAGTTTTATCATCTGCCGTTTTTATGGCTGCAATTTTCATCTCTCTTCTTATTGATCTGCGGCCCTCTCGCATGGGAACCTTATTAAAGCGCATCTTCCACATTTTAAATGGGTCTGGATCCCAGGGGTGAGAGCTGAGGTGCAGGCTGCTGATGGGAGGGAGCGTGATGGATGCTGAGCGGCCCTGTCTGTCCCCCCCGAGGGGCACGGAGCCCAGAAGAAGGGCAGCAGGCTGCAGGAGCAAGGGCCCCACCACACAGAGGGCCAGGGGCTGGGGTAGGAGCCCACAGAAGCTGTGACACAGGGCTCCATGGTGACCCCTTCCCCCCCATTGGCCCCACAGGGAAGCGGCCGGGCTGTGGATTGCCTGGGCCTTCCCTGCCCGCCCCCCCCCAACCCCAGCCTGGTTCTTCTGCCCCCACTGGGAAACTTCCGGAAGCCAGGGGTGCAGGGCAGAGCGGCGGGGAGGCCTGGGTGGGACCGTGGCAGGTGGGGAGTGAGCAGAGTGGACGGGGAGGGCAGACGGAGATTCCCCAGGGTCAGCACGTGAGGGCTTTCTTGTCTGAGCTGCTTCGCCTTCGGTTTTGCTCTGGGCACCTGGATACGCAGGGGTGCTGGGCCATGGCCGGCCGTCACCACGATCACCCTTCCCTCTGGCTTCTCGTGCTGAAGTGTGCGGCCTTTATCAGCACGGTCCCGCATACATGTTCCTACGGGCCGTCCTCGGGTACATCGGACTCCACATACCTCGCTTTCGTGGTTACGTCGCCATTTCCCACTTATTTATTTAAAAAAAAGTCGCGTCACATTTTTTTGTTCTTATGTGTGTATTTCTAGTCCGCAGATGCAAGATTTTTTAAAGAAAAGAAATGGGGGGGAAATAGGTACAGAGGCAAAGAAGCATGGAACAGACGGTCCAACTACAGCGGGAAGGCAGGGGAGGGTGGGGGGCGGGGGCTGTGGGAGATCAACCGAAGGACTTGTGTGCACGCATGTGAGCATCGCCAATGGGTGCAAAACACTGAGGGGGGGGGGCAGGTGAGGGCATGTGCTGGGGGGTAGGGGAGGCCGGGGGAAGGTCAATGGGGGGGGGGAGGGGAAACATATGTACTGCTATTTGTAATACTTTAAATAATAAAAGATAGAAAAACTTGTGCCATGTCTACATCTATACACATATGCTTTATGTTTTTTATTATTTATTTCCCACAAGTAGAGGCCAGGAATTGCTATCTTTCTTTTAATTTTTTTTTTCCTGTGTCACTTCATCACTGCTGTGTGTATGCTCCACGTGAGCGACGCGGGTGCTCATGGAGGCGGGTTCCGACTTACGCCAAAAACCGAGTTACGCCGCCGGGGAACGGATCTTTGAAGTCACCCGAGGACCTGCTGTATGTGAAAGTTTCCAGTACTTTCCAAGATGCTCTCTTTTGGAGAATTATTTTGGGGTACACCCAATATTACCCGAGGACCTGCTGTATGTGGAAGTTTCTAGTACTTTCCAAGATGCTCTCTTTTGGAGAATTATTTTGGGGTACACCCGATATTACCCGAGGACCTGCTGTATGTGGAAGTTTCTAGTACTTTTCAAGATGCTCTCTTTTGGAGAATTATTTTGGGGTACACCCGATGTCACACGAGGACCGGCTGTATGTGAAAGTTTCCAGTACTTTTCAAGATGCTCTTTTTTGGAGAATTCCTTTGGGGTACACCTTAACTGGTGCACGTTTCCCCAAAATGCAGCGGTTTTTAGGTTCACTCCCACAGGCTCAGCCGGTGCCCTTGATTGTCCCTCGGCTCTTGCACATGGGAGGTCCTGACGTGTCTGTGAAAATGCCAGGGCTGGTCTGTGTTCCGTTCCGTGTGTTATCAAACAGGTTGTACATGTCTGGACATAAATCTCTCTCTCTTTCGAAATAAGATTCTTCCTTTAAAAATAGAAGTGGGTGAAAGTGCGCTCTGGGACCAGGCGGGCTGCGATGAGTGTGTGGACTCATGTGGAAACTGTGGCCCGGAGCACCGGGCCCTCACCTCTACAGACCTTCCTGCATGCCCGGATCCTTCACCAGCCAGTCCGGGGCTGGCTGGTGGTTTTCAGTCTGTAACATGCCTGTGGGGAAGGGGTGGGGGAGAGAGAGGAGGAAAGAAGTTAAGAAAGAAAGAAAATGCCCATCCAGTGGGTCGAAAGATGAGAGCAATTCTCCATGGGCATTTTTAGCTCCTGGAGAGCAGGATTGGGTCCTGTTCAAAGGCAGGGTGGGTTCCCTGGCCCGTGTTCCGGGTGGTCGGTGTCAGCCAAGCCTCAGAGGGTCATGGATTCCATTCCCGATCAGCGGCATCTCAGGTGTGAGAGGAATCTGCTCACCTATAGCATCTCGGGGGAGAGGGACCTGCTCACCTATAGCATCTCAGGGGGGAGAGGGACCTGCTCACCTATAGCATCTCAGGGGGGAGTTGACCTGCTCACCTATAGCATCTCAGGGGGGAGAGGAACCTGCTCACCTATAGCATCTCAGGGGGGAGAGGAACCTGCTCACCTATAGCATCTCAGGGGGGAGTTGACCTGCTCACCTATTGCATCTCAGAGGGGAGAGGAACCTGCTCACCTATAGCATCTCAGGGGGGAGTTGACCTGCTCACCTATAGCATCTCAGGGGGGAGAGGAACCTGCTCACCTATAGCATCTCAGGGGGGAGAGGAACCTGCTCACCTATAGCATCTCAGGGGGGAGTTGACCTGCTCACCTATAGCATCTCAGGGGGAGAGGAACCTGCTCACCTATAGCATCTCAGGTGTGAGAGGGACCTGCTCACCTATAGCATCTCAGGGGGTGAGGGACCTGCTCACCTATAGCATCTCAGGGGGTGAGGGACCTGCTCACCTATAGCATCTCAGGGGGGAGAGGGACCTGCTCACCTATAGCATCTCAGGGGGGAGAGGGACCTGCTCACCTATAGCATCTCAGGGGGGAGTTGACCTGCTCACCTATAGCATCTCAGGGGGGAGTTGACCTGCTCACCTATAGCATCTCAGGGGGGAGAGGAACCTGCTCACCTATAGCATCTCAGGGGGGAGAGGAACCTGCTCACCTATAGCATCTCAGGGGGGAGAGGAACCTGCTCACCTATAGCATCTCAGGGGGGAGAGGAACCTGCTCACCTATAGCATCTCAGGGGGGAGTTGACCTGCTCACCTATAGCATCTCAGGGGGGAGTTGACCTGCTCACCTATAGCATCTCAGGGGGGAGTTGACCTGCTCACCTATTGCATCTCAGAGGGGAGAGGAACCTGCTCACCTATAGCATCTCAGCGGGGAGTTGACCTGCTCACCTATAGCATCTCAGGGGGGAGAGGAACCTGCTCACCTATAGCATCTCAGGGGGGAGAGGAACCTGCTCACCTATAGCATCTCAGGGGGGAGTTGACCTGCTCACCTATAGCATCTCAGGGGGGAGAGGAACCTGCTCACCTATAGCATCTCAGGGGGGAGTTGACCTGCTCACCTATTGCATCTCAGAGGGGAGAGGAACCTGCTCACCTATAGCATCTCAGGGGGGAGAGGAACCTGCTCACCTATAGCATCTCAGGGGGGAGTTGACCTGCTCACCTATAGCATCTCAGGGGGGAGATGGATTTGCTGATTAGCAATGACATGTAAACTTTGTGCATGAAAAGCTCTGTGTTTGATTGGCTTAAGGGCCTTTCTTGTCAATGTTGGAGGGCTTGCCCCTGTAATCAGAGCAAATGAGAGAGAAAAAAAAATCAGATTGCTTAAAGCATTCTTTTGTTGGTAACAAATCACCTATGGTTCTTTGTCCTTCATCTGAAATCATAATATGTCTATCCTAACACTTGTTGGGGGTTTGGGTGTGTTCATCGAACAAAGCACTTACGAGTTTTCTGGGTTTAGCGTGGTGGTCCACGTGGGATGCCTGGAGGCAGGGACCCGGTCAGGTCACCAGGATTAACAGAGATAATGTAGTCAGAGGCTCTGCACTTTCATTTTTTTTGTGTGTTTGAAAGTAACTGGAGAGAAGGATGAAATGCTCATCTGCAGAAGCATGAGTCACGGCCGAGCTCCCTGGTGCAAAAACACAGTAAAAATAGCCGCGCGCGGAGCGTGTTTTAACGTCTCCACGGAACACGAGAGGCGGGTGTTTCTCTGCTCGCTGGTGCAAAGCTGCGTGGCTTAGAATATGCGCTCGGTGTAATTATAGACAGAGCTCTCCAGTCCAATCCTCTGAGGCTGAGGCGATTTCTCTAAACTGAAACGTTCAAAATGGTGCATGCTTCGAAGCGGGGGGCCCGTGGGAAGCTGTGGCCTCCTTGTGGGTGCCGCTGCAGTGGGAGCGTTCGGTGGCTCCACCGACAGGCGTGAGGGCCCCGTGCGGAGGAGACAGTGGACACACTGGCCTCCAGAGATCAGAGTCGCTGCCTTTGTCCTAGTTCGTAGGTTTTCTTGAAAAGCGGGTGTGTTGTTTTTGTTGGTGGCGGTTGTTTTTACCAAGAATTTACGTGTAGCCTGGCCGGCGTGGCTCCGTGGTTGAGCGTGGACCTAGGAACCTCGAGGTCACAGTGCGATTCCAGTCAGGGCACTGACACTGGTTGTGGGCCCACCCCCAGTAGGAGGTGTGCAGAAGGCAGCCGGTCCTTGGTTCTCTCTCACCATGGATGTTTCTCTCTCCCTCCCTGCCTTCCTCTCTGACATCCGTACAAATGTATTAAAAAGAAGGCGTGGCGTGGTGGTCAGTTGTGCAGTGAGTCTAGGCCTCTGGGAAACGTTCAGGCTGGAGTTCATAGGTGCCTCTCGGGCGTGGACAGTGTGGGGGGTGGACACGCGTTCTCTAACCCTGGCTCTCTCGCTGCCTCTCTGTAGCTTGTGCCGCCCCCCAACTCCCTTCGCTGTCCCTCTGCCCAGTGGTTCCTTCCTCCCGAGATCTGAGGTCTGAGGGCACCTTTTCAGGACGAGCCCGAGCCCGTCTGTAGAGTCTCAGGGCCTAAGACATTGAGGTTCCTCATGGGGTTGCTGAGGGGGCCCTGGTTCCTCCTCCCGGCCCTGTTGAATGCTGGGTATTGGCTAGAATTGCGTTTGCCAAGCCCAGAGTGGCTGGGAGGTTTCTCTCTTTCCGTCCCTTTCTCTCTCCCTCCCTCTCTCTCCCTCTCCCCTTTCCTCTCCCCTTCCCTCTCTTTCCCCCTCTCTATTCTTCCTGTATCTCCCTTACTCATTCTGTGCTGTGTTAGATGAAAGGGATATTGTCCCACCAAATTCATAGAATTTTGTTGGATTTCAGCACTTAGAAAGCGCACTTCCAGCACCCACTCTTTCCGGGGGGGACAGAACACGGATAGTGTGATGTGTCCTGGGAGGGAACTGGGTCCCTAAGGTCATGTCACACCCCCGTTCATCCAGAATCTCTCCTCTTATCCCGTCTCAAGGAAACTTGAGGGAAATTAGAGTGTTATCTCAAGTGTGCTTTTAATGAACGCTAATGAGCTAGCTGTGAAATTATATCTGATTTTCATTTTTTTTTCTATCATTCATAAAACGATTCTCATCTGAAACTCTCGATCCTTCAGACAGAGACCTCCGGGGTCCAGCAGTCACAACCCCGTGTGTGTCTATGCACGCCCTTCTGTCCCCTGTGTCCGTGTCTGACCAAATGTAGTAAGGAGATGAAGATAAGTCGCCAGTGGTCCTGGGATCTGCGGGAGCACTTTCTAGATCCTTTTCTTCTGACGCCGTTCCTCGGAGACATTGGGAAACTCCAAACTCCGCCGTCATCACCAGCATCTTCATTTACAATCGCGGGGACTCCTCCCTGGGTGTCCCTGACACAGGCCTGGCGCCCCTATGGGTCGGGGCTTTGTGTTTGCTTGGTTTTTAGCCTTCCTGCTTTTCTCTGAGTTCTCTCCACATTCTCTCTTCCTGCTGCAGTCCCTGTCCCAGCGCTGGGCCAGCCGTGAGGCCCCGGCTTCTGCAGAGGCTAACGGGAGGCCAGGGCGGGTTTCCCGGGCGGTACTGTCGGCAGCTGCTGTTCCCATTCCTCCTTGTGCTCTCTCTTGTGTATGAAGACGTCTTACACACATTGATGCACTCTCTATATTCAGCTAGCTCCCACCCTCATAGCTTCCATGGGTGTGTTCTCTCCCGTGTATGAAGACGTCTGACAGACATTGATGCGCTGTCTATATTCAGCTGTTCAGCTAGCTCCCAACCTCATAGCTTCCATGTATTTTGTATTTCTTACAAGTATCTTCCTAGGGGTAAAGGAACTGTTGCATTATTTTAAGTTATTTGCCACATGCAATTAAATCTCAAACCTATCCCCCTAAAGGGCATTATCTGATTCCTGTTCCTGACGCGATACATTTCTGTTCCCCTGCTGATGCGTTCATGTCAGGCCTGAGCGGAGTAACACCACGGTGTTCCGCGCTCGCCCACGCCCTTCTCTGCTGAGCGGGTGGAGAGCTCCCCCCAGAAAACCACGATCCAACGGCCCTGCTACGTGTCTGAACAAACGCTCAGTGTCTGGAAGGAAAACGCAGCTCCTATCGGGCAGCCCCGTGAGGCGGGCAACGCAGGGTTTCCTAACCCGCGGTAAAGACGGTCAGGATCCTCGGTTTTGCTGTGGTTTTGTATGTTGTTCATGTTTTGAGTTTCCGTGTCGGGGGGGCTCATGACGTAGCTGCGGACGAGTTATACTAATTGCGCCGCGGATATTACTGCGCCGGTATTTGGAGGAGGGCAGGGGTGTATCCCTGCGAGGGATGCTGCACCCCAGCGCGTTAGGAATGACTGTGAAGTAGCGGTCCGATGCCAGTGCCAATGAGCAAAGAGCCGATGAAAGGAAGGCTCATCAATGAGCCCTTGGTTTCCCGCTGGCGGGGACGAGAAAGGGGCTTCAGTGCGGCCGTGAAAGTAACTTTCTTTCCACGGAATCAGAAAGCTGGTGGCGGAAGCAAAAGCCCACGGGGTCCTGTGTCTGGGAACAGAGGGCGTTTGTGGGGCCGCCCAGCCCCCCCGAGGGCCGAGCACCAGGGAGCCACTGTTCCCCGGACAACGGGACGCTGTGGGGACGCAGCGGGGACTCGGTGGGGACGCGGGGCTGACCGTGGGTGCTCTGGGACCCGAACGCATCAGTTCTCTCTGAAGGCAGGACTGGGAGCTGGACATGTCACCTGCTGGCACACTGTGGGTTTCTCAGCTGCCAGTGAGTCCTACCAGTGACACACGCATCTCTGAACACTCTGCGTTTCCTGTAATTACCATGGGGGGAGGGGAGTGAAGGGGAGGAGTGTTTTGAAGGGAAAGAAAACACACCACGTTTTATTTTTTAAAAATATATCTTATTGACTTTTTACAGAGGGGAGGGGAGAGGGACAGAAAGTCAGAAACATCGATGAGAGAGAAACACCAATCAGCTGCGTCCTGCACACCCCCCCCTCCCCGCCCCCACTGGGGATGTGCCCGCAACCAAGGTCCATGCCCTTGACTGGAATCGAACCCGTGACCTTTCAGTCCGCAGGCTGACTCTACCCACGGAGCCAACCCGGTTTCGGCACAACACGGTTTTTACTTCACCCGTTGTCAAGTCTGGGTTTAGGATCCAGCATTCGCTGAATGATTCCCGAGTAGCCGTGTGTCAAATCCACAGACTCAACGTTGGACATAGTCTGACCCCAAATTGCGCAATGAGGTCGCCCTGCTCAAGAGGGCTGACACTCTTCCCCGGGAGCCCGCACCCCTGAGAGGAGGCCTCATGGGACCTGAATGACCCCCGACCCCCAACCCTGACACCCAAACACGGGTACAACCTCTTACACAGACACCTTCTTGTTTTAATGGTTTCTTCCTACTCCAGCACACCCCATGTCTTTGCACGTTCTCTGTTAGGAAAACACTTACGAAGGAAAGTTTTCCATCTGAAAACATTCTCTAAGGGTTCTCAGTACACTTTCTTCAGGGACCTGTATGCTGGGAGTCACAGTCCCTAAGCGGATTGGACAGTTTTCGCATTTCCTGAAATCCCTGCTCTGCATCAAGGATCCTGACTCTATGACGGAGTTCGGTATTTAATCAAAATAACTTGTCACATCCCCAAATAGTTCAGATCTTGGGAGCAGCCTGGCCAGTGTTGCTCCGTGGTTTGGGTGTCGATCGATGAACCAGGAGGTCATGGTTTGATTCCGGGTCAGGGCACATGCCCCAGTTGTGAGTTGGATCTCCAGTGTGGGGTGTGCAGGAGGCAGCCAATCAGTGATTCTGTCTCATCATGGATGTTTCTATCTTCCTTTCTCTTCCTGCAGGAAAAAAATAAATAAATAAACCTGTCAATGTATAGGTTGCATGGTGTAAAGATTTTAAGGGATTGGAGAATAAACATACTTAGTAAGTCACTTTGAGATTAAAGTATTTTTGCTGATATTTGTGTGAAGGTATTGAGTAACAGTTATTGCCAAGGAGGGCCAGTACTCCAGACTCAGGGGATACGAAATGAAAAATATCTGAAAAAACTGACATAATCTCATCAAAATATTACTTTTTTTTTTAGTGGCCATTATATATGTGAAATTTCTTTGTTTTCATTTAGTTGATGTCATATTTATTTTTCATTTTAAAAATTAAATATGGATACTTCAGTCCCAGCTGGTTTGGCTCAGTGGAGAGAACATTGACCCCGTGGACTGAGGGGTCACAGGGTTTTGATTCCCGTCAAGAGCATATGCCTGGATTGTGGACTCGATCCCATGTGGGGTGTGCAGGAGTCAGCTAATCCATGATTCTCTCTCATTATACATGTTTCTATCTCTATCACCCTCTCCCTTCCTCTCTGAAATAATATATATATATATCAGAAAGCAACAAGGGTGGTCGCTGTTTAAGGAAATACACGCAGACTTCAAGAACATGAGGAGCCAAAACAGGTCTGGCTCAGTGGATAGATCGTCAGCCTGCAGATTGAAAAGCCCGGGTTCGATTCCGGTCAAGGGCATGTACCTTGGCTGTGGGCACCTCCCCAGTGGGTGGTGTGTAGGAGGCAACTGAGATGTTTCTCTCTCATTGATGTTTCTAACTCTCTATCCCTCTCCCTTCTTCTCTGTAAAAAATCAATAAAATAAGAACAGGAGGAAGTAGAGAATCAGGAAATTCCCACGCACGGGGAAAGGCACCGTGGCTCTCCCTGTAACTGCTCTTCACCTCGCATTCTCTGCTGGGTGAGGGAGGGCGCCAGTTTTCCTCCTCGGCGCAGCTTTTCATTTGACTGGAATAAAAGCACAGCGTCAGGCAGGGTCCACGTGTGTCCCCGGCTTCTTTTTGGACTGGGAAATGCCCGGCAGCAAGCTGACCTTCCAAATGAATCAGGGGGGGCTCAGCCCTTGGGCTCCCCAGGGGGCGCTCCCCGGTGAGCATACTCCTGTAAATAACACTTTCATTTCAGACTCAGCAGAGAAACCCAAGTGTCCCTGTAACAGGCATGGAGTTCCCCCAGGGTGCGGTATTCTTCTTTTCTTTCTTTAAAAATCTTATCTAATAAAAGAGTAATTTGCAGATTGACCATCACTCCAACACACAAGAGGGCTGCCCCATGTGGTCAAAGATCCTGCCCCCATGTGGACACAAGATGGCCACCACAAGATGGCCAGCAGGGGAGGGCCGTTGGGAGGTTCCAGGCCCTGCAAGGGAGGGCAGTTGTGGGCGATCAGACCAGCAGGGGAGGGCAGTTGGGGGCGATCAAGCTTGCAGGGGAGGGCAGTTGGGGTGACTAGGCTGGCAGAGGACGGAAGCTGGGGGCAAACAGGTTGGCAGGGGAGCAGTTAGACATCAATTAGGCTGGCAGGGTAGTGGTTAGCGGGTGATCAGGCTGGCAGGCAGAAGTGGTTAGGGGCAATCAGGGAGGCAGGCAGGTGAGCAGTTTGGAGCCAGCAGTCCTGGATTGTGAGAAGAATGTCCAACTGCTCATTTAGGCCCGATCCTACCAAGATCGGGCCTAAACGGGCTGCCGGACATTGCTTGAGATGTCCCAGATTGGAGAGGGTGCAGGCTGGGCTAAGGGACATCCCCGCTCCCCCGTGCACAAATTTCGTGCACCGGGCCTCTAGTATTTTTATATTTCAGAGAGGAAGGGAGAGGGAGGGAAAGATAGAAACATCCATGAGGAGAGAGAATCACGGATCGGCTGCCTCCTGGACGCCCTCCAGTGGGGATTAAGCTGCACCCTGGGCCTGTGCCCCGACCGGGTTCTGAACCCGGACCTCCTGGTTCCTAGTCGATGCTCAGCCCCGGAGCCCCACCTGCAGGCAAGGCTCATTGTTCATCTGAACCCACTCACCCGCCCCCAGCCAGACGGGGAGGCTCTGTGAGGTGACTGTGGCCAGGAGGTTGGTTAGAGGGTGGACGTGCAGCGGCACGGCGTCTTCTCTTCGGTCCGGCAGTGCCTCTCGCTCTCAGTGATCGCAGTCTGGCAGCCGCTGTGGCCGGGGTCCGTCTGCTCCCCATGAGGCGGGGTCGAGGCAGGGTCCCCTGAGGAGTGTCCCGGGGGCAGGCACCATGCATCGGTCGGCCTGTGTTTGCTGGGCAGATGCCGTCCGAGAGGCGTGCGGTTTGCCAGGTGCAGAGTGGGGCCCGTCCGTCTTCCTGTCCCGCAGTGTCCGAGAGAGGCATCGACCAACAGGATAGACACCAGCTGGACATCGAGTCCCCGCCCTGCTGAGCGCCTTAGGTCCGTGGTTGGCAAACCGTGGCTCGCGAGCCACATGCGGCTCTGCGGCCCTTGGAGTGTGGCTCTTCCACAAAACACCGCGGCCTGGGCGAGTCTATGTTGAGGAGGTGGCGTTAGAAGAAGCTGAAGTGTAAGAAATGTGGCTCTCCAAAGAAATTCCATTTGTTGTCCTGTTGATATTTGGCTCTGTGGACGAATGAGTTTGCCGACCCCTGCCTCAGGTCATCAGGGAGCTGGTGTGCGAGGGGCGACATCGGCCAGGTCAGCGGGGCGGGTGGGGACAGTGTGGGCTGCAAACAGAAGTGCCTTCAGGGGCCATGCCCCGTCCTGGGATGCAGGGACCCCACCCTCTCGGTCCATGAGATACATGCTTCCTGGCCCGATGGGTGGGCCAGCAGGAGTGGGTGCTGTTTGCCAGGCACAGAACGCTGTGCAGATGGAGCGCCCGGTCCTTTCGGGGTTCCTGAGGGACAGAACAGCTGGTACGGAAGAAGAAACAGCTGCCGCAGGCGCAGTGAAGAACTGCTGAGGGCTTTGTGGGGAGTGTGGTAGAGTGGCCCGGGGTGGAGCAGGAGTGGGAAGCGAATGGGAAAGCGGACGGAGTCAGCAGGTACAGAGGAGTGAGGGGAAGGGGGATCCAGGAGGCAGTTTGGGGTGGGAGGACCCAGGAATCGCCCTCCGCGCAAAGCAAGGGAGTTTTCCCGTGCACATTGGGTTTCTGGAGCAAATAATACGCTTGAAAATCTCAGCGACGGCATCATGACTACGGTTAATAAAGAAGTCCAAGTTGAAGAGTGGATATTCCTTTAAGAGAGGAAGTCTGTCACAGGAGATGTCCTTGTTCACGCGGGAGACGTTGACCCTGACTCCCGAGCCGGAAGGCAGACTGGAGCTGCCCACGTCCTGGGGGTCCTGGGAGAGGAGCAAGCTCCGCGCTGCTTCCACGTCTGTGGGCCGAGAAGCCGATGCGACTGGAGGGTCATGGTCGGACAGCTCTGTCCTCGCCACCGACCTCCCTGGGCCCCGTGGCCTCTCTCTGCCAGTGGGTGGCGCCACACACCCTCCTCGTGGCCTGTGGATTTACAGGTTGCACTTGGCCACAGTAGATGATGGTGAGTGAGCTCTGTGACTAGGGAGGCGTCCTCATCCTATATAATAAAGGGTTAATACGCAGATGGACCATCACTCCAACACATCAGAGGTCAAAGATCCTGCCCCCATGTGGACACAAGATGGCCAGCAGGGGAGGGCAGTTGTTGGGGGGCAGGCCAGCAGGGGAGGGCAGTTAGGATTGATCAGGCCAGCAAGGAGAGTGCAGTTGGGAGTTACCAGGAATGTATGGGAGGGCATTTGGGGATGACCAGGCCATGGGGTGGGCAGTTAGGGTTGATCAGGCCTGCAAGGAGAGGGAAGTTGTGGGGGACCAATCCTGCAGGAGAGGGCAGTTGGGGGGGTACCATGCCTACAGGGGAGGACAGTTGGGAGCAACCAGGCTGGCTATTAAGCATCAATCAGGCTGGTAGGGGAATGGTTAGAGGGTGATCAGGGTGGCAGGCAGAAGCGGTTAAAGGCAATCAGGAAGGCAGGCAGGCGAGCAATTTGGAGCCAGCAGTCCTGGATGGTGAAAGGTATGTCCGACTGCCCATTTAGGCCCAGTCCACCAGATCGGGCCTAAATGAACAGTCAGACATCCCTTGAGAAGTCCCAGATTGGAGAGGGTACAGGCAGGGCTGAGGGACACGTACGATAGCCCCCATGCTCGAATTTCGTGCACCGGGCCTCTAGTTTAGAAATAAAATATTCTAAGTGGTCCCATGTCACCTGTCCAGTATTAAGGCACAGACAGGCGTGTTTTAGAAAGGAGCTTCTAGATGACTGTAGAGAGTAACTCTGAGCACGTGGACCCCCAAATGCCGTGTGGTGCATTTCGGTTTTGTTGTCCTTTATGCACACCCTCCTCCCTTGATAAAAATGCCCGTTGTTAGCTGTGTCTACAGTCACTACATCCACGTCGGCGACTAATCCCAGGGGTGACACGTCCCTCAGGCCCCCGTTGGGCACAGGGATGTGTGAAAGCCACAATCCTGAGCACTTCACCTGCGTCATTTGCTTCCTCTGATCTGTAAGCCCCTCCGGCTTGCGATGCCGTTATCCTCATCCTCTCACCAAGCTGGGATCAAGAGGCGAGGGGAGCGGTCAAGGTCACAGAGCGACCCAAGCTCTTAACCGTCGACCTCAGGGCATCTAATATATACACCTGTGCCGGCTCCACTCATAGGCTCACACGCCGGGTCTGCCGTGTGCATTCTTCCCAGGGAATAGTGACGTAGCCACAAATGAACCCATTTACCTAATGATCAGGTAGGAGATAAGGAACCAGAAACGGGTCATTGTGGCTGGAATGGGGTTGGGGTGGTTCACAAAATCAAGGATGAGGCCCATCCTTTAGCTCCCAGTCCTTCCCGGTGAATAAGGACTGTGCGCACTGGTTTATCAGCCTCTGGCTGACCGTGTGCTGAGGCCAGGGAGCGAGTCCCGTCGGCACACCCCAGACGCAGGTGGAGGGCTGTTCTGGGCAGCCACACCTCTGCCTCCCGCAGGACGGGGACCCCCTGACAGACACCCTGTTCTCCACACTGAGAAGAGCAGATAAACAGAGGGAATATAACGACCATCTTCCTTCTGTGTTCCAAAAACCATGGGCAGGTCGAAACCGGTTTGGCTCGGTGGATAGAGCGTCGGCCTGCGGACTGAAAGGTCCCAGGTTCGATTCCGGTCAAGGGCATGTACCTTGATTTCGGGCAAATCCCAAGTAGCGGGTGTGCAAGAGGCAGCTGATCCATGTTTCTCTCTCATCAATGTTTCTGACTTTCTATTCCTCTCCTTTCCTCTCTGTAAAACATCAATAAAAATATATTTTTTAAAAATCCATGGGCAGGCCATTCCCCCCGCCCCCCACACCACCATCTCAGGCAATGCAGTGGCTGGCACCCACCTTTTCTGTGTCCTTCTGGAAAGTAACCAAATGCATCTTAGTCACCTACGTGTGCACACGCCCACTGAAACACGGCCACTCACACGAAGGCGTGAGGAGGGCATTTCTCCTAAAAACGAAGCCACGTGAACGTGGCACAGTTACACCATTTATCCCGACCCCATTTTTCTCATTTGTAACGTGAAGAATTTATTCACTCCCATGGCCCCAATGCCCAGAAGAAAACCTCCTAGAGTTAGCCCTCAGACATCTGCCGAATGAAGGATGGTGCACTAAAGGCTTTTTAATGATCACCGTGTGTGGTTCTGTTTTATAAAAGGAGGACTCTTTAAACAGCAGAATATTTCTGAAGAATATGTTTATGAATAGAATAGACCTCTTAGGAGTAATAAAGGAAAGAAGAACGGCGAAGGCATTCCTTTCTAACAGACAGCTCTCGGCGTGCTCAAGGCCATTTTAACGTAACGGAACGTCCCACAAGAGCAACTGATGGACGCGGAGTCCCCCCCTCTCCTCCCCTCCCGCTGAGGGGGCCCCGATGGTCCATCGGACGCTTCCTCTGCAAGAGTCGCTAGGAAATGGCGTAAACACTGTTCTTCATCAAAACCAGGGGAGATGACGCCGCATCTCCTGGCAGACGTCTGCACATGGGTAATGAGCAGTGACCTTGCCGAGACACGTTGTCACGGGAATTGTCACCCAGGATCTGTAAGAGCTGGAATAGATGATGGGCAGGTGACTATTCAGGATGGATCCTCTCACTCGCTACTGTTCTTTCTGGTCCTGGCCAACACCTGTCTGTTGCTAGGCAACCAGGGAGCGCCGGTGGACACCGCGTCAGGCGGGCAGGAGCCACGCGGCATCCTCCTTCATTTTACCGGAACCGAGTCGGGGGTAAAATAGTCACTGAGTCGACGTCACGAGAAATGTCTTTTTTGAAGCTGTTTTTCCAGACCGCTTAACAATATTAAGTTAAAGATGAATACAGGTTTTTATACATTGCGTAGCATTCATTCAAATATACATTGAATGTTTTACTTTAAATATTATATTAATCTAGAGGTCCTGGGCAGGAGATTCATGCCCTGGGCTGAGCGGCCCTCGTCCTGTGAGAGCACATGGACCATGAGGAGGCGGCTCCTGCGTGGAGCGTCTGCCCCTGGGTGGTCAGCGCACATCATAGCGACCGGTCATTCCGCTGTTCGGTCGATTTGCATATGACTCTTTTATTAGATAGGACATTTCAAGACATAGATGGTGGGAGCTTGATTTTTTTTTTTAAACTGCCTTTGCATTGGATCACGCAACATGTATTTATTTTTCATTTTTTTCATCTTGTTGAAAGGATTGCATGTGCCCTCCGTTTTCCCCCATTGACCCCTTCTCGCCTGCCCCCCACCCCTCTCAGCCCTCCCCACCCTATTGTCTGTATCCATGGGTTGTGCATAGCTGCATTCAAAGTCTTTGGTTGATTACCTTCCACTCTCCCCCGCCTTTGTGTTTTTATTTAAAGCCACAGCAACAAAAATGCTAAGGTATTGGCATGAATCTGTGTTACCAGATGGTCCGTCAACGTTGTTTGGGGCTGAGGAGCATGACTAGCTTACCTGGCCGGCGTGGCTCGGCGGTTTGAACATGGACCTGTGAGCCAGGAGGTCACTGTTCAATTCCTGGTCAGAGCACATGCTTAGGTTGTGGGCTTGATCCCCAGTAGGGGGCATGCAGGAGGCAGGTGATCAGTGAGTCTCTCTCATCGTTGATGTTTTTCTCTCTCTCCTCCTCTCTTTCCTCTTTGAAGTCAATAAACATCCTATCTAATAAAAGAGTAATATGCAGATTGACCATCACTCCAACACACAAGATGGCTGCCCCCATGTGGACACAAAATGGCCACCACACGATGGCCAGCAGGGGAGGATAGTTGGGAGAGACCAGACCTGCAAGGGAGGGCAGTTGGGGGCAATCAAGCCTGTAGGGGAGGGAAGTTAGGGGTGATCAGGCCATCGGAGGAGGGAAGTTGGGGGCAAACAAGCTGGCAGGGGAGCAGTTAGGCATCAATCAGGATGGCAGGGTAGTGGTTAGCGGGTGATCAGGCTGGCAGGCAGAAGCGGTTAGGGGCAATCAGGAAGACAGGCAGGCAGGCAAGCAGTTGGGAGCCAGCAGTCCTGAATTGTGACAGGATTGGGCCTAAACAGGCAGTCAGACATCCCTCGAGGGGGTCCCAGATTGGAGAAGATGCAGGCTGGGCTGAGGGACACTGCCCCCCCATGTACAAATTTTGTGCACCAGGCCTCTAGTAAATAGATAAAGATGGTTAGCTGGATATCCAACCAGCTGTTCCTGAACTCTGCCGTCTGCCTCAGTGATGGAAACCGTAGGCTTATGCACACCCCACTGGGGAGCCCTGTCCTAGGTGCCCCGCTCACTGGGCACGCCCTGCTGTTTGCACGCTCCTCTGTCAGTCCTCCGCCCTCCCCAGTGTTCGTTTTGGTTCGTTTTTGTTCTCGCCTGCTCACTTGGTTGATCTTATTATCTATGTTTTAATTAACTAATCAGTTAGTTAATTGCATCCCTCTCTTCCCCTTGCATTTTCTCCCCGATATTATAATTTCGAACACAGTAGGTATCTGGCGAACGCCGTTGAACTGAACTGAACTGTGCTAAATTGAATTATGCATTGCAACTCTGCATAGTCAATTATCTTGGAAAAATGATCTCCAGCGATTCATCATCCGCCAGTCCGGTGGCATCGTCTTCCAATTTCACGGAAAACAATGAGCTTAAGACGCGCCGGCTCTCAGGAGAGGCTTTGCTCCCCCAAAATTAGAGCCATTTGTCATCGGGGCCCTTTGCTCGGCACGCCCGCAACCATCCATCGCCGCGTGACTCAGGAGCAGTGGGCAGCGTGTCATTTCTCTGTGAAATGGAAGAAGCTGAAAACAAGATAACGGACAAAAGCATGAGATAAGGATTATGGTCTCGGGCCGATTGGGCTTAGAATAAACATGTGCGGAAGGCGATGGAAATGGCCTCTCTCGAGTTCTCCTTCTTTATCTGCTCGGAGGACTTCAGGTGCCCAGGTACCCACTCCCTGCTCGCCGGGCTGGGCCGGGCTGTCCGAGGAGGAGATGTGGGGCGAGATGTGGGTTTTCAGAGTTCCCCTGCTGTGAAAGGAGTGACGCCGAGTGCCCATCAGTCACAGGCCACGCGGCTTGCCGCCGCCGAAGGAAACGGGAAGGAGATGGTTGGCACAGGGGCGAGCAGGGCCGGCGAGCGGTCGGGGAGAAGGCGGATCTGACGGAAGGAGGAGGCTTGTCTGCCGGAAAGAGATGCCTTGGCGAGCCCCACGTGGCTCGCGAGCCGCGGTCTGCTGCTCTGTTGAGTGAGTTTGCCGACCACTGACCTAGACTCTCGATGCCAATAATTACAGGCTGCTGTTGTTCCTTGCGATGAAGCCCCTGTCCTCCCCTGTGGTCGGCAAACTCATTAGTCAACAGAGCGGCAGATCAGCAGGCTCGAGAGCGGCCGTTTGCTGGCCGCTGCCATAGAGGGAGCCAGTGGGTGGCTGGCGACAGGCGCCTTGGGGTGCAGAGCTTGGGGTGTGGGAGGAAAGGGGACGATGAGGGCACCTCCACTGGGAAGAGAAAGCTTCCACTTGACCCGAGAGCATCTCCACTTGAGATGATTGGTTTTTCGTCCCTTTAACACCAGGCCGGGGAGGAGCGCGAACCCAGGCAGACAGCACTGGGCCAGGGAGGCCACTGGCCTTGGGCGGCCGCCACAGGCTTCCTCTGGGGGGTGGATTGCCGGGGCAGGGACTGCCGATGGGTAGAATAGACCCCTTAGGAATAATAAAGAAGAACGACGAAGGCATTCCTCTCTAACATACAACTCTCGGCGTTCTCAGAGCCACAGTCCATGTTATTTTGTTTTAAGACCGGGAGAGGGAGGCTCTCTGAGTGTGTGGACCGTGGGGCCAGCTCCGGCAGCCGCGGGCGGGGTCTGCCTGACACACAGGGCCCGCCAGGAAGACCATGGCAGCCATCTCGGGGTGTAGACAGAAGAGGCGCCATGACGAAGTCTCTGGTCCAAATGTTTTTAAACACGGGTCCTTGGGCGCCAGTCCTGCCTCCGCCGCGGGGAGACACGCCGTGTCCCGTCTGGTTCTGTGGCCCCGGGACTAACAGGTGGACGGGGAAGACCGGACTGCGGCCTTGGCCTGGCCTTGGCCTTGGCTCATCCACATCCGAAGACCAATGTGGGGGTTCGAGGACGGGACTCCTCAGGGGCATCTCAGGGTTGGGAAGACCCGGTGGGAGGAGACAGGATGTACCTCTCGGGCCAAGTGCACTGACTGCTGATAACCAGGCTGGCATGCCGTTTAAACCTTGGGGTGGGGCCGTTCAAGAGCCTGCTCCTGGCTGGGGGCAGAGATCCCTGCTGTCACCCACATGCTTTGGGGGGGGTGCTCCCCGCCTTCCTCTCTCTGCCTGTGGGCGCGGCGGGCAGCAGCGTGGCTGTGGCCTGTGCTGCCCTCTCTGCCGGTTCAGTCGCTGGCGGGTCCCCCCCAGGTCTGCACTCCTGTTACTGGAGAAGGTGCCGCTGGCATCAGTCCGCCCCATGGAGCACGGGTTTATTTGTAAAATCCTGGCTGTGGTGCCTTCCCCAGGTGGGGATATTCCCACTTCCCATGGGCACGCTCCCCAGCTCCTCCCTTCTGGAGAGGGTCTGCCCTGTGGTCATGACCCCCAACCCAGGCAAGTGTCCACGGGACGGTCCCCCGACCCCAGGCGGGTGTCCACGGGACGGTCCCCCCACCCCAGGCGGTTGTCCACGGGACGGTCCCCCCTGACCCCAGGTGGGTGTCCACAGGACGGTCCTCCCACCCCTGGCGGGTGTCCACAGGACGGTCCCCCCACCCCAGGCGGGTGTCCACAGGACGGTCCCCCTGACCCCAAGCGGGTGTCCACAGGACGGTCCTCCCACCCCAGGCCTGTGTCCACAGGACGCAGTGGCCCCGAGGGAGAGGGTTTGGGGGCCTGAATTATGGGAGCGAGGACGCCACCACGAGGCCTGTCTGGCTCCTGCTCTCCACGTGTCTTTGTGAGAACGTGGTGCTGAGAGTGGGGGGTCCAGTGGATTCCCGGGTGAGGCGTGTCCTTGAAGGGACTGAAATTAAAAAAGAGGAAAAAGAAAAACAAAGGAAGAACAGAGCGATAGATGCTGAGAAACACGGGCATCCCTGCCTCTGGCCTCCACGGAGGCCCTCACAGGTCCCGAGGCTCGGGGTGCAAAGTGGGGGACCCCGAATCACCTCCTTCCAGGTCAGAGCCTTCCCGAGCGGGGAAGCAGGCGGGAGACGGGTTCTCAGATGCTGTTTCTGGAGCAGCTGGGCTGGCTCCCAGGCCTCACAGGGCACTCGGGTTGAATAATGCCTGCTCCCTGGAATGCTGATGGTCCTTTCGACGTAATGCCCTAAAGAACACAGAGGAGCTCGAACACCACCTCCCTGGTGTGGGGGCCCAGTCCCCCTGGTGGCGGGAGGCGGACCGTGTGGGGGCGTCCCTCATCCCCCTGCTCCTCTGGCCCCGGGGCTCATCTCCGGCTTCGGAATCTGTGTGGTCGGCCTGCTGAGTTCTCCAAAGAGGGACACCTGTCCACCCGACGCCCCGCCAGGCACAGCACGGGCCTCCCTGGACCCTGCACGCAAGGCCGGCGATCATACACTCTATCCCGTGCCTTCCGAAGGCAGTGCCCCCGGCCTGAGCTCCTGTCCCAGCAGGTGTTTCCCAAAAGTGGGAGAGCATCTGACTTCTGTGGAGACGGGGGAGAGGATGGCTTATGGGGCCAACATGCACCCACCGCGTGGTCCCTTCCAGGGGACCTTGGAGGACGGGAATGGGCACATAGACCTCGCCTATCTCCGCGTGTCTAACCTCTGACCCCTCGTGAGTCCCAGGAGGAAGGGGGTGGCTTTCGGAGCTCGTTCTGTGGTGACAGCTGGTCTCGCGCCCAGGTGTGTTTGTTTGTTTTGCATCAGGGAAGGATCTTCAGGGAAGGAAAGTGCCCTCACCTAAGAGCATTGATTCAAGTGTTTGTGATACATCAGCATACATTACACAGGATCACAGGGGAACCCTGAACTGGTGTTGCATTGCATGCTCTCTGTGTCATCCTATCTAATGAAAGAGTAACACGCAGATTGACCATCACTCCAACACGCAAGAGGGCTGCCTCCATGTGGTCAAAGATCCTGCTCCCATGTGGACACAAGATGACCACCACAAGATGGCCAGCAGAAGAGGGCTGTTGGGAGGTTCCAGGCCCTGCAAGGAAGAGCAGTTGTGGGCTATCAGACCAGCAGGGGAGGGCAGTTGGGAGGGACCAGGCCTGTAGGGGAGGGCAGTTAGGGGTGACCAGGCTGGCAGAGGAGGGAAGTTGGGGGCAAACAGGCTGGCAGGGGAGCAGTTAGGCATCAATTAGGCTGGCAGGGTAGTGGTTAGCGGGTGATCAGGCTGGCAGGCAGAAGCGGTTAGGGGCAATCAGGGAGGCAGGCAGGTGAGCAGTTTGGAGCCAGCAGTCCTGGATTGTGAGAAGGATGTCCGACTGCCCGTTTAGGTCCGATCCTACCGGGATCGGGCCTAAACGGGCAGTCGGACATCCCTCGAGGGGTCCCAGATTGGAGAGAGTGCAGGCAGGCTGGGCTGAGGGATACCCTCCCACCTCTCCCCCACACCCCCGTGCACGAATTTGGTGTACTAGGCATCTAGTTATTAATAATATGTTTACATATTTAAATCGGAATTCCCTTGCGAGACGCCACATTATTCACTTCCCAAGGAACCGTTAGTCTTCTCAATGTCATTGGTTAAAAGGGAGTCAAAGAGTAGAGAAGTGAGTTATTTGGAAAGTGAACAAGTGGGAAGAGCAAGCATCTTCGTTTCCATGGTAACTCACCTCCCAGGAGAATGCCTGGCCCGGAGCCGTGGCCATCAGTAAGTATTCGGAAGGTGAAGGGGTGTCACACCCCCTTATGGTGACGCAGCCCTGCAGACCGACACCCATTTCACTCTCCGGCCAATGGGAGGAAGGTCTGGACTCCCACAACACGAAGGACTCTGGGCAGAAGAGAAAACCGGGGTGATGGAGATGAATGAGCAGGAGAGGAGCCAGGCGTGTCTGATGTGGACAGACACATAGCGCTCACTCGAGACCCGCCAACCTCCTGTCCCAGAGCAGCTCTCGGGAGGAACCTCCCCGAGAAGCTGTGAATTCAGGGTCGCCCAAGGCCGCCGGCTGAGGGGCAGGCTCATCGTGCCTGGGCGCTTCCTGTGTGAACACGTGTCTGCGGCACGTGAGGCTGATCCGGTAACAGGTCTGTTCGCCCAGCAGCTTCAGACACGGGGCGGCACCGATGGGCTCAGCTGCCCCGTGGAGCACGCCCTGATGCTGGTGTCCATGCGTCTGGGTGGGCTAAGTTTATTAAGTATTTCATTATTAACAGCAACGCTATTTTTATTTAGAGTGGAAGAAAGAAACAGAGAGAGAGAGAGAGAGAGAGAGAGAGAGAGAGAGAGAGAGAGAGAGAGAGAGAGAGAGAGAGAGAGAATGTAGGCACTCATTGGTTGATTTTTGCATGTGCCCTGACCAGGGATTTGAACCCGCAACCTTGGAGTATGGGGAAGGCACTCAACCAACTGAGCAACCGGCCAGGCTCCAAGTGAACACTGTAAAAACGGAAATTGCTGACGTGGTGAGGTAGTGAAGGGAAGTGAGTAACGGGGGGTTGCTACATTGAAATGCCTGAGGGTGATGCCCTCGTGTCCGTGGCTTGTTCTCTGTCGGAGACCTCGGCTCCTTCCGGGTAAACACCCTGCCATTGGGGAGACGTAGAGGAAGGAAGGACTGAGTAAGCCTGCGCCAGCCCGTCGCCAGTGATTTCCACTCTCAAAGGTTTAGCCTTGTCCCCACGGCCGTCTGCCAACTCTTCTGAGCCTCTCATGTGTGACCCGTTGGCTCTGTCGAGGCCGCCGGTGACCGGGCTTTCGTCTTTAATCCCGGATTGGATTGCACTTTGTGGGGAGCTAAGGCTAACTGGGGTGACTCCACAGAAACGAGTGCGGAAGGTTCCGCACATTTCATCTCCAGACAGAAGACATTCCACCCCGTCCCCGGCGTCCAGAGTGTTCGGAGTCCTCTAACCCGGGGCCTTCGCCAGCTCCCCCTCTGCTATGACCTGTGGCTCCCCGAGCATCTGCGTGGCCGTGGGTTCAGGAAGCGAAGCCTGGGGAGGCGAGTGAGCAGACACTGCTCAGCTCAGCGCTGGAGGCCTGGGGCAGGGCAGAGACTCATTCATGTCAGCAGCTCATCGGGCTTCTGTTCCTGCATTCATGCGCTTCACCCTGCTCTTTACTCCGCCAGTGTAAGCGAAACCTGGCATCTGTCCTGTACAAGCTTTCAGACCCGTAAAGCACTTTTGTGAGTTTATTTGAGACAAATTGTCGACAGTTGCCGGGAAGCAGAATCTCAGCGGACTGGGATGATGCTCTGGAGAATGGTGGTTTTTTTCCTTGTTTTTATAAACCACCATCAAAGGAGGAGCCAGGAGCCTTACCTGGGTTACTTGAACTCCATTGGTGATGGGTTAGGGGGTGGGAGAAAGCAAAGCGGACACCTCTGGGATTGGGTGAAAGTGAGATGATGGACACATATTTAGCTACTAGTGGGTGCCGGGCAGCTAGCAGTCAACAGTTAGCAGGATAACAATCACAGTGAGGGAATTTGTGGAATCTGTCTTGTTGCTATTTGTTGTGCCCCAAGGGGTCCTGATAAATGGAAGTTGGCCCTAACCTGTTTGGGCTCAGTGGATACAGCATCGGCCTGAGGACTGAAGGGTCCCAGGTTTGATTCCGGTCAAGGGCATGGACCTTGGTTGCGGGCACATCCCCAGTAGGAGTTGTGCAGGAGGCAGCTGATGGATGTTTCTCTCTCATCGATGTTTCTCTCTATCCCTCTCCCTTCCGCTCTGTAAAAAAATCAATAAAATATATTTTAAAAAATAAGAAAAAGGGAAGTTACAAGTTACCCTGACTTTATCCCATAGGTGTGTTATTTTAGATGCAAAAAGATAACAGGCTCCATAAATATGAAAGTCAGTGTTTGTCAGAGAGGATACTGACCTAGGACATGATCCCCCCCCCCTAGCCCAATAAGCGGCTTTTAGTTCAGTTTTTAATTTCAGGCCATCCTGTGTGGTTACTTTTGGTCTCTGAGTTTGCACAACCACCACACAGGCATCCCCTGAGCTGGTCAGGTGAGCAGAGGCCTTTTATTCCATCCACACATGGTCTTAATTAATGTTTCTCTGATTTATAGGTTTAAAGTTTTCTTTTCTCATACACACTCATACTCAGGCACACATTCACACATACACATCCGACTCACACATACATCAGAATCACTCACACATACACTCACAGTCAGAGACACTTACATACTCAAACATATGTTCACACACACACACACACACACTCACAACACACATACAGTCACCCATACACATACATACAGCCACACAGTCACACACTCACATACACACTCACACACACATACTCACATACACACACATACTCACACACACATACAGTCACCCATACACATACATTCACAGTCACACACTCACACACACACATACTCACACACTCACACACACACACTCACATACACACACATACAGTCACCCATACACATACATTCACAGACACACACTCGCACACTTACATACTCACACACTCACACACACATACTCATATACACACACATACAGTCACCCATACAAATACATTCACAGTCACACACTCACACACTCACATACACATACTCACACACACATACAGTTACCCATACACATACATTCATAGACACACACTCGCACACTCACATACTTACACACTCACACACACTCACATACACACACATACTCACACACACACAGTCACCAATACACATACATTCACAGACACACACTCGCATACTCACATACTCACACTCACACACACATACTCATTACACACACACATACTCACACACACATACAGTCACCCATACACATACATTCACAGTCACACACACACTCACATACACACACATACTCTCACACACATACAGTCACCCATACACATACATTCAGTCACACACTCACACACATACATACACACACATACTCACACACACATACAGTCACACATACACATACAAATACATTCACAATCACACTCACATACTCACATACTCGCACACTCACATACTCACACACTCACACACACACGCATGTGTACGTTCTTGGTTTGGAGACACATTCCCTGCTTTCTGGTTCGCGTTTCCATGTCTGTGAAGATGTGTTTGCTGGCTCACACATGCCTGGTCTGTTTCCTTCCCAGTGTGGTGACAGAGATGGACTGACACATTTCCTTAATTGGAATGTGGCTCTTTCTCAGGTGCTTCAGACATTTAAAAAACTACTTCTCAGCATTTTTTTTACCACCGTTTTTGTGGATACCCTTGTTTTGGATATAAAATATCAGGTACGTTTTCCCACATTCCATCCTTTCGAGGAATCAGATGCTATTGACACCTGGCCGTTTATCACTGACATGACTGTGTGGCATGAGCAGTTATGGTTTATAACAGTCGCATGGAATAGAAATAACTTTGACTGAGAGGGACATGGGAGGCTTTTGAATTACAATACCACCATTCATTATGCCCTAATGATAATGAACGCAATGCTCCCCGCCGAGCCTGCTTAAAGGGAGGGGAATGAACCGTGTGAATGTCGCTGGGTCTCCTACTCTTCTGACAACGACGGGGAGGTCCACGCAAGGAAGGACCGTGTGCACGTGGGGTGGGAGGCGACTCCAGGGAAAGGGCATGATGGGACCTGAGCGGTGGATCTTTTCATCCCTCCTATCTCACTCAGGAAAGACGAGTGGTTTAGGCCGGAAATGAGCTCCTGGGTCCTGGTGAGGTATTTCCTGTGCATCTCTTTGTGCTTATTTTTATAAGAAGTAGCAGCAAATGAGGACAGGCTTAGTACATGCTAATGACTTTATCACGTTTACCTCACACGTCGTGCAGGACGGATGGTGCTTGTCTAGCGCAGCGGTTCTCAACCTTCCCAAGGCCGCGGCCCTTTCACACAGCTCCTCCTGTGGTGGTGATCCCCGGCCAAAAAATGATTGTCGTTGCTACTTCACAACTGTGATTTTGCTACTGCTAATGAATCGTAATGTAACTATCTGTGTTTTCCGATGGTCTGAGGTGACCCAGCACCGGTTCTCGATCCACAGGTTGAGAACCGCTGCTGTAGAGCCTAGCAATTCCCTAGGGTGCGGTCGCTAGGCCTGGCCGGTGAGTGAAGTGTGAGCGTCAGGTGTAGAAGGGCAAGTCCCAGCTGACCTCTGGGCCGTGGGCAGCACCGGGCCCCCGCTTGCACCCTCCTTGGTCTGGCTCCGCCCGCTCACCTGCTCCACCGTCCTGAGACGGTCCCACTCTTGCCAGGGCCTATTGGGGCCAGCAGCACATCAACTGCTGCCTGCTACCAGCGCCAAGTCTCCAACACCCACCGTGCTCTGTGCCACCCCACATCATAGAGAGCTGAACTCCCAATGGAATGACCACCCAGGGGGACAATTTGCATATTAGGCTTTTGTAACATAGGATTGCCATTGTGGTCCTTGTTGCTGTGGCATTTTTATGTGAGTTGCGCACACGTCAGTCATGTGATCAGGTCACCCTGAGGCACTGGCTCCACCCAGACACACGTGGAGCCCAAAGTGGGAGGGGCCTGCCCTTCCCCAGCAGGAGGACCCCTACCCCCCGCCCCAGGCAGCTGCCCTGTCCCAGGCTGCCATCCCCAGGTGGGGAGCTCAGGACAGGGAGGGGGTGTCTGTTGTTCTCTGATTCAGTCTCCTGCTGAGCAAAGAGCCAGTTAAAGATCTGAATGAAACCCCAGGGGGAGTGGATGGATTGGATGTCAGGATGTGACAGTGGCTGAATGGGTGTTTCCTCTTTGTTTTTGAATTTATTGGGTTAACATTGGTTCACAAAATCATACAAGTTTCAAGGGTACAACTCAATAAACATCATCTGCACACAGCGTCATTCCCCCATCCTCCCTGCAAAGTCTCTTTCCATCCCCATTTCTCCCTGCCTCTTTTGCTCATCTCCACACACCCCTCATTCTCCTTTTCCTCTGGCTGTCGCACACGGTGGTTGTCTGTTTGTTATGTGTATATGTTTTGTGTGGGTTTTTCTTTCTTCTTAATCTTTTCACCTTCTTTCATTCAGTCCACCAACCACTCTCCCCTCTGAGGGCTGTCAGCCTGTTCCATCTATCCATGCCGCCATTTCTATTTTGTTTGTTAGTTTATTTCGTTCATTAGATTCCACATATCAGTGACATTACAGAGTGCTTGTCTTTCTCTGACTGGCTTATGTCACCTAGCGTGTGTACCTTTCAAATCACTAACATGCCATTTGCTATGGAAAACATGGGAACGACAGAGTAAACCAGTACGGGAATGGGAGTCCAGGCAGCTTGTTCCAGTCTCTGAACTGGGGGTACCTGTAGGACGGGAAGAAGGAATGCTGGTCCCAAGGGGGAGTGTGATGGAGTGACCACACCCAGAACAAAAGGCATGGGGTAGGGGAGGGCAATTGTAACTGCACACGGAGGGGAACTCGTCCTCGATGTGGGTGATGCTGAGCACAGGGCCCTGCTCTAAGCCACGGGATGCGTTTCTCTACAAGCACAGGAGCTGGTGCATCAGACAAAGGCCTCAGGTGGGTCCCCTATAGTCATCTTCCCTTCGAGTCTTGAGATCAAGACTGTGAACCAAGAAATAAAACGCCAGAGCTCTCCTGAGCAACTGAATCCAATCATCACCACGGGCCAGGCCTGGAGCCCTGCTCAGCTCAGAGCGTCTGACGAGGGAGCCTGAGGCGGTCTCAGGAAGCTCCACCCAAGGTCCATTCCCACTCTGGCTGTAGATCTTCAGATGTGGAACTGGGTGTAGGAATCATGGAAACCGGCGATTGCCCCAACCACTTACTTCCTTTATTCTACCTCCCCCTTCCCCCTCTTTTTTAAAAAAATATTTTATTGATTTTTCACAGAGAGGAAGGGAGAGGGATAGAAAGTCAGAAACATCAATGAGAGAGAAACATCGATCAGCTGCCTCCTGCACGCCCCCTACTGGGGATGTGCCCGCAGCCACTGTACATGCCCTTGACCAGAATCGAACCTGGGACCTCTCAGTCCGTAGGTTGATGCTCTATCCACTGAGCCAAACCGGTTTCGGCTCCCCCCTCTTTTATTGGTTTGAGAGAAAAAGCAATGGAGAGAGAGAGGGAGGAGAGGGAGAGAGAGAGAGAGAGAGAGAGAGAGAGAGAGAGAGAGAGAGAGGAGAAAGACACATTGACCGGTTGCCTCCTGTATGCCCAGACCTGGGCTGGAACCCTAACCCCGTATCCTGCTCCATCAGCCAATCCCCTGCCAGGCACGGCCTCCATTCTGAGTTCTGAGTTCTTGGAATGCCCACCTGACTCCACCGCTGCCGGTCCTTGCCGTTACGACTGGTTTCGACACACGGTCCTCCCCAGGGCCTTCGGTGCAGCCTTGCCAATGCTGTTGGGCTTAGTGTGTCTTGTGATGAATGAAATGTCTCCCACATTGCTCCGCGTTTCCTCCCCAGGAACTGTTCCTCTCCGTCCCTCTCCTCCCCATCCCTTCTGCCCTGCACCGTGGCCGCCCTCAGCATTCTGGGAAGCCATCCAAGTAATCTCCGAGGCTGGGGAGGAGAGGAGAAAGGGGTGATAAAGATATCATCCGCTCGCTCCCGCTCCCCACCCCTGCCAGCCAGTTAGAGCAGGAATGCGAGGGCCACTGGATTCGGAAGCACGCAGTCAGCGTCTGAACGTGACAGGTCCCCGTGCACCCACCCTGTGGCCACGTCTGCAACGCAGTGTCTCACAAGCTGAAAGTCCAGCTCGCCCGTTCCAGGCAATGAGGTTCATCACGGGCTGGGACTTGGGAGAACAGATTTGTGCCTAAGAAGAGCTCATGTCCTCAATGTGGCTGCTTGCGCCGAGTCTCACTCCATTAGCTGCCATCCATTCCCTGTTTCAGGTATCAACACCCCCTGTCACCCCAATCGTGTAAGAAGTTCCTGTGTGAGCACCATTTTAAAAAATATTTTTATTGGTTATATGGATTTCAGAGAGAAAGGGAGAAGAGGGAGAGAGAGAGAGAGAGAGAGAGAGAGAGAGAGAGAGAGAGAGAGAGAAACATCCATGATGAAAGAGAACCATGGGTCCGCTGCCTCCTGCACACTCCGCACTGAGGATCAAGCCCGAAACCCAGACATGTGCCCCAACCTGGACTCGAACCGTGGCCTCCTGGTTCATAGGTCGATGCTCCACCACTGAGCCAGGCCGGGCCGTTGAGCAGAGCACAGCCTTCTGTAGCCCCTGGCACCTGAACACCCCGGTTTGGTCTACGTGTTGAGACAGATGTGCACGCAGCGTTATATTCCCGCCTCGATCGCCTTCACGAGGGTTCGAGTAGTTCGCTTTCTCTGATGTCGACATCTGCAGAACGGCTCGTTCTCAGCAGCTTTAACGCCTGTGGGGCTCCCGGTGTAATGCGCACGCCCCGTCACGGGCTCTGCTGGCTTGTGTTGCAACGCTGGGTGGCAGCGGTCAGTCCTGGCTCCCCACATCCGTTTCCTCCCACCCTCTCCCCACCCCACCCCGACGCTTCCATGGAAACCGCCTCAGGTGGCCCTGGGATCACATTCGGAGCGCTGATCTGCGTCCTGGCCATCTCCTTCCTTCCCACCTGGTGTGGAGAGTTGGAATTCCTCTTCCAACAACGTGGCCATTTGTCCTCCAGCTGCTGGCTCCTGTCCTCCTGCCTTGGCTCTCCGAGTTCTCCCAGCCGAGGCTTCCATCTGTCCGGGCTCCCCTGGACCAGGGACTGCAGCTACAAACTCACCTCTTCCCCAGCTCCATCCGCTCCCCCGGGGGCGTTCCCGGGCTCCTCACCCAGTCTAATCGCTGCCAAGGTCACCGCTCCCTGGTCACCCTCACCCTTGATCTCCAGCTGCCCCTTGTGCCTCCACATGGCAGCCAGGCAGGCCCCACATTCCCCTCAGACCTCCCCTGCCCCCCTCCCTGAAGCGGCCTGCCCTCCCTCTTCCCTCCTGACCCCCGCCAACATCCGCCCTTTCTTCCCATGCGATTCGAAGGGAAGGAGTTTGACTCTTCCAATGGCCGGTGAGTGCCCAGGGTCTGTCCAGTGGATGCATGGAAGGGCTCAAAGAGCACAGATTGGATTCCTCCACAAGCAGGACCCTGTAAATCCACAGGGTCAGGGTCTCTTACCTCGGTCAGGGACTTAACTTTCAACCAGGGAGGGCTCCCTAACTAGCTGGGCTTGGCACTGGGTGTGGAGGCAGGAGGGCATGTGGGAATGGTTAAAGGGAATCGGTGGGGAGACAGGAGGACCAGCCGATGGCATTCATCCTCAGCCAGGGACAGGAGTGAGGCCGTGCCTGATCCACCATCCTGTCCCGTTCCCCATCGAGGTCTCTCAGGGGCGGCGGCGGTAGGTGCCCTCCTGTCTGCGTGGTCATGGCCGGCCCCTCGGGAGCCTGCAGGTCTCTGACCCAATGGTAACAGCGCTGACCGCTCCTTTGCTGTTTCAGACCCACTCGGACGGTGCTGTCGGTTTCCCAGCCTGCCAGATCCTTCTGTTCTTACAGCCGGGGAGGCCAGCGTGTGCTGTGAGATGGCGGTGATTCCCATTAAAAAGTCATGCATGTTTTTCTGAAACATGCATCTCTTTGTTTTATTTCTCCCGAGAGGAAGTCTGGTAGGAAAGCGTCCAATGGTGGAGTCTCACTCCGTGGGAGCGGTTCCCTTTCCCAGGCAATGTCCCAGAAAACGCCTCCCCGTGCTCCTAGGAGGCCTGGTGCAGGGGCACGGAGTGAGAAGAATGGTCCTCCTTCCTCTGAGGCTGCGGGGTTCAACGCACCCCTAGACAGTCCCCCGCCCCGGCTCTCCGGGGACGGGGTGTGGGGTGCATGGCCAGGAGGAACCACGCTCCCCTCGACCCTTCATCCGTCTGGAAAGACAGGGGTCCCTTTTCTCACCCTCCAGGGCCATGGCGGGGGGGGGGGGGGCAGACACCACCTCTGTGGACACATCACACTCAGGGGTTCGGTTCTTAGAGGAAAGACCACATTCTTCTGATGGTTTTCAAATTTGTTGGGCATTTTCAGCACAGGGAGCAAAAGGTGTGGTGCAGCCTTAGCTGGTGTGACTGAGTGGCATCGGTCTGCGGGGTGAAGGGTCCGGGTTCTATTCCCCGTCAGGGCACAGGCCCCCGTTGTGGGCTTGATTCCCAGTGTGGGGCATGCAGGAGGCAGCCGATCCATGGTTCTCGCTCATGTTGATGTTTCTCTCTGTCTCTCCCTCTTCCCTTCCTCTCTGAAATCAATAAATATATTTTTTAAAGCATGGTGAAAGGGGAAACAAATATTTGACCTTGAGTCAAGCAAACTTCTAAATCAATACTTATTTGCTTTTAAAGGTTCTTTTTTTAAATGAAATGTCTAATATTAAGCATTTGTATTGGTTTTATATCCTACAGGCAATTACATCCAAATTGAAAAAAAAAACCATCATGTTACAGAAAGGGATTTTTGTGATGAGAAGTGGTTTCTTTTCCTTCTTGTATTCTGCTCCTAGAGGCCCGATGCAAAGATTCGTGCAAGGGGCTAGGTCTGCACAGACTACCTTCATCCGGAAGGTAGTCTTGGACAGTCTATCTGCTCTTCAGTCCAAGCGGCACATTAGCCCTCTATTCTATAGGATATTATATAGGATATGCTTTTTTATCGTAGTTAAGAATAATATTCAGTCGAAACCAGTTTGGCTCAGTCGATAGAGGGTCGGCCTGGGGACAGAAGGGTCCCAGGTTTGATTCCAGTCAAGGGCATGTACCTTGGCTGCAGGCACATCCACAGTAGGGGGTGGGCAGGAGGCAGCTGATTGATGTTTCTCTCTCATCGATGTGTCTGACTTTCTATCCCTCTCCCTTCCTCTCTATAAAAAATCAAATATATATATATATATATATATATATATGTATATATTTTAAAGGAATAACATTCAAACCATTTCAGCAGGGAAAAAAAAGACTAAAGAGAATGTGTCCTGTTTGGAGAGCCCTTGGCTCTGCCTGCAGAGCCGGGTCTCGGGAATAGTGCGAGAGTGTGTTTGTGTTCCTCCTTAGCCAGAGAGGAGGAGGTGAGGGCTGGGCACGGGCATTGCTTGAGATGCCTGCAGACTCCTCTCTCTCTGCCCGCAGGCCTCTCCTGAGACCACGTAATAGATTCCAGCTCCACTAATGCACTCGAGTAGGTGTCCATTGTGTTGGGTGTCTGTGTCCGAGGGAAGGCCGACCCCGTTTCTGGCTGAAAGGAGACCCATATCGCTGGGCTAGAAACCACCGTCTGAGTCCCCGGCACTCTGGCGATGCCATGGTGAGGGGACCGATGCGCACACTCCCAGCGTTCCTGAGTTTCCAAACCTTCCTCCTTTCCCCCCCGCAAACCTCATGCTGACCTGAGAAGGCGATTATATCACAGATTCCTGGTGCACCTGAGAACACAAGACTTGATGAACTTGAACTCTCTCCGCAGGAAGCTAGTCCTCTTGGCACGAGGGCAGGCAGGGGATGGGATGGGGGCTCCGGTCCTGGAGAGTCAGGCACCGGGCCCAGGTCTCTCCATACGCCGGTGCCGCCATGGCACTGGACCTCCTTCTGGTTAGCTCTGGCTGTTTCTCCACTCTCCCACAATGCCCTGCTCATGTGTAACAACACCGCCCCAACTCACAAATATGGGCCAAGATGACTTTCCAAAAACTTCAGTTGATAAATACAGAGCCGTCAACACTTCTTTTAATGTTGTACTTCGGGTCAGAAATAATCGCCGCTGGTTTTGCGTTGATCCTGATGCCCCATATTTTCTTTAAGATCATAGATTGGACGGTATTATTCTGGTGAAATATAATTTTTTTTAAAGGAGGAATCCCACTGGCCTTCTTTGTATGGCACTCATGAAAAGAAAGCCCTTCCGATTTCCCAAAAACGTTATATTCCATTTATATACTAATTACTCCGCCACGACAGGGCTCAGATGTCCCTTTTAACTAGAGATGTGAGCCTGCCTTTGAGGCCCCGAGGATGAAAACCCTGCACGCCCGCAGGAAGGGGTGGAATTTTACATTACAAAACTCTCTCCATTTTCCAAGGATACTCACTCCAGGAACTCTTCCTCTAAAAGGCTTAATGGTCAGTCAGTAAGCACTTAAATCCGTTCCGAAGGGCTCATTATTTTCCAGGTGAAATTTCGGAGGGAGATAGCCTGTGCGGGGGCGTGAGTAGCGACCACAGCTGGTACAGCCCCTCGCGTTGGAGTTGAATACGTACCGGAGGCTGGTTTACCGTCCGTCCTCGTCCCTGCGAAGGACGCCTGTCAGTCGGGTAGAATGTCATCTACAGACGGGGAAGGCAAGGGCGCAAGATCTGAAAGGCAGATAGCAGTTTAACACTGCCCCTTGAGACTGCTTTAAGGCATTGGAAGCTCCCTGGCTTTTAATAGGATTTGTAAGCCTAGTTCCTTTTATCTGGGAAGTGCAAAGTAAACGGGAAGTTGGCTTTTGAGCAAGATAGGAAAAGGAGCCAAACTTTTCCTTACCTTCCCCATCTAAAAGCAAACTCACACTGAAACCAGTTTGGCTCAGTGGGTAGAGCGTCGGCCTGGGAACTGAGGGGTCCCAGGTTCGATTCCGGTCAAGGGCGTGTTCCTTGGTTGCAGGCACATCCCCCATAGGAGGTGTGTAAGAAGCAGGTGATAGATGTTTCTGACTTACTATCTCTCTCCCTCCCTCTCTGTAAAAATTCAGTTAAAAAATATATATATAAAAAAAGCAAACTCACCCCTGAATGCTAGACGTCTTGGAAAGCTATAATAATAAAAGCGCAATATGCTAATTAGACCAGACAGCCGAATGGCCTTCTGGGGGATGCCAGGGCTGCCAGGGCTGAGCCCCTGGCACACTTTTCGTGGATCGGGCTTTTGGTGCTGTAACGATTCTTGAAAACCATGACAGAAATTAGTTGCCAGCTTTTCTGTTTGCTTGTTTGTGTAAGGACACATTTCCTTACATTTGAGGAAAATGAAATGCTCAGTTTCAGAAGAAATGAAACAGTAAATGCATGAACCTTATGAGAATACTTTTAGTTAATTGGCAAAAACAAAAACAAAAACAAAAACAAAAAAATATGAGGGAGGGAGCTGAAAGAGAGAGAGAGAGAGAGAGAGAGAGAGAGAGAGAGGAGGAGGAGGAGGAGGAGAAGGAGGAGGAGGAGGAGGAGGAGGAGGAGGAGGAGGAGGAGGAGGAGGAGGAGAAAGTATGACAAAGTTAACATTTTTATTAAAATGCATTGATTCATTCCCTCAGTCATGGCGGTAACATGCACCCATCACCAGACTTTAGGTTTTAAAGGTGTGTTGTGTGGTCTCCTTCCCAACCCCCACCCTCTGCACCTGCCAGGCCCTCTCTCCTGCCCCTGCAGGGAATTCACATCGGTTCTCACTCATCCCTCAGAGCTTCTTGATGCATCTAAAAAACATTCGCAATCTCCCTCTCTCCATAAATGATAACATAGAATAAATGTTCTCTTTATCCGTTTTTTTCCCCCAGAATATCTTGTTTGGGAAGCATTTTAATGAACATTTTAAGGAACGTTCCATATTAGTGAACATTCTTGCACTTTTATCAAGTTGTAGAGTTTCCAAAAAGTATCTCTCCACTCATTTATGTCTTGGTATCTCTAGGGAGGGTTTTCAAGGTGCGAAAATCTGCTCTTGCACATTTCTTATGAAGTTTATCTCCTCCCGTTTTAAGTATTTATAGCTATTGTAAACGGACTATTTTCCATGAAATCATCTCACTGGTTGTTGATTTTTATGTGGGAGCTGAAATATTTTTTTTGTAATAATTTGGTTCCTGTTATCTTGTTAATGTTTTCTTAGTTTGCAGTAGCTATTTGTAAAATTGATTTTATTTGCCTTTTCAGCATATAAGCCTATATAATACAGAGTTAATGTGCTAATTAGACCAAATAGCAGAGCAACAGTCTGGATGACCTTCCAGACAAAGCCAGGGCTGCGAGGGCAGAGTCGCCTGCATGGATTTTGTGCATCGGGCCTCTAGTCCTGTCATAAGCAAGTAGAGCTAAACAGTTCTCATTTTTATGGTTGACAAATGTGCTTAGTTTTTCTTATATATCTTTCTGACAAGCAATCCTTGTAAAACAGTAATTGATACCTGTGGCATTGGCAGTCCTTGCCTACTTCCCTCTTTAGCAGCGATGCCTCTAAGATTTCACTGTATCCCAGGAGCCTGGGCTTGGAGGTGAGCGAGGTATCTTTTGTCATGGGTTGCACTGCCTTGTTGTAGTTAAGCCTAGATTGTTGTTGGTATCACTGGGAGGGGTTGACCGCCAGGCCAGTTGGCTGTGAGGATCAGCTGTGTTTACTCTGGGAGAACTGCTGTGCAGAGTTTGGAAGGGGTAGAGTCTCTGGGCTAAGCAGACAGCCCTGGTTTCCTGTCAGCCCTGCCCTAAGCGGCCCCTGGGTCTCTGTGGCCCATGGCAATGGCTGCAGGCACCTCTGATAGAAAACTGCCTCTGAGCTCTGCCCACCGCCAGATAGTTCAGTTTCTCCCCAAATGAGTCTGCACACCTAAATTCTCACCTAGAACTGGAAAACAGTGCAGTCCATTATTGTGGTTTTTTTCCCCTCCCAAATGACAGAGACAGCCACGCGCCCTCTACTCGAGCTCTCGCGCCTCTGCAGCTCCCAAATCTCAGTGTGTTTCCTCCTTAAAGTCCAGTTTCACCCCGTATGAGTCTCGGTTCCCTGAGACTCACCCAGAAGTGGGGCTCAGTGCAGTGGGACGCCTTTGTCTCCCTCCCCGTTGGAGAAAACCAGCCGGGTATTCATCCGCCCGCCCGTTCCACTTGCAGGCGGCTCCGCACCTCTTTCTCCACGCGTTTCTGCAACTCTGCCCTCCACGGCTCCTCTGAGTCACAGTGTCCTTCTAGCTTTCTTATATTTGTGGAATTTCCACTCAGCCAGCCCTATGCCGCCACCTCGGTTCCTCCCCGGACCTATTTATTATCCATCATTGAGGAAAGAGGTGTTGGGTGGGCTTGGACCCACCACGCGGTTCCTGGAGTGGGTGGTTCCTGGAAGAGCCCAGGTGGGAGCCCTAACTGGAGGGCATTGGACATTCAAGACCAATTTGCCACACGCATGTGCAAAGGCATGACACGGCAGTTTAACGGCACGCCCCGGAGCAGGCATACCTTTCTGTAACCCAAACGCCGATGCCTCTATTTGGCAAGAAGCCTCCCTGGTCTGAGTGGGTATAAAGCTCTGTCCTGCCCAGCCGGAGTGGCTGCTCTGGGGCTACCTGATCGAACTGCTTATGTGGTGGCTCCTGCTGGCCATGGCTGCCTCGTTCGTAATCCAGTCTCTCCTCCACACCTGCAACCACTCATGTCTTCTTTCTTTTCCTTCCTTCCTTCCTTCCTTCCTTCCTTCCTTCCTTCCTTCCTTCCTTCCTTCCTTTCATATAGTTTATTGATTTTTTTACAGAGAGGAAGGGAGAGGGAGAAACATCGATGAGAGAGAAACATCGATCAGCTGCCTCCTGCACACCCTCTACTGGGTATGTGCCTGCAACCAAGGTACATACCCTTGACTGGAATCGAACTTGGGACCCTTCAGTCCACAGGCCAATGCTCCGCCCACTGAGCCAAAGCAGCTAGGGCCACTCATGTCTTCTAATACCCAGCATCCACGGGGGTCCAGTTCCTGGCCTGGGGATTGAGGCCAACAGCCAGTCTTCCCGGTTGGCTGGTTTTCCACAAGCTGAAGGCCCTTCTGTCTGCAGACTGACTGCTCCCTCCCACTGTGGCTGCCCTGGGGGGCCCTCAGGTCCCCCAGCACCTCTGAGTGGCACAGAGGTATGCCCCAGCTTCCCCAATCGCCCTCATTCCTTCACCATCATTGTCGTTTCTCCCCGGCCTCTCCCTCCCCCCACACAGGGGGTATGCAAGTGTCCCTGGCACTTTCTCAGTCTCGTCGCTGGCGGAACACCTCCCACTCTCTGTGCCTCTCCTCTTCTCTCTCTATCACGACTTCCAAGTACCTCATCGCACGCACGTTTTCCCAGAAGATGACGTCCCTGTGTTTTGATGGAAGTTGCACCTTGAGGCGGAGAGGTGAGAGGGCGAATTTCCTTTCCTCATTGAATTTGGTGTGTGATGTTTCCAATCAGACAGAAACTCTCTCCTGCAGCCATGCTCACGCGCCAGAAGGCTCATTTTCACGGAGTTAGAGTTATTTAAATGAAATTGTTTTGACCTCTGGAATCTCATTTGTATAATCTAGAGGCCAGCTTTTCTCCCGCATTCCTGGAGAACGCATTCCAATCTGCATGCGCACAGGGTCTGGTTTCTTCCCAGATGTGGAGTTGCTAAGAGACTTCTGAAAATGGCACCAAAAAATAGCAAGGCACTGACTTTTCCCCCCCTTATTTATTCAGACCTCATCTTTTGAGTTAATGCTCCTAAAATGACAGAATTGGCTCCTCTTGAGTCAAGCTCTAATTGTGCAGACTTCTCTTGCATTTAAAGTAAGTGCTTTCCTCACGTCTCCAGCGGCTTCAGGAACCTTCAGGCCACCTTCCTCCGCCACGCGGCGGCTGCAAGAATATAGACCGTGACCGATGAGACCCAGCACTGGGCTGCGGAGAATCATCTCTCCGACACCGGTGGGAGTGGGGTTCCTGGGCACCTCTGGAATGAGCCGTGCCAGGACCCCCCCCGCGGGAGGGTGGGATGGAATAAAGGCTTTGTTTTCGGGAGTTGCATTCCTGGGGTTCCACAGACCGTTCCCTGGGTCCCGGCCCGGAAAAGGTGCAGTTGGGTTCAGCACAGCCTGGAGCAAAGCCAGCATCCACGCTCCTGTTCCAGGGCAGCCGGTCCCACCGGGCATCCGGCTGGATTCGGTCCATCATCACCATGTGGGTCCCCCCTGACTGGGAACCACATGGGCAGGTGCAAGGGCGTCCCCAGCCCCGGGACAGACAGGAGCTGGTGTGCGAGAGAGACAGGAGCTGGAGGGAGAACTCCTCTTGTCAGGGGTTTAAACAGATTAGATGTTGTGCCCTGGCCTGGCCACGCCTCTTCCAGCCACTGACTGGCTCCCCGGAGTGACTGACAGGCGAGGCTTTTCTCCTGTCCTTCAGCCCTGACTTGGCGGTCTCCAACCTGCCTCTGTCCAGGCGCCCCCATCCCTCTGCGGAGAATAGGCGTGAAGAGCGTGAAGTGCAGTTTGCTAGCAAAGCCGTGCCAGTGGTGCGCCTGTATCCTAGTCTCCCCTTTCCCACTTTCCTGTGGTCAATAACCAGGCGGTTAACAGAATCACCTGGACTTAGAATGTTCAGTGCTCTTTTGATTCCATTTTTTCTCTCCTTCCAGCACAGGTTTTCCTTACACACGTGTGTGTATCTTCCTGGCATTTACTGCACGCCTCTTCTCAGCCCACCCACCCTTAGACTGTGTATCAGATATTGGAACACAGACCTGTATCGGATATCGGTCTGCTAACCCCATGGTCAGCAAACCGTGGCTCATGAGCCACATGTGGCTCTTTGGCCCCTTGAGTGTGGCTCTTCCACAGAATACCACGGCCTGGGCGAGTCTATTTTGAAGAAGTGGCTTTAGAAGAAGGTTAGGTTTAAAAAATGTGGCTCTCCAAGGAAATTTCAATCGTTGTCCTGTTGATATTTGGCTCTGTGGACTGATGAGTTTGCTGACCCCTGAGCTAACACTTTATGAGAGAGAACCCGTTTGGTCTGAAGATCACAGTTATACTGGCCTACGGGGAAGCGTCCCTTTGAGTTGACTGAGGAATGTGGGCCTTAGCAGGCACTGCGCTAGACAGGGCGGCTCCAAAGAATCTGTTGGGAGCTCCTTTCTGCTATCTTCTTCTTCTTCAAACCGTTTCTAGAACGTTCCGGGTCCATGCCAGTCTGTAGGAGGCCTGAGGCGTTTCGAACACTGCCTTCTCCACTTGGTCAGGCTTGAAATGAACATCAAGGGTCATCTTGAGGAGAAAGGGCTGCGTCATCATGTGGGTGCGTCTGTGTTTTATTGACTCCCGGGAGGTGGGGTGTGACTGAGCAGCTCTCGGCCCAGCGAAGGCGCAGGGGGTTTGCCACGGGACCCCGGATGCCTGGTGCCTTCCCCAGGAGCCCGAGTCCAAGCCTTCCGTCCACCCACACCTCTGGCTTCTGTTCCACATGTGGGACAGGAGGACGAAGGAGAGTGTGGCCAGGAGAACACATACATGAACAGAATGGTTTTCAAAGACGTGTCTCAGGGGCCCTTCCTCTGGAGTTGCCTCAGAAGCCGTGTGGGCGGCTGGGGAGGAGGCACCCCTAGAGCTCAGGGACCTGACCCTTGTCTGCTCTAGAGATCCCACATCTTTATATTTTTGTGAGACTTGTGCACACCCCAAGGTACTGACTAACAACCAGATCGGAAGCCATTGCCAGGCCTCGCCGAGGGTTCCGTCTGTCTCCCGGTTCCCGCCCGGCGCACTGAGACCACCCTGCCCTGCCTGGCGTGCTTCCTGGGCGGCACTTTGAGTAATTGGCCCATAAATCTGAAACTAATTTGGACTAACGTGTTAATGGCTGATCATGATTTAACGTGTTTTCCCGCCCAGCGAACACATTTGCATTTTAATGGAGGTCTTCCTGGCAATTTTCTTCCCTCGAGGGGATGACTCTCACGGTGGGCATCTGGGGTGCAGCCAGGACCGGTCCCGGCAGAACCTGTGAGATGTCCCTGACATCACACCACGCGGTGCTGCAGCCGTGTTCCCGCACCGGTGCCTCCGGCTCGCTCCTGTGGGCGACGTTCCTCTTCTCCAGAGCCCGGCATGTAGGTCAAGTGCGCTTTTTGAGAATTGCATCGTCTCCTTGGTTATTTGTCGGTGTAATGAACCCATTTCCAGAGTAGGCCGCTTCCAAATAAACATTCAGGAGATACAGCCATCTCTGCACCTCAGGATTGGGACAGAGACCAGCAGGGACCTCTGGCAAACCCTCCTGCACCCTCGCTGGGCTGAGAGCTGCTCAGTCACCCACCCCCCACCTCCCGGGAGTCAGCAAGGCACCTGGAATATGACAACTGAAAGAGGAAAGTGCCGACGACCGGCCGTTAGATCTGTGCCATTTCCCTCATTGCTGACTTAGAGAACCGCAGTTCTGTGTGTCTGCCCCTCAGGAAGGAATCCCTCCCAGCTCTGAACGCCTTGCTCTACCAAATCGGCTCCTCTTGCCCACTGTTCTCCCTTCTTCCCTCCCGTGGGGCACATTTCGCCGAGAGCACTGGCCGCTGCTGATCAGACACGGAAACAGATGAATTCCACCCACTTCAGAGCGAGGGCACGCCGTCTCTGCGAATCTTCCTCTGGATCCGTGGGCTCACCATGGCCGATTCACTGCGAGTGTTCTCTTAGGCCCGTGGTTGGCAAACTGCAGCTCGCAAGCCACATGCGGCTCTTTGGACCCTGGAGTTTTTAGCAAAGGCCAGCTTAGGAGTGCCCTAATCCTATCTAATAAAAGAGTAATATGCAAATTGACCGTGCCTTTGCTACACCCAAGAAGTCATGCCCACAAGCCAATCAGGAGTGATATGCAAATTAACACGCAACCAAGCTGGCTGATGCCCGTGGCAGGCCAGGGCTGGGGCAGAGCCAGCCAGCGATGAACCCTGATCGCAGGGTGATCGCTTCACTGGGGTCCCCTGGCCGAGGTCCCCTGACCGAGGATGGAAAGCCTAGGCCAGAGGCTTTCAGCCTTGGGCAGGCCGGGGGTGAGTGGTCAGTAGGACATCCCCTGAGGGCTCCTAGTATGTGAGAGGAGGCAGGTTGGGCTGAGGGACCACCGATACTCAGTGCACTAATTTCATGCACTGGGCCCCTAGTTAATAACAATGTACCTACCTACCTATATAGTTTAAATTTAAAAAATGTGGCTCTCAAAAGAAATGTTAATCATTGTGCTGTTAATACGTGGCTCTGTTGACTAATGAGTTTGCCGACCACTGGATAAGCCTCGTGAATGCCGGGGGAGTGGGGGGAGGTGATCGCCTGAAAGTGATACTGCCAACACTTGAGCGCCCCGGCCCGCGCTGGCCTCAGCGATGTGGAATAATGAGGTTGTGTGGGAAACCGTGAGTGGAGATTGAGGACGGGTGTGCACACAGGCGGTTGAGCACAAAGGAACGAAATGGAAGAGACTCAGTAGTCCACGTCCCCACGTCGGTCACGGCCAGGCCCCCTCGGGGGTTCGGGGAATCAGTCCGCTCCTCTTCCCGGCGCTTCTCGTGCATTTTCTGTTGTTCCTCATGGGAGAGTGTCCTCTAGGTGCCTCTCTTCTGTCACATCATCTAACTCAGCAGCTGGAGTGGGCATTTCCCTGGACGGAGAGGGATTGGCTCAGCCCCGAGCCCAGAGCCAGGCCCTGCTGACCCTCTGCTGCCATTGGCAGCCTCCTCCCCCCTTGTGTCCAGTCACAGTGGTTGGCACAGAACATTCTCCCACAGCCAAGGTGCTTTCGTAAATCCTGAATCCTATTCTGGGGTTGAGGTGGGGGCGGGGGTGTGTGTGAAGACGTTTCTGGGACAATTCTTGTAGAATGTTAATAGACTCAAAGCCTGTACAGAATTTAATCAGGAAAAAAACCAACACACCACTGCCAGGAGTCATAGGTGCAGTAACGCCCTTCCCACAATGAACACAGTGTGTAACATTTCCCATCTCACATCCAGGACGCGCTTTGTTCTGTTCCCATGTCTCTGTTCCTGGTTGAAAACGAGCACATGTTTCTCTTGTACCTATTTTAGAAAGGCTGTCCCCAGAATAGCTTCTCCTGAAGTCAGTTTTGCTTTGCAAAAATGAAAAGTACTATTCATATCGTTTTAAAAATATATCTTATTGATTTTTTTTAAGAGAGGAAGGGAAAGGGATAGAGTGTTAGAAACATTAATGAGAGAGAAACATTGATCAGCTGCCTCCTGCACACCCCCTACTGGGGATGTGCCCACAACCAAGCTACATGCCCTTGACCGGAATCGAACCTGGGACCCTTCAGTCCGCAGGCCAGCACTCTGTCCCCTGAGCCAAACCGGTTAGAGCTATTCATATCCTTTTTAAACAAATGCAAGGAACCCCAAATCCTCTTACCTTAGAGTCAGTGGTAGTAAAACAAGGCCGCTTCGCCTCCTGCACCGTGGCTACAGCTTCTGGGGCACAGTCAAACCGAGGTGTCCTCTGGGCTCAGTTTGTAGGATAAACAGAAGCAGCTTAAACACGCATGACTTTTTGGGTGGAATCATTCCTGCAGTCTGATTTGCAGTGAGATTTGCATCTTAACCTTCATGTTTGACTTCTGGAACAAGGCTAATAAAAGAGCAATATGGCCAACATTGAACAGAAGTTTTTCCCATTTTCCAAAGACTTCTCTTGTAATAATACTAGAGGCCTGGTGCACAGATCTCTGCACCAGAGGGTGTCCTTCAGCCTGGCCTGCACCCTCTGGCAATCGGGGAGCCCTCAGGGGATGCAGTAGTGAGTGAAGTGGCAGGTGGCCAGTGAGGAGCACAAGCCCAGGCCAGTACCCACTCACCCCGGCCCCGCTTGCTGCCGCTGCTCGGTAGTGCTGCTGTGGAGGCCGGAGAGACTTGCACTGCTGTGGCTGCACTTGCCAGCCGTGAGCTCAGCATCTGGCGCCCCTGGGTCAGCTGAGTGGCACTCCTGCTGTGGGAGCACACGGACCAGCAGGGGGCAGCTCCTGCATTGAGCGTCTGCCCCCTGGTGGTCAGTGTGCATCATAGCAACCGGTCAACTGGTGTTTCTGTTGTTCCGTCACTTAGGCTTTTATATATATATATATATAGATGATTTAAATGAAATTGTTTTCTGGAACACCATTCCATTTTTCTCCTTTTTAAAAAAATGTAAATTCTCTAGTGTTTAAAGTATTGCCTATGTCTCCTCTCCTCCACGGGCCTCGAGAGTTAAGGAGATTTGAGACCCGCTTGCCGTCAGAGCAGATGTCATTCGGCTCCCGTCCTCGCCGAGGGGCCTGGCGGGTGCACAGTGTGAGCACACAGACCGTTCCGTGGTGTAAACCGTGTTTCAGCCATTTCACCTTCACCTGGCGCCTCCCCCTTGATGCGCCCTGGCACTCAGTGGCCGCATTTAGAGATTTCTCATTTTCGCCTCCGTGCCTGCTGACATGTTTCCAAAAATTATTTTCTCCCGGATGATCTCCCCGGGACGCATTTTCTGGGCTTTTCTCAAAACTCTCCAAACCCCTCCAAGTCTGGTTAGTTCGGTTGCCTATGCGGCCATCCAGCGGCGTTGACGTAATTAACTGCGTTTCCATCGCTAGCACTCCCAACAAACCTGGCGTTTTCTCTGACGGCTTTGTTTCTTCTTACAGTTTCTGGTCTTCTCAGGCTGGGGCAATTACAAGTATATTTAATTTTGTTCAGATTTCCCTGTCGTTCTGAGTTCATTATTTCGTCTGTGCCCTGAGAAGACAGTGTCTTTATGACCCCAGCTGCTGCCTCCCAGCCGGGCCATTTCTTTCTCGGGTGGTCAGGGCGCTGGCTGGGGCGCCCCTGCTGTGGGGGCTGGCTGTGTGACCCCCACGTACCTGAGCCCTTGGGGTAGGTACCCCCAGCTCAGGGAACTGTTTATCTATCTAACTGGGTCTCCAGGTGCTCCTTGCCCCCTGTGTGTCCAACTCACTTCCTCCCGAACGGAGTGTCTTCCTTAGTCCTGGAGCCGCCACGCTGTCCTGTGGATCTTCACTTCAGGCCGGCGTGGCTCGTGGTGGAGCATCGACCTGTGTGACCCAGGAGGGCACCAGTTTGATTCCCGGTCAGGGCACAGGCCCAGGATGCGGGCTCCATCCCCAGGGTGGGGCGTGCAGGAGGCAGCCGGCCCATGATTCTCTCGTCATGGATGTTGCTCTCTCTCCCTCCCTCTCCCTTCCTCGCTGACATCAATAAAAATGCTTGAAAATACGATTTCTCATGGTCTGAGCAGAGGTAGGCGCTCCAGGCACCAGGGACAGACAAGAGCTAGGTCGGCGGGCGAGTAGCCTGCAGCCTTTGCTTGTTGTCACGATGAGTTTGCCCCTCAATCCCAAACCTTTCCTCAATGGATTAACAGGAAAACCAGTAATGGTGAAACTTAAGTGGGAAATGGAGTACAAAGGCTACTTGGTATCTGTAGATGGCTATATGAACATGCAGCTTGCAAACACAGAAGATTACAGAGATGGAGCCTTGTCTGGACACCTGGGTGAAGTTTTAATAAGGTATAATAATGTCCTTTATATCAGGGGTGTTGACAAAAAGGAAGAAGGTGGAGAAATGAGAGAATAGCATCCTTTGTGGGAATATATATATATATATATATATATATATATTTCTAGACAATAAAAATTTGTTTTTTCAACTTGAAAAATAAATGCTTGAAAATAAAAAAGGACTGAGCGCTCTTACTGCCTAGGATTGCGGTGAGAACTGAAATTAGACAGCATGTTCACACTTTCAGGGGGTCTGGTGTACAGGCCGGGTCACCGAGGGGAGCTGCTCGTGGGCTACGATGTGACCCAGGTCCCTCTGCTGGCACTTTGTTTCCGCCTCATTGTTCACAGAGCTGCGGGCCTGCTCCTTCTGGCTCAGGCCTGGTCATGTGGGGTCCTCAATGTCAAGACCCAGTTCCCTCGCAGCGGGGCCTCTGACTCCTCAGCCCCACCCCTGAGCCCCACCCCCAGCCCCACCTCCCAGCCCAGCTTCATGGAGCCCCCCAGCTCCACAGGTGATGGTAACACACACACCCTTTCACTGATCTCCCCACACCTCCCCGCACTGTGCCAACATGCCAGAACCGCACACTCACACCCCATCGCGCTCTCCATTCTGCAGAGAGACACTGACTCTTTCCATGGCTGTGTACACGGTTTTGTGTGCTTCATTTCTCCTGCCAGATCTGTCACGTCGTCGACACTCCTTACATCCCGCAGAAGCGCACTCTACACGGCCTGCCATGATTCAGATCATCACAGCGTGTGTCCCTCAGAAACAGAAATATCATCAGATGCCCCCCCCCCCCCCCCCCCGCGCCAGAATGTCAAATACCAGTCCATTTTGGGAAGCACATAGTTTAGCAGCATCTTTTGAAACCCTAAGGGCAAGCTTTCATTTTAAACTATTTTTGAAACTATACATCCACAATGGGAACGAGTCATTAGTTTTCAAGATACTTTCTCCCGGCAGGAATGCCCTCGTTTTAACGCTGCCTCGGTGGAAAGGATGAAAATGAAGGAGGGTACGAGGGATCCCTAAAACATTACTCACCTTGCCCCCTATCATTTTTTTTTCTTTCTGGAAATGGCGCCCTTTCCTCTCTCAGAACGGACAGGAAGCTCCGCATTAAGGGATTCCGAGTAGCTAGCCTGAAGAAGAGGGCTGCATTGATGGTGGTCCGCGGTGGTCTCTGGAAAACCTTCCTTGTGACTCTGAATCCGTTGTTGACTCGGAGCAGAGCTCATTCTGTCCCGGGCAGTGTGTCCTCACGCCGAATCGACCGCGTACCTCCTCACTCCGGGGTGGACGGCCTGGGATGCTTGAAGCCCTGGAATGTTTCTGTGTTTCATGTCACTAAAGTGAAGGGATTTGATGGAAGGGGGCTGGTCGGCCTGTCCCGGTCATCACCCTTTCCTGAGACTGTCCGTTTCCACTTGGCTGGAAAGAGGCTCCCAGGGTGGGGGCTGCTGCAGGAGGTCAGGCCGCTGAAGCCTCCCAAGCAACGAGGAGCCCCTGGCCATCTGGGCCTGGAAACCCCGCGGCTCCTGACAGAGGGTGTGGGCTTCTCGGGCGGAGGAGAACGGAGGTGGTCTGTCTTGGCTCAGCCTTGCCCCCAGTTTTCTAACGCCTGTTGCCAGGGGCTGATGTGAGGATGCGCCTAGGAAGACAAAGATTCTTCGAGGCCCTCGATGTGCACTCTCTACAGGGGAGACGGGGCTTGACGGGAGGGGAGGCCTGGCCCGACGCTATGCTGACAACATGCATGGTTCACAGGCATGCGCGTTTCTGCTAAGAGCAGATCCCTGGAGTTGGCACGTACCCTGTTTCTGGAATTCTCCATCATCACATAGATAACATCTTCCAAGGCGTGTCAGCCAAAAGACCCTACGGTATTAGCCCATTACGGATTTAAAAATTAAAGATCCTGGCATATCGTCAAATTCTGAAACCATCGGTCTCTTTCATTGCTTAAGATTCTGAGCGTGCTACACTCCTCGGTGTGATTTGTCCCCGAGGGGAGGACGTGGGAGGTGGCAGTTGTAACGTTCACGTGGTTTTGTACTTTCGTTAGGTTGTTCAGTGCTCAACAGCCCCCTTCGGGCGGGGCCAAGGCGTCTCTGTCCCTGTTTGTTGTTGTGGGGCGACTTCCAAGACCAGTTGCAAATGACCACAGAGGCGGTTAAGTTGGTAATAAGTAGGCAAGGATTTATTGAGCTGGCCAGGACAGTCAAAGACCTAACACTCAATGACCACGCCACCCCGGGTGCAAGCCATCCTTTTAAAGGGGTCTGAACCGTAAATGTTACTGCCCTACGCTTGGCAAACAGCCCCCAAGGCCGCATCTGGGGAAGGAAGAGGTGCCAATAGACTATGAATGACCCTATTGCTCGCTCCTTATCTTCTAACTATGTATCTGCTAGATGTGGGAAAGTGGTCCTATCTTGCAAAAACAGGTGGTGTAGCTACATAATTGGCACCGACCGGTGACTCTTCTGGTTCTAGTCTTCAAAGGTGTTTTTTTTTTTTTCTTTCCTCTAGCCTTCAAGGTCTCAAGCTGGAAACGAAAGCAATAATCCTTTTGTTTTAAGCAAGCAGGGGTGAACAGTGGCCAAAGTTTCAGAACAGCAGTTTTACCCGAGACAAATGTTCTTATGACCTTATTTCATTTGTGATCTTCTTGTTGCACTAGAAGGGATGACAGGCATGAACGGGGACCAAGTGATGGGGCCACGTGAGGCATATGTAGAACAGTGACTGGCTGTAGAACACTCCTCAGGTAGGAGCCTGCTCGGAGGTGTGTCACCGTGGAAGGAGACCCCAAAACGGATCAGGGGACCGCAGGCGGGATGCTCTGTCACCCTCACCGTGGACCCGAGCTGTGCCTCAAGCCCGGTCTCTCCTCTGAACTCATTCCTTTTGCTCCTTCATTTTTAATCTGTTTGCTTTGTGTGTAATGTGATGATGAACCCACATCCTGAAGGGACAGGGACAACGTTTGCAACGTGTTCATGGTGGAGATTTCCCTTTTCATCTGCTTAATGGGCTTCACCATCCATGCAGACCTATGATGACTAGCGAGGACGGGGCTGTGCAAGGCCTCATGGGAATCCTCAGAGGATCTGGTGGAATGTGTCCTTCAGCTTTCCAAAAACTATACTGTACCATGAATATTCATAAGAATGCAAAGGCCGCTTTCAACATTGTCCAGGAATATGTCCAGCAGACAGCTCAGCAAGCAACGCTCTGGGCCAGCCCTTTGCTGTTACCATTTATATGCAGTAAGTCCTGCTTCCTCCTTCAGATAAAATATGCAGACACGTTAAAACTGGCACTGTGTCTCTTCAAAGTTAAAAAAAAATGCCCAGGAAAATGAGTATTGTTGCTATCAAATCTTAAATTCCCAATACCCGCATATACTCTTCTACATCCCCAAAGCTGAGAAGCCATAAATTGTGGGTTTTTTTTTGTTTTTTTGTTTTTTTTTTTTTTATGCTGTCATCATCAGGTTGTTGTGTGCAAAATCCCCCAGCAGGGTGGTTAGACCTGAAAAGAAACCCATTTTCATCCCGAAATGCCAAGATACAGGGCCTGCTACGTACATTTGCTGAACCCAGGAACCATGAGATTAATGAATTATCTCTCATTTAGAGCAGATTTGTCAATACCCATCCAGTGCATCCACCCGCTGCTTCAAAGGGGATCGTGTGTGGACACCAGATTGTTGTATTCATGTGATGAGAAGATTTAGTTCTGTCTCTTCCCGTGGGTTATTGACATCAAAGCGAGGAAATGGCTGTTTCTTGAAACATTGGAATGTGAATGCTTGAACGGCCACCACTTTTGGGTGTGCTTTGGAACCCTGTCATCAGCCAAATCATTTCTATCAAACCTTATTTCCTTGTCTAAAACCCATGTGACACTAGACCACTGGTGCCGCAGAGAGGAGAAAACCAATGGTGGGGAGCTCTGAGGCCCGGCTCCACCCCCCGCTCTGTGATTGACAGGCCGGGTGGGGTGGTCGGTGACATTTGTACAGCCCTGTAGGGGTCTCCTGTGGAAAGAGCCATGTCAACAGGAAGTGTGGTTGCAGGAACAGTCCCCGTGGGCATCACAGTCAACATGATGTTCAGGTGACTACAGGGAGGGAAAGCTCATGTTTTGACTGTTGCTTCGCTGGAGACCATTCCGCTCAGAACCCTTTCAGAGGATTGCCCTCGGTCTGTTAATGAAATTCCATCTGGCGTGCTTATTATCACCATGCCCACGTCCTCCCTGCTGGGGCCAGAGGCCAGGTGACTGCCTCTCCATGGCCTGGCATCGGAGGCACATGGCATTGGGCCAAGCCCAGCATCATGTCCCGTCTGTGTATCCACATCTCACATCTCAGCCCAATCCAGCCTTTTCATTTGGGTGGAGGTGGGTGTGCCTGTTAGACTGGCGTGCACCTGGGAACCTGCATCTCAGTTGAGAGTTAAGATATAAGAACTGTCATTGCCCTAACCGGTGTTGCTCAGTGGATAGAGCGTCAGCCTTCAGACTGAGGGGTCCCAGGTTCGTTTCCAGTCAGGGGCATGTACCTTGATTTCAGGCACATCCCCAGTGGGGGGTGGGCAGGAGGCAGCTGATGGATGTTTCTCTCTCATCGATGTTTCTGACTTTCTATCCCTCTCCCTTCCTCTCTGTAAAAAATCAATAATATATATATATATATATATATATATATATATATATATATATATATATTTTAAAAAGAACTGTCATTTAGCACTGCAGGCATGGCTCAGGGGTCGGGCACCGGCCTATGAACCAGGAGGTCATGGTTCGATTCCTGGTCAGGGCACATGCCCAAGTTTCAGGCTCGATTCCCTGTAGGGATTGTGTAGGCGTTAGCTGATGCATGATTCTCCCTCCCTCTCAGAAATCAATAAAATATATATATTTTAAAGAGCGGTTATTTCGATCCAAAGTACAAAGGACTCTTCTATGGGAACTCAGGGCAGACTCCTAGGGTCCAGTGCTTAAGAAAGAATAGTCTGCCCTCTAGTTCTCTGTGGTTTTTAAAAAACCAAAGAGCTGGGGAAGGCAGTGAACGGACTCTCTGGAAACCTAATAATCTGTGAAATACCTTCTGATAATGGGCAGTGTTTGAAGTGCCCAGCAGATGGGAAGGAGAGCTTCGGATGAACAGGTGACACTGTCGGGATGGGGGCATCAGCCATTCCATCTCACACAAGACGACACGTGTCCAGGTGGGCCTGCCCCAGGGCCTCTGGAGAGATGAGTGTGTGTGTGTGTGTGTGTCCATGCGTGTGTGCCCACACACGTATATGCCTGTGCATGGACTAAAGCTCTAGTGAGGAGGAGAGGACGAGGTGAGAGAGCCGGAAATGGGTGAGGAGCCCTGCGTGGAAAGAGAAGGAGACTCGCTGTCTGCAAGGCCAGAAGGGGTGGGAGTCTGCCTTGGCCGACGCTGCCTGACGTTTGAGTCACTTCATTGTCCGCCACAGAGGAAAGTCGTTACCGACGGAGTGCCCGCAGGTTCCGTGCTCACACGGCTGCGGAGGCCCTTGTTTTGCACAGTTGATTCCCGCAGCCCCGGAGCCGATGCCTGAACCCCTGTCGCCTGCAATAGCTCCCACACTTGGCTTCCTCTAATTCACCGGTTGGACATCAATCAACACATGTGTATGAAGCCTCTTTATGTCCTCTCCATTTCAATACGGCTTTTTCCTATGGCAATTGCAGGGTGGAGCCTACTACTGAATATCCTTGAGTCCTGTTCAATCTGGCTTCATCATCACCCCCACCACACACCTGACTAACAATGTTTGCAAAATGAGTCTTCAGGGAGCCTCCCACCCCCATTTATTGGATATGCCAGCATCCTCTGGGGACAGGGACCAGGACCAGGGTCTACGGAGGCCCATCCTTGGTTCCGGAGGCCCCTCCATGGCCTTTGCCTCTTTGGGAGCCCTGATGCTCATCTCTGCAGACCCCCATCCTCTGTTGCAGGAACTCTCGGAGAGCAGAGAGCTGGCCTTGACCAGAGTGGACCATGGGGAGCTGTGGGAACCCCTTTCATGTCCCGAATCATTCAGGGTCCCCTGTTCAGGGTTCGGGTTTCTGGAGAAGGCTGCACACAAATGAAGAGAGACTCAGGAAAACATTAATTTGGAAATGGCAGCCAGACGGTAGTCCAACTCTAGTGGGAGGACTACTACTTGCTCTGGCGTTACCATCCCTTTTATTAAGATTAAGATCATAAGATACACCCGTATCCCCCAGGCAGGAAACACCAGTAAAAGCCAATCAGAGAATCTACTTAACAGGTAGAAGCTGCTGCTCCAACCACCAACATCCAGTCATTAGTTCCGACCCTTCAGAGCAATCAAGGTTGACCAGCCCTCCGGATTCCCCATCCACAGCCCTCCGTCATTAAAACAATGATCGGCTTCCAGCAGGGAGCCCAGCTCAGGAGACATTTTTTACGCTGCATGAAATTCCAGCGTCAGCCCCTGCCAGTCCCACAAGCTCTTGGCCATCTCCTCGGGGGCTGGCCGGGACTGGGCACAGGTGACCCCCACCGCCATGTGCTTCTCCCTCGTCCCAGTGTTGGGAGGCCCAGCGACTCCTCTAGTCTTGGGCCGTAGTCCCCTCACCGTGTCCCCTCCCACGTTCATCCACATCACGGTTCCGTGTTCTCACCTTCTGAAGAGCACAGGCCTGGGAAGCGTGTCTGCAGACATGTTTGTTCTATCCAGCCCTTGGAGAGAAAGACTCTGTTAACCTTTTGTTATCTCTGTACCTGCCAGTAGGAAGCACCGTGGCCTCTCGGGAGCAAGGCTTCCTCCTGTGCAGGTGGGGGGAGATGCCCTGTCTCTTCTCTCCAGCAGAGGGCAGAACCCAGGAGTGTCAATAGCTTATTCCCACTCTCCAGCAGAGGGCAGACACCAGGGTGTCAATAGCTTATTCCCACAGGAAGCTCCAAATGACAAGGAGCTTCATGAGGCTCTGGAGTAGCCCTGCGGAATGGAGTTGCTAGTTCCTCCCCTCAGGAAAGGAGCGTGCGAAAATCAGAGTGACAGCGTCGGGTTATGAAATGCACCGGCTCCGCCATCCTCACTCTTGGTGGTGAGGAGCTTGGCTGGGAGAGGCTCACCGGCAGCTCCCGTGTCGTGTCCGGCTCCCATGGGAGAACCGAACCCCAGCCCCGGAGCACCCAGCCTCATTATCAAACGAGAGACCGGGTGCTGTTCTCACTCATGGTCAGAAAGAGCATTCTTGCCAACATAGGTCTGGCTCAGTGAATACAGCGTCGGCCTGCGGCTGAAGGGTCCCGGGTTCGATTCCGGTCAAGGGCATGTACCTTGGTTGTGGGCACATCCCCAGTAGGGGGTCTGCAGGAGGCAGCTGATCGATGTTTCTCTCTCGTCGATGTTTCTGACGTTCTATCCCTCTCCCTTCCTCTCTGTGAAAAAAATCAGTAAAATATATTTAAAAAGAAAAGAAAGAGCATTCTTTAAATTTATCTTCATTGCTGAGAGTGTACAGATGTCCCCTTTTTAAAAACAAAAAAAACAAACAAACAAAAAAAAAACGTGCCTTAGCATTTCAGTGAGAATTTCAATTCATTGGACTAAGTTTAAAATGTAATTAGTTTTGCCATCTTCTCTCAGATTATAATACTGACCAGATGGTCATCATATATGTTATATTATATGATGTTCATGTTATGTTGTTTTCATATACATATATACACAAGAGGCCCATTGCATGAAGATTCATGCACTAGGCTTTCCTTCCCCTGGCTGCCAGGACCAGTTTTCCTCTGGAACCTGGGACCCAGGCCTTCCCTCTGACTGTTGCCTTCTGTTTTTGCTTTGGCTGCTGGAGGCTTCACTCCAGCCAGAGCCTTCTGTCTTCTCTGCTCTGGCTGGAGTGCCACCCTGCCGCCACCTTGTCTCTGCCCTCGAGGGTGGGCGCTCACCGCTGCCCTTGTCTCGCCATTTGGCCCTGCCCCCCACTCCTGATTGGCTGCTAGCATAGCCAATCAGGAGCCAAGGTATAGTCACATTTGCATGTTACTCTTTTATTAGATAGGATGTTTTCCCCACCTGCCCATTACTTCCTAACCTGCTTTTATTTCCACTTGTGAGTTGCTATCCTTTTCCCTCACTACCTGTGTTTATCAGGCATTTCTGGGTTTCCCTTGGAGGTTTTGTTGTCGCTGACATTTGTGGCAGTGAATGTGGGGTGAGAAGACAGGGTTGGTGGCTTCTGCTTGGACGCACTGTTGTCTCCGTGGCCCCTGAGCCCCCCCCCGTTCTCCCTGTGCTGGTCCCCCAATGTCCACTGGGGAGGGGGATTCTCTTTTATTTCAACAACTGGAGGTAATCCGTAACATTGAAAAGGCGTTATTAGTACTGAATTTTATAATTCTGTGAAGTGATTGATTAACGTAAGAAGAAGAAAAATCCGGTCTGTTATTTTGTTTTACATGAATGAGCAGTTGATCTTTTATTTTTGCATCACTCGGTATTTTCAAGAGCTGAAAACGCAGAACCAATTCACCAGTAGTCTGTGATGAATTCTTTGCAGTTCAAGGCAGCTTTACATCGTCACCCTCGCCCTGAAGGAGCAGGAGACCCTTGTGGAGATATTTCACTTACATTCTGGAACCTGTGGCTTTAGCAGCCATTAGATGCTGGTCCTATCGGCCTTCATTTACCCTGAAGCGTCCAAGTGGATTATAGATGAGCTAGGACAAAGCCCCAGGGGTGTCCATGGCGAAACTGGGGCTTGAAAAAGCTCTCTGTGCAGACAGCTCATCTTTTAAAAACCATGGCACTCGGGAGCTGAGGGATACGTCTTACCTTCAACAATAAAGAAAAATTAACAAAGAAAAACCACCACAGAAAAATGCAAATGAATCTAATCCTTAGGGAAACATGAATTACATGGGAACCAGTCATTAGCAACAGCCTTGTTAGGGTAAAATATATACCCAATCATACAAGCGAGTTCAGCGGAGAGTTCCGGAAACTCACAAAAACTAGACGGGGTGGCAGGGCGGGGTGTGTGTGCGGGCAGGCTATGTGTGACACACATAGAAAACCTATGTTACCAAGTCATTATCCTGTTTTTTAATTAAAAATCAATATAAGCTTTTTGTAGGAAGATGTTCAGAATATCAAGAAGAAAACCATGGTATCTGCCGTGTTCTTCCCCAGAAGCCGCTCGCTGGCCCCTCAGCTGTGTGCCCCCCTGGATGGAGGTGCCTGTGCCTCTGGAGACGCAGACAAGCGCTTTTGTAGTTCGCTTCTTCCTGTGAGCAAACTCCCCCGATGTTGCCTTTTTGAAAAATTATTAAGATTTGTAACACACTCTGGTGCTGATGTCCAGGACTGTGTTTAGGCGACATCTCATCGGTGACGTAAGCGTGTCCCCCTTCATCCCCCTGACCCTAGACAAGAGCTTCCTGGGAAGGCAGTGCATGATGCTCTGCAGGCTCCTGGTTGGGATTACCGTATTTTCTGGCGTATAAGACGACTGGAACTGATGATGACAGGAGGAAGATAACAAACAATAAGAGAGAGCAAGTGCCGGGCAAGTCCCTGGCGAGTTAGCAGCGCCCATCATAACTGCAAGCTATTTTACACCCGGCGTATAAGTCGACCCCCCCATTTTGAGAAGATTTTCCTGGATTTTAAAAAGTTGTCTTATATGGCAAAAAACACGGTAATGGTCCCCAGGGCAGAGGCTCATGGTCTGGGAAGTGGGTCTCTACTTGTCCTGGCGTTCCCTGTCATTCTGAATGTCTTTCGGTGAACTGAGGATCTAGAACCCCAACAGCAGGACCAGGTCTGAGCCAATTGCACTGGAAGCAGGGACCCTGACTCAGCGCATCAGGCCACCCAGGAACCCTGACTCAGCACATCAGGCCACCAGGGGACCCGAAGGAGGAAGGAGGCTGGTCCCAGCCTCAGGTGACCTTGTGTCTGGGTGACGGTGGGGTCATGACCTTGGCCCTCGGAACAAGGGCTCTAGGCGCCTCTGAGAGAGGTTTGATGGGCCCTTGGTTGCTGATTTGCTCTCCTGGTTTAGTCTCTCATGGAAGAGGGGGCCGCTCCCTCTTGACTCCGCCCCTCCGGCCTGGAGTCTGGCAGACCTGGGGAGCAGGCGTGTCCTGGGTCCCTGCTCACGTGTGCACACAGGCTGCACTGGAGCAGCTCAGGGAGAGGGTCTTGACCTCAAAATCTCCTCTTACGCACCTGGTAGGAGGCCAATGACCATCCCATCTTCGGGGGGCTTGAGGAGGGAGGGAGCCGTGTTTTCCGCATGCAAGGACAGTGCATCTGCCTCCATGGCTTTTCATCTGCTTTTACTCCTTTGAGGAGTTGCCTGGGAAGGAAATCGGGATAATCAGTCTCTTTTTGGCAATACCAGGCTGTTCTGCGGGCACAGGACCCGCAGAATAAACGGAAGCGGCTGAAACGCATTACCAGCTCGGAAGGCGAATCCTCAATTACGGGTCTTGGTCACACGCCAGTGAAAACCCTTCCGATTGGTTTCACCCCTCCCTTTATTTCTGAGGCTTGCCCCACAGGGCGGCATCGAACAATTTGACTATTGTATAGCCAAGGAGAGTCGAGAGCGCGGGGGTGTGTGTAATATGTGTGAAAATCGGCTTATATTAAAGAATATGGGAGGCACTTTCTCTAAAAACTTCCCAGAGTTATTAGAAATATTAATGAAATATGCATTTAGCACTTATCAGACTTTGCATAGAATATTTAATGTATTTGGCATAGTGAAAAAATCATTATTATATACATAATTAACTTAAACGCATTTATTGAAACATTAAAGTTTTTTTTTTTTTTTTTTTTTTTTTTTTGGTACAACAGAGAGTGCATTGAACCAATATTACCAAATACAGGAATCTTTTTATCGGAATAACAGGCTGTGCACAGTTCGGACCTATCGTGTCCTGACGTCTGAAATTAACATACTTTCTCAAACCTTTACATTTGCACAAAGGGACTTTACAGGCAGTGTGTGCTCATGTATTATCTTGTTTGCTTTTCAACGTTTCTAGATAATAAGTATGGGAACACCCATAGGAAATAAATAATTCTAATTGGAGAAGTACCCAATGAGTAATTAAGGGCATGAATATATGAACAAGCGATTCCCTTGCAACTTTCTGACTCACCAGAGCACGTGCTTCTCAGAAAAGGCAGCGTGAGCAGCCGGTCCATCAGGGGGCCTGCGCCGGGGAGCAGAGAGGAGGAGGAGGGGAGTCGGGGTTCACCAGGCCCCGCCCACCGTGTGGCAGGGAGGGCACCCACATTGCTGCCTGTGTGGAGGCAGAGCTTATTGTCTGCCACTCACCGAGGTCTGTAACCGTCTCATCCTTGACACGGGACATTCCGCTCCTTCTTTCTCACGGACTCGCCTTTCTCACAGGCTTCCCTTCATGTGTGGGGATCAGTTTGGGGAGAAGGAGGACAGGGATGTAGCAGGACTGGGTTGCAGGTGACGATACTCAGGGGAGGCCACCTAGCCTCTCAGGCCAGCCTGGCATCTGTGGTGCTTTCCACGGCAGGAATCAGAGGACACGCCTAACACTGGCTTAAATAGCAAAGGCACACGTCAGCTTACGTGACTACCGGGCCTCAGACAGGGCCGGAGCGCGGGGTTCAGGTGCATTCGGGCTGTGGCTCTGTTTCCTGGGTCCCTCAGCTCTGCCTTCTGTGTGGGCCAGGGGCCACTCACTAGGCTTTGCTCGCAATGAGAGGGGCTGCTGGCAGCTCTAAGAGCCACAGACACTCCACACACAGCCACACAGTAGGACCAGTTTAGGCCATACACCCAGTCACATGCACAACCATGGTGGGACAGCTTAGAACACATACTCGGTCACATGTACACCCCATAGAGGGACAGCTTAGAACACACACTAGGTCACATGTACACCCCATAGAGGGACAGCTTAGAACACACACCCGGTCACATGTACACCCCATAGAAGGACAGCTTAGAACACACACCCAGTCACATGTACACCCCATAGAGGGACAGCTTAGAACACACACCCAGTCACATGTACACCCCATAGAGGGACAGCTTAGAACACACACCCAGTCACATGGACTCTCATGGTGGGACAGCTTAGAACACACACCCAGTCACATGTACACCCCATAGAGGGACAGCTTAGAACACACACCCAGTCACATGGACTCTCATGGTGGGACAGCTTAGAACACACACCCAGTCACATGTACACCCCATAGAGGGACAGCTTAGAACACACACACCCAGTCACATGTACACCCCATAGAGGGACAGCTTAGAACACACACCCAGTCACATGTACACCCCATAGAGGGACAGCTTAGAACACACACCCAGTCACATGGACTCTCATGGTGGGACAGCTTAGAACACACACCCAGTCACATGTACACCCCATAGAGGGACAGCTTAGAACACACACCCAGTCACATGGACTCTCATGGTGGGACAGCTTAGAACACACACCCAGTCACATGTACACCCCATAGAGGGACAGCTTAGAACACACACACCCAGTCACATGTACACCCCATAGAGGGACAGCTTAGAACACACACACCCAGTCACATGAGACCCCATGGGGGGGCCAGGGTAGACCACACACCTGGTCACATATACACCCATGGTGGGACCAGCTAGAACACACACACGGTCATATGTACACCCCAAGGTGGGACCAACTTAGATCATGACTAGTAATATGCACACCCCATTGAGGAACCAGCCTAGGCCACACACCCAGTCACATGACAGCCATGGTGGGACCAGTTTAGATCACAACTCGTCACTTGCACATCCAACCCCTGCGATCGGGAGCGTTTGGCATCTCGATGGAGCTGAGGCACCACAGCACTGTGGAAGGTGTGTCTGTCGCTGATTGGCTTACACTCCCTCAGGCCCATCTCTCTGGGCACAGGAGGCTCAGGCCTCTCTGTTGGGCACAGGAGGGTTAGGCCTCTCTGTTGGGCACAGAAGGGTCAGGCCCATCTACCTGGGCACGAGGGGGCTCATTGCACCAAGGCCCACTGACGGGAAGAGTGGGGTTTGACATGGAGGACGCCCTGATGCCACTGACATTGGCAATCATTTGCATGGCTTCAACCGTTCCCAAGTCAAACATAGACTTACTTACCTCTCACCAAACCCAGGAAGACCACATAGGTGTTGAGAGCAAAGTGGAGAGATTTATTCACCTGGACATCGAGGGTCTTGTATCAAACCATCTCTTATTTCTTAACAACAATTCAGCCGTCAAGGACGGATTGCCTTTTGATGAGGTCTTGTTGGAAGTTCATGCCTTTGTCAGAAGATTTTGTGTTTTCAGGGGAGACTTTCGTTGTTTCTGGTAACGTAGTTGCAAGACAATGTTTCTGAATATGTGCATGCATTCCTGTATCATATATATGTAGATTCTACCGAGGAAGGGAGTAGGAGAGAGAGAGAGAAACATTAATGATGGGAGAGAATCATGGATTGGATGCCTCCTGCAGGCCTCCTACTGGGGATCGATCCAGCCACCCGGGCGTATGCCCTGACCCAGAATCGAGCTGTGACCTCCTGGTTCCTAGGTCCATGCCCAACCACTGGGCCATGCTCGGCAGACCCCGATCCACTTTAAAAAGGATGTAGACACTGTCAATGGCCCACCAAGTCCTCTCCTCCTCCCACCCACGCCCCGTAATTGCACACGCTTACCCAGAACCATCAGATGTGAAAAAGTGTGACAGGTGTGACCAGTGTGAGGAGAGAGCAAGATACCTCACCCTTGACCTCTCCATGGGGGAGGGAGCTCACAGCCAAGTACAGGCATTGGGAGTGACATGGGAGGAAGGGCTGCAGGGGGAGTTGAGTGACCCAGCCCTCAGCATCCTGTTCCTTCCTGACTCACTGCCAGGTGGTCTTCTCCTGTGGAACCTCAGGGACAGAGCAGCCGGCTTGTCAGAGGTGGCCGGTGGCAGGTCCCCTCTGTGCTGGGTGTCCAGTGGCAGGCCCCCCGAGTGCTGGGTGCCCCATGGCAGGTCCTCTATGTGCTAGGTGCCCAATGGCAGGCCGAGTGCTGGGTGCCCAATGGCAGGTCCCCTATGTGCTGGGTGCCCAATGGCAGGCCCCCGAGTGCTGGGTGCCCAATGGCAGGCCCCCTAGGTGTTAGGTGCCCAATGGCAGGCCCCCGAGTGCTGGGTGCCCAGGTTGTGCTGAGTGGAGGCTGAGCTCAAGGCTGGCCCAGAATCTACCGCTGCCTCAGGCTGCCCTTCCCCACACACCGTGCCGCTCCCGATCCTTAGCAACAGGTGTGTCCTCTCATGCCTGTCCTTGTCTTCCTGTGGTCAATGTCAGAGATCGCTGAAGCATCTTCCAACAGCTTGCAAGCCCTTCTGGGTGCTATTCAGGCAATGTGATTCTAAATCCACATTTTGTAGATACAATCGCTAACCATCCCTTTGAGAAAGGGCCACCATCCATAGCGAAAATGAGCAGGATTTCATTGGAGACGTGGCATCTACCTTTGAAGCCAGGAAGGGAGCATTCGGCCTCCGATGCATTCTGTGTAATTGACACACATGTTATTGACGCCTGAACTTCACTTACAGACACCAAGTCCTACCAGCAAGCGGCACCTTCTGGTCCAGCAGCGCTTACGGAGCGCGGGCAATGCTTATGGAGCGATGGGCCCTCTGAACCCCTCCCTGGTCATGGCCTCCTTGTGGGAAACTTGTCGCTTAAGAGGACGGAGGTTAAGGGGCCTCAGGGCAGCTGTGGAGCCTGAGGCCATTGTCCCTGCCCGAGTGGGTTCGGGCTGCTCAGCAGTGACTCGTAGGAGAGTAACACATATTTTTTTTTTGGGTGGGGAGGGTGGTCTGAGAGTAAACCACTGAGTTACTTTCATTGTTAGTAAACAGGACATCTTTCCTATTTGGAATTTCAGCAGCACTCAGGAAACGGTTAACGTTTTAATGTTTATCAAAAGTGAGGGTGCGCTAAAGACAGTGTTAAAGCGTTGATCAGTAAGAAGGTCGGTTTTTAAATATATATTTTTACTAGAGACTCAGTACACGAAATTCATGCATGGGTAGGGTGCCTAGGTCTGACTGGTGATCAGGGCCGATCTTGGGGCAACTAGCAGGGCGACCTTCAGGATGATTAGGGGGGCCGCCCACCCCCCCTCTGGCATCGGCTTTGGCTGGCCTGGGGCCTGAGGGCTGGGGGCAGCTCCTGTGTTGAGTGTCTGCCCCCTGGTGGTCAGCGTGCATCACAGGGATCAGTCCTTCCACCAGTCATTCCACAGTTTTGTTGATTGGTATATTAGGCTTTCATTACGTAGGATTGATTTCAGAGAGGAAGGGAGAGGGGGAGAGAGAGAAACATCCGTGATGAGAGAGAATCATGGATTAGCTGCCTTCTGCATGCCCCCCCACTGGGGATGGAGCCCACAACCCAGGCATGTGCCCTCACCAGGACTCAACTGTGACCTCCTGGTTCATAGGTCAGTGCTCAGCCACTGAGCCACCCTGGCTGGGCAGTAAGAAGGTTGTTCTAACATGAACACTGTTTATCCAGAAGGTGCATGCATGGCTCCAACATATGTGGCCGCTGGGGGCAGGGCCTGGGGCCTGCCTGGTCCAAACCTTCTGCATGCAAAGCACCACCTCTCTGCTCATGTTGAACCGTGGGGGGGGGGGGTGTCCCAAGAGACCCCAGCACAGGGACCGGGAAAGTGAGGTCACCTGGGCTGTCACAGCTGAGCGCTCCTGGCAAGATCCTGCTGCCGCAGGTGTGGGTGAGGGTCCGGGCGGTGCCAGCTTTCCTGTCCCTTTGCTGGTTGGCTGGTGTCATCTGGTCCAGCCCTTGACTCCTGCTTGGAGATGGTGATTCTTGCCTGTTGTCCAGGAGAGGGCTTGCTGACCATGCTGTGACTGGGGTACCCCCCTGAGCAACCAGACCCTAGTCCCATATGTATCTAAAGTAAATGTAAAAATCTGCTGACTCAGCCTGAGGACTGAAGGGTCCCAGGTTTGATTCTGGTCAAGAGCATGTACCTGGGTTGCGGACACATCTCCAGTAGGAGGTGTGCAGGATGCAGCTGATCGATGTTGCTCTCTCATTGATGTTTCTAACTCTCTCTCTCTTCCTCTCTGTAAAAAAAATCAATAAAATACATTTTTTAAAAATCTGGTGAGAAACAATCTTGCTGTTGATACTATTTTTTTAATTTAAATTATTTATTGTTTAAAGTCTTATCTATGTCTCCTCCCCCCCCCCATTGACCTTTCCCAGCTGCTCCCACCCCCAGCACATGCCCTCACCCCCACTACCTGTGCCCATTGGCCATGCTCATGTGCATGCATACAAGTCCTTTGGTTGATCTTTTACCAACTCCCTGCCCCACCCACCACCCTCCCTCTGAGGTTTGATGATCTGTTAGACGCTTCTCTGTCTCTGGATCTATTTTTGTTCATCAGTTTATGTGGTTCATTAGATTCCACAAATGTGTGAGGTCCTATGACATTTATCTTTCCCCAGCTGGCTTATTTCACTCAGCATAATGCTATTATTTTTAAATTAACTTAGGTGGTTCACAATTGGCTTCCTCACAAACATCTTTTCTTCAAATGCCTTATGTTGAAATGTCGTCACATTATCCTTTTCCAGAAAAAGTCTACAGGCAGCGAATTTTTTTAAATGGTGATCTCTGTACTTAATTTATTTCTACGCTTTCGTTCCTGGATATAGTATCAGATTCCTACTACAAAAAGCATTCTTTCTAAACTCACTAATCATGCCTTCATCATAACACAAGAGCAACCGTGTACAGGGATCTGGCTTTGCATGAGACAGTAAGCACATGGTAGTTCTTAAGCCGCTACGACCTTTCCTTCCTGTAGATATGGTGACTCCATCCAGCCTGATAGGATACTTTATTCAATTTGTGTGTGTGTGTGTGTGTGTGTGTGTGTGTGTGTGTGTGTGTGTTTGCAACTGTGTGCACTGGCATGCATGTATGTATTTGTGTGTGTGCATGTGCATGCATACTGTTACTGTTGTAGTCATCATGTATTCTTATAGCCATTTACTTATCATTGCCAATGAAATGGAAGGATTGTGTCTCTTATTGGATTGCCTCTAGTGCTCTGTACCTAGGGAAACAATATATAGTTTCACCAATCTCTGGTTACTTTGCAACATCAAAATGATAAGTGATGATATATCATTTTAGAGACTTTCTTTAATTTCCCTTCATTCTCCCTCTTGTCCAGCTATCCTTTCCCCTTCTTAACATCTTTCCTTGAACTTTTCTTTCACTTCTTCCCTCCCCCTATCCTTCCCTCCCTCCTTCTTTTCCTCTGCTCCTCCCTCCGCCATCCTCCCTTCCTCCCTCTCTTTCCCCATCCTTCCTCTCCTACCTCTCTCTCTCCCTCCTTTTCTTCCTCCCCCCTCTCTTCATTCCCCACAGGAATTTAATGAGTGCCCGTCACCCCAGGACCTCTAATGGGGCCAGGCGATACAATGCTGATTAAAAGCAGATCTCAGGAAATTTATAGTCTGGCAGGAGAGATGCTGATTGATGATCACAGGGAGGAATGTAACATCACCACCGTCATGAATGTGATGAAGACAGAATATGCCAGCTTGAGGGGGCCTCAGAGCAGGTGGACTGGACGGGGTGTGGGTTATGAGGGGACCTTCACTCAGAAACCTTGTGTATGGAAATGAGGGGGTGGAGAGAGAGATGGAGGCAGTGAGAGACAGAGACAGAGATGGGGGGAGAGAGAGACACAGAGATGGGGGAGGGAGAGACACCGAGGTGGGGGAGGGAGGAGACACAGAGATGGGGTAGTCCCAGAAGGAAGAGCAGCACCTGCTGAAAGGCATTTCATAAAGTGAGCAAGGTGGGGAAAGGGAAAAAGAAGTGCTTAGTGCTTAAGAACAAGGTGAAGGAGCACGGAGTGGGGGGTAGATCTGGAGACACAGAGGAGATGTAGACAGCGAATGGCCTTGGTGGCTGTGTAACCCCTAACAGCACACTGTTCTCATCCTCTGACTGTGGCTTCGATGGGAGAGTCTGCAGCCAGTAGCAGAGACGCAGGGGGTGTCCCTGTCCCTCACTCAGGGACGGGGAGTGGCTTATGGGCTGGCTGGGATGACTGTGAGGCTTGGAGGTCCTGAGCTTTGAAATCGGCAAAGCGGGAGTGAGGCAGGACCACTACCTGTCAAACCAGGCATGTCCAGAATACAGGTGGTTCCCCTGGCTCCCCTCTCGGCTCTTCCTGTGGGTCTGAGCATGTTGGGCCTTTGCCTGGACACCATTGGACACCTATGTCTTCCCGCCTGTCCCCAGAGTCACGCGGGCTCCTGGTTCAGAAACCCCGTAGTTGTCTACCAAGCAAGGTGTCACTAACATCCACTGCTGACCCTCCGACAGCTGTTCCGGTGACTGACAGCACGCCGGGGATCGGAAGTGGGTGTGGACTTAGGGGAGGGATGGCCTGTTTTTTGCAACGTACGCGTTTCATCCCCGTCTGCTGGGGGAATCGGGAAGTTGGTTTGTGGGGTTTGTCCAGCTCCCAGTTCCTCTTTTACAAAATCTAAACATGTGGTTTGTTGGCTAACGAACTGCAAGCTCACCTAGCGGGACAAGCGCTGGCGGTGATGTTTATTAACTTGCGTGAGTGCAGCCGTGGAGAGGTGCTCTCCGTGTGAGAGAGCGAGTGCGTGTGAGCACACTCACTCCTGCTGAACCCGCTGTGTCCCATCCCAGAGCTCATGCTGGACCGTGGCCGTCTGCATCGCCTGCTAGCATCTTCCCAGGCCCCACGTGGTTTTTAGGGAGATCAACGTGCCCCCGTCTGCACTCCTGGTTGACACGCTGGTTTGGAGGAAGATGAGGCTCACAGGTAGCTGTAAGACGGATGCAGGTGTCTCTTGCGTAGCATTCCTCAGTTTCCCCCGTGGGGCATCCCGAAAAGTCCCCGCATCACAGACGTGAGTGCCGTCGCGATGGAGAGCATTTCCGTCACCACCAAGGTGGCTTCTCCGTCTGCACCCACCCCTGCCTCCCTCCTGACCCCCCAACCTGGGCCTCTCCCAGCCTGCCCCTCATGCCCGTCACTTCCTCATCTCAGGACCGATACGTGATAGAGTCCGGGGTGTGGATCTTTGTGGGAACTCACCGGAGGCTGCACAGGAGCCAGCTGCCCCTCCTTCCCTGGGCCAGTGGGTGACACGTGCCGGCTGTGCCACCATGACTGAGCCTCTTCCCGTCACAGGGTTTCTCGCCATTCCTGGTTTCGTCTGTTTGGGATAGAGCCGCCGAGGACACTGGGGGGGTGCGGGCTTCTGTGCGAGCACACCTTCCTCCTCCACGGATTCTGCTTCCTCTGCCTTTGCCTATAAGCTCTAGAACACTCCTGTCTGTACATGGGCAAGGTTGGGGCACGGTTTTTAAAGGAACTTGTTAACCCCTATATCCATCTTGGGGGGACTTTAGATTTCTTCGTTCCGCCAGCGCTTTCTGGTGTTGGCACATGCGTTGTGTGTGTTTCCGTGGATTTGCGCTATTTCGAATGGTTTCATGTGGGCCGCCTTTTTATGTTTCCGTCTGCTGCAGCCTTGTGAGCTCATCGTTTCCAGGAGTTTTTTGTTGTTGTTTCTTGGGTTTTTCTGGAGACGACCAGGCCACCTGCAACACGGGCTCTCACTCCCTTCGTACGGGCTGGGCACTGCTTCCTCTCAGGGCCTGTTCCGTCAGTGCGGAGCCCCCCGCGGAGTGCTGACAGGGGTGTGAGCGGACAGATCGCCTTTATTCTGATCTCAGGAGCATCCTATCTAATCAAAGAGTAGCATGCAAATGGGACCGTACCTTGGCTCCAGATTAGCTATGCTACCAGCCAATCAGTCGCAGGGATGGGCCAAGTGGCATGAGCACGGGGCCCCAGGGGTGGAGATGAAATGGAAGTGGTGGCAAGCGCCCAGCCCCTGAGTGCTGTGAGGGAAAGCAGTGGCAGCAGCGGCGGTGTTGGCGGCGGCAGGGAGCGCCCAGCCCCTGGGTTCTGAGAGTGTAAGTGGCGGCGATCGGAAGTGGGGCTGGGTGGTCGCAGGCAGCCGGGGCTGGGCTGAGCAGGGTGGTGGCTGGGTGCCCAAGGCCTAAAGCCTCGCCAGGGGCTTTAGGCCTAGGGCAGGCTGGGGGTGAGCCATCAGTTGGACATCCCCTGAGGGCTCCCAGTATGTGAGAGGGGGCAGATTGGATTGAGGGACCACACACCCCAGTGCACAAATTTTGTGCACCGAGCCCCTAGTTTTCAATAAAGCTCCTTCACCATTAGGTATATTTGCAGCGGCACATGGTTTATGGCAGCTCGTTATCCGTTGGAAGAGTTTCCCTTGATTCCTCATTTTCTGGGTGATTTTATCCCGAATGTATGTTGAAATATATTCTGTTTTGTTTTTTTTTTGCATTAACTGATATGATTTTAATGATTTATGTGATTTTTGTACTTTAGCCTTTGAATATGGAAAGTTAAGCTGACTGAAGTTTTAAAACATATACAGCGTAAGTTTACACACAGTAAATGAACCATTGGCGGTAGATTCTGCAACTTTGCTGACTTGATGTTATTACTCCTAGTCCTAATTGTGTGGAACCTTCCGGGTTTTCTATGTGTAAGAAATAATGCCATTTGCAAACAGAGTCGGTTTTACCCTTTACAGAGTTGCATAGCAGCCGTGAAAGCAGGTGTCCTCATCTGGTTCCTGATTTTAAGGGAACGTGTTTCTGTCTTTGACCATGAGGTGTGTTATTACTTGAGATTCTATAAATGTGCTTTGTTTTGTTAAGCAATTGCTCCTCCTTTCTTAGATGTTAGAGGTTTGTACCACAAAAAGTTTTGGATGTTACCAATCATTTATTTATATTTTTTGGCATTGAAATGTGATCATGTGTTTTATTTTTAAATTAGAGGCCTGGTGCATGAAAATTCATGCACTGGTGTGTGTGTGGGGGGGGGGGTTCCCTCAGCTCAGCCTGGCCCCTCTCACAGTCTGGGAGCCCTCAGGGGTGGGAGGCAACCCGGTGATCAGGGGAAGGTGGTGCCCCTTCACGCCTCTGCTGCTGTCACGGCCGGCAGTACAAGCGTCGGCAGTCCTGGTTACCTGAGCCTCAAGCAGCCCTGGGCAGCTGGGCAGCTGCCATCCCAGGCTTGCCTGCACCATGGGCCGGCCCTGGGTGGCTGGGGGGCTGAGAGGACTGGGTGCTACCATCTTGTGGCTGTGGGCACCGCCATCTTGTGGCTGTGTGTGGCAGTCAATTAGCATATGCCGTCTTTATTGGCTGTGGGCACCTCCATCTTTGTGAGAATGTGATGGTCAATTAGCATATTCCCTCTTTATTAGATAGGATTTGCTTCCACAAGGCGATTGACGATATTGCTGATGATCTTTAATTGAGCCTTCTCTTTCCATTCCTTAGGGGAAGGTACAAATAAATAGGTACAAAAAAATAATAGGTACAAATAAAACAACCGATTTAGCCTGCCCTAGGCCTAATCAGATTAGGTATTATCCTGGTGGAATCTGTTTGGTTGTATTATGTTAAAGAGTTTCCCATTTATGTTCATGAATTGGTCTGTAGTTTCCTTTGCTGCGGTCTCTCCTTGTACCAGGGGTAACACTGACCTTTTGGAAAGAGCCAATGGCATCACTTTTCTTTTTGAGGGTGACGTACACTCTAGTGCTTTAAATGTCGGCACCATTCACCAGGGACGCCATCCAGCACCAGAGTTTTTAATTTAGGAGATTTTTGGGCTACCATCTGAGTCCTTGTGTTTTTATATATCTGTTGACATTGTCCTTTAAAAAAAATCAGTTTTTATGAGTTTACCAGAGGCCTGGTGCACGAAATTCATGCACAGAGGGTGGGGGATGTCCCTTAGCCCTGTCTGCACTCTCTCCAATCTGGGACCCCTCAAGGGATGTCCAACTGCCTGTTTAGGCCCAATCCCTTCTCACAATCCAGGACTGCTGGCTCCAAACTGCTCGCCTGCCTACCTCCCTGATTGCCCCTAACCACTTCTGCCTGCCAGACTGATCACACCCTAACTTATTCCCTGCCAGACTGATGGATGTCTAATGCTCCCCTGCCAGCCTCTTTGCCTCCAACTTCCCTCCTCTGCCAGCCTGGTCACCCACAACTGCCCTCCCTTGCAGGTCTGGTCCCTCCCAATGGCCCTCCCCTGCTGGCCATCTTGTGGTGGCCATCGTGTGTCCACATGGGGGCGGGATCTTTGACCACATGGGGGCAGCCCTCTTGTGTATTGGGGTGATGCTCAATCTGCAAATTACTCTTTTATTAGATAGGATGTTTCTAGAAATGCATCTATTCTGTCACTGTAGTTATCAGTTACGTTGGTAATTTGTGCCTGTCTGCTTTTCTGTGATGTTAGTGGCCTTTTGTCTATTTGTTCTTTTGTGGGTCTATCTAAAATTTGTCATTTTTATTACATTTTTAAAGAACCAGCTTATGGTTTTGTTGATTCTACTTTTTTTCCCTGTGCTCTTCTGTTTATCTCTACTCTAATTATTTTATTATTTCCTTCTATTTTAGTATTTCCCTCTTCTTTTTTGAGTTCCTTCATCTGTAAAGTTAGATTATTGATTTTAGATTTTTCTTCTTATTTAATTGTAGGTATCTACACCTATAATTTGCCAATGACCACTGCTTTCATTATTCCTTTTTTTTTTTTTTTTTTTGGTGTGCTGTGTGTTTTTGTTTGTGTGTGTGGTTTTTTGGTTTGTTTGTTTGTTTTGTTTTTTCATTCAACTCTTGGTATTTTTACATTTCCCTTAAGATTTGACCTGTTGGATGTGCTTCATGTTTTAAATCGGTTGTTTTATTTGTACCTGTTGGCGAATTCCCGTTTTTCTTCTGTTAGTGATTCCAGCTTAAATCCATGATTATTTGAGAAGAGACTTTTAATTATTTCAAAGGTCTACATTTCACCTTATGCAGACCTGGTGTGGCTTAATGTGTGGTTTGTCCTGGAAAACACCCCATTTGCACGTGAGAAGAACGTCGTTCCGGTCAGAGGCTCTGCACCAGCCCCTGCACCTCCCTGACTCACAGGCTGTCCCTGTGCTCTGTCTCCTCATTGGGCATCTGTCTTGATGCCCTGGTCATTATTCAGTCTCCAAAACATCACTGTGTGACTGCCTTTCTCTTTTCACCCTGTCGATATTTTATAGCTCTTGTGTTTGTTGCCTATGTTTATAATTGCTGTATCGGATGAATCGATACCTTTATTGAAAGCCTTATTTGTCTCATAACACTTTTTGAGTTAAAGTCTATTCTTGCTGACTTTAGTATTTGCTGACACCTGTTCTCTTTCAGTTGCTATTTGCATGGAATGTATCCTTTCTCATTCCTTTCTTTTTCAACCCATTCTTGTCTTTGGGCATCAGTTGAGTCTCTTATTGGTTGCCTATAATCTGACCAGTTTACTTTTTAAAATCCATTTTGTCAGTCTCTCCCTTTTGAAAAGCAGAGTTTAATCCATTTACACTTAAAGAAATCAGCAGTAAAGATAATATACCATGTATGCTTTATATATGTTATAACACTTTTGTCCCTCATTTCCTTCACTACTGCCTTCTCTAATGCTTAATTAATGTTTGTAGTGTGTCATTGTGATTTCCCTCTCATTTTATTCATCTGTGTATGTTTTTTTCAGTTATTTTCTTAATGGTAACTATCGAGATTATAATTAACATCTTAAAACGTTAGCTATCTAGTTGGAATTGATACCATCTTACCTTGAATGGAATGCACCATTTTTGCTCTTATACAGTTCTGAAACTTCCCTTCTCACAACCTATGTCTTCATACATTGTTTGATGCTTAAATTTATAATTATTTGTTTTATACATTTGTGTTTTAAATCATGTGGTAAAAACGATTGCAAAACCAAAAAACAGAATAATAGTAAATTTAACATCCTATATAATAAATGCTTAATATGCTAAGTGTATAGTTTCCATTCAACCAATCAAAGCATAATATGCCAATGATATGCTAAGACTACTCAACCGCTTGCTATGATGTGCACTGACCACCAGGGGACAGACGCTCAAAGTAGGAGCTGCCCCTGGCGGTCAGTGTGCTCCCACAGGGGGAGCGCTGCTCAGCCAGAAGCCAGCTCACTGCTGGCGAGTGCGGTGGTGGTGGCAGGAGCTTCTCCAGCCTTTGTGTCAGTGTTGAGGTTGTCTGACTGACGGCTTAGGATAGTCGATAGTCAAGAGACATCCCCCAAGGGCTCCCAGACTGTTAGAGGGTGCAGGCCAGGCTGAGGGACTCACCCCCCCCCCCCGCCCCTAATGCATGAATTTTGTGCACCAGGCCTCTAGTTTACCTATATATCTTTATTGAAATCCCTTTATTTCTTTGTATGACTTACTGTCTAGTTTCCTTCTATCCTATCCTGAAGGCCTCCCCTGACATTTCTCGTGGGGCCTGTGTGCAAACAGCAAACTCCCTGATGGTTTGCTTATTTGTAATTTTTTAAAATTTCTGCATCTCAAAGGGACATTTTGCTGTGAGAACACACATGCTGACAGCTGTTGTTTTACTTTCCGGGCACTTTAAGAACACCGCCCCGCTTCCTGGTCCTCTCGGGCGAGACATTGCTTTTGGTGTACTGAGGATGCTTTGCTTCTAGCAGGTTTATGGTCTCTCACTGCTTTCGAGATTCCCTTTGATTTCAGCCGCTCGAGGATGATGTGCCTCAGCGGGAATCTCTGTGCATTTATCCTCCTTGGAGTGAGCTCAGGTTCTGCAATTGTAGATCCACGCCTGTGAGCAGATCCTGGGAAGTTTTCTCATTGTTTCTTCAAATATCCTGCCTCCCTCTCGTCGCTCCTCCTGGGATTTTCACGCCCCGCAGGGCTCGGTGGTGTCCGTCTGCCTCTGTTCTGCGTGTTCTCTGAGGGCTTCATCTCTGCGGCTTGTGTCCAACTCCTGCTTTGTCAGAGATTTCCCTGAGTGCAGAGAGAGAGGGAGGGGAAGGAGAGAGGGAGGGAGGAAAGGAGGGAGAGAGGGGGGAGGAGAAGAGAAGAAAAGAAAGGAAAAGAGCAGAAAAACAAGAAAAGGTGCTGAAACCGCTTTGGCTCAGTGGAGAAAGCATCGGCCTGTGGACTGAAAGGTCCCAGGTTCAATTCCGGTCAAGGGCACATACCTTGGTGGCGGGCACATCCCTGATAGGAGGCATGCAGGAGGCAGCTGATGGATGTTTCTCTCTCATCGATGTTTCTAACTTTCTGTCCCTCTCCCTTCCTTTGTAAAAAAAAAATAACACACACAATAAAAAATACATATTTTTTTAAAAATGAGAAAAGACAACCACTTCCAGGCTGTAGATTTGCACTGACTGGCTGGGGCACCCGTTCGATGCATCCCCACATCCCTGTCTACACCTCTGTCTGCTCTCCCTCTCGCTTGCGTTGATGACCAACAACCCCTGGAAGACGGGGGTCTCCTCGATGTTTCCTGCGATGGCACCTGGCCGGCTGGCAGGATGTCCTGCGTCCCATCACACACAGACATGGGGATGTGTCGGCTCTCCAAAACCTCTCTCTGCAGCCTCTCTCCCGGCTCTCCCCTGTTGTGCTGTTCTCCTCCATCCAGTGTTCTCCTAGGGGCCTGTGGGTGTCCACTTGCCTTAAAATGGTTTGGCATTTCCCCATCCTTTTTCTGCCTGGAGTGTAAGTTTGGGAAACACAGACCCGGCCTTTAGGCCAGGCCTCAGCAACCTCCCTGGTAGAGAAAGACAGAAAAAAAGAAATCATTTGTGCAATGTGCTCGATGAGTATCGGCAGTTTCAATACACTTCAAAGCTGTAGATATTAGAGACTGTTATTGATCTGTTCCATAACACACTCGAGTAATTTTCCATTGGCAACACATTCTAATGAAATGATTAGCTCGTATTCTCTTTCATTAGGCTGCTGGCGGACAGTTTAGATGGCCTCTACCGCCCTTTGAACTTTCCAGTGGGAAGCTCTTACATTAGTCTGTTATCCTTTTTTAAAAAAATATATATTTCATGGATTTTTTACAGAGAGGAAGAGAGACGGATAGAGAGTTAGAAACATCGATGAGAGAGAAACATCCATCAGCTGCCTCCTTGCACACCTCCTACTGGGGATGTGCCTGCAACCCTGGTACATGACCTTGACCGGAATCGAACCTGGGACCCTTCAGTCCGCAGGCAGATGCTCTATCCACTGAGCCAAACCGGTCAGGGCAGCCTGTTGTCCTCTCTCCCGCCCTCGTGAGCCCGCGGCCCCTTTACATGTGCACACCCTATCCTGGCCCCGCACAGAGGACAGCCTGCTGCCTGGAGCGGGCGGGGGAAGGAGCGGTGCTCTACATTCCTAATCGCCCCCCTGCAAGGTGAGCAAGCAAACAGGACCCTACTTCTCCTGGGCCTCGTGTGTGAGGCAGGGAGAGGAGACAGACCAGGGATCCATGCACACGGGTCCCTCCCTGGGCAAGGAAGAGGCTCCCAGAAGCACTGGTGTCCTGTGCACCGCCATCAGCATTGGTTTGAGCTTTGCCTGAGCAGCTCTCGGCCTGCATTCCTCAGGATGGCTTAGACCCAGGAATCCAAGACCCAGCCTCGTCGAGAGCCATAGTTTAAAGAGGAGGCATCGGGCTGCGCCACAGACACACAGAAGTGCCCCAAGGAAATGGAGTGCTCAATTTTGGGCCCAGTTTGCCCAGGGGGAGGGGAGAGCTGCTGAGCGTCCTGAGGGGCCGTGTATCCCAGAGAGCAAACCCCATTATCTCAGGGAGGGGCTCCCCCAGGAAAAGCTCCTCCTTGTCACCAGCTCCACCTGAATAACAGCCAGTCCCTTAAGGTGATGCCTTCACCACGTCCTCTCCCCACCCTCTCCCTCCGGTGACCCCACCCTGCGGTCGGTGTCTCAGCTCTTGTTTGTTTTCCTGTTTGTGTGCTGGTTGCTCTCAGTTTCTACCCCATGGGAGGGAGGTCACGTGATTCTCAGCTTTCCTGCCTGATGCGTGGCTCAGCACGGCGTTCCCATGATGCGTCCTTGCTGTCCCAGCAGTCTGGCTTTCCTTGCGGCTGAGGGGCAGCCCCTCGTGTCTGCGGGCCACACTAAGACTCTCGTTCCAAGCAGGGACCCCTCAAGGGAATGAGGATCCATATCCTTCCTGAAATGTGTTTCCCGGCCTCATGGGGGGCAGCTCTGTCCAGCTGCCGGAGCCCCCTGCTCACCAGGACTCTGTGGCACCTCGGCAGGACGATCTCTGGACCCGCTCAGAACAGGCCCACACCGCCAGCCCACCCAGCACGACCCTCCGGATCAGCCCTCCTGCTCTTCCCCTGGGCTGGCCGACCTGCGACCTAGACCGGCTGCCTCTGTTGTATGTCAGGGAGGCAGCGTCATTAATAAGGGACAAGGGTGGCCCAGCCGGTGTGGCTTGGTGGTTTGGTTCCAGCTCAGGGTACATGCCTGGGGTGTGGGCTCCATCCCCAATGGGAGGTGTGCAGGAGGCAGCTGATCAGTGATTCTCTCTCATCATGGATGTTTCTATCTCTCGCTCCCTCTCCTTTTCTCTCTGAAATCAATAAAAATCCTATATAATAAAAGACTAATATGCAAATTGACCAAAATGGTAGAATGAGCGGTGGCTGTGACGTGTATTGACCACAAGGGGGCAGACACTCAATGCAGGAGCTGCCCCCTGGTGGTCAGTGCACTTCCCCAGGGGGGAGTGCAGTTCGGCCAGAAACGTTGAGCCAGGTTCATGGCTGGTAAGTGCAGCGGTGTTGGCCGGAGCCTCTCCTGCCTCCGCAGCAGCGCTGAGGATGTCTGACTGCCCCACAGGGAGCGGGCCTAAGCTCTCAGTTGGACATCCCCTTGCGGGGTTCTCGGACTGTGAGAGGGTGCAGGCCGGGCTGAGGGACCCTCTCTCCCACCGCAAGCGCATGGATTTTGTGCAGTGGGCCTCCAGTATTTTTAGAAAGCACTGAGTGCAGATTAGAAATGTAGTCATTAGGCTGATGGCATCATTGTTGCTGGGAACGGGGTGTGAATAGGTTTCCTATTCTCAGGTGGGGCTTTACCTTTTTTCCTGTCGTGGCTGATGGTTAGAAAGAAGGGCTGCTGTTTGAGTTCCTGAATGCCAGGGCCCATCCCGGGGGTGTGGGTGGTCTGAGCTAGTCACAGTGACAGTCATTGGGGTTGGGCGAGTCCTTGCAGCGCAGGATGGCTTGTGGGTCACATGATGCTGGTTTCTGGTGACACGGCTGTGATTTGGAGACCCCCACTTCCCTTCTGGGAATCGGGGAACAGCCACTCGGCTGCCTCCTGCACGCCTCACCTGTTGTATGTCAGTCAGGAAAGGCAGTACCATTTCCATGTGCATTTCCACATCCATGAAGTCACGTGGACCTGCTGCTGTGGATGACTGAGATTCTGGGTGAATTGCATGTGGAAACTCCACCTCACTCTGAAGTATGAGGCAGCAGGGAGAGGATGTGGAATCCTGTGTGTCGGGAGCTGTGGAGCCGGGAGCTCTGGGATGGGAAGAATCTGGGCTGAATTAACTCTGTATGAGTCCCCGGAGCCTAATGTTCTGTTCATCACGTCAGAGATAGACCAAGTATCTCATCAGGTACAGCTCAACCGCCGGGCGATTTAGACAGCAATTTCCCCAGCTTCACTGAGAGAGAATCTATATATACAAAAGGCTGGTATGCAAAGTGTCCCCTCGGGAGTTTGACTGGGAGACCGGGAATTCGATCGCTCACTGTGATTTGTGGTGACCACCAGGGGGTGGCACAGAATAAAGAGAAGCCCTGGCTAGTAGGCAGCAGCTGGGAAAGGGAGAACCCAGCCTGCAGTCTGAAGGCCCCAATCAGCCCCGATTGCTGATCAGGCCTAAGGACCCCACTGTGCATGAATTTTGTGCACCGAGCCTCTAGTTGATGTATAACATGGTGACACCAATTTCTAAAATTACGCCTGGCATTGCATTTTTCTGATAACAGTTTGTTTGAATGATAGCAAGGGAACCCAAACCTGCATGCACTCCGTGTGTGATGTGTATTCATGATGTACATGTGATTCACATGCCCACTGTAAATGCACTTCCTGTTCTCCCATTGGCTCTGATGTCCCTAGGCAGCCTCCGGTGGCAGTGCTTGTAGAAAGGCCTTGAGGCATTTCCTTCCGTGATGCTGCATTTCCAGGCCTGCGAGAAGGTTGAGTTTCACTGAGATAGTAACGTCCTCCCAGGAGCCCTGGAGACTCACTCTTTGCCCTCAGGAAACGGCACTGACAGAGGCCCTGCCTGCAGATCACTGCCAAACAGTATGTTAAGGCAAGGTGATAATTGCAGGATCTGAACATTTGTTCATTAAGAGTGTTTCCCGCTGAAATAATCGGCTTACTGAAAGCTGTGTTTCAGGCCATCATTGACACGACGCTCAGATATCAGCCACTTAAAAGGAAAACATCTGCAGGAGGGCTGAGGGCTCTCTGCCTTGGGCGGGCCCTTAGCGTGTGAGTACCGAGGGGATGGTCGGGGAAGGCAGACTTGGTGGGATCATGCACAGAAAAACCCAACCTTGGCACTTCCTGGAAGAGCAAGTCCCATCCTCTGTGTGAAAGTACATGTAAAATAGGAAAACGTGTATTCATGTCATCTATAATCTACATACCTATGGATTTATTTATCCAACTAAAATTCCTTGTTTCCACAGAAGCAATCTTCAATATATGTATATATAATTTTTTTTTTTTTTTACTAGAGACCTGTTGCAGGAAGATTCCTGCAAGAATAGGGCTTCCTGCAGCTGGAGCAAAGCTCCCTCCCATTTCCTTTGCCTCACTTCCTTCTCTGCTGCCTCACTTCCTACCTTTCCACTGCCTGGTTCTCTCTCTTCTCTGCCTCCTCACTCCCTCTTGTCTCTGCTGCCTGGCACTCTCCTATCTCCTCTGCCTCGCTTCCTCTCTTTCCCCCCGCCCCGCCAACTTCCCTTCCTTCTCCCCTGCCTCACTTGCTTGCTTCCTTCTCCACAGCTTTGGTCCTTTCTGCAGTGCTTGGCTTCCTTCACCAGGATATACAAATTAACCACCATCTTGGTTGGGTTAATTTGCATATTCACTCTGATTGGCTTGTGGGTGTTGCTGAGGTGCGGTCAATTTGCATATTACTCTTGTATTAGATAGGATTGGTTTCAGAGAGGAAGGGAGAGGGAGAGATAGAGACATCAATGATGAGAGGTAATCACTGATCTGCTGCCTCCTGCATGCCCCCTTCTGGGGATGGATCCCACAACCCTGGCATGTGCCCTGACTGAGAATGAATGAACCGTGACCTCCTGGTTCTGAGGTTGACCCTCAACTACTGAGCCATGTCTGCCAAGAGCAAACTTTTATCTCAGACCTCCATTAGCACGCTCTCTGGACGGAGCTCTGGGTCCAACAGAGACACTAAGTGCTGCCTCCCTCACATTCATTAATCACCTTCATTAATCACTTCCCCTCCTGGGACCTCTCCTGGGAGACCGTTTTCATTGAACTGTAATTGGCCACGGCCACGCTCTCTGTGCAAGTCAGGAAGCGGGGCCCTTACACGGCCGCTAATGATGATGAGACGCACAGCTCTGGGTGATTGTAACGAAGGAGGCGTGCTCCCGGTCAATCCGGTATGGATTTTCACTAATGCCGCTCACGCTAATGGGCGCCGGTCAATACGCTGCAGGACTGTGGCTTGTACCCGTGACTATGTCACGTGGCTCAGTCTTTTCTGAAGTCGTGACACTTTCTCGCGTCTGAAGATATGACGCCGCCAGAACATTCGTCTTCTCCTGGCGGGACTGAGAGTCACGAGGAGTGAGCAGAGCTCTGAGGTGGGCTGGTTTCTAAAGAGAAAGGCCAAATGGATCTGACTTTGTCTTCCTGTCACACAGATGTTCTCTTCTTCCACCTGTGGGACAGGGCGGAGCTGCTGGGCTCTGCCCCGGGGACAAGGAGGCGAGGGCTTAGGAGACCTTTCCATTTCAGGATCCATCGGTCTCTTTCCAATTTTAGAAAAATCATTCCCCGATGCCGAATCTCCAGCAGCGTAGAATCACTGTTGTCTATTGCGTTGCCTTTTCTGTATTGATTTGCAAGCTTTCCCCGTCATGTTATAACCGTGTCCATGGTGGAATCTACGTATTGTGGATATGACCTACTTTCTGGAGTTCCTTTCACTCTTTTTGTAAAAAATGTATTTTATTGATTTTTTTTTTACAGAGAGGAAGGGAGAGGGATAGAAAGTCAGAAACATCGATGAGAGAGAAACATTGATCAGCTGCCTCTTGCACACCCGCTACTGGGGATGTGCCCGCAGCCAAGGTACATGCCCTTGACCAGAATCGAACCTGGGACCCTTCAGTCCACAGGCCGATGCTCTATCCACTGAGCTAAACCAGTTTCGGCTCACTCTTTATTTTATGATGATTACTATGTGTGTTCTAGGTAAGGTACACTTGCTTACTGTCCAGTTCCAAATACACTTTAAAAAATATATATTTTATTGATTTTTTTTTACAGAGAGGAAGGGAGAGAGATAGAGAGTTAGAAACATCCATCAGCTGCTTCCTGCACACCTCCTACAGTGGATGTGCCCACAACCAAGGTACATGTCCTTGACCGGAATCAAACCTGGGACCCTTCATTCTGTAAGCCAATGCTCTATCCACTGGGCCAAACCCGTTTCTGAGCACAGACACTTTTTTAATGTGGTTTCTGTCTGGAAGTTTCATTGTTTCCCACGTGGGTCTGCGGTCCATCGGGAGGAGATGTGTGTCTAGATTGTGAGGGAGGGACCAGCCTCACTTGCCCAACAGGCTCTCCCGTCAGCAGCACCATCAGTGAGAGACCCGTTTCCAGGGCACCGAGGCGCCAGCTTGGCATCAGCCTGCCACCCTGGCTTTATTTTTTAAACAATATATTTTTATGGATTTTAGAGAGAGAGGGAAGGAGAGGGCAAGAGAGGTAGGGAACATGGATGAGAGAAACATCAAGATGGATCGGCTGCCTCCTGCAGGCTTCCTGTTCGAGACCAAGTCCACAACCAGGCACGCGCCCTGATCCGGAATCGAACCCTGGCCTCCTGGTGCATGGGTTGGTGCTCCTCCACTGTGCCTCATCAGCTGGGTGCTGGGCCTTTCTGTTCTGTTTGAGTCTTCGTTGAGGTTTGCACCCATTGAGCGCTGGGTGGCTGCCTGCAGATTTGTAAGGAGGCACGGCATTAAGCAGCATGAACCCCCCGGTTTTATATTCTTCTGCACCCTCTTCTGGGGCGTTCTTGACCCAGACCGTCTACCTCAGAGTCTGCCTCAGGAGGAGACACCCGCTCGCTCACTCCTCGGTGGACTGCGGTGAGCAGTCCAGCTGAGAGTCCCTGGTCTAAGAACTTGGGAGAAATTGGCCACATTTCCAACAGGCACCGTGGAAAAGTCTCTCTAACGATCAAAAGTGGCTCATTCTGACAAAACTAGTTTGGCTCAGTGGATGGAGTGTCAGCCTGTGGACTGAAAGGTCCTGGATTCGATTCCGGTCAAGGGCATGTACCTTGGTTGTGGGCACATGCCTAGTAGGATGTGCAGGAGGCAGCTGATTGATGTTTCTCTCTCATCGATGTTTCTACCTCTCTATCCCTCTCCCTTCCTCTCTGTAAAAAATCAATTAAAAAATATAGATATACATATAAATTTAAAAGTGACTCATTCTGCAAAATGCACTGTACCAATTGGCCCCCAGAGACGCCCAGGGGTCATTCCTTGGAGAAAGTCTCACTGTCTGATTACCTGGTTCTTCATGAAGGGTTGTCACAGTGAGTCGTTCCCGCAGACGCCCCATCTCTTGACGGTAGTCACTTCCTTCCTTCAATCTATCGTCACGTCTTCCCTCTCTGACTCACGTTGACAGGAGAATTGCTGGATAAACCCGACGAGCTCTTTCCTGCAAAGACCTTTCAGAATCCCGCAGCTTAGCATCCACTTGCCACTGGGTTATTGCTAGATTCAAATTCAGTGGGAAACAGGCTTCCTATTAGTCCTTTGGTGTTTAAGCCCACAAATCCCTTTCATTAAACCTTTTTATGAAGATTTAGCGCTCTCCCACAGCACTTGATAATATCGCCGTGAACAGCCGAGCTCTCCGAGAGCGACTGTTGTAAAATGGGCTTTAAGAGTAAAATGTCCTCGGCGATCATTTCCTGTGTGAACGGGAAGAATAAAAGCCTGGATGATACTTGTGCTCAGGTACCTACCTACACGACATGCAATCGCCCAAGCGTCCCGGGCTTCTGAAACTCTGCTTCTTACCCTCAGACATTTCCACTCAGATCCCTTGCCCATTGTTTCATTGGGTTGTGTGTGTATGTGTGTGTGTGTGTGTGTGTGTGTGTTGAGTTTATAAAAGTTCTTTATAGAGGCTGAAACCAGTTTGGCTGAATGGATAGAGTGTTGGCCTTTGGACTGAGGGGTCTTGGGTTCGAAGGTCAAGGGCATGTACCTTGGTTGTGGCCACATCCCCAATAGGGGTGTGCAAGAAGCAGCTGATCGATGTTTCTCTCTCATAGATGTTTCTGACTTTCTGTCCCTCTCCTTTACTCTCTGTAAAAAAAAAATCAATGAAATATATATTTTTAAAAACCTCATAGACACAGACACCATTGCAGTGATGACCAGAGGGAAAAGGGGCAGGGCAGGTAGGAGGGTAAAGGTGGCATCAATGGTGATGGAAAGATACTTGACTTTGGGTGGTGAACACATAGTGTAATACACAGAGATGTGTTTGAGAAACAGACATCTGAAAATCCGTATATTTTTATTAAGCAACTAGAGGCCTGGTGCACGAAATTCGTGCACTGGGGGGGGGGTGTTTTCTAAGCCCGGGCTGTGCCCTCTTGCAGTCTGGGAGCACCCGGCCTTGGCACTGCCACTGATCCCCATCCACAGGGAGGCCCTGCCCACCTTGCCAAGGCTCTGTGATGGGGGGCCTGCCTGCCCACCCAGCCTGGCCTCCACCATCGATTGCTGCCCACAGGGAGGCCCTGCCCACCCGGCCGGGGCTCTATGGGGAAGACGTTTGGTCTATCTGGTCTAATGAGCATATAACCCTTTGATTAGTATAGATGTTCCCCAATATATATTCAGCAAATCCTATCTAATAAAAGAGTAATAGGCAAATTTGACCGTACCTTTGCTACACCCACAAGCCATGCCCACCAGCCACACCCACCAGCCAATCAGGAAGATGAGGGCGTGTCCAAGGCAGCCCAGCAGCAGGGGGTGTGTCCGAAGCGACCCGGGCCTGCAGGGGTCTAGGGGGGCATGGCTGAGGCAGCGCAGGCCTGGAGGGCCTGGGGGCGTGGCCGAGGCAGCCAGAGTCATGGGGGTCATGGCCAAGGTGGCCAGGGACTGCGGGTGCCTGTGGGGCATGGCTGAGGTGGCCCGGGCTTGAAGGGCCCTGGAGGTGTGTGTCTAAGGGGGCCTGGGCCTGGGCGGGCGGGGCTGAGGCCCATGCTAGCCAGCGGTGAGCTGGCTGGGGCTAAGGCCCTGGCTGGAGGTGTGGGGGGTGGGGCTGGGATGGAGCCAGCCATCTGCCTCATTGCAGGCGATGGCTGGGTGCCCAAGGCTAAAGCCTCAGCCAGAGGCCTCCCAATATGTGTGAGGGGGCAGGTTGGGCTGAGGGATCACCCACTCCAGTGCACGAATTTCATGCACTGGGCCCCTAGTTTTTTATAAAATTAAAAACACACACACACACATAAAGATAGAGAAAGTAAAACATTGCCAACAGTACTTGGTGGCTACTTACTACTGACCTCAGACAGAGATGTGGGAGTGATGTGTCAGCAGTTGTAGTGTCCCCTCCCACGACAGCTATCTTTCTGACTGAGGGCAATTCAGGCGTGTTATTCCGGCAGCTCCCATGGTCATTCTGTCTCAGTTATGGCCTCCACTCTGGGCGGGCATCAGTCTGGCTGACTGAGGTGTGGCCCTGACAGGCACGCTAGGAGGTACCAATGGGTCCAGAAACTCCCCGAGCCTGTCCCTAGGGTCTCTGAGGTGGAAGCAGGTCTTGGGGAACTGAGCCATTGACCTAGGGAATCTCATGTTCCCTCAACCAAATGCCTTGTAGGACCCCAGCTGGTGTCCTGAGCATGGCCTGTTGGTGGGTGGATGTAGGGACTCCTCCCGCACCCAGGGTGGACTTGGGTGCAGAACCCAAATAATAAGTTTATGGAGGGGGGCGGTGGGAGGGGCAGCTGGGTGCCAGAACTCCTACACCAAGGAGCAGATTAGGACAACCTAAGATGATCCATGACACATCATGGCCATTCCTGCCTCTGCCTTCTCATTAATGGTGCCCTCAATGGGACACGGGTCTCTCTTCTCCACACAGGAAGTCTCACCCCAGCCAACAGGAAGTCATTGGTGGGGTGGTCCTTTATCATTCTAAGCTGCTTCTTCATTTGGAGGTAATTTAATGGCTCTTTACTCCTTTCATTTTAAACTAGACTACATCCCTGTGGTCTTGTTTTATTTCTTGCCTTTGTGGGACTTCAGCCTGCAGAGCTGCACATTGATAGTTTGTATATGGTGTGGGTTTCCTTAATCATTCAAAACTAGTGACCCAGTTTGTGAAATCATGCGAGACCCAGACCTGAGGGAAATTGCATAAGACCCGGGATCCCAGACTGCACTGTACCCCGCCTTGAGACCCAGAGTCAAGTCCCCGCCCACCCGTGCATGCCTCACTATATATGCAGCCTCCTGGTTTCCAGTCTTTGGTCGTTATGGCATTAGGGCCACGGGGTTTTTATAATATAGAAGTCTGATGCATGAAGATTCATCCAAAAATGGGCCTCGCTTACCCTGGTAGCTGGCACCACCTTTGCTTGAGACCAGAGCTGCCTTTCTGCCTTCCCACACTGCCCAGAGACTCGGAGTGGCTGGGGTGCCTGCGTCGTTGCCATAGTGACAGAACAGGCATCATGCCCTGTCCCTGGCTGCTCAGCACTTGCTTATGCAAATTAACCTGCCATCTTTGTTGGTTAATTTGCATACTCACTTCTGATTGGCTGGTGGGTGTTGTGAAGATATGATCAATTTGCATCTTTCTCTTTCATTAGTGTAGATAACAATGATGGAAGCCATTGAGGTAAATTAGCTTGTGTGTGTGTGTGTGTGTGTGTGTGTGTGTGTGTGTGTGTGAGTGTGCATAGTTTTGTGATGTTTATTTTATCTGTCAACTTTGTTACCCCCAGAAACTGAGGGGCTGAGTTATAAGTGAGACTCTGCAGGTGGGTGGGCAGGGTCAGGTCCTCGCACAGATGGTCAGGCGGGATAGAGCCGAGTTTGGAAAAACAGAACCGGTTCCCCGAGTGCCTTCTATGAGTCTCAGGTGTGGGGTGCGTCCTCCTTGTCCTCTTGTGTTGGGCGTTTCTCCCTCTCGTTTAGGCCTGGGGAACACCGTTGCGATTCACCACTCAACGTAGGGTGGGCAAAGTAGGTCTGCAGGTGCGTGCATGGAAAATAAAACAATGATTCCTCAACAATAGCAGGAGACAAACTGTTTCACGTATTCACACTGTAAACCTCCTTCTGCCCCGCCTGAATGGTCATAAATAGGTCATCCTACACTTTGGCCAAAACGGTTGGGAATTAAAAAATAAAAAAAATCACAGATGAACAACAGCCAGACTAAGATGCTGGTTTTTCTGTGTGTGTTTTTCCAGGCCAGAGCTGCGGAGGCTTAGTCCAGGGTCCCAACGGCACCATCGAGAGCCCCGGGTTCCCGCACGGGTACCCCAACTACGCCAACTGCACGTGGATCGTGCTGACGGGGGAGCGCAACCGCATCCAGCTGTCCTTCCTCGCCTTCGCACTGGAGGAGGACTTCGACATCCTGGCGGTCTACGATGGGCAGCTGCAGCAGGGCAACCTGAAAGTCAGGTAGGGCGGGCGTGGTGTGGCCGGGCTGGGCGGCCCTGGGTGACCTCTGTTCGGAAACCTGGTGGCAGCGCAGAGCTGAATTCCATTCTGTTCAACGACGCTTTCCTGCAGTCCCTCTGAATAAAGAGTGGAGTCTGTAGCCGCCAGCACTGGCTTTTCCATAGTTAAAAACCTAACTGCTCACTGACAGCCATCATTGACTTCACTTACGAGCCTCAGATTGCTCAGGATCTGGTAAACAGTGTTGTCAAGGTAATTGAAGGAACATGATCACACGCCATTGTTCTTAAGCAACTGTGCATCTGAGGGAAAAGGCACAGAGATAAATGAGTAAAACCGCGTGCTTATTCAGAGTGCAATTCAGAAAAAAAAAAACCACACAAAAGGAACCTTTATATTGTCAGAGAAAACATTCAATAAGGAGAACATGAAAGAGTGCTGCAATCTTCCAAGGACTTTTGTCTTACATAATCACAATGTATTGCAGCCCCCATTAGTTTTCTCTGTTGATCTACGGTTTTTAGCAGGGAGAAATGAAAATAAGTTCTGGATGATTTTAACTTATATTTTTCATTTATCTGCATAGAAAAATTGCAGCTGTACAACTATCCCGTTTTTTTATTGTTTTGCAAAGGGAAGACAAATATTGTTTCAAAGAAATTGGAATTTCTTAGCTAGCCTGTGAATGTATTTGAATGTGTACATATCTACCCTAGTGTGTGTGTGTGTGTGTATATATATATATATATATATATATATATGTAAGGAGCTAAGTGGCGTCCTGACCGAACAGGCAACTGGTCACCATGAAGTGTATGGTGCACCTCTTGGTGCCCTCTCTCCCCCAACCCACCATGAGGGGGCACTGGTGGTGGGGAAGGACTGGGGACTGTTGAGCAGCGGGGGCAGGCTGCTTCTCAGGGTGGCTGTGAGCTTAGTGGAGCAGTCAGCCAAGCGGCAGCGAGTTTCGTGAAGCAGTCGTGTGGCGTGGGAGTTTCACGGAGCAGTCACAGGGCAGGGGAGTTTCACAGAGCGGTGGTGGGGCAGGAGGAGATTTGCGAAGCATCCAGTGGCGAGCTTTGAGTGACAGCAGCAAGTTGCACAGAGCAGTCGAGGCGCCAGGGTAGCCTCACGGAGCAGTCGAGGGGCTGTGAGCATTGCGGAGTGTCCCGGATGGGGAGCTTCATGTTGCATAGCAGGGTGGCAGAGGCCATGGGACAGTGGCCAGGCTAGGCCTAGGGACCCTCACCATGCAAGATTTCATGCACACTGGTCCTCTAGTGTGTGTGTGTGTGTGTGTGTGTGTGTGTGTGTGTGTGTGTGCCTAAGAGGCTGTTACAGTTAGTCGACCTGGTCAACTGATCACTATGACATGCACTGTCCATCAGGGGGCAGATACTCAATGCAGGAGCTGCCCCCTTGTGGTCATTGGGCTCCCACAGCCAACCTCCCACTCCTGGCCAACCTCCTGTGATCCCTCCCTCTGGACTGGGCAAGATGGCCTCGATTGGCTCTGATCCCTGGCCAGGCCGAGTCACCCCGCCCATGCACAAATTCGTGCACAGGGCTTCTAGTATGCAAATAAAGCTTAATCCTTTGGTTTTAAATGTTTGCATTAATTAGAAATTAAGTCTTCGACTAAACAGAGTCACATAGGAAATCAGATGATAGGCAGAAGAAATTATACTGCTCAGATAAATAACCTGGCATTGATGCCAAGTTTAGCAGTAATGCACACCTTGTAAAGTCTTGTATGTATTCATGATTGGGTGGACTGAGAAGGTCTCTATAGAATTTTGCAAGTATACCTGTATGTCTAGTTGATATTAATATATATTAACAGTATATGAAATACATTATATTAGTATATTTCAAATATATTTCATTTGTATTTTCTTTATGCATTGCCTTCTCTAATTAAATTTCATCGGGGTGACATTAGTCCATATAAACATATAGGTGTCATGAAGAAGGGGTCTTGATGCATTTTCCTGTGTCAAACATCTCCCCGTGTTTTCTGGATCCTCTGAGATACCTGCTGTCTGTTCTGAGAAACACTTTTCCATTCGCCCTGCCCTCTGTCCTGCACTACACACGGCTGTCTCCGTGTGAATTAGGTGAGCTTTGTCCTCCTTGTCTGACATGCAGAGCCCTGCCTTCCATGTTTGGGCAGAGCATCCACCTACACAATCCTTGCTCATTTGATGCAAGAGTTCTCTTTGCTGCACACCTCTGACCTGACAGGACCTAGCAGAACCGTCTAGAAGGGCATGAGCATCTGTCCCACGGCGCCTGCTGCCCAGCCCACGTCTCTCGCGGTGAAGTGGTGAGGAGGCGGCTCACAATCAGAAGAGGATTGACAACGACATGACTTTCCCACTGGGATAACATTCTCAGATCAGACTTACCGCAGAAACTCTCCTCAAAATGAGAAAAAGCGAGCCTAGGGGGAAGGCCCTGCCACGGGAACGTGGGAAACCAGCAATGCCAGCCCCTGGTGACTGCGGAGTGAGAGCCCAGGAAATGGCCCTACAGTTACTCTGCCTCCCAGCCTCTCTGACTCTCCCCAAATCACCCCTCCACCTCTGCAGTGATGGGAATGAGCACGAGAGGGCCATTACAGCCAGAGACGTATGAGCACACGTTGCTAAAACATCACGGCTTCTTCCCGATGGGTTTAGAAGCCGCACTAATGTGTTTGAATGCGTTAATGCCTAACTGAGGAGCCTACGCATTGTTAACCGCAGCTGGTGAGGCTTACAGCGTGCGAGCTGTCAGGGACCGGGGCGGGTCTGGGCTGCATGCGGGTGGGATGGGAGGCCTGGCTGTGCTAGCTTCTGCCTTCCTGCCCCCAGACTGGGCTGAGACCCAGGGAGCCGTTCACAGATCCATAGGGAGACAAAATCCCAGCGCCATTTATTTTTAGCTCAGCTGGTGACGAAGGCCCCAGTTAAGGTCCCAGACACAGAGGGTGAAGCGGCTCAGGATTCTGTAGGAGCAGGTCTCCCCAAACCACAAGCACGTCTCTCGACGTCTCATCACACCCCAGCTAAGGGCTTGGCAGGATGACCAGTGACTGGGCCGGCATATGGTGGGCAGGGTGCTGAGGGAGGGGCCCGTGGCCTGAGTGGGGAGACCCTGCTCCCCACACAGAGGGGGTGTCTCAGCCTAGAACGCCAGAGCCCAAGGGCTGGGGCGTCTGGCTGGAGGGTCCCGGACCCTCGAGAGGACACTGGGAGCCGGGAGGCAGAGCAGTGTTTTGTCATCTCGTCCCAAACTGATGCAGCCCCATCATCACCTGACTGTGTCAGCTATGCTCACTGCTCTGTATACATGCCTGAAGATGATGACATTAAAAAATAATGTTCTTTGATACTTCATTCATCTTTCTTTTCCTCGAATAGGTTTTAAAATTAACAACTCATAGGCAAGCTCAGTAGTTATTGGGTAAGGTGGAGTGACTTTTTTTTAAAGTTGTCTATCTACAGTTGATTAGATAGGAGATAAGATCAATTAAAGGAGGCATTTAAGGCCTAGACATTGATTAACGTAGATATGGATATGGATGTAGATATAGATGATATAGATATAGATATGGATATGAATATAGATATGGATATAGATATGGATATGGATATGGATATAGATGATATAGATATAGATATGGATATGAATATAGATATGGATATAGATATGGATATGGATATAGATATAGATGATATAGATATAGATATGGATATGAATATAGATATGGATATGGATATGGATGTAGATATAGATGATATGGATATGCATATAGATATGAGTATAGATATGGATATAGATATAGATATATAGATATAGATATGGATATGAATATAGATATGGATATAGATATAGATGACATAGATAAAGGTGATAGAGATATAGGTGATAGAGATATAGATAGATATAGATATAAAAGATATAGATGTGTAGATGTAGATATAGACATAGATATGGATCTGTGAGGGGCAGCAAGCAGTCCTGAGTGGGGAGGTGGCCTGAGGCAGGTTGAGCATCAACCCATGCACCATGGGGCTCCTGGTTCCATTCCCAGTCAGGGCACATGCCCAGGTTGCAGGCTCCATCTCCAGTAAGGGGCATGCAGGAGGCAGCCAATCATTGATTCTCTTTCATCATTGATGTTTCTCTCTCTGCCTCTCTCTGTCTCTAAAATCAGGAAAAACATATGTTTAAAAAAAATAAAGACAAGCTGACTGAGAGTATTCTTGCAGAAATAAGAAACCAACACATTGCCACTAGGTTAAAGGGCCAGCGCTGTACTTGTTTCCATTCGGCTGATACACGTTGACTGCAGGTGACAGCTACGCAGGCACTGGTCCGGGCACCAGCATCCTCTGTCCACGGCTGGACCTGTTTCTTCCCCAGGTGTTTTTATTTAATGGAACATTTCTTACGAAAAGAGACTCGCAGATTCCAGAACTCTTGATCCGGAAGGAATAGTCTCACAGATGAGATGAATGAGTGATTTTTAAATGGTGCCAGCCAATAACAAGATTTCAGTGACGATGAGTGTGGAAACTCAACGAGGGGGCGGGGAGGGCATCCCTGGTTGGTCGGGGCCGATCCACGGAGGGGTGCCCTGTGAGCTGAAGCCTGGACCTTAAGGTATCAGCCACATGCGACAATGGGAGCAGCATTTCCAATGTGGAGTCACCAACCCAGTGCCTGAGACCTGAGAAACCAACCTGCTTTCCCACCAGGTTCTAATCTCCAAAACATCCCTCAGGGTGGGCACACACACTGGGGCACAGTCCAATCATATGTAAATGAGGCACAGTTGGGTCATATGTAAATAGGGCACAGTCGGGTCATATGTAAATGGGGCATAGTTGGGTCACATGTAAAAGGGCCATAGGTGGGTCATATGTAAATGGGGTATGGTTGGGTCATATGTAAATGGGCATAGTCAGCTCATATGTAAACGGGCCGTGGACGGGTTCACATAACCTGGGCCATCGATGGGGAGGAGTGTCATGGTGGTGCCAGGAGAGGCAGAGCCAGGGAGCAGCCCCCCGCTGGAGTCTGGTTGACACCTGTTCACTGAATGTTTGCGTCCCATGTTCATGGATAAAGATTTGCCTGAGCAGAAATCAGTCTCATTAATACCAAGCGTTTCATCCTGAATGCTGTTCAATGACTTCGGAAATGGGTCTCGTTTCTATTTAATCTGAAGAGTGTTTTCTCCAATATCCACGCTTGTACTTTACTAAAGGAAAGAACTCAAAGCCGAAGCCGCTCTTAAAGGGTTTTGTTCGTATTTCCTTTCTCTTTCTCTCTTTATACGAAAGTGTAGCAGTTGATGAAATAAAATCAAAATGGCAAAGGAGCAGATGGCAATAAAAAAGAATACAGCTTGCCTTAGTTCCTGTAAGAATTCTTAAACACGTTTCAAAAAATTAAAAAACAACAACAACAACAACCCAAGTCACAAATCTATTTCTAAAATAACAAGCTTACACGGTAACCAATTAACAAAAATTAACAGGAGTCGCTTATGGGCTGTTCAGGAGGACATTGGGTAAAACAAACACAACTAGGCGAGGCTGCTTTGAGTTGGCTTGTAGTCAGCCCTTAAATAGGCCCATCTATGTGAGGCAGCCAACACACATCAAAACAAGGTCGTCTGAAAGTCAACCAAATGTCAGAAAAAGGGATGAACCAGATCAGAAGACTGGGATGAATTTCTTCTTTCACCTTGTCCATCAGTGTCTTCACATCGAGGAGAGGGACAGGTGTTCGAGGAAGACAGAGATGGTGGTGGTAGCTGCACGGACATGACTGGGCCTCGAATGGCTGGGGTGTAACCCACTGTCAGCTGACTCTCAAGTCCTGGGGTGGCCCCTCTAGGCCGGTGCTCGTTGCTGGACCCTGTTTCTTACACCTTAGGTTTTTTTTTAAAAAAAACTAGAGTCCATGAACAAAGTACAGGAAAACACCATCTTATCGCAAACACGGCTTTGCCGGTGCAGGAATGAGTCCGTCTTGTTACTTGGTGCCCTTTGGTGTCTGGTTCCATCGGCCCAGGCAGCGGGCTGTCCTTCACCTCCTCCCATCCTGGGACAGGCAGAGGTGTGGGGAGGAGGAGAGGGTGTGGGTGTCTCTGCCCATTCCTGATGGAAGTCTTCATTCACTCAGGAGCTGGGGGTAAGCCCGTGGGGGGGTCAACTGCTCCTCTTGCTCTTCCGGGTGCATCCACTCCCTTATGGAATGTGGGGCTCCCTGAAAAAACGGGACAGTGGGGGGCCTGCTTGCTTTGGAGCTGTTGGTACCTCCAACCACGGGAGCCCCTGGCAGAAGGCCTGCGCAGCCCCGCTCAGACGGCCCCTGGGAGCTACGAACATTTACCGTTTCTGCTTCTCCCCCCTCCTAAGACTGTTTGGTTTTGCTAAATGTGAGCTATGTCTTGGCTGTTTGGAATATCTTGTACATTAAGACCCCTGAGAATTTACAGAAGCTAATTCCATTAAACTCACAAGCTGTTTACAGCAAATAAACCAACTCAATAAAAAAAAAAATCCCACAGAAATTCTCCTGATCGGGAGACGGGGGTGAAGCCGTTAGGCCGCTCCGGTTTAATTTCCAGGGTAATTACTTTGTGCCTCAAATACCACTGTTACAGATAAATCAGAGGAAACGAGAGTTTGTGAATTCTCTGAGGTTGGGCAATTTTTACTCTAGAGGAGAGATTTAGCGTTTGGTTTCACGTCAGGCTAACTTATTCTGTTAAAAGCTGAGAGTGTTTGCTGTTTGGAAGGTGGACGTGCTGTACGTGCTGTGGGTGCGGCGGGTTTTGCAACGACGCCTCAGGAGAGAGGCTGAATGGTCCAGCCCCGTTGCGTGTTTTAAGAAAGTAGCCGCCATATTAACTGGGGCTGAGTATGCGTGAGTGTACGTGTGTAAGCCTGTGTGTGAGTGCATGCGTGTGTGTGTGTGGGGGGGGTTGTGTGTATGTGTGTTATGTGTTTGCATGTGAGTGTGACCCTTTGTGAGCATATGTGTGTTTCTATCTTTCACCTTCCTCTCTGAAATCAATAAAAATATTTTTTTAAAAAAATAAAACAACAGCTGAAACTGGTTTGGCTCAGTGGATAGAGCATTGACCTGTGGACTGCAAGGTCCCAGGTTCGATTCCGGTCAGGGGCATGTACCTTGGCTGCGGGCACACCCCCAGTAGGGAGTGTGCAGGAGGCAGCTGATTGATGTTTCTCTCTCATCGATGTTTCTGACTTTCTATCCTTCTCCCTTCCTCTCTGTAAAAAAATCAATAAAATATATTTTAAAAAGTGAAATAAAAAATAAAAAATAAAACAACCAATAACAAAATAAAGTAAACAATAAAGCGCACAGCTTCCCCAGCATGGACTGCCTCCTCCTGCTGCCTTGTCTGGGAGGGGAGGGCGCTCTGGGCAGAGCGGGCTCCATGCCCAGGTTAGAGGCCAGCCTCCGAGAGCAGGGATCCGCTCCATGTTGAAACCCAGAGATGGAAAGGCAGGGATTGGAAACGGATGGGAAAATCCTGAATGCGTCCGTGATGGCGGCCAGGGCCCTGGGTGCTGGATGGACTGTTTCCATTTATCTTCCCGCCCCATGCTGCTGGGCCCATGAGGGTGACTTCTCTGGGGCCGCTGTCCAACGCAGTTCACTCAAACTCCCTCTCATTCAGGGGATGTGCGTGTGGGGGGGGGGGGGGAATTGAAGGTGGGGGTCACGGCCAGGGTCATGCTGGGGGCCACTGCGGCTCATTCTAGATCCGGGTGGCGGTCCTGTTTCTGACAGACCGAGTCAGGTCTGCGGGACTCAGCCTCCTCCTGGCGCTGAGCCATGGATGCTCTGCGTGAACACAACATGTGAAGGCAAAGCCGGCCTGTGCATGTCCTTCTGTTCCCTCACTGTATCTCTGGCCTGGGGAGGATGGCATCCCCTCCATCACAGGTTTCTCCTGGTGGTGGGACAGACTCACTCACACCAAACACGGGCTGCCATACGGAACAGATTGCTGCTGGTGGTGCCACAGCCTGGAGCGGCTGTCACCATTCTCATGTCCATCTCCACCCCGTAGTCCTTGACTTGGGAAGCCTAGCAGAGCTCATGCCTTGGCCACAGAGAATTGCGTTTGGGTTCATTGGTTTGAGGAGCTAACCCTGTGCACATACCCTGTTTTCTTTTTCTTTTTAAGTAAGCTCTGTTAGACTAACATTAGGACCATTGCTCTATTTGTGAAGTTAACATGCCCATAATTATTGTCATAAATTCAGCACATAGTTGTAAATACTCTCACTTTGTTTTCTTACAAGTTGTGTCTGAATGCATAATAATCTGGCCACTCAGTGTATATCCTATATAATAAAAGGCTAATATGCAAATTGTCCCTTTGACCAGGAGTTCAACCAGCAGGCAAACCGGCCAACCGCCCATGTCCCCTCCCCCTGGCCAGGCTGGCTGGACCCCATCCATGCACAAATTCATGCACCAGGCCTCTAATACACACACACACACACACACATACACACACACACACACACACACACATACATATACACACTGAGTGGCCAGAATATTATGTATTCAGAGATCATAATAATCTGGCCACTCAGTGTATATGTGTGTGTGTGTGTCTGTGTGTGTGTGTGTGCGTGCATACACACACACACACACGTGAGTGCGTGCAAGTGCTTGTTAAGGCCCCATTAGCTTAGCGAAGCGGGGTGGAAGCTGATAGCTGGCCACCAAACATGATGCGGGCTGTTGACTAAGTGTTCAGGACAGCGCCGCGGCAGGGAGCCTGAGTCATTCCTGGCACAGATCCTCAAGGACAAATTGCATATTTGGCAAAGAGCTGACAAGCATAGGCATGGCTGTGAGCCCCAAACACAGTCCACAGTAAATCTTGAATAATTGCCTTTTACTTTCAAGAATATTCTGTTCTTAACATATCGTTGGCTTAGCAGAAGAGACATAACTCTATCAAGAAACATATTTGTACTTCACAGAGTTAACTGCAAACCATGTTTTGTGCATAAATGTTCCTATTAAACTCACGTATTGTGATCAGTCCCAATTCAGGGTCATCCTCTGGGAGGCTGAGACCAGAGGGAATGATTTCAATTAACTTTCTGTCTGAAATGACTTCAGTTTCATTTATAAACAAATAGGGCTATCTTCTAGAAAATGCTCATGGTACACTTAAGCTTCATTTTTCATTGATACATTGATGATGTAAAGACTTTCATTCGTCTATAGCTATCACCATCAACATCAACACCATCTTCGTCATCACCGTCATTATCACCACTATCACCACCATTACCACCATCACCACTATCATCATCACCACCATCATCACCATCACCATCACCATCTTCATCATCATCATCGCCACCATCTTTGTCGTTCACCATCATTGTCACCTCCATCATCATCATCACTATCTTTGTCATCACCATCATTATCACTACTATCACCATCATCACCATCACCACCACCATCACCACCATCACCATCACTGTCATCACCACCTCACCACCATCACCATCACCAATACCATCACCACCATCACCATCATCAACACCATGACCACCATAACCATCATCATTATCACCACCACCACCATCATCATCACCATCATAATCATCATCATCATCACTATCACTATCACCATCATCATCATCGTCATCATCATCACCACCACCATCATCGAGGCAGAGCTAATGATCACAGAAAGAACCCACACAGAAGTAGCTACAGATACTCATGAACTTGCCCATTGCCCCCTTTCCTGGAGGCGTCAGTCTTTAGTCTCCACATCTAAGGCTGACCCCATGGAGAATATTTCATGAAGATTCCTGTTTTGTCATTGAGACTTCTGGGTTTTGTGTCCACTGGACTTCATAGGCATTCGTGACAAAGATGTCAGTCAAATAAAGCCCAAAGCAGAAGGACAGGCCACTCAGGCCTGCGTTTCTGATTACCTGAGGAATTGGTGATTGATTTACTCCTGGAAAACTAAATCTGGGACATAAACATATGTATGAGACATTAAAAGTATTTCTATACCCATGACCCAAAGTTAACATTTATCAATAAAGTTAATATGTAGCCTCTGGTTCCTAGAAATAATTTACATAATTAATAGATTATAAAATATGCCAACCTTTTATATTATTTAGATACATATATAAATCTATAATAGTGTTTAGAAAATCTAACCGCTTTGGAAATTCAGTGATATCTGAGGTTCTCAAAAGCATAAAGTACTCTTCCACAGATGTTAAAATGTGCTTTTCTCTATAAAACATAAAAATTATTCTGTTTCATTCCAAGGTCACTGCCACCAAAATTCTCCTTCACCTCCTTCCTGCAGAAGAACCTTCCTGATGAGCTTGCTGCCAGTACTTAGGACACTGAAAAAAATCACAACATTTGACACCCAAAACATTTTGAGGTCATCTTGTCTGAGGTGGTGGTTATTTTCGTTTTGTTTGTACATTTTGCACTAAATATTTTGCAAAGTTGGACTGTGAGGTCACTGAACATTTCTCTTCTGTCTACTGAACTCTGTATGATTGGGCCAATGCTTACCTTTATCTTTGATGGGGTCTTTCTAGGCATCAGACAAGTTAGCTTGTGTACATCTTGAATAGAGAGCTGCTTTCATGTATAAGGTTTTGGTATCAGTTATTAAAAAGCTTAAAAAGTATTAGAATTTTAAAATAAAAATGAATAAAACGAATTGATTCACAGTAGTCATAAGACAATGAAAAGATAAACCTATCTGGTAGACCCTGGCTCAAATTGTAGAATAGGCCTCTGTGGCCCAGGGATGTTAGTCCACATTGTAAGGCCTGCGGTTAGGATTCATGTTTGTTTAAATCCATAAATGCAATTAGAATTGATATTTGCCTTAATTTGGAAATATAGCAATGTTCCTATAAAAAATTTTGGCTCAAACTATTCTTATTATAGTTGTTCTCCTTTCATTAGTTACTTAGAATTAGAAGCATCGATTTAGTTAATTCTTCAGAATTTTAACTGTAGAATCAATAATATGTAATTATTAAACTACTTCATTAAATGATCCAATAATTTCAACAGACTAGTGTTGCCTTCTCTTCCACCAATCTGTATAACCTCCCGGTGATATGAGGAGGGGACGGCCCTTCCCATCTCTCTCCCCGGATGCAGGATACAGTTGGCACCTTTATACCGAAGCAGTGATTCTGGGAATCATCTAGAAAATGCTTATCTAGATTTCTCTGCAATAGCGCTCTCTAAATGCTGGACGCTTCTTTGCAGGGTACAAGAGCAATAAATACATTAAAATAAGACATTTCCAATCAAAATGTATTTGCAAAAAAAAAAATAATACCTTTACGAAAAAACAGTATTTGCATGAAAATAAAGTATATTTTCCCAATTTCTCAGCATTTCATACAAGTCCCTTCCATCCTGTCTCAATAGTTGCAATAACAAAGGCATCCCCTGATATTTAGAATTCTATTTTTGCAATATTCCTGACATTTCTGGCTGCATTACTGAGGTCTCCTGTGTGCCCCTTACAAACATGCCAACATCCTGCTCTCCCGGCTGCCGAGACCAAAGGTGCACAGGCGTTTCCCTCTTTACGGAGCGCTGGCTCTGACCAGAGGCATCTTAAGTGCCTGCTGACATCCCCCCTTCTGCCCTAATGAGAATGCGGTCCCCTACCACCTCCCCCAGACACACCCCCGATCAGCAGCCAGGTGAGCGTGGGGCCTGGGCCTGCAGTGGAGATGCCACTCCCCAGCTAGCAGTTCTTCTCCTTCAGGACCGGACCAAGCAACGCCTGACTCTGGGCTATGACCTCGGTGAAAGCCCCAGGTCCGTGCTGCCTCAGCCTTTACCTGGCCCTGGATATGGGCTTCTGTGGGGTGCCCGCCAGCATGTGTCATCTTAAATGAAGGGTGACACTTTTAGGGCGAAAGTGCTGGCTCTGAGGCAGCCCTTCCACCCTGGACTGCCCTGCACGGCTCTGTGGACCGGCCTGCATGACCCCGTGGACCGGCCTGCAAGGACCTGCGGACTGGCCTGCACGACCCCGTGGACCGGCCTGCATGACCCTGTGGACTGGCCTGTACAGACCACCTTACTCACGGGCTGTCCGGATGGCGCTGTTCCAGGCTGGTATTGCTCCACCTGCTTGTCATTGAGAACCAGGGACGAAGCCCTCCCCTGACCAGGGATGAGCCTTTTCCACAGGGGACATGCTAGGCCTGGGACAGAGACTCAGAGTGTCTCTTATGTGCTTTTGCTAGGATGTGGACCAATCCAGTCACTCTGCAGGAGGCAACATTAAGGGGCCCTGGGACCCTCTCAGCCTCCAGGGGGCGCTGTGAGCCCCGTGGGATGAGCACAGTTTGCATCCTTTCATGGGGAAAGCGTGGGAGTAATTGAAATTGCTCACTTAGTCCCTTGCAATGCTGAGCTCGAACCCGAATTCAGCAGCTGGTACTTCAGTAGGTCAGCTGTGGGACCACAGAAGGCCATTTCCACCTCCACCTCCTCTCCCTTTTCTGTGGGGCACACCTGTGTATGGATTCGCCAGGCCCAGGACAGAGGAGATAATTAATGGCTACAGAGATGCATCAGAACAATGATGCCTGTGCAATTACAAAAATGGCAGCGGGAGTGGTACTTCCGGGACCCACTGGGGGGCGCTGCCAGAGCCTAGACCCCAGAGACTGTGAGGGCCTTAAAATTCAGGGTGCAGAATGGAGGTGAAGACGAGGGGTGCGGCCTTCTGGTGCACACACAGAGCAATTCCATTGGGCTCCATTCATCTAAAGGGACAGGGCTCGGCTCTGAGCTTGAAAGATTGCTTGAACTCCCCGATCAGCAGAACTATGTGTGTGCAAATTATGAAAACATCTCACTTTGTGATATCTCTCTTCTCCCTGAGTTGTCCTCAGACTTTTTATCTAATTAAGCAGGAAATCGTCTTGGGAAGCATTTGTGTGGTGCATTAATTTTTTTCTTATTAGGAGAAGCTCCTTAAAAATGAATTTATGTGCGGTGATAAGGAAATGTTTTGCTTAACAGTGAGATAGAATATCTTTCTTCCATACATATAAAATGGTCAATTTGGGGAAAATATCTCTTCCAAAATTTCAGGCTACCAACCACTTATCTTATGCATGAATTTTCATAAAGACCTGATAAGACCACTTTTATCTTTCCCTGAATAGAAAAGAATGCGTCCCCCATCTTTGTGAAATAGTTTTCTTAGCTTCTTATTTAGTTTATGGTAATGTTTGGCATTTAATTTGACAAATACTATATGATGTTGAATTCAGGCCTGGAATTGCTTTCTTTGGGATGAAAAGCACATAAAGAAGTGGTTACGATCCAATGTGTTTAGTTAGAACGCACACTCCAAAGTGGTTATGTTGTCTATTTGGCCTGTTATATATATTAACAGAATCTAGAGGAAGGGATTTGAAAAAGGCGTTGAGGACCAGCTGAATTGCCTGCTGGGAAAAATGAACATATCCATCGATAGCCAGTCCTCCATGTCAAAACCAACCGCTATGGAGCGTTCAGGTTTTGCAGCAAATCTCTAGTTGTCGTCACATCCACATCAATACTCACTCCTCGGTCCTCTACGTGGGCTCCCAGCGTGATCCAGAGGGGAAACCCAGCGACAGAGGCAAGGGACAGTGGGTGGGGGTCCCTGGGAAAGAGAAAAGGTGCCAAGGGCTCAGGATGAGGCTGGGTGATAATGGAATCTGCGGGGTGCTCCTAGTGTAAAAGCTGGGATGTTTAGGAAGAACTTGGAGAAGGTTCAGCTGCTGCGCCCCCAGGGGCCCCCATAATCCGGGAAACATCTGCTGCTGGAGAGGCTTCCAGAAGGAGGTCCCAGAGTGAACACAGTCCCAGCAAGCTCCCATCCCTGTAGTGCATGGTAATGGTTTAGTAAATGGAGGGAGGGTGGGAGGGAGGGACAGATGGGCAGGTATATGGATAGAGGGACTGGTGGATGGCTGGAAGGATGGGTGGATGGGTGGATGGATAGACAGAAGGACTGGTGGATGGATGGAAGGGGGGGTGGATGGATAGATGGATTGACATATGGACTGGTGGATAGATAGATGGGTAATGGGAGGATGATTGGATGGACAGATAGATGGGTGAGTGAATGGATATATGAACTGGTGGATGGATGGGTGGATGGATGGATAAGTAGGTGGATGAATGGAAGGATGTGTGGATGGATGGAAAGAGGGATTGACAGATGGACTAGTGGGTAGATGGGAGGATGTATAGGTGGAAGGATGGGTGGATGATTGGATGGACAGACAGATGGATGGGTGAATGGATATATGGACTGGTGGATGGATGGGTGGATGGATGGATGGATGACTGGATGGATGAAAAGAAAATTAAAGTAATGCATGAATAAATAAATGAAAAATATCTGGAGAAATTGTCAAAGCAACACAGTTACTCCTTACTGTAAGATTTGTGTTTTGGGGAGTCCTGCCTTTTTATTTCTCACTGTAACCCATGTCTCAGAAGTATAGCGTCATGGCCAACTCAAGCCAGATGAGTTCTATTCTCATGTACTTACGTGCTGGCCTGTTTCGAAATTGATCAACGGCACTCTAGCGTGGGGGTGAAGCGATGGCTGTCAGAACTCCTCGGGCTTCTCAGGGCCAGCTCTGTGAGAGCGGTAAGCAGGCCACGTCCACGCTGACTGTTCTCAGCCTGTTCAATGGTTCCAGGCAAGGACCCCAGAACAGATACCACACTGGGCACCCATTGCCACATTTCTTTGGCATCTACTTCAAACAGACCTACTCACTGAAGTATAATATTTAATTTCAACTCAACATTCAAATTACTATCTATACTGGATTCATTTACATTTTGTCAAATAACCAGTTCTGTTTGGCACAATAAACAGTCATAGAAAGGATGCACTGGGCACTCCTCTGCTGGGTGAGCATGCCCCCCACTAAGATGGTAGACCTTCCGTGGAGCCTAAGGAGGAAAGGCAGCCAAATTCGAGGGCGCTGAGCCACTGAACTGAAAGACAGGCGCTCGTACATTTCAGGGTGAGAGTGTGGCAGGGGCAGCAGAGCCAAATGCAGGTTTTGAAGCTGAACGATTAGATTCAAATCTATATTTGCTTCTCATCACTTACTGTGGTTGAATCCCAGTCCCCCTAAACCCCGTGTGGATGTCAGAACAGCTGGTGACTCGGAATGGGATCCTGTTTGGAAGTGAGTCTGACGGAGGTGGTCATGGCAACATGACGTGGTTAGCCCATGGCCTCGCCCAACAGGACTGGGGTCCTCATGAAAAGGGGCTGTGGGCAGAGAGGGGAGACGGCCACGTGGAGCGGACAGAGTGGGTGAGGCATCCACAGGCCACAGGACGACACAGGTGCAGGCGCGCCTGCTGTCAGCGCGAGCGTGGCCCTGCTCATACCTTGACGTTGGACTTGGGCGTCCAGAAGACATGGTTCTGTTATTTTAAGCCGAGTTGTTGGTGGTTCTAGCTGTGGCAGCCCCAGTGAATCAGCCCGTTTTCTGAAATGTTTTCCATCATGTCACGCAGGCGCCTTCACGTTCCGTAATCTCCCCGGGGATGCTGACTTCTCTGAAACCGGACGCCTGGCGCCCAACAGCGACAGGGTTTGGGGGTGACATGAAGAGACCCTGCCGGAGGGAGCCGTACCCACTGGGCTTGCTACGTGGAAGTTCTCACTAGATGCTTTCCCAATAAGGTCTTCTCAGAGCTCCCCACGTCCTGGCCATTGCCACGCGTGCACATGCTCCTGCCTTTGTCACTTGTGTCCGTTATGAGGTGAAGGGTGACTCTATGTATACTTTTACTGCCGCAAATAACCACTCTGTGAGCTGTTTGTAACTGAAAATGAACCCGAGATGGAAAGCATTCTCTTTTATGTTGCGCTTCCATTAAATAACCATTTTCCCATGCTTAGGGGTATTTCTAGTGAGAGAAAGAGGATGCCAAAGATGCATAATTGGCACCAAAATTAGCATGCTAAATTTTTTATCGTGACAATAACGAATTTTCCTCGGGGCCCCGGCGGTGTTTAATTAATTTGTTGTGTGCATGTTAAAAGGAGGAGAGTGAGAAGGGAAGTCATACTGATGCTCAGGGTTCTGTGGAAATTCCATGGACCTGCTTTTCAGTGACATAGCGGGTTTTCCGCCATTTGCGTACACCCAAACTGTGGCTCCCAAGCCACATGCGGCTCTTTGGCCCCTTGAGTGTGGCTCTTCCACAAAACATCACAGCCTGGGCGAGTCTATTTTGAACAAGTGGTGTTAGAGAAAGTTTAAGCTTAAAAACTGTGGCTCTCAAAAGAAATTGCAATCGTTGTGCTGTTGATATTTGGCTCTGTGGACTCATGAGTTTGCCGACCACTGACCCAGATGACCAGCTGCCCTCTCCACACCCCAGAAAGAATCACCCCCCTCCCTCCTCCCCACCCCAGCCCTGCAAGGGCGGGTCTGGATGAATTCGTGAAGACAGCTGAGGTTCTCAAAAACCCCTCCAGCACAGAAACTACAAAAACACCTCCCTACATACATTTCTGAATTTGCAGACTTAATAAAAACCCAAGAAAAGACACCTATAAAGAGAATTATAGCCAATCTCACATGTAAATGCTGACTCAAAATATCTAAAGATTAATTTATAGTTTGGGAGTCAATTAAACAATGAATGTATAAAAAGTAAAGAGATTCAATTTAGTAAAATTGCAATAGGTTAAATGTTAGAAAATTAAATATATCAGTAGATTGTAAAAGCCAAATTCCTAATGATATATAACAATTTATTAATGTAGACGTGTAAATACCAAACATAGTAAATAAAATTTAGCACTTGTTTATAGCTTATAAACTTAGGCAAATGTAAGATGCAAGATACTTTTTTAAAATTTAGTAGCATTTTCATAGAATATTTTCAAAGCATTCTTACTAAAGAAGATATACCACTTTTACTGCTATCCTCTACTCATCATCCAGAAATGTTAATTAATGCAGCCAGTCAAGGTATAAAATAAGCATATACCTTTTAAATTTTTTTTATTTTTGCCGAGACCAGTTTGGCTCAGTGGATAGAGCGTCGGACTGCAGACAGAAGGGTCCCGGGTTCGATTCCGGTCAAGGGCATGTATGTTGGCTGCGGGCACATCCCCAGTAGGGAGCGTGCAAGAGGCAGCTGATCGATGTTTTTCTCTCATCGATGTTTCTGACTTTCTATACCTCTCCTTCCGCTCTGTAAAAAATCAATAAAATATATTTAAAAAAAATAAAAATATATTTTTTTATTGGCAGCTTGAAATTTATCCTGATGGGATCATTTTCCTTCATATTTTTTTCAGTTATTGAGGAATAATGACTATATAGGACTGCATGCACTTAAGGTTCACAGTGTCATGTTTCTACTGGAGCGGCGTTTATACCACAGCCAGTGGCCAATGCTGCACCTCTGTGTGACCCTCGTGGAGGGTGCTGGGTAACCACGTGCAGGCAAACGGCTGAGGTGGACGGCAGGCCCTGTGTGAACCGGGGCCTCAGATGCTGCGTCTGTAAAGTCCCTCTTCATCCGGCCACATCACCGCACCTGCATGGGCATGGGTGCTGCCATCATTGGCGTCGCCATCCCTTTTGACTGGGGCATTGGCGTCTCCTTTGTAACCTTGGTCTATCTCTGAGAAATGCCTCCCCGTCTCAGCCCCTGTTCTGTCCTGTCTGTCACGTGTCCTGTGGCTATCGATGTCCTGCATGGCCTCCCAGTGGCCATGGCCCCTCTCCTGAAGGCGTTCCACTGGATACCATCCCAGATGTGCACTTGACCTCCCATAATGCCCGAGGACATTTGCACACGTGCAAGCCTGCCCCCGCCGGGGTCGCCTCCTGCTGGCTGAAGAACCCAAACCTGCCGTCACTGCCCGTGGGCAGTTCATTCGGGCTGAGCGTCCAGCGGCTTCTCCCGTAACGGTCCCTCTCTGTCCCCTCCATCTAGCCCAGTCTTCTGGTCGGCAAACTCATTAGTCAACAGAGCCGACGATGGAAATTTCTTTTGAGAGCCAGATTTTTCAAACTTAAACTATATAGGTAGGTATATTGTTATGAACTTAAATAGGGTACACCTAAGCTGGCCTTTGCTAAAGACTCAAAGGGGCAAAGAGCTGCATGTGGCTTGTGAGCCGAAGTTTGCCAACCACTGGTCTACTTAGTCTCCCATCAAACTTTATCTGTGTGCATTTCCCATCATGCATGGTGCTCACTCAGCTCAGGTCTGCCACACCCTTCCCTCATGATTAGGTCAGGGCCTGGCTCCCCGGATCCCAGTGGATGCACCTTGCCCTGGCCCACGATGGGCTGACCACTGCTTCCTGCCACTTGCCCAGCTCCATACTCTGCAGCGGGCAGTTCTTGGAGATTGAAAATGTCTTTATGGAAAGAGAACGTTGCTATGTCCTTACTCGGCCCCTCAGTCAGTAGCTGCTCATGGGAAACAAGCAGAAAGCGCTGAACAGACAGTGGAAGAGAGGACGCACTTGCCCCCCCAGAATCACAGCCCTGGGGGGGACCGTGTGTACCCCGTTGGACTGTGTGTGGCTGAACACAGCCCAGAGCACCGGCTCTGGCCGCTCCCCAGGGACTGGAGTCTTCTGCAGGGAAGAAGATGGAAAGGCCAAAGGTCAAGCATGAAGATTCCCCAGACAGCCACATGGCCACAGCACACCTTGTCTCCTGAGTCCCAACACCATGAGGCTCATCGAGGCTGGAACACAACTACAGCACAGCCATGCATGAAAGTGGGTGCAAGGTAAGCCTGGGTCCCCAGGAAAAGCTCAAACTAGGCCCTGGTCCTCTTCATAAGAAGGAAAAAACACCTCCAATTTATCTTGGAGAAACAGCCTTCCAAAACTGTGGCCATTAGCAGTGTCCACAAGTATACAGAGCAAACACCATAGGAGCAAAATAAAAAACAAGCAGCTATTCCCAACCTCTGTCTTCTTAGGGTGGCATTCTGATGGAAGCGCTGTCCGTTCGGAGGCACTGTCCGTGCCTCAGGAACTACCGTAGCAGCAGTGTTGTTGGCAAGATGTGCGTGTTTGTTTTTAATGGCATAAACATTTGGCGATGTGTGTAGAAACCAGCATGGTTCCAGGTGCCGGTAGGCACACCGTGGGTTCAAAGTGAAATTTCCCGAGACTCCCAGCCCAGAGCGATCGGGGGTCCCCCTTGAGCAGCCATGGTTCCGGGACATTGTGGGCAGAGCCTGAGTGCCCTCCGCGGGTTAAAGTGCTGATTGAGTAACCAGATGTGAGAGTTTAGCCTCTTCTGAGTGTGGCCTGTTTTTGTTGCCCATGTATGTCTGCCTCCCAGAATTCTTTGTTACTACATCCCTACCTTGATGTGCTCAGGCTGCCATCGCAAAACACGGCTGGATGGGAGGCTCAGAACCATAAACATTTGTTTCTCACAGACCTGGCTGCTGGAAAGGCCAAGATCATGGCAACAACACGTCATCTGTGTCTGTGAAAGTCCAGAGATCCCTTTGTGTGTCCCCGGAGGATCGAGGGACACTAATTCCATTGATGAGGGCCCCATCATCCTGACTTAATCCCCTCCCAAAGGCCCCATCTCCAAATAGCATCAGATTGAGGGTTAGGGTGGCATAGGCACTAGATCTCTAAGAGTCTGTGTCTCAGTGGTTTGAGGCAACCCAGACAGTCTCCTCACTAATAAAAGGCACAGGTGAGCAATCCTGGTCTCATCTCACAGAGGAGACAATATCCTGTATAATAAAAGCCTAATATGCAAATCAGCTGAACAGCAGAATGACCGGTCGCTATGACATGCACTGACCACCAAGGGGCAGACCTTCAACACTGCCCCCTAGTGGTCAGTGCATTCCTACAGGGGTAGCACCACTCAGCCAGAAGCCAGGGCCACAGCGGGTGAGCTCAGCGGCAGGGGCAGGAGCCTCACATGCCTCTGCTGCAGGGAGGAGGTAAGGAATGAGAAGTCCCGGACTGCCAGAGCCCCGGACTATGAGAGGGATGTTCAACTGCTGGCTTAGGTCCAATCCCCGGTGGAAAAGGGCCTAAGCTGGCAGGCAGGCATTTCCTGAGAGGTCCCTGACAGCAAGAGGGAGCAGGCTGGGCTGAGGGCCTTGCCTCGCCCCCCTCCCCACCCACAGTGCATGAATCTTGTGCACTGGGCCTCTAGTAAACCATAATCGTGAGAAATATTTGCTCACACAGAGAGTGCATGTTATGGTAGATGCCCCTGTATTCCTTTGAGCTATCACTCACTCCTACATGTGTGGTTTCAATAACTCACCGTACATAACAAACACACACCTAGATGCCTTCACGTTCAGAACAGAGAGCAGCTTACGCTCGTGCTCAGCGGGAGCCCCACACCCAAATGCAGAGTGGTGGGCGACCTCGTGGTGGCCGAGATGGCGACAGAGATGGTGACAGAGATGACTCAGGCTCCTATCACATCCTCAGCACCATCCTGCCCTGCACTCCAGAGACTGCTAGCATGCCCTCTACTCTGTAACACTGACCACGGATCTCTTTGCCCCTGTTGGCAACTCAAGTTTTTCATCGGTTCACCATCATCATCTCAATCTAGAAGCCAGGCCTTTGGGATTGCAGCCATGAGCACGTAACAGTGCTATTTATCTCTGGTCCTGACAGAGGGAGCGGACGAGGAGCAATGAGCTAGTAGCTCATGGTCTACAGTCTTATACAACAAAGTCCACCTCGACCTGGGACCCTGAGGCCTGGCCGGGGGCATGGTTGAGCTTTGCCTGCCCCAGGCACGTGTGAGCAGGGCGTTTATCACCTTCAATGTGACCCTTTCCTATTTAATATCGGGAAAGAGGAAAGGCTCTCCTCTCGCTATCATGGATTTCTTCTGTTCTGAGCAACTCAGACTGGGATGTGATGGTTAATATTTTAAATTACATGGAGGAGGGTGAAGGGCATGTGTAAGGAAAATGAACAAACGCTGTTATTGACAGAATAGATGCAGAGGGAGAGTATTCCTTTAGAAATACACTAGGTTTCTGTGCTTCCTGATTATAGACACATTTCCTCCTTCCCCAGGAGCTACATCCATTTTCTGTTTTTCTTGGTCATTTATTTGCTCTTTGAGGGCAAGGACACATCCTAGTTTCTGCGTTTAAAGTGTTTATCCATTAATGGTGATGCACAGACCTCTTTTCCTTCTTGTTTTTACCGTAATGTCACACCTGTGGGTTACCACACGCACTGTGTGTGTGTGTGTGTGTGTGTGTGTGTGTGTGTGTGTGTTTGTGTGTGTGTGTGTGTATGTGTGTGTGTGTCTGTCCTTCTCAAGGACAGGAAACCGTGGTCCATCAGCTCCTGACTCGGTGCAAATGGGAAGGAAAGCAGCAGCAGAAAGTAGATCCTGGTATCTAAATACACGGGCGTTGCCATCTACTCTGGATTCAGGACCCTGGACAGAGGTGTTGCTTCTGGATTCTACTTTGGTGACACTGGTGTGTAGTTGAGTCCTGTAGCCTCTGTCCTCCTGATGCCATTTATAGGCAGCAAATACGATGTCTTCCCTCGTCCTCTCCTGTCATGCACTGCTGGCTCAGGAAGCATGCCCGCCCTCTCAACGGTGATTCCCAAGAACCCCAACAAACCATCATTAACGTCCGGCCCATGTGGTTGCGTGGTCGAGCATCAACCTATGAACCAGGAGGTCACAGTTTAATTCCCGGTCAGGGCACATACCCAGATTGTGGGCTCAATCTCCAGTGGGGGGAGTGCAGGAGGCAGCTGATCCATGATTCTCTCTCCTCATGGATGTTTCTCTCTCCTTCTCCCTTCCTCTCTGAAAGCAATAAAGATATTAAAAATAAAAGATATGGCACTAGTGGGAATAGAGGAGGGACAAGTGTTAACATGATGGGTTCGACATTTTATAGCTTTTAGATAAATGCCTCTTCTCTCCCTCTTTCTCTCCTCCCTCACCCCTAGTTATGTTTAAGAACCGTTGTGGGAACAGGAGGAACAGAGATCCTTTAGGGAGTATGACGTCTGCACCGTATTTTCAAAACTGTTGTGTGATTTCATACGAGAAATGGGGAGACATCATTTGAGACTGAGGTCTCTGAGGTGCGAGTGCCCTGCTGTGGAGTGAACGCCATGTAAAAATCATTCCTATTTACCCAAAAATGAACAGGGCATGGGCCAGGGATGTTGACAAGGTTGCTGAAAGACGTTTTACTTGTTTAATGTATCTGAACCCACAACGGGTTATGGTTGCATGAACTTGAAGTTCCTCCATATTTCCCATCCACTTCTTCATTGCCCCCCCTTCATTACCCTGCCCCGTACCTCCCCCACTTCTTCATTGTTCCGTATCTCCCCCTTTGCCAGTATCATGTTCTTCCACTCAAGAGCCCCTGAGGGTCTCTGTTTGTTGGTCTGACAGCGTCTCCCTTTCCAAAGCTGCTGTCCGAGATGCAGGCTTCCTGGTGGCATCATGTCATTGCAGTCTTTCCAGATCTCCTGCTTCTCCATCCACCTCCGTTTTTCTGTGCAGAAATCGGCCGTCGGCCTTCTTGTTGCTGCTCGGGCTGAGTTCTCTGTCACTGATTTTGGGTTTGCACCTAGACATTGAACTTTCCCTTTATCTCTCCTGCCTTTTCACGTCTGTGACTAGATGCCTTTAATCAGTTACCATCAACGATCTGCTGTCTCTTCAGATATCGCCCTTGCTCTCCGTGTTCCAAGCCTCCTCATGGAAAAAGGAGAGTCGCTGTGTGCTCTCGGGTCCCTGGCTTCCCTGACAGTCATACTTCATTTCTGACCGCTTCATCTCCCCATTCTTGTTTACCTGTCCGCTGGCTCATCTCCCCGTTCTGACTTACCTGTCCACTGGCTTCATCTCCCTGTCTTGTTTACCTGTCTGCTGGCTCATCTCCCCATTCTGACTTACCTGTCTTGTTTACCTGTCCCCTGGCTTCATCTCCCCATTCTTATTCACCTGTCTGCTGGCTTCGTCTCTCCATCTTACTTACCTGTCTGCTGGCTCATCTCCCCATTCTGACTTACCTGTCCGGTGGCTTCGTCTCCCCATCTTACTTACCTGTCTGCTGGCTTCATCTCCCCATTCTTATTCACCTGTCTGGTGGCTTCATCTCCCTATCTTACTTACCTGTCCGCTGGCTTCGTCTCTCCATCTTACTTACCTATCTGCTGGCTTCATCTCCCCATTCTTATTCACCTGTCTGGTGGCTTCATCTCCCTATCTTACTTACCTGTCCGCTGGCTTCGTCTCTCCATCTTACTTACCTGTCCGCTGGCTTCATCTCTCCATCTTACTTACCTGTCTGCTGGCTTCATCTCCCCATTCTGACTTACCTGTCCGCTGGCTTCGTCTCTCCATCTTACTTACCTGTCTGCTGGCTTCATCTCCCCATTCTTGTTTACCTGTCCACTGGCTTCGTCTCTCCATCTGACTTACCTGTCCGCTGGCTTCGTCTCTCCATCTTACTTACCTGTCTGCTGGCTTCATCTCCCCATTCTGACTTACCTGTCCGCTGGCTTCGTCTCTCCATCTTACTTACCTGTCTGCTGGCTTCATCTCCCCATTCTGACTTACCTGTCCGCTGGCTTCGTCTCTCCATCTTACTTACCTGTCCCCTGGCTTCGTCTCCCCATCTCACTTACCTGTCCGCTGGCTTCGTCTCTCCGTCTTACTTACCTGTCCACTGGCTTCATCTCCCCGTTCTTGTTTACCTGTTTGCTGGCTTCCTCTCCCCATTCTCACTTACCTGTCTGCTGGCTTGCGACCCTCGTTCAGGTGCAGTTGGGAGCCAGACGCAGGCCTGACCCAGAGCCTACACCTTGACCTTGCCAGGTTGCCATGGGGAGGTCAGGGGATCTGCAGAGTTTCTGGGCTCACTGTTCCCACCTGTCATCGTTGAAGCTAAAGCAGAACTCTCAGGAGGGAGGGAAGGGCATGGGCGAGAATAATATGTCTTCCTCTGCTGAGAGGAAAGACAGGGTTCCCACCGGATGGGACAGAAGGCCGGGGCCGCGGGCCAGGGTGGGGCTCAGAGGGCCTTCGGGGAGCACGCTGGCCAACTTGGCAGCCAGTGAACAAGGGGGGAAGTTGGCCAGGGTCCCCGTGGATCCCAGAGTTAGATGGGCAACTGCGGGCAAGGAGTTTGCATCCAAAACCAAAACCTGCCCTCACAGCCAGGAGCCCCCCGCTTGGAGGAGATTTAAAACATCCACAGGGTGGAAGGTGATTCATAAGTAAGGACTCCAAAGTCCTCGGGGGCCTCGTTATTATAATCAATTATAGGGTCTTCCAGGAGGACAGCTATGAATTCAGCCAATCTGAAGACCTTAACACATTGAGGACGGATCATGAGAATTCTCATGTTTCCTGTTCTGAGGCTTGTAGCCAAGCGGGAGAATTCCTTAAAAAGATATTATCCTGTAAGAACACGTAATAAATAACTTCAAAATGCAAATAACTTCAAAATGCAATGGGCATTTAATTTTAAAGCGTGTCATTAACATTTATGTAAAGTGTCTTTTGTACTCATTCAATAGAAACTTATCTGGCCACTGGGTAAAGCTAGCAATAAAACTACAGGTCTGAGATGTGTTAAGAGTATTAAGTGAAACTTTCCCCTCTTCCCTCATTTGGATTTGAGATATTTAAAAAATAAAATCTAGCCCTAACCAGTGTGGCTCAGTGGATAGAGCGTCGGCCTGCAGACTGGAAGGTCCCAGGTTCGATTCCAGTCAAGGGCATGTACCTTGGTTGCAGGCACATCCCCAGTAGGAGGTGTGCAGGAGGCAGTTGATCTGATGTTTCTCTCTCATCGATGTTTCTAGCCTTCTAGCCCTCTCCTTTCCTCTCTGTAAAAAATCGAATAAAATATATTTTAAAAATAAAATAAAATCTAAGAAATTAAGTGCAAAATAAAATAATGAAAACATAGAGGTTAGCATATATTTATGCATATGTTACCCTGAATTTCTTGTTGGCCCACTCATAATAATCAAAGCAATACTAAGGAAGTGAATACCCATGATCTAATACTGTCACCATGGAGATAGGGCCCACTGCGCTCACTGAATTTGGAAACTTAGCTGAGAGCCGCAGAGGTTTATACATGCATAAATCTAAATAATCATCCTGTTAATTATTGAAAAAGTCTTTAAGCGTAACTGAAACATGTGCCTCAAAACATAAAATACATGAAATAAAAATGGATGGTTTTATGTATTAATAGTTAAGTAAACTTCTATAAATATCTTAATATCACTGGAAATGGAATGTACTTGGGTAGATAGTAACACATTTATTAAAACTTTAAGATAAAGTTTGGGAAGCGATTTTCAGTCTCCTAGCCATTGTGCTTAAAAAGACACGAAACAATTAAGCAACCATGTCATGTATTTTTTTTCCTTTGTGTGTTCAGCACTATGCATGGAGGACCTCCTCCATGTAAAGCCGAAGCTCATACAGGGTGACTCCACTCCCCTGTCGCAGCCGAAAGCCAGTGAGCGGCCAGGTGCAGTCTCGCTCTCGGTAGAGTGGGGCGGGGTCGCTGGGCAGAAGCTGTAGGGGTAACCGCGTCCTTTCCTCCATGACGAGGCCTGCGGAGGGATGGTGTCAGAGGGTTTGCCAGAAGGCCTCATCCGATCCTGGCTGCGGGGTGAGGCAGCACCGATCCCTCATGGCCAGGTGTGTCTGGCTTTAGACTGAAGCCTGGGCAGGAAAGAGTTCGGAGAAAGGCGGGAGCACACAGACTGCGGGCCAAACCCCTCGGCAGGAAGGGGACTGGGGCTTTCGTAGACGACCCACAAAGACCTCTGGATCTCGGATGCCAGGAGGCAAGCAGAGCAATAGTCTTGAGCGTTTGAGGGCACAATGTGCACAGCTCTAGGGTCCTCTGTCTCCTGACCGAGATTCTAAGAACAGCGACAGGGCAACGGGGAATGGAGACTGCCTCGGGGAGAAGCAACAAGAAAAGGAGAGGGGTGTTGGGAGATCCCTCGATGAATGATTGCTAGGTGTTCACCCAGGAGATCGTGGCAGGTGATGGTGGAGGCGGACAGAAGCTAACGGACTGAGAACGTGACTTGAGGATGTGGTGGGGGATTGTGTGATGCGTACTTCACAGGACCGTGTGGCTGGTAGAGGGAGGATGACCTACCCAGGAATCAGATTGCCAGCTGTTTGGAAGCCATGGAGCTTGTTTAGTCTGATGACATCAGTGGCTGTGGGTCAAGATCATTTTTGAAGGAAGAGGTCAAGAGGAATTGCTGATAAGGGGTGTGGAGTAGAAGAAAAGGAGGAGGATCAGGAAATAGCACTTCACCAAGGACCGAGCTAATCAGAACAACTTAACTAATGTGATAGTGCGTGTTAAGAATGGTTTATGTTGCCTGGGTGGGTGGCTCAGTGGTTGGGTGTCCCATCTATGAAGCAGAAGATCACAGTCGATTCCCTGTCAGGGCACATGCCTGGGTTGTGGGCTTGATCCCCAGTAGGAGACATGTAGGAGGCAGCTCTCAATGGTTCTCTCTCATCACTGATGTTTCTGTCTCTCCGTCACCCTTCCTCTCTGAAAGCAATAAAAAAATATTTTTAAAGGAATACCTTATGCACAAAGCTGACATGACATATGGGGTATGTCATAGGTTTTCACAGAGAAGAACCCCTTTGGCCACATTGTGGCCTGAGACACACTTGGATAGTGAAGGGTTTGTTGTCTCCATTCTGTTTATTTTTAAACATATTTTGTTAATTTTTTACAGAGAGGAAGGGAGAGGGAGAGTGAGTTAGAAACATTGATGAGAGAGAGAGACATCGATCAGCTGCCTCCTGCACACTCCCTCCGGGGGATGTGCCCACAACCAACGTACATGCCCTTGACCAGAACCGAACCTGAGACCCTTCCGTCCGCAGGCGGACGCTCTATCCACTGAGCCACACTGGTCAGGGCTCCATTCTATTTTGACTGGAGATGGCCCAGCATAGAGACTCCGGTCCCATTGTCACTGAGACGCTCTCTGAGGAAGGGCTGCTCCGGGGTGAGCTGGGAGGGGAGCGTTTTCCCTACAAATCTGAAAGAGTGTGCAGTGAGCTAGTCCTGACATCACTGATCCTTTAGCTCTCCCCACTGAGGCACTCATAAACTCATCCTTAAGACCCAGAGAGCATCGCCAGTGTGAGAAGGCTTTGCATATGACCAATTTATTATTAAGCAAGAGTTGCGTGTGGTAAACTGGTACTCGTGTTCGGAACAGGCTCTCGGAGGGGCTGCGTGGCACTGGCACCCAAGGCTGAGTAAGAGGCCCTGTGCTCCGGGCCCCTCAGCTGGGAACGAAAGGTCATTTTGGGTCACGGAAGAGCTGAACGCATTAAAAATTAATAGAATAAAAACTCTGAGCAAGCACATGTACGTGGAGTCTGGACTGATGGCCGCTGCTAATTGGTCCGTGCAGTCTCATCTCCCCCTTCTGGGAATATAACAATTCTATGGCCCAGCAGTAACTTCAAGGATAGATTGTACACGCCAGTAACAGTGTAATCCACCCAGCTAACCAGGTTGGGCAATCAATAGCATAAGCTATTCCTTTAAAAATACGTTTTTATTGATTTCAAGGAGGAAGGGTGATGGAGAGATAGAAACACCCAGCAACCCTCCCCTCCTCAGGACAGCACGGGGACTACATCCACACGATCACTGCCCAGAAGACTCTTTCTGGGGGTTTACGCTCAGTTCAGTGGTGAATTTAGACACTGCGTTTACGAATCCGGGCATATTTTCACCGTTGACCTGTAATGTGTCAGGTGTAGGTGGACGATTAAGTAGGTTGGACCTGTACACTTTTCTCCTTCTAAGACTCGGGGTATGGGGAGGGATACAGACCCTCCCTCATCTCCACACCTGACCCCACTGTATCTAGTTTCTGTGATCACTCAGGTCTCTTCCAAGTGAATGTTTATCTTGTCCTTATTGGTTTCATTTTTAATAAGCACTGTATGGCTTCACAGGCTCTGAGAAATAACACAATGATTTTTGTAGTTAATAAAATAAACCATTCCCTCGGTCATTCATTCATCTCCTCACTTATTTAGTACACTGGGTCTGGCCGGCAATCAGGGCCAATCGGGGCTTTCTGACTGCTGGCCCGGGCTTCCATTCCCTGCTGCTGGCTGCCGGCAGGGGCCCTCCTTAAATCCACACCACCCACACCCCGGTGGTCAGCGCATGTCATAGTGAGCGGTGGAACTCCTGGTCTGCCCGTCAAACTCCTGGGGAGACAATTTGCATATTAGGCTTTTATATATATACTAGGGGCCTAGTGCACAAAATTCATGCACTGAGGGTGGGTGATCCCTCAGCCCAACCTGCCCCCTCACACATACTGGGAACCCTCAGGGGATGTCCTACTGATGGCTCACCCTCAGCCTGTCCTAAGCCAAAAGCCTCTGGCAGAGGCTTTTTCCAGCCTTGGGCAGCAGCCATCTTGGTTAGGTGTTAATTTGCATATCGCTCCTGATTGGCTGATGAGCGTGGCTGGTGGGCATGGTGAAAGTATGGTCAATTTGTATATTACTTTTTATTAGATAGGATAGATTGTGAAATAAATAAAAAGGGGCTGTACAAGTAACTTTATAAGTATCCATGGACCCCTCTGCTATGCACTGTGATGCTGGGATGTAGCTTTAACATCATATATTTGTGAGTGTTGGTTAAGTCTTGTAAGCTTCTTCCCTAAGACTTTTACCACCAGGGACCTCTTAATTGCTTGACTAAGGCACACAGGGTTTGGTTTGGGAAAACTGCTTTTTCTATGGTTTGCTCCAGTCTTGCTTTTGCCAGAGTTAACTGAGTTTTAGATAGCCCCCCCAAGTCATATTTTTGGAAAAAAATTCAGGTTAGTCAGTATTTGTGAAAGAAATTGTTGACCTGTGTTTAAATAACAAGACCCAGGGACGCTTGATACAATAATTTATGAAGAAATTTATAGTCAGATTTCTTTTAGATTGTAATATTCATTAAACCATATGGTCCATCCAAAACATTTGCACTAGTCTTTTTCATTGTTCAAAAATTTCAATACTGAGATTAAATTTCTCATAAAATGTCCCACCTTCATGGTCTCTTGTCATACCTTTGATAACAGACATACCCCTATTTTCTTAAGGAAATACACTTTCTCATTATCTGATTGGACAGCGCCAGCTCCCGTGTAGGCGTGTCCACGTTCGTGTGGTGGAAAACCTCCCAGAGACCAGGCTATTCTATTGAAGGTCGATGCACAATATCATTCAGGGAGCGTACACAGCGCTTGCTGACGTCGGTCACGGCATGCATATTCTTACTTTCGGGTAATAACCTTAAAGAACATGGTCGTTAACACAACAGGCAACATACCTTATAACAGTGTTCCAGAAATTTCTATTTGGAAATTGAAGTTAAAAATTCGGAGTTGGGTTGACTCCACGGTAGACGATGCTGTGAAAATGTGGGACCTTTAAAGACATTGTTTTCGACTCCATGTAACAATAGCACTGCTTCTAACAGGAAAAATCCATGTCTTCCAAAAGAAGAAGATTCTAGAATGACTCAGTTATGTTTGAAATCTGTATTTTGCCGGGGAAATTCCCACAGAATGGCTCGCCCTGGGAGTTAGCATGCGGGTATCTGGGCAGCAGCCCAGCCGGGCTGGTGTGGTACCGGCCCTCCTAGGCTGACGGATCCCACCGCCGCTCAGGCTGGCTCAGGAAGTCACGGCCCTCCATCCCCTTCTTCTCTCTCCGTCTTCTGCCCAAATCCTGCGGCTCAGGCATTCTTAGTGCAAGTCCCTGACGTGACTACAGGGGACACGGGTCACCCTTGTAGTTTTCATCACATTGAGACCAAGGGATGGGGTGCTGCTTAGAATAAAACTCAGGATAAGCTGGTTGCTTGCTGGAAGCACTTAGTGGGCCTGTTCTTCTTTAGGGCATTTCTCAGCTATGGGGCTGGGTGCCTTTTCTCCAAGCAGGAGACCCCCTCTCAGCACATCCGACGAGGCCGCTGTGCCGCCCACACTTCCTCTGCGCACAGCATTCCCAAGCCTCGGGGTCCCCTGGTGTTCCATCACCGGCTATCTCTCTGCCCTGTGGGGCTCTCTCTCTGCCCTGTGGGGCTGTCTCTCTGCCCAGGGGGGCTGTCTCTCTGCCCTGTGGGGCTGTCTCTCTGCCCTGTGGTGCTGTCTCTCTGCCCTGTGGTGCTGTCTCTCTGCCCTGTGGGGCTGTCTCTCTGCCCAGGGGGGCTGTCTCTCTGCCCAGGGGGGCTGTCTCTCTGCCCAGGGGGGCTGTCTCTCTGCCCTGTGGGGCTGTCTCTCTGCCCTGTGGGGCTCTCTCTCTGCCCTGTGGGGCTCTCTCTCTGCCTTGTGGGGCTGTCTCTCTGCCCTGTGGGGCTCTCTCTCTGCCCTGTGGGGCTGTCTCTCTGCCCTGTGGGGCTGTCTCTCTGCCCTGTGGCCTGTCTCTCTGCCCAGGGGGGCTGTCTCTCTGCCCTGTGGGGCTGTCTCTCTGCCCTGTGGGGCTCTCTCTCTGCCCTGTGGGGCTGTCTCTCTGCCCAGGGGGGCTGTCTCTCTGCCCAGGGGGGCTGTCTCTCTGCCCTGTGGGACTGTCTCTCTGACCCATGGGGGTGTCTCTCTGACCCATGGGGCTGTCTCTCTGACCCATGGGGGTGCATCTCTTTCCCATGGGGATGTCTCTCTGACCCATGGGGGTGCGTCTCTGACCATGGGGGTGCGTCTCTGACCCATGGGGGTGCATCACTGACCCATGGGCATGTCTCCCTGACCCATGGGGGTCCATCTCTCTGCCCTGTGGAGCTGTCTCTCTGACCCATGGGGGTGCGTCTCTGACCCATGGGGGTGCGTCTCTGACCCATGGGGGTGCGTCTCTGCTCCTTGTGGGTGTGTCTCTGCCCATGGGGGTGCATCTCTGACCCATGGGGGTGCGTCTCTGCCCATGGGGGTGCGTCTCTGATCCATGGGGGTGTGTCTCTGCCCATGGGGGTGTGTCTCTGCCCATGGGGGTGCATCTCTGACCCATGGGGGTGCATCACTGACCCATGGGCATGTCTGTCTCTCTGACCCATGGGGGTGCATCTCTGCCCATGGGGGTGCATCTCTGACCCATGGGGGTGCGTCTCTGCCCATGGGGGTGCGTCTCTGATCCATGGGGGTACGTCTCTGACCCATGGGGGTGCGTCTCTGACCCATGGGGGTGTATCTCTGACCCATGGGGGTGCGTGGGTGTCCTCTGTTACACTGTGTGGTGACTCCCGGGGCCCAGCCAGGTCTCCTGAGCCCCTCCTGCTGTCTCCCCTGCAGACGAGGGGCTGCTGCCTCCTGCAGGTGGCACTGAGGGTGCCCCGGGCCTGTGTCTTGGATAAGAGCAGGAAGGGAGGAGATGCAGTCTTGGGGAGCTGGCCATGCCAGGGCTTGCAGACCATGTTGGAGCTGTTGGACCTGGAACCTCGGATAAGGAAGGGCGCTCTGGGTGGGGTTCATTGGGAACTCAGGGCCCTGGTTTGAAGCAGTTTCTCGCAGGGGCACAGGAATGGGGCCGGATGGAGGAGTTTGAGGTCCAAGGAGGTAAGCGTGGCTTGTGCTCTGGAATTAGTAGATGGATTTGAAATGAGCTATGTTGTTGCCTGACCAGGGTGGCTCCATGGTTGAGCATCGACCTATGAACCAGGAAGTCAGGGTTCGATTCCCAGTCAGGGCACAGGCCCGGGTTGCAGGCTCCATCCCAATAGGGGCGTGCAGGAGGCAGCCGATCCATGATTCTTTCATCATGGATGTTTCTCTCTCTCTCCCTCGCCTTTCCTCTCTGGAATAAACTGTGTGGGTTTTGTCACTGGGGTGTATGACCTGGGTGAGCCCAGGTATTTCTGCTGGGAACACCGGTCTTCCGATATGAGAAGAGGGGAGCTGGCGACGAGGGGCCGCACCGGCTGTGAGCTGATACCTCAGGCGGGCAGGAGGCTATTTGTGGGAGACAGACTGGTGGGAACCTGATCAGCATCTGTGCTCTTTAATTCCCCGACCTTCGGGTCTCCGTTACATAAATGTGAATTATTTATAACTTCTCTGTATCCTTGGGATTTGAGGTTATAACCTTTATACGACATTGAGGCAATTATGCAATTTCCTATCTGTGACTTGAAGGGAAAAAAAAAAGTGAACCTAGCAAAACTGAATATAATGGTCCAGGAATTTAATATGAACTCCCATCTTCCACTTCCCTAACAGTGTTTTACCTATTTTGTTATGTTTAGAGTATATTTCCCAGCCCCTTCTTTCTTCACATGACCCCCCGAAGGCTACATTGTATTGTATTGACGTCAGACAGTATTAGGATTTTAAATATCTATACTAATAAAAGGGTGATATGCTCATTAGACCGGGTCGACCAGACATCTTCTAGTCCTCCTGCCTTCATTCCGGACAGAGCCATGGTGGCAGGGGCCGAGGCAGAGGCAGTTAGAGGTGATCAGGGCGGCAGGGGAGGGCAGTTAGGGGCTATCAGGAAGGCAGGAAAGGGGGTTAGGGGCAATCAGGCAGACAGGCAGGTGAGTGGTTAGGAGTCAGCGGTCCCAGATTGCAAGATGGATGTCCTAAACTGGCTGTCGGACATCCCCCAAGGGTCTTGGATTGGAGGGTGCTCAGGCCGGGCTGAAAAGACCCCCCCACACACACACACCCGCACGAATTTCATGCACCAGGCCTCTAGTTATCTTATAAAAGTGATTTTATGATATAAACAAAGAGTGGGGAACAGGCAACTGAACACTAAATGGTTGATAATTTCACAATTCAGCTCAAACCTGTCATTTGTAATGCCTTTCTGGACTTCTCCCTCATGTGCATTTATCTGATTTAAGAAAATTTCCAAGATAGAACGTGCTCATGCGGTGACAATATGGAGGCTGCCTGGATCCTAAGCAAGAGCTTATGTGAATGTTAAGCACCTGCTGGCATGGCTCAGTGGTTGAGCACCGACCTGTGAACCAGGAGGCCACAATTTGGTTCCCAGTCAGGAAATCAAAGGGGGGGAAGGAAGCGTTTATTGTTCACCGCCTCTCAAGATAAGAGGCGGCCTCATCGTGTGTGGGGTGTAGATGATGCTCAGGTGCAGGTGGGTGAGACCCTGCGGCCACCAAGTGTGGTCCTCTCGGTTCACAGAGAAGAGGGCCAGGCTGCGAGGTAGCGGCTCTTCAGGCTCCCTAAGCCTTTGGCAGGCACCGGGGGCCTGGGAAGAAACCAGGGGTTGGGGGGGGGGGGGTGTGGTCTGTCCGTCTCCACCTGGCTCCCTGCTGGTCTTACCTGCAATCAAACATTTCCAATCCTCATAAAACCATTCTCGGCCATGTTCCTGCCCTCCAGTGTTATTCTAAACGAGTAATTACAGAGTATTTGACTGTTGAAATGTGTGAAGATGGCTAAGATTCCTTTTTAGAGAAAAGTATGGCATAATGAGTTTTTTCCCCAAGAGAAATCATAACTTTCCCATGACTTATTTTTGAAGAATGTGATAAGAGGTCCCACATTCAGAAGAATTAATAGAATTGCAGTCCCAGAGATAACATTCCAATGCAAAGTGCAGGTGTGCTCTGTCCTCAGAGCTGAACACGGACCAGAGACCATTCAATCCCATTGTGGCTCTAATTCGTGGCTCTAATCGTGGCTCAACCCCGTGGCTCTATTTGTGGCTCAAATCTGTGGCTCTAATCGTGGCCTGAATCCGTGGCTCTAATCTGTGGCTCTGCGGAACAGGGTGTGGTGGAAAGAATGTGCCTTGCTTAGATGAGACTAGCTGTATGTATTTAAAAAGCAGATTTTTCTTGGTTAAAGCGAGTCACTTTGGAAGCTCTGCTTCCTATTCTATGTAAAGAATACATTCATAGAAACGTCTTCAGATAATCGCTCTTTCGGACACAGCATTTGTTACCCATCTCGGGTGAAATCACATGGGAAGCCGGTGGGCATCTCTTGTCTTTGCCAGCCTCAGACACTGTTCGCCTCTGGATCTGACATGAGTGCTGGGTGAGCCTCACCCGAGGGCCGGCCACAGAGCAGGCGACGCTCCCCACGAATCCTGTCCCAGCGGGGCTTGTCTCTGTTGTTGCTGAGGGAGCTCTCTGTTTTTAAAAATAACTTTTATCGATGTCAGAGAGGAAGGGAGAGAGAGAGAGATAGAAACATCAGTGATGAGAGAGAATCATTGATCAGCTGCTTCATGCACGCCTTCTACTGGGGATGGAGCCCTGACCGGAATCGAGCCGTGACCTCCTGGTACATCATAGGTCAGTGCTCAGCCACGGAGCCACGCCAGCCGGGTGCTGATAGATTTGAAGAACATTCCCATTGAACCTTGTGTTGGGAGTTGGTGCACCAGAACTGGTCCTAGAACTGCTCTGGGATCCCCAGACTTCACTCCCTGCCTCCTCCTCTTCCTCATTCTCCCCCCCAACCTGCTGGGAGCCTCCTGCTCAGCCACCAGGAGGTCCCCTGGCCGGGAGCCTGGCTCCGCCTCCTCTGATGGGTGGAGGCAAGATTCAGGGCTCCAGGGAGAGTGGCCTCCCCATCCCTGCACCTCTGGCCACCCATAGGTCCCTGTGGCTGCAGGACAGACTGTGAGGATGGTGATCAGGCCGCCTCAGACTCAGGAGAAGGTGTCGACATTGACTCTGAGTGTTTGATGCCGTGGGCAGGAGAATGGAAGCCGTGAGGGGAGAGTCCTGTGCATTTGCCATCCTGGGCAAATCTCCTTTTCATTCCAAATATCCATGGTGTGACCCTTACATAAACCACTTACTCTCAGGGCCTCTGGCTTATGAAAATGCCTTGGAAATTAAGGGAACTGTCTCCTGCAGATATGGGAGATTTTAGCGAACACCTCTCCTGTGTTGGGAAGGGAGGAAGCTGCTCTATCACAGAGAACCAAACAGGCCATGGGTTTCAGGGGTGTTCCCTCCCAACAGCCGTGCTGAGGCGGGCGGGCCAGGCGGGGTCAGGCCCTCCGCCCAGGGGCCTCTGGGTCCCCAGCCATAACCATCGTGGAGGCAGGAACCCAGGCTCCAAGAGCTTCCGTCAGCTGCTGTAGAGCGGTAGTCAGCCCTGGCCAACGTTGCTCAATGGATGGAGCACCGGCCTGCAGACTGAAAGGTCCCAGGTTCGACTCCTGCCAAGACCATATATCCAGGTTGTAGGCTCGATTCCCAGTGGGGGGTGTGCAGGAGGCAGCCACTCCATGACTGTCTCATCATGGATGTTTCTCTCTCCCTCTCCCTTCCTCTCTGACATCAATAAAAATATATTTTTAGAAAAAATAAAGATGTTTATATATAAAAACAGCTCCAGCCATCATTTTTGCTCTACTCCTGTGCTAGATGAACAAAGACACAGGGCTCGAAAGCTACCATAGGCACAGGGGGTGGTCAGTGCCCCACTGGCACGGGTTCGAGCTTCTGGGAGACCCAGATAATGGCACAGCTGGCTGTCCTCTGGGGCGGGTTGGGGGGGGTGAGCACGCTCTGCCGTGGGCTGGAGGCCGTGGGAAGGTGGTCAAGAACAGACAATGAGCAGGGAGGAGGAGAGGGGACCTGTGTGGTTTAGGGACGTTTATTAACATTAAAGGGAGATGTTTATGGGAGACAGGAGAGCGTTTCCTGGGAGGAATTGTTTGTTGTTGTTTTTTTACTTAGCGTGAAATTATTATTAAATACCAATGTTGGCCAAAACCGGTTTGACTCTGTGGCTAGAGCGTCGGCCTATAGACTGAAAGGTCCCAGGTTCGATTCCGGTCAAGGGCATGTACCTTGGCTGCGGGCACATCCCCAGTGGGGAGTGTGCAGGAGGCAGCTGATCGATGTTTCTGACTTTCTATCCCTCTCCCTTCCTCTCTGTAAAAAGTCAATAAAATGTATTTTAAAAAATACCACTGTTGGACAGGGTTATGTAAGGCCCCCCACGAGCTTTCTTAGGAGCCTACAGTCCTAGAGATGCAGCCTTTTCCAGTCCGTCATCCGCACAGCAAATGAGCCAGACGTAGCCCGGTCCCCGGGGCTCCATGTTTGAGCATCAACCCCAGAACCAGGTCACGGCTCCGTTCCCAGCAGGACACAATCGTGGGTTGTGGGCTCCATCCCAGTGGGGGGCCTGCAGGGGCAGCCCATCTATGATTCTCTCTCATCATTGATGTTTCTCTCTCTCCCCCCCACCTTCCTCTCTGAAATCAATAAAGGTATATATTTTTAAAAACACAGAGTTATTAAAATGCCACCTGGTAAGCACAGGAGTTTGTTTTTCTTCATTCTGGAATGATTTTTGCCTTCTCCCTCCCCTCTCTCCCGAGGAACCCGGTGTCCTGTCCTCCCTTTTGTTCCGGGGGCGGGGGTCCTGAAACGAACACGATGCCTGAGACGAGGTGATCCCAACAGGACGTCTTTCAAACCCCAGCTACGCGGGGGCCTCCCCTGGCTCCTCTGGGTGGAGGAGACACAGGGACCGATTTCAATCCTTGGACGCCCATTTACTTTCATTAGACCGCAACCTCAGGGCAGGTTCTAAGAGAGGGTCTTTGAGACGTAGAGCCGTGAATGAAGCATAGAAAAGAAGAAAACTTACTTCGCTGTTCGTCACCTCAAACACACACAAGCTAAAACCCGATGGATACGCTAAAATCATGTCTTAGAGCCCTGACCGGTGTGGCTCAGAGGATAGAGCGTCGCCCTACGGACTGAAGGGTCCCAGGTTCGATTCCGGTCAAGGGCATGGACCTCGGCTGCGGGCACATCCCCAGGGGGAGGTGTGCAGGAAGGCAGCCGAATCGGTGTCTCTCTCATCCACGTTTCTAACTCTCTCTCCCTCTCCCTTCCGCTCTGTAAAAAAAACACAACAACAACATATATTTTTAAAAATTAACAAAATAAAATCGTGTCTTAGCGCTTCATGCAGAATCGACGCAGGGTCAGGTCTGGGCCACGCTCCGGGCGCGCAGGGCCTCCGGTGTCTGTTGTGAGGTCTGAGCCCTGCTTGCCCTCGGGCCCCGGGCAGGGCGGCTTCTGCACCCCCTTCTGTGGCCTCATTTCAGGGGCACTAACATGCAGGCACCTGGGGACGCACCTGCCTTCATCTGGGCCCTGGAATCCCACTCGTCCCCCCCCCCCAGGGGGTCCCTTAAAATAGGGGAGTACTTTGTAGTCGGGTAGAGGGAAAATCAAGTGCCTAATGGCAGTGTTTTTTTTTTTAAGCCGTTCCAGGGGGAAAGCCATTTGCATCTATTACAGATCTAGTCCCCTTTAATTACACGTCTGTAAGGAGCGCGTGCACTTTGAAGTCCCCGTGGCAGCAGAGGGAGTCTCTCGGAGGCGGCTCCTTCCAGGGCTTCCCCGCGGGGCCCGAGAGAGCCATTAGGTGGGCTGTGTGTTTACCTGAGAGCGACGTGTTCCGGGATCGCAGGGCAATCGCGGTAAAGACGCAGGAACAAGGGACGGGGAGGGGGCCGTGCTTCTCACGGGGACGTGATTACCATGAAAAGGAGAAGACGTCTAAGGAGTAAGCAGGAGCGCGTGGCTCAGTGTCTTCACAGGCAGGGGCCGGCTTTGTACTCCCCGGGCGTGAAGGATTCATGACACACGGGGTTCGGATGGGGTCACGCGCGCCCCACACGCCCTCTCCCGGGACCCGGAGAGACAGTGCTATCCGATCACAGCAAATGGCCCGCCAACAGCGCAGGCTGGCCCCACGCCGGGCCCGCCGTGATGGAGGGAGGCTGGCCACGGGCCACGCGCCGGGCGGGCGGGGAGCGTGCAGCGCCTGGGAGAGCGTGGCCTACATCCGCTCCATAAATGTAATGACTCCGCCGTTCCCTTTTCCAGGCCTGAGATACCCTCCCTCCGGGCTTCATTATGTCACGACTGAGCTGTTGTCTCAGATTTCGGCTGGGACGCCCAGTCCTATCTTCCCCAGGGTGACAACAGCCGCAGCACCACAGAGCCTGACCCGGCCGGGGGCTCCCCCCCTGCCCTCTTGGCGCGGGTTCCAGAAGGTGCCATGTTGATGAGTCACCTGCTCAGAGCTTGCCTCTGCTAGAAGATGCCATTTTATGTCATTTCTTCTTATTTATTTTTTAGATTTTTTTTTTATGTCAAAGAGGAAGAGAGAGGGAGAGAGACATATCCTTGATGAGAGAGAATCATGGACCAGCTGCCTCCTGCACGCCCCCTCCTGGGGATTGACCCTGTAACCTGGGCATGTGTCCTGACCGGGAATCGAACCCTGACCTCTTGGTTCTTAGGTCGACGCTCCGCTACTGAGCCACGCTGGGCCGAGCTATGCCATTGCTTAAGCAGAACCCAGCCAGCCATTCATTTTACAGACACGCAGTGAGTGTGACGTGTCCAAGTGTATGTGTGAACCCTGGAGAAATGGTGATGAGTGCAAGGGACATCATTGAAGAGAAGAGATCATCCTTTATTCAAGGGTCTGAAAACAGCTCCACCCACTGGACAGAGCGCCAGCAGGGCCGCTGACCAGAGCGACTGAGATGGAGCCTGTGCAGGGGATGGAGGCTTGTCCTGCGAAGCTGAGGAATCTTATTTTGTCCTCCAGTCACTGACGAGTCTGTTAGCAAGAGCGGAGCCTTCATATGGGGTTAGGGGTCCATGCTGTGGATAGGGAAGGTGGCATGGCCTTACATAACCCCATGCTGTGGATGGGTCCAAGGCATGGCATGGCTTTTTAAAAAGTTATCTTTATTGTTGAGAGTGTTACTGATTCCCCTTTGTTTGTCTGTTTCTTCCCCATGGACTCTCTCCACGCCGCACCCACCCGGCACCACTCTATGGCCTGTGTCCATGGGCTGTGCATATGAGTTCCCCAGTTCATCGCTCCCCACTACCCTCCACACCCCCTTCCCCCTAAAACTCACCAGTCTGTCCCATGCTTCTCTGTCTCTGGATCTATTTTGTTCATCAGTTTATTTTTTATTTTATTTTATTTTAAATATATTTTATTGATTTTAATTTTTTTACAGAGGAGAAGGGAAAGAGATAGAGTTAGAAACATTGATGAGAAAGAGACATCGATCAGCTGCCTCCTGCACACCCCCTACTGGGGATGTGCCCGCAACCAAGGTATGTGCTCTTGACTGGAATCGAACCTGGGACCCTTTAGTACGTAGGCCGACGCTCTATCCACTGAGCCACACCGGTTTCGACATCAGTTTAATTTGTTCATTAGATTCCACATATGAGTAAGATCCTGTGATACTTATCTTTTTCTGGCTCTTTTCACTTTAGCATGATGCTCTCCAGTTCCATCCATGCTGTTGCAAATAGTAAGAGTTCTTTCTTGCCAAAATCGGTTTGGCTCAGTGGATAGAGCATCAGCCTGCGGACTGAAAGGTCCCAGGTTCGATTCCGGTCAAGGGCATGTACCTTGGTTATGGGCACATCCCCAGTAAGAGGTGTGCAGGAGGCAGCTGATCAATGTTTCTCTCCCATCCATGTTTCTAGCTCTCTATCCCTCTCCCTTCCTCTCTGTAAAAATCAATTATATATTTTTCATCTGCTGGTGGGCACTTAGGCTGTTTCCAAATCTCAGCTATGGTGAATTGTGCTGCTATGAACATTAGGGGTGCTATGTCCTTTCTGATCGGTATTTCTGGTTTCTTGGAATATATTCCTAGAAGTGGGATCACTGGGTCAAATGGGAGTTCCATTTTTAGATTTTTGAGGAAGCTCCATACTGTTCTCCACAGTGGCTGCACCAGTCTGCATTCCCTTTTCTCCGCATCCTCGCCAGCACCTGTCTTCCTGTGAGTTCATTATCACAATAATACAAGGCCAAGAGGCATCACGGCCAAAATGACCAAATGATGAGTCACCATGAGGTGCATGGAGCCCCTCTCAGGCCTTCCTCTGTGGTCCACAGGCTCCGATCACAGCAAGGCTGGTGGCCGGTGTGTGGGCAGGATGGTGGGTGGGTGCGGCAAGATGGGCGGGCTGCGAGTGTGGCGGGGCATGTGTGGGTGGATGGCACCACGTGATATTGCGTGCTGGGTCTCTAGTCCTATATAATAAAAGCCCAGCAACCAAAATGGCAGAATGACCGGAATGACCAGAGAACAGAATAACCACAGCCCCTTGACCCAGCTAGCCCCAACCCCTGGCTAGCCCCACCCTACAGCAAGTGGTTAGGGGTGGTCAGGCAGGCAGGCAGGGGCGTTTAGGATCAATCAGGTAGGCAGGCAGAGTGGTTAAGGGCGATCAGGCAGGCAGGTATGCAGTTAGGAGCCAGTGGTCCCAGATTGCAAGTGGGATGTCTGACTTCCAGTGTTGGCCCTGTCTGTAGGGCCTAAACCAGCAGTCAGACATCTCCTGAAAGGTCCCGGATTGCAAGAAGGCACAGGCCAGGCTGAGAACCACCACCCCCCCATGCCCCCGTGCACAAATTTCATGCACTAGTCCTCTAGTTGGTGTATAAAATGCCATCAATTTCTGGGTGTTAATCTTGTATGCTCCTATGTTTCCAAATTCATTTATTAAATCTAGTAGTTTCTTTATGGAGTCTTTAGAGTTTTCTATGTACAAAATAATGTCATCGCAAGTTATGACAGTTCTACTTCCTCCTTTCTAATTTGAACCCCTTTTATTTTGTCTCATCTGATCGCTGTGGCTGAATTTCCAGTACTATGTCAAATATGAATGGTGAGAGCAGACATCCCTATATTGTTCCTGTTCTTAGGGGAAATGGTTTTAGTTTTTTTTTGTTGTTGTTGAGTATGATGTTGGCTATAGGTTTGTCATATAGAGTTTTTATTATGATCCATCCATCCTCACCTTGCTGAGAGTTTTTATAAAAAAAAAAGGATGTTGGACCTTATCAAATGCTTTTTCTGTATCCACTGATATGATCATGTGATTTTTGTTTTCCAATCTGTTTATGTGATGTATCATGTGCATTGATTTGTGAATATTGTAGTAGCCTTGCATTCCCGGAATAAGCCCCACTTGGTCATGGTGTATGATGTATTTAATGTGTTGCTGGTTGTGATTTGCTAGAATTTTGTTGAGTATTTTGGCATCTATGCTCATCAGGGATACTGGCCTGCGCTTCTCTTTATTGGTAATGTCTTTATCTGGTTTTGGAATTAGGGTGATGCTGGCCTCATAGAAAGAGCTTGGAAGTGTTCCTTCCTCTTGGGTTTTTCGGAGCTGTTTGAGGAGGAGAGCACTGATGATATACAGACTGTACCCCTCTGGACCAAAATGGCACCCCCTTCTCTGCTCTCATTTAGACCATGCCATTCTCAATGGCCTGTAGGAACCATGTCTCAGAGAGAGACTCTGGAAACATGGTGGGTAGTGCACTCACCTCCTCCTTTCCTGCTCTGTCTCACTGTGGGATGCTCTCTATCCCGTCGTTCACCAAACTGTTCGACGCTTTTAATGGTTATTCCTGAGGAAGGAAAAGCAACTTAAATTACCTTAAAGTGCTGCGATACTTACTCTTGTGGAGAATGACAACTTATATTCCTACGTTAATGGCTCTACTTGACTTAGTGTAGCTTAATCTTTCCCCCTGAAAAAATATTGCCAGGAAGGATTAAGAAGTACAGATTGGCAGTCATGGGGGTATAAGCACAGCACGGGGAATGCAGTCAGTGACACTGTGGTAACTATGGATGGTGCCAGATGGATCGGAGCTTTATCTGATGATCACTCATAAGTTACATATGTTCTAATCACTGGGTTGTGTACCTTAAACTAATATAATATAAATAAAAGTTATTTATTTTTAAAAACATGTTTTTATTGATTTCAGAGAGGAAGGAAGAGGGAGAGAGGGATAGGAACATCAATGATGAGAGAGAATCATTGATCGGCTGCCTCCTGCATGTCCCCTCCTGGGGATTGAGCCCACAACCCAGGCATGTGCCCTTGACCAGAATCAAACCTGGCACCCTTCAGTCCCCAGGCTGACGATCTATCCACTGAGCCAAACCAGCAAGGGCTAAAAATTTATTTAAAGTAAAAAAAAATATTTGAATTTGAATCTTTTTGCCATGATTTGTGTTTTGGAGGGGAAGAGGCAGAGAGAGAGAGAAACATCAATAATAAGAGAGAATCATGGATTGGCTGCCTTTTGCACATCCCACATAGGGGATCAAGCCCACAACCCAGGCATGTGCCCTGACCAGGAATCGAACCATGACCTCCTGGTTCATAGGTCAACCACTGAGCCATACTGGCCAGGCTATTCAGAAACACAGTGTGGGAAAGACTGAGAGCTCATTGCTGTCATGATCTGGGGTTTGCATGATGGGTTCAATATCCAAGCAGGACATTGATTTCAAGGGGTGAGAGCCTGGTAGCACGCTGTGGACACGGCTTCCCTCCCAGAACCACACTGCTCCCCGGGCATACAGGCCGGTCCTTAGCAGCTCCGCCCACTCACACAGTTGGGCGCAGCCTTGCCACCGTCAGCCTGCTAAGAGCAGATGGCGTGTGGCAGCAGGCAGTGTCCCCTCCGCCCTCGCCCGGCTGGCTGTGCAGTTCTGTCCCTGGGACGATGCTGACGTTCGTCACGCTAAGTGATAGGGAAGCGATTTCCCACAGTGCACGGAGCCCGGGCCCCAGGAGAGCCCCCGAGGCATTGAAGGGGATGGGCCAGTCCCGCAATAAACACAGCACCAGCGCGTGTTAGAGAGCAGACAGGGTGGGAGCCTCCCCACGCCACTGTCATCACAACACGTGGGGGACGGGGGGGGGGGTCAGGGACAGCCATCACTTCCGATCGAGTGACTGAGAATGACACGGAGACGCCTGTTGATCCCACATCTCACCCAGGCGGCGGCAACGCGGGCCCGGCCGCCCAGAGATTTGCAGCCGGAGAAATGTTTCATTTCATGGACCTGCCCTGGCCCCAGGGTTGGCCGTTCTGAGGGCGGAAGATCAGTTCACCTCCTCTGGGTCTCCGGGAGTCATCTGGCCTGTGCCAGCCTGTGGAGCGTGCTGTGTGACAGGAGCCATCAGGAGAGTTTCAGCTTCCGCGCCCCAGGTCCCCCAGACCTTTCCCAGGAGAGGACTGTCACCTAATGCGGGAACTGCATCCACTCATGTTGATCCTCACCCGAGGATGGATACAGACACAGAGACATAGAGACATATAGATAAATAGACATAGAGACATACAGACATACAGACACAGAGACATAGAGACACAGAGACATAGAGACATATAGACAAATAGACATATAGACATATAGACATACAGACATATAGACATACAGACACAGAGACATAGAGACATAGAGGCATAGAGACATACAGACATACAGACATACAGACACAGAGACATAGAGACAAATAGACATATAGCCATATAGACATAGAGACACACAGACATACAGACATAGAGACAAATAGACATAGACATAGAGACATAGAGATATAGAAACATAGAGACATATAGACAAATAGACATAGAGACATATAGACATATAGACATACAGACATATAGACATACAGACACAGAGACATAGAGACATAGAGACATATAGATAAATAGACATAGAGACATACAGACATACAGACACAGAGACATAGAGATATAGAAACATAGAGACATATAGACAAATAGACATAGAGACATATAGACATATAGACATACAGACACAGAGACATAGAGACATAGAGACATATAGATAAATAGACATAGAGACATACAGACATACAGACACAGAGACATAGAGATATAGAAACATAGAGACATATAGACAAATAGACATAGAGACATATAGACATAGAGACACACAGACATACAGACACAGAGACATAGAGACATAGAGACAAATAGACATATAGACATATAGACATAGAGACACACAGACATACAGACATAGAGACAAATAGACATAGACATAGAGACATAGAGATATAGAAACATAGAGACATATAGACAAATAGACATAGAGACATATAGACATATAGACATACAGACATATAGACATACAGACACAGAGACATAGAGACATAGAGACATATAGATAAATAGACATAGAGACATACAGACATACAGACACAGAGACATAGAGATATAGAAACATAGAGACATATAGACAAATAGACATAGAGACATATAGACATATAGACATACAGACATATAGACATACAGACACAGAGACATAGAGACATAGAGGCATAGAGACATACAGACATACAGACACAGAGACATAGAGACAAATAGACATAGAGACATATAGACATAGAGACACACAGACATACAGACACAGAGACATAGAGACATAGAGACAAATAGACATATAGACATATAGACATAGAGACACACAGACATACAGACATAGAGACAAATAGACATAGACATAGAGACATAGAGACATAGAGGCATATAGACATAGAGACATACAGACATACAGACACAGAGACATAGAGACATAGAGACAAATAGACAAATAGACATATAGACATAGAGACACACAGACATACAGACACAGAGACATAGAGACATACAGACATAGAGACAAATAGACATAGACATAGAGACATAGAGGCATATAGACATAGAGACATACAGACATACAGACACAGAGACATAGAGACAAATAGACTTAGAGACATAGAGACATAGAGGCATATAGACATACAGACATACAGACATACAGACACAGAGACATAGAGACATAGAGACAAATAGACATATAGACATAGAGACACACAGACATACAGACACAGAGACACAGAGACATAGAGACAAATAGACATAGACATAGAGACATAGAGGCATATAGACATAGAGACATACAGTCATACAGACACAGAGACATAGAGCCATAGAGACAAATAGACATAGAGACATATAGACATAGAGACATAGAGACATATAAACATAGAGACATAGAGACATACAAACAGAGACATAGAGACATACAAACATAGAGACATAGAGACATACAAACATAGAGACATAGAGACATACAAACATAGAGACATAGAGACATACAAACATAGAGACATATAGACAAATACATAAATAGACATATAGACTTATAGACATAGAGGCAAATAGACATATAGACAAATAGACATATAGACAAATAGACATATTGACAAATAGGCATATAAGAATATAGACATACAGACAAATAGACACATTGTCAAATAGACATATAGATATATAGATATACAAATACTTTATTGTTTTTGATAGAGAGAGAGAAATATTGATGTGAAAGAGAAACATCACCTCTAGCTGGTTTGGCTGACTGGATAGAGCAGTGGTTGGCAAACTGCAGCTCATGAGCCACATGTGGCTCTTTGGCCCCTTGAGTGTGGCTCTTCCACAAAATACCACGACCTGGGTGAGTCCATTTTGAAGAAATGGCATTAGAAGAAGTTTAATTTTAAAAAATTTGGCTCTCAAAAGAAACTTCAGTCATTGTACTGTTGATATTTGGCTCTGTTGACTAATGCGTTTGCTCACCACTGGAATAGAGCATTGGCCTGCGGACTGAAGAGTTCCAGGTTTGATTCCAGTCAGTCGCATATGCCTGGGTTGCAGGCTTGATACCTAGTGGGGAGCAGGGGGCGTTCAGGAGGCAGCCTATTGATGATTCTCTCATCATTGATGTTTCTCTCTCTCCCTCCCTCTCCATCTCTGAAATCAATTAAAAAAAAAACATTTAAAAGGGAGGAGAGAGAGAGGCAGACAGACAGACCTCAGTTGGTTGCCTCTCTATGTGCCCTGACTGGCAGTCAAGCCCATAGCCTAAGAATGTTCCTGATCGGGAACATTTGGTGAACGGATGTAGCACCAGCCCTGAGCCACCGCCGGGTCTGCTTTGCTCCTGTGAGACCTGAGCCTCGGAGCGTTGGAGACGGAGAGCTGGCCTAGTGACAGGGAGTCAGACGACCCATCTCGGCACTGGCAGGTCCTCACCTCTGTGCACCTCCCATCCACCCTCTGTGCCCAGGGTACTCAGACCCTGCTCCTGGGTTACAGGAGGGGTACTCATAGTCCCTGCCACCTGGGATTCCATGAGGTTAATGAGGGTGCTGAGTACCAGCTGAGACAAGGGATGGACACATGCCGGTGATGCTGGGTACATGGAATTCCTCGGGGCCCCGAAGAGCCCTTCCCACCTCCCGATGTTGCCTATCCTATCTAATAAAATGGCAATATGCAAATTGACCATACCTCCAATCAAGCCACGCCCACCAGCCACCCCCACCAGCCAATCAGGAGCTAGAGTGGAGCCAGCCAGCCAGTGAGCATATGACCCCGGCCAGGGGGCAGGGCTGAGGCAGCCAGCATGCATGTGGCCCCCCCGGGGTCAGGCGCACACTGGTGGCAGGGGGGAGGCCCAGCCCGGGGGGCGGGGCTGGGGCAGAGCCAGCTATTCGCCCCATTGCTGGGTGCCCAAGGCCTTCAGGCCTCGGCCAGGCCAGGGGTGAGGGCTCAGTAAGACACCCCCTGAGAGAAGAGCAGTCTGTTTGGGGATGGGGATGGAGAACATGAGCCTAGTGTGCGGGGAGAAGTAACGGAACATCCCGCACCGACCTGGCGGCGGGGGCCTGGGGCGTCTGAAGGGCACATGTCAGGCAGCAGGGCGCCGTTGTAGGTGGTTGGCCGGCGCCTGGACTGCCTCCAGGAATCGGGGTGTAGACATGTGGGTGCTCAGGCTGGACTCTCAGCCTTGGCCCTCCCAGCCCGGAACCCGAGGCAGAAGCTGACCCTGAAACAGTCGAGTGAAAGTGATGGCACGTTCTCTTTCAGAGTCGCAGCCCCGTCCGTTCTGGTGAGGGTCACCCTCACCCTGCACAGGAGACAGAATGATAGAATGGAACATCCCCAATACCGGAGACTGAGTGACGAAAGGGAAGCCATCTTCCCTGGCCTCTGCGTGAATTGGGGGAGTGTGAGGCATGCTCCCTGTAGCTGCCTTCACAGAGGCAGCCCTGCTCCCATCAGAGCCTTTCTGCGCACTCAGGGCTCCGTGGCTCCTCTTCCCCGTGGCAGTGCCAACAGCCGGTGTGGTGCTGGAGAAATGTCTGAGGCCGTGGTGGGCAAACTCGTTAGCCAACAGAGCCAACTATCAACAGGGCAATGATGGACATTTCTTTGGAGAGCCACATTTTTCAAACTTAAACTTCTTCTGACGCCACTTCTTCAACATAGACTCGCCCAGGCCGCGGTATTTTGTGGGAGAGCCGCACTCAAGGGGCCAAAGAGCCGCATGTGGCTCGAGAAGCCACGGTTTGCTGACCACGGGTCTGAGGTTGGCTAACTCTCCTGGAACTCCTTCCAGAGGCCGACGGCTCTGAACTGTTGTCAGCAGAGCAGTTGGGGGAAGCTGTGTGCTTCCGTGGCCCCCACCACGTGGAGGTGAGTGTCTGGAGGCTGCTGACAAGCGGGGTCCCTCGCACACGGCGTGGCGTTTCTGCGGCCCCTCCAAACGCATGGCTGCGGGCCCAGGGCTCAGCCAGGGGGCGCGAGAGGCTGTTGGGCCTCTGAATGTCTCCAGATGCAGCTTCCATCCCACACGCACTTGCCACCTCCCGGAAATAGAGCTGGCGAGAGCCCCAGGCTGTTTGCCATCTGGTGGCTTAGTCACCGGCAGCCTGGACAGGGGCCGCGGGGAGCAGCTCAGGCTGCGTGCGAGCTCGCAGGAAGCCGGGTTGGGCTCTTTCACACACACACCTGAAGGTCAGTGTAATAACGGCTCTCACCAGAGGGGAAGCCCACCTTCTCCCGCACCTGCACCTGTCAGAGGGCATGCAGGTATCTGGATGGGTTCTTGTATTTATTCGAACTAGGTTTAATTTTTAAAGTATATATTTTTATTGATGTCAGAGAGGAAGGGAGAAGGAGAGAGACATAGAAACATCAATGATGAGAGAGAATCATGGATGGGCTGCCTCCTGCACACCCCATACTAGGGATCGAGCCCATAGCCCCCTGGGCCTGTGCTCTGACCGGGAATCGAACTGTGACCTCCTGGTTCATAGGTTGATGCTCAACCCCTGAGCCACACTGGCCGAGCTATTGGCTTTAGAAAAGCATTCCTACTCCCCACGCCGTGTGCAGGACACTTATTTTCCACAAATACACGTTGCATTTATGCTACGTTGCTTCTAAATCGGTATCTGTCAGTAAATTACATTTCCCTTGAATTACTATACTTAAATAATGCTTTATTTTTGAAAAGTACAATAGGACCCAAAGTATAATAACATGAAACCTATGAATAAATGCATAAGCCTTTAAAAATATTCCCTTCTTTTCACTGACCTGTCTCTCTTCGCCAAGTCTGGCTTCAGGGATCCACGACTGGCATGTAAAGCACTTGCCAATATTGATGTGGCATATTAAGAGAAATAAAAGTTAAAATTGACAGGTTGCCTCTGACGCGTCCATTGGGAATACTGTAGCTGAGCTGCAACCACACATTTAGGAAAGCTGGGGGACATGCGCTGAGTGGCCAGATTATGATGATCTCTGAACGCATAGTAATCTGGCCACTCGGAGTGTGTGTGTGTGTGTGTGTGTGTGTGTGTGTGTGTGTGTGTTAGAGGCCTGGTGCATGAATTTGTGCATAGGTGAGGTCCGGCCAGCCTGGCCGGGGGGAGGGGAGGTGGTTGGCTTTCCTGCCTGCTAGTCGAACTCCTGGTCGAGGGGACAATTTGCATATTAGCCTTTTATTATATAGAATATACAGTGAGTGGCCAGATTATTATGCGTTCAGAGATCATTATAATCTGGCCACTCAGTGTATGTGTCTTATATCTATCTATCTATCTATCTATCTACCTATCTATCTATCTCTATCTCTATCTCTATCTCTATCCGATCTATCTCAATACCTGCATCTATACCTTTATTCAGGGAAGTATCAAATTGAAAGGATAAATAAAAATATTATGGAGGGCCTGGATGAAATCTAGCTTTCTCTTAACAGACCTTGCTTTATAGATTTCACTTAGAGTCGCGTGACTTATTTTACGGGATCTTAAAGCACCGGCATATGGCGATGAAAAGCACCGCTGGGGGCTGCCAGCCAAAGAAACAAAGAACCCCGTGAGTGGTGAAGTTGCAACCCCCAGGAAGGACTCTGGTCAAATGCATTGTGAACACTACAGTCAGGTTTGCTGACTTAGAGGCACAGCCCCCCTCCCCTCCCCGAAAGAGGAAGGCCTTAATGAAATGTTCACCTCTTTTCAAAACATTGTTAATAATTCCTGCCTTGGCCTTCTGAGACATTGGCATTCATATATTTTTAGGATGAAACAAATAATTGCATTAATATTGTTAAAATCCCAGTGTCTCGGTCCTTACTGTAAGAGAGAAGGGAGCGAGGAGAGCAGAGGAATGATGATCAAATTAAAGGAAAACATAGCTTTGAGCTATAAATGCAAGTACAACTCAAGATCCATTTCCTTTAAAAAGGCATGAGTGCGTGCCCCCACAGCGGAGGTCTGGGAAAACCGGGGCGCTCACAGCGCTCGCAAAGGCTCGTCGTGTCTAAAGACCTTCTCCCCGAAGAGACCAGGCTCCTTGGAAACGCCTGCACCCAGGGCTGTGGCGGAAATATGAACAGGCTCACCCAGGAATATGTGGTCGCTTTGCCAAGTGCAGCTTTCGGGGGGCGGGGGGGCGGGAGGACTGGGATAACTGTGAAGACACCTGCAGAGCCCTGGGTGCCCCTGAATAAACCAAGTTGAGCATCTGAAGACTCATGGCCAGACAGGGGCAACCCATCGAGTACATCCACAATGAGTCCACGGATCCCCTGACCCCTTCCGACTGCTCACCCGCGATCTCCTTGCCTTTGGTGTGGCTGAGAGACAGATGCCAGCGATCCCGGGGCAGTTCCTGGGGCTCCGGCCACAGGCTGTGCCCTTCCCTCTGGTCTCGGAAGGTGACCTGCGGAGAAGCCTCTGTAGCGAGGGTCTGTGAGGGAGGTGGGTCAGAGTCCCCAGGACTGGGACTCCCCCAAGCAACCTGTGAACTTCGGCATTCCCTGCATTAACAGGGCGGCCACTCTCTAACCCCAGGCGTCCTGAGCACCCGAGGGCCTCGGCCTCAATGAACAGCCTCTCCCATGGGATCTACTGGACCAGCAGTCGGCAAACTCATCAGCCAACAGAGCCAAATACCAACAGCGCAGCCATTGAAATTTCTTTTGAGAGCCAAATTTTTTAACCGGTGTGGTTCAGTGGACAGAGCATCGGCCTGTGGACTGAAGGTTCCCAGGTTTGATTCCAGTCAAGGGCACATACCTTGGCTACGGGTACATCCCCAGTGGGGGGTGTACAGGAGGCAGCTGATCGATGTTTCTCTCCCATTGATGTTTCTAACTCTCTATCCCTATCCTTTCCTCTCTGTAAAAAAAATCAATAAAATATATATTTTTTAAAAAAGAGCCACATTTTTTAAACTTTAACTTCTTCTAACGCCACTTCTTCAAAATAGACTCTCCCAGGCCATGGTATTTTGTGGGAGAGCCACACTCAAGGGGCCAAAGAACCGCATGTGGCTTGCGAGCCATGGTTTTGCAGACCACTAGACTAAGTGGACAGTGGGGCCATGTGACATGGAAGATGCCCTCCACCTGCCAAGGGGCAGGACTCCCACCCAATGGCTCCTAGGGGTTGGGGGGTTTAGTGACAGAGACTCACTGCCCTCCTGAGACTCCCCGAAACCCAAGCTCTTGTCCCAGTGAGTGGAGGTTGGTGAAGGCTGGACGTGGCTGATGTCAGTCCCAGGCTTGGGAGGGAATAGCTGCCTCTAGAACATGAAGGAAACGCCAGCTCCATTGGCAGCCCGCCTGGTGCAGCTCAGTGGTTGAGCCTCGACCTATGAACCAGGAGGTCACAGTTCAGTTCCCAGTCAGGACACATGCCTGGCTTGTGAGCTCCATTTCCAGTTCGGGGTGTGCAGCCGATCCGTGGTTCTCTCTCATCACTATTGTTTCTCTCGCTTCCTGTTCCTTCCTCTCTGAAATCAGTGAAGATGGATTAAATAAATGCATTGACAGTTCCCTACATCAAATCCTGGAAGGTGGGATAGTGGGGGACTTAAATGCTGGGGTCTTGTTTCGCAGTTACTGCCACGTGCACTCGCCACAGCCTGGATGAGATAGGAGAGAGGCAGCTAGCTCGGTGCCTGTGTGCGGACATGGGCTAGAGCCGAGCCCATGACTTCAGCGCTACCGTTTTTACTCTTTGGGAAGAGTGTAAAAATAAAACCCAGAACATTGTGGGCCAATGTAGTTTATTCTAAACGCATCTGAAAAAAGATCTTTGAGTGTTGAAGGACAGAATATATTCCAGTTTATTTCTAGCCGTTCTCCGCACTTTGCCGGAATGGCCTGTGGTGGGATAAAATCCATGCAGACAAATGTACAGGGTGGGAGAGAAGACATCTGCCCAGGATTCTCTTCCCGGTGATTCCAACTGGAGATAAGCTGGCCCTCAAGGTCTATTCCACTGCTGAGGCTTGGCCCAGAGAGCAGGGGCCTCCCCCCAGCCCCCCGAATCAGGCTCCCCAGTCCCCTTATAGTAACTGCTTGTCACTTATTAGACATGCATTAGTTTTATAAGTGGACTGAGTTCATGGTTGGTTTAAATGTTATTATTTCTGTGCCCAGCACCCTCTTTCCTGGAGCATGAGCTTATGCAGCCATGCAGGGTTCACTCACATCCAGGAGGAGTCTCACAGATCCGCTACTGCTTGTCAGGCAGACGCTGAGCGGGCTTCGAGTGTGAGACAGACTCACTCCTGGCCTTCAAGGAGCCAAGGACTAGTTGGGAACCCTGATGGTCAAGATGTAAATAGTTGAACGTATTGAGATGAACTCATCAACCATGACAGGTCAGAGGGAATGCTGGGACGAGGACTCGCAGGGTGAGGTCAGCCCCTTGGACACACTGTCCACATGCGCTCTGGTGCAGAGAGATGAGAAGGGCTAACCACAGGGAACTTTCATAAAAAATTGGATTGCAGGTTGGCAAGAGAGAAAGTAGGGAGCTTCTTGCTAATAAACAAACTAGTAATGTGTTAGGGCAGTGTGGCTCAGTGGTTAACCTCCAACGTATGAACCAGGAGGTCAGTAGTTTCATTCCTGGTCAGGACACATGCCCGGGATGGGAGCTCCATCCCCAGTGTAGGAGGCAGCCAGTCCATGATTCTCATCATTCATTCTCTCTCTCTCTCTCTCTCTCTCTCTCTCTCTCTCTCTCTCTCTCTCTCTCTCTCTCTCTCTCTCTCTCTCCCCCCTGTCTAAAATCAATAAAAATGAATAAATAATGCAACTACTAGGTAGAAAGTTTCTTTAACTCTTTTTCAATGGACTTAGGAATGTTCACCTGGAGAGTATTGGGGAATAAGAGCTTCCTTTCCCTTTACCATGCCAAGTGATCAACTATACCAGGTGTACTGGTTAATAATGCAGATTTTGTAATAAAAACATGATAATTTGAGAGAAATATCAAAAATTCTTTATCCAAAGTAATGTCCATCGCTAGCTACACACTTCCCCCATCTTTTAAGTAATTTGTGGTTACTGTCCCAATAGAACTTTTCTTGTTTTGAGGCAAACCATTCAGAGACCCAGTTTTCTACTTTTTTGTGTGTTTTTGAAGTGCTACTCAGAAAGTGCATGTGCCATTGATTGGAATAAGTGGTCATCTGAAGGAGCAAGGTCTGGTGAATAGGGAGGGTGGGTTAATACTTCCCAGGCAAGATCTTTTAACATGTCTTTAACTGGTTTTGAAATGTGTGATGGTGCATTATCATGAAGCAAAATTACTTTGCCCTGTTTTCTCACCCATTCTGATTGTTTCATGATCAAAGTGTGATCCAAGTTAATTATTTGTTGTTGGTAGTGATCAGTATTAATGGTTTCACCTGGTTTTAGAAGCTCATAAACCACACGTTCTTAATCCCACCAAATGCAGAGCATTGTCTTCTTTCCAAAGCGATTTGGCCTTGCAGTTGATGTTGATAGTTGACCTTGATCAACCCATGATGTTGTGCGTTTGGAATTTTAAAATAAATCCACTTTTCATCGCCAGTCTCAATTTGATGCAAAAAAGACTTTTCCTGCTGCTGAAGCAACGTTTTGCTAATGACTTTTTGGTTTTCCATTTGTCTTTAGTTCAGTTGATGTGGCACCCATTTTCCTTTCTTTAAAACCTTTCCCATTGCTTGTAAACAATTGGAAATTGTTTGCTGAGCAACATTTAATTTTTCTGCAAGTTGTTTTTGAGTTTGACATGCATCTTCATCCAATAATGCTTGTCATTGTTGGTCTTCAAACTTTTTCAGTTGACCTGGACGTTCTTTGTCTTTCACATAGAAATCATCACTTTTAAAGCATTTAAACCAGTGTTCACAAGTATCTTGAGATGAGCATGTTCTCCATAAGCTTCCCGAAGTATACGATCATTTTTCTTCAAAATAATGAGTTAAAACTTCCCATAAATGCTCTTTTTCTAGCACCAAATTCGATATTTTTAAAAATTTGTCATAAAATGCAGAAAAACTGAGATGAGAACCATGAATGTTCTTAATCTCAGACCACATCTGGGGTTCCCACTGTTCTATGAGAAAAGCCACAGCAGCCGAACCACTGACTATGTCATGAGATCCGTGTTTATATGATGACATTACATGTGTGTTCAGCCTGCAGTTACAGGACAGGAAAGAATTTTGCTCCATCTTGCTGCAAATAACCAAAACAAATGCATTTAATAAATGTTCCCTGGGCTGATCCCCACATTTGCATGAATTTATGCAAATGCAAAGGTGCCTGTTGGCAGCCAGACACTGATTTGCACAGATTCCAGACTATGTGAGCGATGGGGGAGCTCAGAGGAACTGGTGACCAGAGGCCACCATGGGCACAGTCTCCAGGGGCTGCAGCTCAGACACGGTTGCAGGAGGGGTGCCGGCACCTCAGGAGGTGGTCCAAGGCTCAGAGCAGTGACCTGAGGACCATTGGAGAGGGAAGAGCCGAGGGGATTCCTAGGGGAAGGAGGGTGGTGGGGCTCACCATTCCAGATGCATCCTGTGATGTTCTTATTCATGAGGGGGGATGGCCCCAGAGGGCCCGGCTCCAGTGCGAGGGCCCCCCACACGTGGCCTTCAGTGACTGTAATGAGGAGGGTGCAGACAGAGGCGGCTGGGCATGCTGGCAAAGCACTGTGTTCAACATGCCCTGCTGTCCCCATGTCCTCTGCCCTCCCCAGAGCACTGTGTCCCCTCACGGGAGGCAGAACCCTGCATCCAGCAGGGTGGCGGTGGGGGGGGGGGATCCGAGTTGTTTCTCGGTCCTGGCTCCTGTGGCACCGTCTCTCCCAGCCCTGCAATGCCTCCCTTGGTCAGAGGAAAGATGGCATCTCACCCACCCCAAGTTCTTCTATGTGCAGCTGGCCTCTGCCTGCCAAGCTAGAGGTCGTGGCAATCTTCTTGACAGAGAAAGGAGCTATTGAGAATTAAATACAGGAATAGAACACTTTACTGGCTTCATTGAGCTGGGCTCTGTGGACTCAGAAGCATAGCAAAGCACTGCATGCTAATTCTGCATCAGCTATGGCTGCTGGGCTTTGATATCAGTGGAGAGTCTGCCCCCACAATTGGGTCGCCTTCCCCTGGGATCTGAATCAGCCTCCCTCGGTGCAGGGAGCTGGAGGGCACGGCTGATGGGAAACATGTGTCCTTCATGAACCAGTCACTGCTTCTCCACTTCCTGTAGACACTCCCATCTCCAGTCACTGCTTCTCCTCTCCCTGTAGACACTCCCATCTCCAGTCACTGCTTCTCCTCTCCCTGTAGACACTCTTATCTCCAGTCACTGTTTCTCTGCTCTCTGTAGACACTCCCACCTCCAGTCACTGCTTCTCCTCTCCCTGTAGACACTCCCACCTCCAGTCACTGCTTCTCCACTCCTTGTGCACACTCCCATCTCCAGTCACTGCTTCTCCTCTTTTTATTAAATCTTTATTGTTCAAAGGCTTACATAGGTGGGTCCCCTTTCCCCCATTAACCTTTCCAGCCTACTCCCCACCCCAGGCCCTCACCAGCCTGTGGTCTGTGTCCAAGGGTGATGCATATATGCACACAGGCCATTGGCTGCTCTCTTCCCACCCAGCCCGGCCCCCGCCTTCCCTCTGAGGTCCACAGCTCGTCCATGCCTCTGGGTCTCTGGCTTTATTTTAGTTCATCCGTGTGTTTGGCTCCTTAGGTGTTAAAAGTGCTCTGGTTGTGATCACGGGGGTTTTCTAAAGATACAGTCATATCACGTACAAATATTTTTTCTTTTCCCAAATGTACCTGAGGACCCACTGGGGACATAGAGACCAGAAATACACTCTGTGGGTAAGTTGGGAACAGGATGTGACGTTGTGTGCATGGCCCTGAGCTCCCGCCGTGTTGACAACACCCAGTACTGTGGCTGCAGGGAGCCTCTCATGGGCGACTCATCCACACAGAGCCATAGCCTCCCTCTCCATCAGCCGCAGCTCCCAGGACAGTCATGCGCACCCCTCAGCAGAGGTGGGGGCCCTAGGCCATTTCCCGCAGGCTTGCCCCCTGTCATCACCTGGTGGGTCTCACCTTACACATGTCACCCTCTTGTTCCTACTCCTAGATCTTTCCATACACTTCCTCTCACCCAGTGTCCCCCCTCCCCCCTCGTCATCTCCGGAGCCCCAGTTGCTGTCCCTGCGAGGAGAGTGACACTCCCTCCCGGACCGGTCATCTTATTCTTCTGTGGCTTCCAGCATTTTTTTCTGCCTCGTTAACTTGGTTGGCATCCGAACGGAAATGGTCCCACCTGCTATTCCACTTGTGTCCTTTCCACCCTAAGCTCACGGCCTGTCCTTAGTATGTGGCTGTGAGATGTCTCTGCCACTGAGGTGGGAAACCTTTCACGCTTCTCTTCCCTTTCTTTCATCTCAGGACTAGAGGCTCGATGCATGAAGCTCATGCAAGGGGCTCAGCCCCTGCCGCCATGGCGGCTGCCCCTGCCTCAGTCCCCACGCGCTGCAACTTCATCCGGAAGGCTGTCCGGAAGACGTCTGGTCTAATTAGCATATTACCCTTTTATTAGTATAGACAACTGAGCTCTGCGGTTTGTGTGGAACCAACCAAGGGCCCTGGGTGTACAATGCTGAGCCCTTGGAACTCATTTCATTCTTTATGGTAGTAGTTGATTCCTGAGATCGAATTGAACAGCAAAACAGAAGAACGTATACCCTTAGATGCACAATCAGAGTCATTTCCCAGAGAGTTCCACGGGCGTTGACACGGAGGCATGAGACCCAGGCGTTTACTGGTCAGTTTCCTCAGCTGCGGGATGAAGCGGGGACCCGCCCATCAGATCCTTTGGGTGTTGGTTACGATGCATCCAGAGGGATTACTGGTGGCTGGGAGAGGAAGATGGGGAGTCAGCAGACAGTTTTCTTTCCCCGGACAGAGGCAGAAAACCACCACTCTCCTTATCATAAAGTGACTTCACCCTTTAAACCTGAGTCATTCCTCAACAATGTCAGCCGACTCCACACATATCCGCACTCCCCTCCTTACACAAATGAAGTGAGAATTTACACCCCCGCACTCTATAGCATTGCATAGGACGCGTCGTATGTGCATAACAGAGTCATGTGAAACGACAGACAAGTAAAGTGAATGCAGACGTGTAAGTTTAGGTAAAATCGGAAGCAATCAGCCTCGTGCATGGACAGCCTTGGGAAACAAGACTCTTCTGCTCACGCCTCTGGAGGAGGAAGGAGGGAGACAGGCGTCCCTGTTACCCCTGGGGGTTGCGTTCTAAGACCCCCAGTGGATCTCTGAGATCATGAAGGGTACCAAATTCTATATTTTTTCCCTATGCCTTCATATCTGTTATGAAGTTTAATAGTATAAATTACACACTCCAAGAGATGGATCATAATAAACAGGAGATTATAACAATTCACTCTGATAAAAGCTTTGGGAATATGATCCCTCTCGCTGTATATGTCTGCCTCATAACCGATCTAGTAACAGGCAGGGGGCATGAGCAGCTTTGGAGAAGCTAGACAAGGTCCTGAATCTCATCTTGGGATAGACAGTGTGGGGGGATGTTTAATCATGCTACTCAGACTGACGTGCCATTTAAAATTATGATTTGATGCCTTAGCTTGTTTGGCTCAGTGGATAGAGCACTGGCCTGTGGACCAAAGGGTCCCGGGTTCGATTCCTGGTCAGGGCACATGCCTGGGTTGTGGGCTCCATCCCCAGTAGGGGGCGTGCGGGAGGCAGCCAGTCCACGATTCTCTCTCATCATTGATGTTTCTCTCTCCCCCTCTCTCACTCTGAAATCAATAAAAATGTATATTGAAAAGGTAAAATAAAGTTACAAATTATTTACTTGGAATTTCCATGTGATGTCTTCCGATCTTGGTTGACCACGGGGAGCGGAAACCACAGGAATGAAACTCGGAGTAGAGGGCAAGTGTCCTTTCATCTCCGAGGCGAGGAGAGATGGGGCCAGATACTGTGCCATCACAGGGCGTCACTGAGCAGGGGCCTGAGCTGGGCTGAGGGCTTCGTTTTGATTGTTGCGTTGATGTGAGAGGGCTGCTCAGGCTGGGGTACACCTGTTGGCTCTGGCTCCCAGAAATCTGAAAGCTGAGCCAGGCGTGTGGGCAGGGGGGCACCAGGAGGCCCCGTGCAGGGAGAAGCTGCCTTCTCTTAAGGCCTGTGGCTGCGGCCTCCTGCCATGCTCAGTGCTGAGGCGCATTTCTGGTGGAACTGTCCCCAGGAGCTTTGTCCTGAAAGGGTCTTGTGTTTTTAGCTCTGGCTCCCTTTTCTCTGCCTCCCACTCAATCTGAGAGTGGTCAATTCCTCCCCCAGCCTGGGGCCTTTTCTCCTCTGTGCCTGCCCGTGCCCACACGGCACAGCCTCTGCCTCCACGCAGCCTCCGTCACTCTGGTCCGCAGGAGAGATGCTCCCTGCAGAGCACGCTGGGTGTGTGTGTAAGTGGGCGGAGGACAGGTTATGACTTCACTGAATACAATCAGGCCTGGAAAGGTGATGCAGAAATTGAAAATCACTGACTATTTCCCGCAAAATATGACCATCACCAGAGTTTGTTAGGGACTGTTTTCACGCGGCCTCCAGTCAGAAACTGAATAAATGGACTTCCTCTGTCAGGAAGTGGAAAATAGTTTCCCCATCCCCTGCTTCGTGCTTCAGCTGAAGTGAGACTCAAGGTCATGGTGAAGTTGATAGAGTAAAGGTCATGGTGAAGCTGGGAGAGTAAAGGTCATGGTGAAGCTGGGAGAGTAAAGGTCATGGTGAAGTTGAGAGTAAAGGTCATGGTGAGGCTGAGAGAGTAAGGTCATGGTGAAGCTGAGAGAGTAAAGGTCATGGTGAAGCTGGGAGAGTAAAGGTCATGGTGAAGTTGAGAGTAAAGGTCATGGTGAAGCTGAGAGAGTAAAGGTCATGGTGAAGCTGGGAGAGTAAGGTCATGGTGAAGCTGGGAGAGTAAAGGTCATGGTGAAGTTGAGAGTAAAGGTAATGGTGAAGTTGAGAGTAAAGGTCATGGTGAAGCTGGGAGAGTAAAGGTAATGGTGAAGTTGAGAGTAAAGGTAATGGTGAAGTTGAGAGTAAAGGTAATGGTGAAGTTGAGAGTAAAGGTAATGGTGAAGTTGAGAGTAAAGGTCATGGTGAAGCTGAGAGTAAAGGTCATGGTGAAGCTGAGAGAGTAAAGGTCATGGTGAAGCTGGGAGAGTAAAGGTCATGGTGAAGTTGAGAGTAAAGATAATGGTGAAGTTGAGAGTAAAGGTCATGGTGAAGCTGGGAGAGTAAAGGTAATGGTGAAGTTGAGAGTAAAGGTCATGGTGAAGTTGAGAGTAAAGGTCATGGTGAAGCTGAGAGAGTAAAGGTCATGGTGAAGCTGGGAGAGTAAAGGTCATGGTGAAATTGAGAATAAAGGTAATGGTGAAGTTGAGAGAGTAAAGGTCTTGGTGAAGTTGAGTTGAGAAGACTGGCATTGGCTGGAGGTCAATCATTGGCTGCCTCACACTCCATGAGAATTCTCAGTGAAGGTGAAGGTGCAACACCATGTGCTCCGGGATGTTTTGTTATCAGAGGTCAGGAAAGATGGCATCCAGGTAACCAGGCAGCGATGTGGGCCTTCACTCCTCAGCCCGGGGACACATCCCAGCCAGGTCCACCTGTATCCTCATGTGGCTGCTTCCCCAGGTGGGTGCCTCTGGCCTTCCTGAATCACCTCCCCAGGAGCCCAGTGACTGGATTGAGGCCGCAGCAGCCCAGCAGGCCTCAGATTATCCTCCCACAAAGGCGCTGGGGTCCTGGGAGGCACGTGTGAGGGACAGGGCTAGGCTTCACTATGTCTGTTTAGGAGACACATTTCAATCTACAACACACACACACACACACACACACACACAAACACATACACACACACATACACACACACATACACACATACACACATACACACACATACACACACACATACACACATACACACACATACACACACACATACACACACTCACACACACATACATACACACTCACACATACACATACACACACTTGGACACACACATGCACACACACTCACACACACATACACACACTCACACACACATACATACACACTCACACATACACATACACACACTTGGATACACACATGCACACACACTCACACACACATACACACACTCACACACATACATACACACTCACACATACACATACACACACTTGGACACACACATACACACACACACACACACACACACACACACACACACACGGTGTGGAATCGAGGGCCTAGGGCTAGAAGGCGCCCCTTCACAATTCACGACAGGAGGGAGGGTGGCAACTCACGGAAAGGCAGGCTCAGACGTGCTGAGGGGCGTGTCTGAGCACCGAGTGGCTGTCCGGTGCCACCAGGGCCGGACCGTTGACATGTTGCCTAGATTTCACTCTGTTGTCTGTTTTCTGCTTGGTTACCAGACCAATCGCTCTGTATTTGTCCAACTTTTATGCAGTCTACTCATGATTTGGAAGTATTACCCTTTTATTCACATTCCCAGAGAATTCTCATGGAATGGGAGGCAGTGTTAAATACCACAGGCACATCAGCTGGTACTCGATACGGTACATTGATATGAACGCCTCCTGTTGTTGGCGCGTTTTAGAAGCATGTGATAGGGAACCCGGGCCATGTTACCGTCTGCTGTCCCAGCCGCGTGCGTTTCCGTCACGTTGCTAGCGGCTTCCTGCTCGCTTTAGACTTTTCTCTCCTTGGCTTCCCCCCTTTACTCTCCCCAGGTGTCCCATTGCCCCTCCATCACCCCATCTCATCATGTGGACACCTGCATGTGCGGGAGGTCCTTTCAATCGCACTTGACAATGGGAGTCTTCAGCTTTTCTTTCCCGATTTCTGGTAGAATTGCTCCCTACTTTGTCTTTCTTCCCTAAATGCATTGTTTCATAATTTTCCTTAAAATCATAAAAGGAAATATTCTCGGTAGAGAATAGGTAATCAGCGAGACAATGCCTGCCGAGTTCTTGCGTATTTAACCCGGCTGATTGGGATTCAACACATTTCCTGCTTTAAAACGGTGAGAGCACTGATGAGGGTTCCACGTCACATGAATGTGAGGAAAGTAAACTTTCTCTGAAAACCAGCATTTTAAAGCAATTTCTGAGGTTTTACTGACTTGTAATATTTTTAAACCATACAATGACTGGTAGGTGAAAAAATTGGTTTTGATATAATCTGGATAGAGCTGTCTCCAAGTGAAAGTGGCCACTTTTACATTAGCAGATGCTATAAACTCAACTTAGGCAAACTGACATGTGACCATTATAATAAACTAGAGGCCCAGTGCACAAAATTTGTGAATGGGGGGGTGAGGGATGTCCCTCAGCACAGCCTGCATTCTCTCCAATGTGGGACCCTCAAGGGATGTCCGACTGCCCATTTAGGCCTGATCCTGGTAGGACTGGGGGTCAGTTGGACATCTTTCTTACAATCCAGGACTGCTGGCTCCAAACTGCTCACCTGCCTGCCTTCTGGATTGCCCTTAACCACTTCTTCCTGCCAGCCTGATCACCCCCTAAGCACTACCTTGCCAGCATAATTGCTATCTAACTGCTCCCCTGCCAGCCTGTTTGCCCCCAACTTGCCTCCTCTGCCGGCCTGGTCACCCCTAACTGCCCTCCTCTGCAGGCTTGATCGGCCCCAACTGCCCTCTCTTGCAGGCCTGGTCCCTCCCAACTGCCCTTTCCTGGTGGCCCACAACTGCCCTCCCTTGCAGGCCCGGAACCTCCCAATGGCCTTCCCCTGCTGGCCATCTTGAAGTGACCACCTTGTGTCCACATGGGAGCAGGATCTTTGACCACATGGAGGCAGCCCTCTTGTTTGTTGGAGTGATGGTCAATCTGCAAATTACTCTTTTATTAGATAGGAAGCTTCTTCACATTTCACATTCAGAAGATTGAAATGTAACCTGGGCAATGCAGATGGCCTGGAGCGTGTGTGTGTGTGTGTGTGTGTGTGTGTGTGTGTGTGTGTGTAGGTGAGTTACTGGGATAGAAGGAATGTGTGTTTAATTGATATTGACTCTATGTATCGGGGTCGGAAGTTAGAGTTGGTTGCTTGACCTGCATGGGGCTGACAAGAGCATCCATTTTAAAGACAGGGGTGCAGTTTCCCCCATGTTGCCCCTTACCCTTGTCCACAGCCTGGCGGCCCCGCCCGCCCTCCCAGGGCCTGGCCAGCGCTGGGGCTGCTGGTCTGTGTGGTGGACAAGCAGGGGGTCTGCAGAGCAGCTCACCCTCATGCCCTGCGTGTGACATCTTGGTGGCTGGTTTGGTGATCTGTGTCCTCCTGAGGAGGCGTCTGCTGAGGGCTGTGGCCCCGTCTTGTTCAATGTGGCTCCGCTGTTGGGAAGCATTTCTGGAGACAAACCATCACGTGTGAGCCCAGAAGTGCGAGGCCCATGGGGCGTCCGGACGCAGTCTGCGCGACCTGTGGCTGTGTCAGCCCTCCTCTTGGGGGAGCGGGGAGGGCGCGGGGGGCTGGCCTCACGCTGTGGGGCCAGGTGATCGTGTGGCCCGTTTAAAGCTGAAAGGAGGGACAGAGGCTGAGAGCCACCTCGCATCCCCTTCCAGACCACGCTTTGTCCTGGTGGCACTGAGTGCGCAATGGCCTCCCTCCCCCCCCCTCCCCAAGCTCCAAGCCAGAGAGCCGCCGTGGGTTGTGGTTTCACTCTGGGATGATGTTCTCTGAAGCACAAAGTATTTCCTTTGATGAGATCCAGTTAATGGTTTTTGTTGTTGCTGTTGTTGTTATGCTTTTGATGTTAGATCTATAAAGACAATTAATTCCAGGTGCTCACATGGGCTGTTTAGAAAGCACTGACTAGAGAGGTGTGAGTTGTCATTTTTGCGTGTTTCCTCATGTTGTTTGGCTGGTCTAATTCCCTGTCTGTCTGTGTGAGTTTTGGGATCATCTGGTTTGTTTCTGCGAATTAGCTAGATTGTCTCCGTGGGATTCTCACGCGTCACGTTCATGGGACGATGTCCAGAGGCGTCGATTGGTTTCCTCATTCTTCTCAGCGGTGACAGAGGCTCTGCTGCGGCACGGCGTCCTGTGTGCCCCCAGCCCCCAGCCTGCGGGGAAGGCTCCGTCTTCAGGTTAAAGCTGTTAAAATGAACTAAATATCCCTGACCATCCCATGTTAAAGTAAACGGAGTACAGCTTTGTACGCAGCCAAAGCGTGACCATGTTTCTGTCGGAATCTCCGGGCTCTGGCTATGAGAGGAATGGCCCTGCTAGGCAGCTGCGCGCGCTCTGTACAGTCACAGTCACAGTCACAGTCACACTCACAGTCACACAGCCGCAGTCACACTCACAGTCACAGTCATAATCACAGTCACAGTCACAGTCATAATCACAGTCACACTCACAGTCACACAGCCACAGTCACAGTCATAGTCACAGTCACATTCATAGTCACAGTCACAGTCACACACACAGTCTCACAGTGACAGGCATAATCACAGTCACAGTCACACTCACAGTCACACAGCCACAGTCACAGTAATAGTCACAGTCACACTCATAGTCACACTCACAGTCTCAGTCACAGTCACACTCACAGTCACACAGCCACAGTCATAGCCACAGTCATAATCACAGTCACAGTCACACTCACAGTCACACAGCCACAGTCACAGTCCCATTCCTAGTCACACTCACAGTCACAATCACAGTCACACGCACAGTCACACTCACAGTCACACTCATAGTCACACTCACAGTCACAGTCCTAATCCTAGTCACACTCACAGTCATAGTCACACTCACAGTCATAGTCACACTTACAGTCATAGTCACACTCATAGTCACAATCACATTCACAGTCAAAACCACAGTCACTCACAGTCACAGTCACAGTCACACTCACACTCACAGTCACAATCACAGTCACACTCAGTCACACTCATAGTTACACTCACAGTCACACTCACAGGCACAATCACAGTCACAATCACAGTCACACTCACAGTCACACTCATAGTTACACTCACAGTCACACTCACAGGCACAGGCTGCTTCATGCCGACACACCAGGCGGGGGCTTCACCCTCCAGGCGGGCATCCACCATGCCACTCTCCATGCCAATCTCTATGCCACTCCCCATACCACTCCATGCCATCCTCATGCCAACCTCCATACCAACCTCCATGCCATCCTCCATGCCACGCTCCCTGCCACTCTCCATGCCAACCTTCATGTCTCTTTTCATGCCATTCTGTGGGCTTCCAGGGTGGGATGGTCAGATGGAGACAGGAGAGAAGGGAGGCATGGGGCTGAGAGGGAGAGAGCTGGGACAGGTGCTCAGGGGAGGTGAGAGGGAGAGAGCTGGGACAGGTGCTCAGGGGAGGTGGGAGGAAGAGAGCTGGGACAAGTGCTCAGGGGAGGTGAGAGGGCGAGAGCTGGGACAGGTGCTCAGGGGAGGTGGGAGGGAGACAGCTGGGACAGGTGCTCAGGGGAGGTGAGAGGGAGAGAGCTGGGACAGGTGCTCAGGGGAGGTGAGAGGGAGAGAGCTGGGACAGGTGCTCAGGGGAGGTGGGAGAAGAAAGCTGGGACAGGTGCTCAGGGGATGTGGGAGGGAGAGAGCTGGGACAGGTGCTCAGGGGAGGAGGGAGGGAGACAGCTGGGACAGGTGCTCAGGGGAGGTGGGAGGGAGAGAGCTGCGACGGGTGCTCAGGGGAGGTGAGAGGGAGAGAGCTGGGACAGGTGCTCAGGGGAGGTGGGAGGGAGAGAGCTGGGACAGGTGCTCAGGAGAGGTGAGAGGGAAGCCTTGTGGGTGAGATGGAAAGGGTGTCAGGCACAGGGGGGCTGGCAGGGCCAGAGGGGCGGATAGAGCAGAGTGGCACCTCTCCCTGGCGGCTGTGCCAGGTCTCTGGCATATGTTCTGGAGGCTGGGTTTCTAAGTAAAGGAACGGGGTGAGGATGAAGTCCTTCGTGAGAGGATGGAGGAGGAAGAAGCTCCGCAGATGCTTTATGCAAAAAGGTGCAAACATAGCTGCCTCCCACTTCTTGCCACTGTTTTCTCCCCCTGCGCTCCTCCTGCTCCCTCTCTCCATGCCTCCCTCCCTCTCACTCTCCCTCCCTCTGCCATCCCTCCCCTGTCCTACCACCTTAGTCCTTATTCCCAGCTTTTCTCCCCCTCCGAAGCCTCTCCTTCTGATTTTCCGCACGATGCACACACATCGCTGGGTTGTATTCTGGCTGCAGAGATAGATGCCTGTGGGTTGGGCGTGGTATGAGAATGGCTGGGTAATGAGAGGCGGAGTTCCCCCCCGTCCCTGTGATGGAGAGAAAAGTGAGGGACTGGGCTCAGATCCCACTCCACGACGGTGTGGTTTCAGTATGAACTACATCAAACAGAAAAGACTGTGGACCTGCGGGTACTTTTTCTGAATGTGTCCGCAGCATCCTTCCTTTCTAGTCCGTTGGAACATTCTGGCAAAAAAGGGAAGGAGCCGAAAGCCAGGGGACCCATTGGAGTCTTTCCCTAATGTTTCCTGGTTTAATATTTCTGAGGGTCCTTCCAATAACCGAACCCAGTTTGAAAGTGCACATTTTCCTTTTAATAATTCTGAGGAGATGGAACTGCAACGGGACTGTGGGAGAACAGGCTTTCCTGCAGGGGTCTGAGTAGACTTTATTAGCCGGTGGCTTTTCTGTCCTTTTTTTTTTTTTTTTTGCAAATCGCTTATCACATCTTCAACCTCTTTCAGAGATGATTGGCAGTCTCCTCACTGCAGTCCTTAAGCGGCCGCCCCTCCGTTGAGCTAAAGGCACGCAGGTCAATAACACTGACGGCCTCTGTGTATAGCTCAGGGTCCAGAGAGAAGGGGACCGGCGGTTATCAGTGAGTTAACATCACGGAGGCGGGGTGTGCATGCTTGTGTGTGTTTGCCGAGGACGTAAGAAAACTGGAGAGCGATCGGGAAGATGGGGGAACGATCCCCGCTGTTGTGCTAATGTGTAGCGTACACATCCTCCGATCATTTGTTAACGACAACCCCGTAAGCCCCCCAGCAGGCCGGGCGGCGTCGCGATGTCGCGATGGTGAGGGATCTCAGAGGTGAGAGGAAGACAGAGTGTGCCTTAGGGATGTCAACAACGATATATATTATCTCCCGCCTTTGGAGGACGAGAGGGCGGGCATTATACACGGCGGGCGAAATCCAATTATCGAAATGTGCTGGATGGCGTATTCCTTCGCCCGCCCTGACACTTACTGTCGGAGGAGACCAGGAATTTCAATTACAAGATGCATGAAAGGGAAGAGGCCAGCGATCCCCGGGGGATGTTCGCATGATTAGAATGTTGTTAGTGGAATTAGATGCAAGTCTGAAATTAAAAAAAAAAGGGGGGGGGTGGGATGTGTCCAGTGTGCTGGTGTATGGACAGGGAGCTGTAGGAAACGGTCCTGAGAGAAGGCGGGGACAGACACAGAGGCACTGAGGGTGGGAGATGATCCCAGTAGGCCCCAGTGGAGGGCAGGAAGGTTTGTGTTGAAACGTCTCCCGGTGTGGGAACCCCTTTCACATGCGGTGTGGTTCGGGGTCCCGGTTCAGGGTTTTGGTTCTGGAGAAGGCCACAAACAAATGAATAGAGACTTAGAAAAATATTCATTTGGGAAATGGGGGCCAGGCAGTAGCCCAACTCTAGTGGGAGAACTACTCCTTGCTCTGGCTTTACCATTCCTTTTATTAAGATGAAGATCCTAAGATATACCTATATCCTTTAAGCAGGAAATTCCAATAATAGTCAATCAGCAAGAATGTACATAAGACCAACAGGTGGAAGCTGCCTCAACTACCGTCTCAACAAAACAATGACCTTCCAGAGCTATTCAGGTTGGCCAGCCTTCCTGGATTTTCCTATTCACCTCTCTATTAGTGAGGCAATGATTGGCTTCCCGCATCGGGTCGGTCAGTAAATCGCACCCCGTTTGGTAAACTGCCTTTGGGACTGTGGTATCGAAGAGGCACTTCTGAGTCTTCCACATTTGAGAAGGCGGACACAATCTCAGAACCGACATCACGGTTATATCCTCAGCCTAGGATTCCACAACGGTGTCAAGGTCAGGAGCGAGGGGGCAGTGGAGGACACAGAACAGAGATGGAGAAAAGGGGGGTCCCTGGACAGCCCAATGGGGGAGGGGCGATCAGAAAAGGTCACCCACCAAGAAGTTTCACTTCCTCTTAAAAATGTGATCGCGTGCCCTTGCCAGAGATTCCCAGAACACGCTTTGGTACAACTCCGTTTGCCTTTAGGATAACACGGGACAGCACGTGAAGAATAACATGCTCACTAGCCAGACGTCCTCGCTCATCCATGTTTACACGTCCCCACTCTTAGGCCTTCACGAGTCCTCAGTTGTGTTTTCATCTTTGCTCCTTCTTCCTCGGCCCTGAAAACCCCTGCATGACTTTAATTTGTAAATTTAGTTCTGGGGCAGTTTCTCCAAGAAGAGGTGGGGGGAGAATTCACAAAGATGCTCTCTCCTTTCTGCAGCCAGCCCGGGAGTGAGCTGAACTAAGGGGGAGGCATGGAGGCAGTATCTGTTGACAGAGCACCTGCACCATTCCTTTTTTCGTTTACACTGTGAGCACCGGCATCAGAACCTTCCGAGGGCTTCCAGAGCCTTCCGAGGGCTTCCAGAACCTTCCAGAGGCTTCCAGAACCTTCTGAGGGCTTCCGGAACCTTCCGAGGGCTTCCAGAACCTTCCAAAGGCTTCCAGAGCCTTCTGAGGGTTTCCAAAGCCTTCTGAGGGCTTCCAAAGCCTGGTGTGGGGATGCTGCTCACCCTCTCTGAAGAACACACTTCCGCTCACTCCCTGAGGTCCCGACCCATCACCTACTCAGCCATCACTCCCTCGGTCCTTCTGTACCTGAAGGGTTTTCTTTCTTCTGTAATGACGTGGCAGCCGAAACACCCACCTTTATAACCATTGCTCCCAGCTGCCTCCGCCCCTGACCGGCCTTTGCCCAGGTCCCTGTGCACCGGCTGTGCTCACCTAGCAGGACTGTGGTTGGGAGGGTGGGAAGGTTTGTACGGTGACCGCACTTTGCAGATAACCTGTGTGGCTGCACACTCATCACCATGAGGGGGACCGTCCCTCACTTTTAAGAGTTCGTTAAATGCCGGCCAGCGCGGCTCCATGGTTGAGCATCGACCTATGAACCAGGAGGTCACGGTTCGATTCCCGGTCAGGGCACAGGCCCGGGTTGTGGGCTGGATCTCCTCATTGGTGTTTCTATCCCTCTCTTCCTCTCCCTTCCTCTCTGAAATCAGTAAAAGCATATTTCTTAAAAAGAGTTCATTAAATAGTAACAATGGTGTTCCTTTACCGTCTGAGTTCAGATCACTGGAAGAAGAGCCGCTTATCATTCCAGTGTCAGGAATGACACTCAGGAAGTTTACAGCCTTTGGGTCATCTACGAACGTAAAACATGCACGTATTCTGGTGTCATAACATACACGTTCTAGGGATCTGCCAGTTTAGTGGCATTGACGCGGCTGTGCTGGCACAGCCTCTCCTGACAACAAAGGATGCCCCCTGCCTCCTCCCTCCTCCTCCCTTCTCCTTCCTGCCTCCTCCCTCCAGCCCCCTGTCCCCTCCCTCTTGCCTCCTGCCCCCCTGCCCCCTGTCTCCTGTCCCCTGCCTCTTTCCTCCTGCCCCCTGCCCCCTGCCCTCTGCCCCCTGCCCCCTGCCAAGCCCCTTGCCTGGGTGATGCCAAGGCGTTTGCTGCCTTTGATTCCATCTTAAGGAAACCATCTCAAAGATAGATGGCGTCCCACGACCTGAATTCTTAAAAGAACATTGTACCTATTAGAACCTAACGTACATATATTTCTATTAACATTTTCAAATGTGTCACGTTAAAGCGGAATACTCACACGATGAAGTCTTTCGAAAAAAGCAGAAGGAAACGGATACACTCCCTGTTACCTTCTTCTGGCCAGAGCCAACGCCTGAGGAGTAAGTTCCTTCCGCAGCTTCCAAATGACACCGCACATGTGCGTCCACCCTGATGCGGATACATGCGTTTACACGTAAGCCCGTCACACACAAGCGCACACAGGCGAGCCACGCCCCCCCAAGGAGCGCCTTGGCCAGGACCCTCACCGGGACTGTGTTTGGGCCGCCGCTGAGACCCCTCTGCACGGAACCCGTTCACGTGTGAAAACCGGACGGCGGAGACCGTCTGGCGTGGCCCCGGGTACAGGACTGCGTGTTCGCTCACTTATGGCAGCTTCTAGCATTGCGTGTGCTCCCCATTGTGTGTGCTAATGGGTCTGCAGTGTTTCTCCTCGATCTTATTACCATCCTATCATCGTAAACAACGACCTTCAGCGAGATCACTGGGTCTCCGCAGCTTGCGCTGACAGCTCCGGCCAGCGGGGTTCCTGGCTCCAGGCTTCTCCGTCTCTCACTGCCGTCCCTTTGCCTGAGAAGATGGAACTTGGGGTTATGTCGGCCGGTGTGGCCCAGCGGTTGGACATGGACCTATAAACCAGGAGGTTATGGATTTGTTCTTGGTCAGGGCACAGGCGCAGGTTGTGGGCTCCATCCCCAGTGTGGGGCGTGCAGGACGCTGCTGATCAGTGATTCACTCTCATCATTGATATTTCTATCTCTCCCTCTCCCTTCCTCTTTGAAATCAATACAAATGTATTTTTTTTAAAAAAAGAATGAAATGTACATCCTCCCTTGAGTAGGCATCAATCTTTGCGATGTGTTTCCACATAACAACTATTCTAGCTTGCCTTACAGATACTACCTTTTTCCTATCTTGGAATAGGTCAATACAGAAATACACATTTCTTCACAATGAAAAGTACACACCAAAACCGGTGTTGCTCAGTGGTTAGAGTCGGCCTGCGGACTGAAAGGTCCCATGTTTGATTCCCGTCAAGGGCATGTGCCTTGGTTGCGGGCACATCCCCAGTTGGGGAGTGTGCAGGAGAAAGCTGATCGATGTTTCTCTCTCATCGATGTTTCTGACTTTCTATTCTCCCTTCCTCTCTGTAAAAATCAATAAAATACATTTTAAAAAAGAAAAATACAGAGAAGAAAGGTATATGCTGTTAAACATGTACATGTATGTATGTATATATACATATATATACACACACACACATAGGCACTTCAAGTATACAATTTGAAATGCATGTACACGTGTGCATATGTACATATGTGTACATGACTGTCTCAGCTCAGTCCAGGCAGCCCTGTCAGATGCTTCAGGTGTGGGCCTCGCCATAAAGCAAGTGCGATGACGTGAGGTGTGCCTGCACTCAGTGTGAGAACACGGAGACATCTTAAAGGGTGCTGGAAAGAAATGAGCTGAAAAGAATCCCTGAATTACTAATGATCGATTATCGATCTAGGTAATGACATAATTTAGTCATCCATAGAGTTGTATACTGGTATTATTTGTATAATTTTTTGTAATTTGGGAAAAGACGTTTTACACGGAACTGACAGCAGTCTCAGAGGGCAGAAAAAATTAATATCTTTTTCTTGAAAAGTGGCCTTGGGAGTATGGGTAGGGGGGAGAGACTAACCAGAGAGCCTCTACGCATACATGCCCGGCCCATGGACTGGGACAATAGGGTGGTGAAGGCCTGGGAAGGGGGGTCCAGGTGAAAGGGGTCCATGGGGAAAAGGAGGTCATGTGTAATACTTTCAACAATAAAGATCCATTTTAACACATTTCGGACCACTCACGAGTTTGCTCGTGTTTCCTGAGCCATCTGTTGTGGACCTTAGATGTCAACACACTGTCTTGTCCACATCGAATGACGCGATCTCATTGGTGGAAACCACGCAGGTCAGTCTACGAAAGAAAAAAATTCCCTACGGGAGCCTGCGGAGTGTGTATCGCCCATGGAAAAAGGAGCGAATCTAGATACTCATGTAAATGTTGTTCGGTCTCTCTTCACAGAGGAACATGTTTTACGCAGGACTATATGTTAAAAAACGTACTAGGGACTTTAATTGCTTAATTGTTTTTTTAAAACAAAAATGTTATAATTATTGGAAAACGACACCTAAAGTGCATTGCGATCTGTAGTGACGATGATTTCAATAACGTGCAGTTTGCCCCAAACCGTGCGGTCCCTGGCGTGGGTCTCAGAGATTTCTTTTTGGCACACGGTACGCAGCGTGTCAAAAAGCAGGAGGAAAAGGGGACACATGTAATGCTGTCAACAACAGAGATTAAGTAAGTAAACAAATAAAATACAAGGTCAAAAACATTTTACATGTTGATTCTCCGGTACATTTGGCATCTGTAAAAAGTGGCCTTCAGTTTGTTTAAGAAAAATGACTTAATTCAACTAGCTGTGAAAACAGGACTTGATGAGCCATCAACATTCTTAGCCCAGTGGAAGGGGCTCCCAGAATGGGTGGTGCCGATGAGAGTGAGTGTGGCTCAGGTACCCCATGCTGGGATGGAGGGTGCCTGGTGAGCAGTAAGTGTGGCTCAGGGACCTGATGCCTGATGGGCACCGAGCAGACCCGGGGGCTAAGGTCACCCAGGAGAACTCACCTGTAATGTATTTATATTTATTTATTTATTCACAGAAACCCAGATTTATTTCCATAGAGACATGCTGAAGACAGAGGGCTGAAATAAACGACTCATCATGAACATAAAGTAATAGAACATTTTAACAAAAAATTAGTATCTTTCTCTTGAACATTAACTTAACAGACCCTGAATTAACTGCACAAGTTAATAAGCATAACGCAAATAAACCTATTTTTCTTGTCCTCCGAAAACGAGATATTTCCTGTTGTGTACAGCAGACAAGTCAGCACAAGACTGAGGAGGTGGCCGTGGGCTGCTAACACCTTCGCTGCTGGTATTAGTGGAAAGAAACGGTGCGCCAGCGTGTGAGGCAAGTAAGGGAAGTGAATGCAACACGATTATAGTGACCAATCGTCAGTGAATGTTGTAGTTCGTTATTAATAATTATGTGTAACAGGGTATTGTAAAAATTAAGTTGTGAAATTTTAACAAAACATTTCTTACACACCGTTACATTGGCTGGGCCCCAGAAATATTCATGGTGGGCCACAAGGTGGCCCGTGGGCTGAGAGTTTGACATAGGCATGGGAGCATCTCGGTCTAGGAGGACATGCAAGCATTCACCCGAAATTTATCAGGAAAAGGAAACCTGCCTCCCTCTGTCTGGCTGAGGGCCTGCCCGGGGCTGGGCTCCTTCCTTGATGGAGGCCTCAGGCAGCAGGCGGCCCATCACCCCTAGACCCCAGGAGGACGGTGTTGGCTGGTTTAAGGCCGTAGGGAGCACAGACGGATCAGACAGGCATGCTGTAATTTGTCTTCCAAACCAGACCTAAGCAGTAAGCAAGCGTTGTGATCCTTTCAATGCCTGTGAAGGAGAGAGCAGGTGAGTTCAGTGGTGTCAGTGGTAGCCAAGTATTTGCAGGTGATTGTGAGTGATCTCCATGGAGTGTTGGGGAGCAGGGCGCGGGGAGTTCCAGGTGAACATGGACGCCCTGACGGGGCCCTGTGGGTAAGCAATGATGGGGGAGGATTCCTCACCGCGTTGCTCTGCGGGCGCCTCCCACCCTCTTGGGCTTAGGGGTGGAGGGTGCGAGCTGAGATCACCAGGTTGCCTCACTCTCCTGGGCAGGTGCTCGCTGTGGGGGGGGGGGGTCTCCCGCTGAGTCAGGGGCAGTGCACGGGTGGGCTGTGAGGACCCCAGGCCAGCGGCTCTCATCGTTAGGAGGTGGTTCCTGTGGGAGAGGGGCGATGGAGGACACTAAATCCATCCGGGGCGTTCAGAGAACAGCGGTCTGGGTCTTAGGGGGCCCCATCTAAAAAGGAAGGCTGCTGCCCTGGCCGGTGGCTCAGTGGCCAGAGCATCGGCCCTCGGACTGAAGGGTCTCAGGTTCGATTCCCGGTCAAGGGCATGTACCTGGTGGCAGGCTCCATCCCCAACCCTGGTTAGGGTGTGGGCGGGAGGCAACTGATCGATGATGTGTCTCTCTCTGTCTCCCCCGCCCTTCCACGCTCTCTAAAAATCAACAGAACGAGTCCCCTTGGGTGGGAGTAAACAGCTGGTCCCGGGGCTGACGCTGGACATTCCGTCCCCTGCAGGGCCCCGAAGGTCTCCCTTTGCAGCTTCGGTGCCGTCACACCCACAGGGCAGACGGACTGCTCTCCAGAAACTAACCTAATCGGTAAATACTGGGCACTTCCAGAGCATCTCTCCCTCTGAGGTCTGATCTAACGCTCCAGCCACGCGTGGCCGGCCTCCGCCAGCTCCAGCGTGGGCGCCGGGTTGCCGTAGGCGAGCGATGCGGTGCTGTTAACTATTGCGCAGGAACGTGCGCTTAGCAACAGTTGGCTTTAGAGAGAGATTTCCTTTCAAGCAATTAGCTCACTGGAATGAGGCTGAATTCGGTGATTCTTTCCCCCTAATTTACTTAAAATATACACCTGACATTTTCACTGAACTGCCGTTTGAAAGAGAGCTGACATTTTGAAATCACGAGCCCTGTGGGTGATGGAGTCTGAGCGGAAGGAATCTAGCAGCCGGCCCAGTACAGCCCGCCTCACTCCTGCGTGTGGACCACGCAGGCTCCAGGCTGGTCCCTGGAAGACCGTTTCGTGCCCGGATAGTCTTCCGCATCGATTATGACAACCACCTGAGTGATCACGGCCCCTGCACTGGTTGACTTTCCAGTCCTGGATCATCTTTGCTTCCCTGGAATGCACACCACTTGGTCATGTTGGCTAACTCTTGCTAGACATGGCTTGTGTCTGCTTTCTTTCTTTTGCTAGGGGTGTTTTGCAGATGTGTTTATTAGGTATAGAGGCCCAGGGCACCAATTTGAGCACAGGTGGGGTCCCTCAGGGTGGCCTGTGGGGATCAGGCTGAAACCCACAGTCCAACACCGCCTGCAGCTCCTCTCTGCAGCTCCTGTTCATCCCAGCCCCACTGTGCCTGCCATGGGCTTTCGCCCAATCAGTCCCCATTGGGAGAGGCTCTGTCATCACAGCAGCGCTCGCCAGCTATGAGCCCTGTGTCTGGCCCCCTCCTGAGGGGAGTGGCCTGCGTGCGGGATTGGGCGGAAATTGGCTCTCTGACAACCTCCCAGAGGTCCCAGATGGTGAGAGGGCAAAGGCCAGGTTGAGGGACCCCACCAGTGCACGATCGGGGCTGGGGAGGGGGTGCAGGAGGGCTCCAGGGCATGTCCGGCCCAACTCGGTCCTGATCAGCTGGACCCCAGCAGCAAGCTAACCTACTGGTTGGAGCATCTGCCCCCTGGTGGTCAGTGCATGTCATAGCGAGCAGTTGAACAGCCTTAGCATATCATTAGCATATTATGCTTTGATTGGTTGAACAGTCGGACAGTCGCCAGATGACCAGCCTCCTTGCAGATTAGGCTTTTATCATATAGGATTCTGTAGGATATTCCTTTATGGGTTTCCTTTGTCACTGTTGGCCTTTCAACCACAGGGCTGTACTTCTCACAGTTCTGGGCCCTGGGACATTCCGGAACCCGGGACCAGCTGACGCGGGGCTGGGGGAGGGTCACTTCCTGTCTCACACAGGAAGTGTTGACTCCCATCATGAGGACACCACTCTTTTGACACGATCCCCTCCCAGTGCCTCCACGGTGGGGGTTCGTCATGTGAGTTTGGGGGGAACGGGACCCTTCAGTCCATGGCGGCAGACTTGGCCGAGGAGGCCTCCTGCGCCTGGGGGTTCTGTTGGGTTTAATGGCCACGGGGCTGCTCAGGTTTTCTCCTCCAGAGGGGATACGCCGTGCGGCCTGTTTTCTAAGCAAGTGGCCCCTTCTGTTTGAGTTGACAGGTGTCTGTGGGTAGTCTCTGTAGCAGACCTTGTGGTGGTGGGTTTTTTTTTTTTTTTTGTCTTTGGTGTTTCTAGTAATAGTTGCTATTTTATTCCTGACAGCAGATAGCTGCATCTTCTCCCACCCCCTCTGTATGCTGTCATTCTTGCAAACATGTTTGTTGACTTTGTCAATATTGTCAAAGAGCCGTTGATTTTTAAAATTGCTTTTCTCTATCGATTCTCTGCTTTCGATTTTGATTGAGTCTGCATTTGTCTCTTCTCTCTTGCCTTCCATTGGCTTCAGGCTGGTTTCCTTCTTCTTTCTCTAAGTCCTTGAGATGGGAGTCTGTATACCATGAGCCTTTCCCCTTTTCTGGTGTGTTTTTAGTGCTGTTCGTCTTTCTCCCAGCCCCGCCTAGCAAGTCCACAGGGGGAGGTCTTGTTGGTTCCCTGGAGACACTTTCTCTCTGATGCCTGGGTGACTCAGAGGGGCGCTGGCTAGTGACGGTGTGTCTTCCTTCACGTTTCTCTTCCGTCCGTTCCCGTTTTGAGGCTGCAGCCTGCAGAGCCTGCGATCAGGGTCAGTGCTGTGGACGGCACAGCGGTGGACTTCTCCCGTGGGGCCGGGGCCCAGGCTCACCTCCAGCATCGGAGGTTCCAGTTCAGACCAAAGAAACCCACAGGTCCGTCTGTGCACAAGCCGCTTGATGAGTAAGCATCAGGGGCAATGCAAAGCGGTAAAGCGTCTCCTTGACTTCTCCAAGGCTGTTAACTCGTAAAGCACGATGATGTCACGACGCACGCTCACGCATTCCGAGGGCTGACTTCAGCCTCGGGAACGTTTGGAAGCAGATCCACACCTAGTGACACGTGAAAGACACGCCTGACGGTTCAAAAGATGTGTCACGAAATCCAAACATTGACATGGATTCCTGTGACCCCTGCCCAAGGTCGTGGTGGCCAGGTATGACCGCATGACTGGCATGGTCCCTTTTCGAGAGGAGCTGTGACTGCTTTCCGGGAGAGAGTAAGAATACATTGCACATGGCCAAAACCGGTTTGCTCAGTGGATAGAGCGTCGGCCTGCAGACTGAAAAGTCCCGGGTTCCATTCCAGTCAAGGGCATATACCTTGGTTGTGACCACATCCCCGATGCGGGATGTGCAAGAGGCAGCTGATCGATGTTTCTCTCTCATCGATGTTTCTGACTTTCTATCCCTCTCCCTTCCTCTCTGTAAAAAAAAAAACAAACAAAAAACAAAAACCAAAAACCACACATGTGGCCTGTCCGGGTAGACAGCCTGGTCCCCTAATCGAGGAGGCAGCCACGCACTCAGAAGCAGGCGCAGGGGCCTCTGGTTTCACGGCGGTCCCATGAGGAGCCCTCGGTGACTTCTGCCCCGGTGTTCTCTTTATGTCACTGGTTCCTGGACGGATCCTTCAGGAAAGAACATTCTCCAAGGTGTTTACGTGGACAGACTCTGGTGACTGGAGATGCTCATTCACCTAGGGATGCCTGGTGCACCGGTCATGTGATCGTCCGCCGGCCTCTCAGATGGATATGCCCCCGTGAAAGGAGGAATAGGTGTGTTCATCCACCAGCTGCAGAGCCTCATTCCTGCCAGTAACCTCATCCTGTGTTTCTCCACCTTGCAGGTTGTCGGGCTTCCAGCTGCCCTCCTCCATCGTGAGCTCGGGCTCCATCCTCACGCTGTGGTTCACCACCGACTTCGCGGTGAGCGCCCAGGGGTTCCGAGCCCTGTACGAAGGTAGGACACCCGTCCAAGCACGGCGCCCCCCCCCCCCCCCCACCCCTTGGCTGGGCCGACGGCTCCCGCCTGTCGCTCTGGGTTATGGGTTTTAGTGTGAATGTGAATCTTGGGTCCCAACTGTTCACATGTTTGAATCCGGAGCGATGCATTGCAGATTGGAGAATACAGTTTGCTGTAATTGCCAACCATTTTTTAGAAAAAAAGGTGTATTTACCATTTTCCGTTATTGATAGAACTTTTTTTTGTTTTGTCTTGTTTTAAATGGGGAAAGCGGTCTTTCTCGTGATGTAGGGAAGTTTGGAGAAGTTTGAGCTCTAAAGGACAGCACCCCTTTACCGCGGAGAATCGATTCCCAACACAGCTGAGTTCTCTCAGAAAGGTTGTTGCATCAGAATACTGGCAGTGCTTACAGAAAGGGAGGAGTTCCGTTAAGTGAATATTTGTTTTCAAAGTTGAAACTGTCCGTGGAGACGATTATTTTGATTTTACGCTTTGGCCGTAGGCAGGCCTCGGGGATTTTTGTTTGTGTTTGGATTTGTGTCTCGCCACCTTTGGGCGCGGGAAATCGGTTTGACTCTCTCTGAGCAAAGACGCTAAAAGGATCGCAGAGAAGGGGCACCCTGGGAGAAATGCCGCAGGCAGGCCAGCGCCCTCTGCTCAGCCCAACCGGTGACCTTTGTGCGAGATCGCCAACGTGGGCTTATCCAGTGGGTCCAGGGAGAGGTCTTACTGTTTCCTCC